>CM077009.1:96759813-97959813 GCA_039090855.1 Macrothele yani | reverse complement strand
TTGGATATTATCTGACTTACCATCCTTTTCCTATTTACACCAAAAAACGGATTGTCATCTTCAAAATTTGTATTATGACTGACTAGTTTTAACCTGACATAATGTAATATGCCAAAAATATTAATAGTCCTTTTTTAATCAATCCGGTTATAACGAAGGTTGCATGTCGCCCCTGTGGCGCAGTGGTCTAAGCTCTGGCTTATGACCATCCGTCCGAGAAGGGTTCAGGTTCCAATCCCGGTGAGGTATAGATGTTGTATTTGTCTTACGGCACTGGCTTTCTCTCTTCCCTGGAGTCAGTGGCCCTAAATTAAAGACGGGCGATTGCTTATAGCCCATCGAGTTGCTCTCGGTGGTCGTTAAACCTTCAATTAAAAAAAAAAAAAAAAAGGAGTTTGCACATGCCCAATGTTTCTGACACGTAATATACGGGTCGACTAGGTTTTTTTTTTTTTTTGGTTTTTTTTATTGTTTTTCTTTATTTTCTTTTATTTTTAATTTCAAAGCTTTTGCATACGCAAAAAAGAACAAGGAACGTTTATATTTCATTTAAGTGTTAAGAATGCTGTAATGACAGATGGTTATCAGATTTTTTTTTTTTTTTTTTTTGTCTGTCGGTTTGACAGTGAACCAGGGACGTCGCCAAGGGGATGCGAGGGTGGGCTTCAGCCCACCCTGAAATTTGTCTTGCCCACCCAGTTACGAATGGGCCATTTTTCAATATAATTAAATTTAAAAATATGATCTGGACTTTCCCAAGTAATAAGTCATGTTTTATTTCATGTAGCCTTATACGTATTTTCCCACAGGGAGTGTATTGTTTACGTCTCCGTAGAAAGGTTGCCAAAATAGCATCCGCGAGGAGCGATAAAAATTTATTGTTCTCCACTCTTTTAGTTCCTTAGTTTAAGCCTCTTTTTCACGTTTTTATGATCGGGGGGGGGGGGGCGGCAAATGAGGAGGGTGGATAGGAATTCTCAATGAGGTCCTTACTAATTGCTCTGCTGTTTGTTTTCTTTACAAAATTCGGGGTTCCAACACGAAAATAGGAGTCTAAAGCTACACCAGCGCTCTTAAGAGTGCCCCGGGACGGTGAAAATGTAAGAAGTGGCAGAACACTGCTTTGTAGGAGAGAAGTGTAAGGCAAAGTCGCTGGCTTGAAATAAAGGAGTTAAGGAGGGAGGGGGACATGGTGTGTTTGCTTAGCACGACGTTAAAATTTGATATAGATAAAAAAAAAAACGACATTTTACTTTAAATTGCTCCAGTGAAGTACTATTTTCGCAAGCAAAAATGCAAAATTTGGAAAAGTCATTTAAGGCAATGCATTCAGAACAAGCAAACAATTGAAGGCGACATTCTATTGGGTTGTCGGAAAAGTCCTGACGTATTTTGGCACCCGATGGCGGTTGGGCGGTTTTGGAAGTACATGCGCAGCTCTGTTATCGCTATGTCATTCGACAGGTGCAGTCTAATAGGAATAGTGAGCGATTTGGTTGATTTGCGGAAGTTTGACATGAAGTTGAAGATGGAAGACCAAACTGTGAATTTTTGCCATATTTTACTGTTTTACTTCCGTAAAGGGAAGAACGCGCGTCAAGCTTATGAAAAGTTGCGTAAAGTGTACGGTGATAATGCTCTACAAGAACATCAGTGCCAGCGGTGGTTTGCAAAATGCCGTGCTGGTGATTTTGATCTCAACGAATCTCCTCGGTCAGGAGGCTAACCGAGGTTGATGACGACCGAATCAAGGCATTGATCGAGTCAAACCCACGCTACACGACACGAGAGATTGCAGACACATTGCACATCCATCATTCAAGCGTTCAACACCACCTGAAGAAGCATGGGATACGTAAACAAACTCGATGTGTTGGTTCCTCATGAATTCAAGGAAGCTCAATTGACGGCGCGTATAAACATCTGCGATCTGCTCATCAAACGTGAAGAAAACGATCCTTTTTGAGGCGACTGATAACTGGTGACCAAAAGTGCATTGTGTACAACAATGTGCTGCGCAAACGGTCTTGGTCCCAACGTGCTTTTTCGCCTCAAACGACATCCAAAGCAAACATTCATCAACTGAAGGTTCTGGTTTCAGTGTGGTGGGATTTTAAAGGGGTCTTGTTTTTCGAGCTTCTACCACGGAACCAAACAATCAATTCAAATGTGTACTGTCGGCAAACGGACAGTTTGAACGTATCCATCATTCAAAAACGTCCAGAGCTCGTTCATGGTAAAGGTGCTGTGTTCCATCACGACAACGCCAGACCACACACAAGTTTGATCACCCGCCAAAAATTATTGGAGCTTAGGTGGGATGTGTTGCCACACCCAGCATACTCGCCTGATCTTGCGCCTTCAGACTTCTACTTGTTTCGCTCTCTTCAACAGTCCTTGCGTGGTATATCGTTCAATTCAGATGAGACTGTAAATCAGCACCTTGTACAGTTTTTCGCCACGAAAGACAGGTCTATCTATGAACGAGGCTTTCTGCAGCTCACTGGAAGATGGCAAAAGGTTATCGAATAAAACGGGAATTATATCATTGATTGATCTTTGTTCTTTCTATCAATAAATGACCTTTTGCAAAACATGGCTAAAATACGTCATGACTTTTCCGACAATCCAGTAGTCACACTTGTGTCTTACACCAGTTGCGTAACTATTGCATGTGTGTGTGTGTGTGTGTGTGTGTCCGGGTAGAGGAGGTAAGGACCGCACGAATTTCTTTGTAGCGGGTAGTGAAAAGCATTAAAGATTCGTTCTTTCAGTGTTTCGTAGAAGAAAATTGCTATGAAGTTTGTCCCACCAAACATATTGCTCGCCCACCCATCGCCCATCCAGATTTTGAAGTCAAGCGACGTTCCTACCGTGAACATTGAACTTTAGTTTCCTCAGAAAGCTTTTTTTGTTGCTATGGGTCACCAGAAAATCCCAATGGACCTTATTCATGTGACGTCAGAAGTGGATTTCTGAGGACCAACATGGCTGCTGATTCAATGCTATAGCTACTTGATTATCCTTTACTGTTGGCTAATTTTTGCAATCTTAACATCATGGAGTCTGCCAACGAATTAAAAGAACTATAGGGCGAAGATGAAGAAATTAATTTCTTAGAAGAACAAATCAAGGTTGCAAAAGTATACCAAGATAATATTTTGAAATCTTAACGTCATGGAGTCTTCCAACGAATTAAAAGAACTATAGGGCGAAGATGAAGAAATTAATTTCTTAGAAGAACAAATCAAGGTTGCAAAAATATACCAAGATAATATTTTGCAATCTTAACGTCATGGAGTCTTCCAACGAATTAAAAGAACTATAGGGCGAAGATGAAGAAATTAATTTCTTAGAAGAACAAATCAAGGTTGCAAAAGTATACCAAGATAATATTTTGCAATCTTAACGTCATGGAGTCTTCCAACGAATTAAAAGAACTATAGAGCGAAGATGAAGAAATTAATTTCTTAGAAGAACAAATCAAGGTTGCAAAAGTATACCAAGATAATATTTTGCAATCTTAACGTCATGGAGTCTGCCAACGAATTAAAAGAACTATAGGGCGAAGATGAAGAAATTAATTTCTTAGAAGAACAAATCAAGGTTGCAAAAGTATACCAAGATAATATTTTGCAATCTTAACGTCATGGAGTCTGCCAACGAATTAAAAGAACTATAGGGCGAAGATGAAGAAATTAATTTCTTAGAAGAACAAATCAAGGTTGCAAAAGTATACCAAGATAATATTTTGCAATCTTAACGTCATGGAGTCTTCCAACGAATTAAAAGAACTATAGAGCGAAGATGAAGAAATTAATTTCTTAGAAGAACAAATCAAGGTTGCAAAAGTATACCAAGATAATATTTTGCAATCTTAACGTCATGGAGTCTGCCAACGAATTAAAAGAACTATAGGGCGAAGATGAAGAAATTAATTTCTTAGAAGAACAAATCAAGGTTGCAAAAATATACCAAGATAATATTTTGCAATCTTAACGTCATGGAGTCTTCCAACGAATTAAAAGAACTATAGGGCGAAGATGAAGAAATTAATTTCTTAGAAGAACAAATCAAGGTTGCAAAAGTATACCAAGATAATATTTTGCAATCTTAACGTCATGGAGTCTTCCAACGAATTAAAAGAACTATAGGGCGAAGATGAAGAAATTAATTTCTTAGAAGAACAAATCAAGGTTGCAAAAATATACCAAGAAAATTTTGTGTTCTATGTTTACTTCGCATGACGGAGAATATCGTCATTAGTCATCATGAAATTTTTAATGTAGCATTTCTCGTACATGGTATATTAATTTTTCATGTTATTATTGGCAGACATTGGTGAAACAGCTGAAACATATACTTCGGAACATTTTTCTGCAAAAAAAAAACATTTAGAAGCCAAGACAAATACGTAATATGGAAACAAACTAGAGTTCGCACGCTAGGCAATCTGCTTAAAAATTAAATAAATGCGTAACGTTAAATTAAAAATATATATATATAGATATGTTTGTTTTGTTCTATGGGGAAAGAACGTAGAACTTAATTCGTAAATTACCGATCCAAATATGCCATCAGTTTTTTCCTTTTACCCTTTTTTTTTCAACGTTTTTTGTAAAAGCAAGTTAGTAAAATCATGCAATGCATTGATTACGATACGCTTTCCAACATACCAGAAATCATTACTCAAGTTATGAGGATAATGGCTGTAGAATAAATCTCGCTCCTCTGACCCAACCTTTGACCCCATTTTGATTGTATTCAACAGAACCGGTAAAGTATGCTTCCGGTACAACATGAAAAGTTTTGTCTCAATCAAAGCATTTTTACGTAAGTTATAACGCATAAGAGCAATGGAATGGATCCCGATCCTATGTCCTGACCTTTGACCCATTTCACAAATTTTCAATAGGGTTCGACCCCAGATGGTCCCCTACCACATACTAAAATTTCATCGAAATCGAACCATGTTTGCTCAAGTTATGACGCATAAGGGCAAATATCAGGAACACAGAGCATCGCTCGGGTAAAGAGGGGATGAGGGCACAAAAAAAATTATATTTTGATATGTTATTTCCAAGTATTGTAATGCTAAGTCTAAACCGTCGAGCCCTAACGGGGATAACTGGTTTTCCAGTTATTTGGGGATCGGCGCCCCCACGGCCCGAGCTCACCTTGTCACGTAATACTTTTCGTTTACTCTTGAACGATGACATCACCGAAGGGACAGCTGTTCATCCAGCTGATAGGGGATGGCGACCCACGGCCCGAGCCGATTATCTCTTATAATTTTGCTTTTTCGTCTTTCTTTCATATATTGACATTGTACCCGCCTCAGTTGTAGGCTGCTGAGGTTGTGATTAGGCGCCAGCTCCGGGTTTTGTTCCTCGTTCCCTTCCCTGTCTTTTCTCTTTTATGTTACTTTTTCTGTTTTTCCGGAGCTAGTTAGCTTAGACCTACCTGCACGTTTGCCGTGTGCGGTGACCCGTAAAGGTGGAAATGGAGATGCTGGAGGCTGAGGTATCTGGGGGCCGGGTTGTAGTGTCTCCAGATGCCAACACTCCTTTTTGCCCTCTGCTTCACCCTAAACGGGAGACTGGGAGCTAACCCACTCCTAGTCAGGAAGTCTGTGGCCGAGGGCGTCCAGACTTCTAGCGGCTTGTCGTTCTGTTCAGCTGGGTGAGTTTGGGGGTAGGGTGGGCATGCCAAAGGGGTGTTCTCCGGGCACGGGAAAGTCTGGGTGCACGCCGAGCGTGTGTCTGCCCTACCAACTTGCTATATCTGCTGACTATCCCTAGGGCCGTGTCCTGCGTCCTCTTGGGCTTGCGGACCTCCGGCTTTCCCTCGTTGGGCTCGGTAGTGGGGGGGGGGGGGTTGGCGGACGAATCTTATTTTTCTCCCTCATGGCAACACAAAGTGTTTCCCATGCTGTAAATCTGAAGCGCCGTGTGGAGGAAGGGACACCTTCCTCCACTAAGAAACTACTAACTACGAACTGCAATGCTCTGTTTCTTCTCATTCATTCAGTTGATTCTGCTCAGTCTCTCAGTTCGAAGAGTCTTTTCTGGATTAATAAGGCTCTTCAGGCCGTTGCGGGCTCACCAAAGTGTGTTAAGAAGCTCCCGTCAGGGGATCTTCTTGTGGAGACATCTCATCCACGTCACAGTGCCACCTTGCTGCAGACGACCGTTCTGCTGGACATTCCTGTACAGATCTCGCCCCATGGGTACCTCAATTCCTCTCGCGGTGTCATCAACTCCCGCGAAATGCTCAAGTGCAGTGAAGAGGAATTGTTGGAAGAACTTGGGGACCAACATGTCACTGGGGTTCGGCGTATTATTTTCAGGCGGGATGGAAAGTCTATTCCCTCCCGGAACATCGTCCTGACCTTTGACTCACCTACCCTGCCAACTTCCATCAAGGCGGGGTACTTGCGTCTAGATGTTCGGCCATACGTACCGAACCCCTTGAGATGTTTCAAGTGTCAGCATTGCGGTCACTCCCAGCAGTCTTGCCGTAATGTAGCAAAGTGTGGGCGCTGTGGTTCAACTGAACATTCTTTGGCGGACTGCTCCGCTGAGTCGGATCATTGTGTGAATTGTGAGGGTTCCCACTCTGCGTTTTCTAAGCAGTGTCCCAAGTGGATCGAGGAGCAGGCTATCCAACGCCTGAAGACCACTGAACATCTGTCATACCCCGAGGCCAGGCGGCGGATAGCTCCTCTTCCACCCGGCCGGCGCTCCTGTGCCTCGGTTGTGGTGCAGAAGGCTACTGTTGCGGTCCAGACGGAGGTGACCATCCCGACGCGGTGTGCTTATGATTTTGAGGACATCGTCGCTGCTGGGCTGGAAGCACTGAAGTCTCGCCGCATTGCATCCAAGGCTACATCAACATCGTCGCCTAAACCATCCACTATGCCGAAATCATCTTCTGCAATCACAGGGACACAGGTCCAGGGCACTGAAAAGAAGAAGCCGGAAAAGGTGAAACCAGGCTCATCCCCTCCGAAACAGAGCAGGCAAAAACCACCTCTGAACACAGGGGGTAAACACAGCCCTGTGTTACCTCCAGACACTGCCGATGAATTGGAGGTGACGGACGACATGGAGACTTTCTAGTGGTCTGTCTTCATTCTTTCATTTCGTTTTTTCATTATGGCCACGCTCATTCAGTGGAATTGCCGAGGTCTGCGATCCCGCATTGATGATTTGAAGGGCTTACTCTCTTCGCACACACCTGTGTGCGTTTGTCTCTAGGAGACAAAGCTTCGCACGATGGATACTCCTTTGCTGCGGAGACATTCCCTTTTCCGCAAAGATCGCATGGATGGCGTTATCACCTGCGGAGGAGTGGCCGTCGTTGTTCCTCATGGTGTTCCTGTCACTGCGGTTGCCCTTCGGACGACTTTGCAGGCAGTGGCAGTGAGACTACATGTGAACGCTCTGTTCACGGTGTGTTCCATCTACATACCACCAGATAAAGCTGTAAGCCTTTCGGATCTGGAAGATTTAGTTGACCAGCTGCCGCCTCCTTTCTTCATCTTAGGAGATTTCAATACACACAATCCGTTGTGGGGTTCTACCACTCGAGACTCCAGGGGCTGTGTTGTTGAGTCTCTTCTCTCCAACACGTCCCTCTGTCTCCACAACATGGGAGCTCCTACTTATTTTCATGAACCCACCCGCTCGTACTCAGCCATTGATCTGTCGCTGAGTTCACCATCATTATATCCTGCCTGGTCCTGGAGCGTGTCTGGTGATCCCCTTGGCAGCGATCACTTTCCCATCTTTCTCCGTCTAGCGAGTGGCGGGTACCGTTACCCTACTCGCCCTGCTAGATGGAATATTGATCGATCCAAGTGGGACCAATTCACGGCTTCGGCGAGTATTACTCCAGCTATGGTGACCTCAAGAACGGTCAATGACGCTGTTGCAGCGGTGACGGATTGTATTGTGCAAGCGGCAGAACTTATCATCCCCAGGACGTCGACTAAACTTCCACGTTGCGCGAGACCTTGGTGGAATTCCACTTGCATGGCAGCTCGTCAGGCCCAACATCGGGCTTGGGGTAGGTTTCGTCGGTACCCCACCGACGCGAACCTACTTGCTTTCAAGAAAGCCAAGTCCTACGCGCGATTGGTTCGTAGGCGTAGTCAACGGGAGTCCTGGATACAATATGTATCCGGGATTAACACCACTACCAGCCCTAAGGTCGTTTGGCACAGGATCCGTAAGATTCGGGGACAGTACCCATCTGGGGAAATCTCCATTCTTGAGAGTGATGGAGGAACGGTTGCTGACGCTCAGGGTATTGCTGACTGTCTGGGCGCCGTATTTTCTTCGGTGTCCAGCAGCAGCAATTTCCCTGCTTCGTTCCGGCAGTTACAGCCGCGGCTTGAACGGTCCAAGATTTCTTTTGGACCGTTTTCTTCCGCAGATTATAACAGCCCGCTGACTGCCGTGGAGCGGAAGACCGCTATGAATAGGTCCGGCCGGACATCTGTCGGACCAGATAACATCCATTACGAGATGCTGAAGCACCTTTCTCCGTCCTCTCTTGAATGTCTGCTAATCCTGTTTAACAGGATTTGGCAAGAGCATGTCTTTCCCGAATCGTGGCACACTGCCATTGTCGTTCCTGTTCCCAAACCTGGTAAATATCCCACCAACCCGTTGAACTACCAGCCAATTGCTATGACGAGCTGCCTTTGCAAAGTACTCGAGCGTATCATTCATTTTCATCTCATTTTTTATTTGGAGTTTCATCACATTTTTTCACCTCATCAGAGTGGATTTCGCAAATCTCGATTCACCACCGATCATCATCTTCGCCTTGAGACATCTGTCAGGGAGGCGTTTGTCCGGCGTCAGCACATGGTCTCCGTGTTCTTCGATATGGAGAAAGCTTATGACCGCACCTAGAGATACGGCATTCTCTGTGATCTGCACGAGTGCGGATTGCGGAAACTTACCATCTTTCATCGCAGGATTTCTCCAGGACCGGAGTTTCCGTGTGCGCGTCGGGTCGACCCTCTCTGCGGTGTACCCGCAAGAACAGGGTGTACCTCAAGGCTCCATTTTATCAGTCACTCTGTTCATCCTTCGTGTGAATCACATATTCAAACTGCTTCCTCCGACGGTTCGTGGAACCATGTACGTGGATGATCTACAGATCTCTTTCGCCTCCGTTAACATGCGCACCATCGAGAGACAGCTCCAGTCTGCCATTACCAAGATCTCTCACTGGGCTTCCCAAAATGGATTTGGCTTCTCGTCGCAGAAGACTGTTTGCGCGCATTTTTGCCTTAAACGGGGTCTTCACCCAGACCCCAGCCTCCGTCTGGGGTGTTCTACCATCCCTGTGGTGTCAGAAGCTAGGTTCCTTGGGCTAACTTTTGACCGAGCGCTCACTTTCCGGCCTCACATTCAGTCTTTGAAGGTGAAGTGCACGAAGTCATTGAGTATCCTGAAGGTCCTCTCTCGAACATCTTGGGGGGCTGACAGGTGCTCAATGCTTCGCATTTACCATTCTCTTATTCGGTCAAAGTTAGACTTCGGATGCATTACGTACAGTTCAGCACGTCCAGTACACCTCGCTTTGTGGCACGTACAGTGTCGATCACACCGTCGCGCTATGGTTTGCTCTGATTCCCAGTCCGTCATCCAAGTTTTATCTTCTCCAGAGGACACGGACTCACCTGTCATCCGTGATGTCCGTCGTCTTCTTGGAACTTTGGAGGGTGATGGCTTCCTGGTCCGATTCTGTTGGGTTCCTGGCCATGTTGGGATCCGTGGTAACGATCTGGAAGATCTCTCTACCAGGTCTGTTTCCGCCATGTCTCCAGCTCGGCTGCCACTGTCTTTACCTTGTCTTTTTTCAACTCATCTGAGACCACATCAGCCTGTTTTTAACCTTGTGTACGTTTTTTATTGATTATGTTTTGTTTTTATGTCTTTTGTTTGGCGCTCTTTGGCCAACCTTGGCCATTGCGCCATTAAAATCTACTAACCAACCAACCAACTAAACCATCGAGATTAATAATGATAGACGAATTAGAGACAAACTAATTTAGAATAAACATGAAAACAAAGATGAATGATAATTTTTTATTTGTGTTAGAATAAGACAATTTTAAAAATTGTTTTTTTATTTCCGAACATGAAACAGCAAACAATAAAGGTTAATATGGGGTTATTTATCGAACATCATGGTAACATTGGTTCTTCATCGCTGTCTATTTATTCCACACATTTGATCGAGGTTTTCTTCCGATATAGATTCATTGAGGGTCACAATAACGTCGGACATTATTTCCATGCTCCTCGCCTTAGCTGCTCAGAATGGTGTTTTTGTAGGCTGATGTTCTTCCAATGAAAGGTCATGTGTTTCGAGACTGGAATGTGATCGGAAACCATCGGCTCTTGAATGTCCAAGCTGTTCCATATTTACCTCTTCCGCTTGTTCTTGTTCCAACCGTGGCGTATTCTTCTTATTATTCTTATTAAAGTTGAAACGTCACGTTTCGTATCGGATCGACCAGTCACATTTTTAATATTGTTTTACCATCCACGTGAAACTCTGTTAATAGTAATTAATAAAAATGAACTAATCATATTTTAGCACAACAGATACGCTCGTCATCAAGTGACTATTCCAAAATGTAACAACAAAAATGCTGTATTAAGTTTCAATTTTGAAGGGAAAAACATGCGAAATCAGCGTTCCGCTGTTTATACTGTACTACGCATCAACTCCAAGCAACTGGCAGAACTCACTTTTTGTTCTAGAAGAAAATTGAAGTAATGCGTAATACGCACACACCGCGTGACGTAAAGAGGCAGATAGTCGCGAGAGTGTGACGTCATGAAACTTTAAGAGGATCCACAAACAACGCGTGACGTAATGAGGCACATGGCGTGAGCGCGCCAACATCTCGATCGCAACAGTGCGACGTCATAAGATTTGTAACAATGGGAAACATTAATGGGAGGACGCCATGGCAATAAACACGTTGTAACTCGGGGTGGTTAGTTAACCCACTAAACGAATATTTCCAAAGTCGAGATCAAGCTAAATCGATTTCTAGTACCAGAAAACCACTTTCATAAAAATCCTCAGAACAGCTTTCAAAATAAAATTTACATATATATAAAAATTGCTCCTTTAGTAAGATGTGATGGAATGCACCCCGCTCCTGTGCCCTGACCTTTAACCCCACTTCACCCATTTTCAATAGGATTTGTCCTCAGGTGATCCTCTACGACGTACTAAAATTTCATCGAAATCGAACTATATTTACGCAAGTTATGACGCATAAGAGCAATGGAATGCATCCCACTCCTATGTCCTGACCTTTGACCCCATTTTGCTCATTTATAACAGGGTTCATCTACAGGTGGTTCTCTACCACATACTAAAATTTCATTGAAATCGAACCATATTTACGCAAGTTATGACGCATAAGGGCAGCGGAATGGGTCCCGCTCCTATGTCGTGACCTTTGACCCCATTTGTCCCATTTTCAATAGGGTTCGTCCCCAGTGGTTCCCTACCAAATTCTAATATTTCATCGAAATCGAACCCTTTTTACGTGAGTTATCGTGCGGACAGACGGACGGACGGATAATGCTGGAGCATAGACGCTTCTTCAACCTATGGTTGGTAAGCGTAAAAAAGATCGGGCTTATGTTATCGGTTTGTCCGTCCATCCTTCTGTGGACACAATATTTCTGCAACTATTAGTCCGATTTCAAAAATTCTTTTTGCATTGGGAAGCTTGAAATATACGAATGATGATCCTTCATTTCGTTTTTACGCTTTCCAACCTTAGGTTGAAGAAGCGTATATGCTTCAGCTTTGTCCGTCCGTCCGTCTGCACGATAACTCGCGTAAAAATAGTTCGATTTCGATAAAATTTTATTATGTGGTAGGGAACCACTGAGGACGAACCCTATTCAAAATGGACGAAATGGGGTCAAAGGTCACGGCATAAGAGCGGGATCCCTTCCATTGCCTTCATACGTCATAACTTGCGTAAATATGGTTCGATGTCGATGAAATTTTGGTATATTGTAGGGGACCACTTGGGAATGAACCCTATTGAAAATGGGTGAAGTGGGGTCAAAGGTCAGGACATAGGAGCGGGGTGTATTCCATTGACCTTATGCGTCATAACGTGCGTAAAAATGGTTCGATTTCGAAGAAATTTTAGTATGTGGTAGGGGACCACTGGGGACGAACCTTATTGAAAATAGACGAAATGGGGTCAAAGGTCAGGACAGAGGATCGGGATCCATTCCTTCGCCCTATCCAGGTGGACGTCAAGTAATTTTGCTTCCTATACTTCCAATGGAAAAATTTGTACGCATTTCCTTCACAATTATTGTGTTCCCAAGGATGAAAATTTGAACATCGATTAAAATAACTTCATATTATAACTTGGAATACTTAATATTTCCTAAAACATAACCATAATTATATAAAAAATCAATAACTTTTCCTTTGGTGGTGTTGGAATCAGAAAAAGGATGGCGCGACCTGTACTTTGATGATGTCAGCAGACAAACAAATGTTGGATTTCATAATTATGATCATGTTTTATAAAATAATAAGTATTGCATGTCATAAAATGAAGCTATTTTAATCGATGTTCAAATTTTCATCCTTGGGAATACATTAATTGTGAAGGAAATATGTACAGACGTTTTTCCATTGGAAGTATAGGAAGCAAAATTACTTGACGCCCACCTTAAAGGAACAATTTTTGTATGTATGTAAATTTTATTTTGAAAACGGCTCTAAGGATTTTGATGAAAGTCGTTAACCTACGGTTTTCTGGTACTAGAAATCGATTTAGCTTGATTTCGACTTTAGGGAAATTCGTTTAGTGCGTTAAATAACCACCCCGAATTAACTCGTTTTTAGTGCCATGGCGTTGTCCCATTGATGTTATCCATGCTTAGAAATCGTATGACGTCACAAACTCGCGATTGACATGTTGGCGCGCGGTCACGCCATCTGTCTCTTTACGTCACGCGTTGTGTGTGGATCCAATTGACGTCACACTCTTGCGAGCAGATAATCGCGATTCTCATCTGCCTCATTACGTCACGCGTTGTGTGCGTATGTCAGTCCGCACGAAAACTCGCGTAAAGATCGTTCGATTTCGATGAAATTTTAGTATGTGGAAGGGGAACACCTGGGAAGGAACCCTATTGAAAGTGAACGAAATGGGGTCAAAGGTCAGGACATAGGAGAGGGATCCATTCCACTGCTCTTATGCGTCATAACTAACGTAAAAAAGGTTCGATTTCGATTAAATTTCAGTATCTATTAGGGGACCACCTGGGTACAAACCCTATTAAAAATGGGCGAAATGGGGTCAAAGGTCAGGACATAGGAGCGGAATCACTTCCATCGCCATTATTCGTCATAACGTACGTAAAAATTCTTCGATTTGGATCAAATGTTAGTATGTTGTAAGGGCCTGCCTGGGGACGAATCCTATTGAAAATGGGCGAAATGGGGTCAAAGGTTAGGACACAGGAGCGGGATCTATTCCATAGCCCTTATGCAACATAACTAACGTAAAAATGCTTCAATTGCGACAAAACTTTATCATTTTATTTTGGAGGTATACTGACCGGTTCTGTTGAATATAATCGAAATGGGGTCAAAGGTCAGGGCACTGGAGCGAGATTTATTCCAGAGCCATTATCCTCATAACTTGAGTAATGATTTCTGGTATGTTGGAAAGCGTGTTATAATCAATGCATTGCATGATTTTACTAACTTGTTTTTTTTTTACGATGTGCAATTTAGCCGCTAGAGGGCGTAAATGCTGCTGATGTCGAACTCAAAAATACATTTTATTCCACATATTTGCTTCAAAACATCCGATTGAAATTTTTTTTTTATGTTTCGATTCCATTTATGTCGAAGAGTATTTTAGGAATAGTTACTTTTCCAAATTATGCATTGATTTTCCGCTACGGGCATAAAAGTAATTTACGTTTTCCACGAAATCTCTTCTTCTAAAACTCCGATTTGAAAATTGTTTTCTTTACCGGATACAGCTCCTGATGAAAAATCTTTTGCACATAATTTCAAATTTTTGGTAAAGAATACTTTGACCACCAGGGGGCATAAGCGTTAATTTTTGCTTCTGATGTATTTGCCATAAAATCTGAGCTTCTAAAATCTCGATTGAAAAAATTATTTCGTGGACCGATGCCACTCACGTCGATAAACCTTTTCGGAATATTTTCTTTTTAAAATATTTCATTGTTTCTCCTCCAGGGTGCGTAGATTTATATCTTCTTTTTGTCAATATCTCTGATTCTAATGGTCCGATTTGGAAAATTCTATCATTATTAGATAGTTTCCAGTGTGACAAGTTTTTCATATAATTTCAAAATTTTCAAGTAATTCATGGACTTTTCGCTAGGAGGAGCAAAGGTAAATTGCGTTTCCTGCGTTATTTCTCCGATTTGAGAAATTCTTTCTGTATCGCATACAACATCTGATGGAAAATATTCTTCATATAATTTCTAATGTTTGGTAAAGAATGGTTTGGCCACCAGGGGGCATGCATAAGTGTTAATTTCTGCTTCTGATGTAATTATAGCAAAATCTGGGCTCCTGAAAACTCGACTAAAATTATTTTTTTCTCTTGGATGGATGCCGCTCATATCGAAATACCTTTTAAGAATACTTTCTTCCTAAAATAATGCATGGTTTTCCCACCAGGGGGCGTAAAGTCACATCTTATTTTTGTCAATATCTCTGTTTCTAAGAGCCCGATTTGAAAATTCTTTCTGTGTTGGAGAGCGTTTCCAGTGCGAAATGTTTCTCCTATAAATTCATATTTTTCTTAACGCAGAAGTCTGCAACCAGAGGGCGTAAACTCACGATTCCTTTTACAGCAATATCTGAAGGATTAAAAACCGGATTGAAAAACTTCTTTCTTCCGTCAGATACTATTGTTTTCCATACCGGTTCCATTGACTTTGAATAGCTTTGATAAATTTCATTTGCGTCAGAACGGATTCGAATGACGTGCATTACACCCGAAAATTCGATGTCATCTTTCTTGTTTTTTCTTTTTTCTTTTAGGGATCTGATATTCGAAAGAACGGTATGAGGTTTCAACTGGCTTTGATTCGTAGTGTAATGAAATCCAAAATCTTTTTCGTTAAAGCGGGCACAACATATTGGAGAATGAACATTGGAATAGAAATCATCGCCGTTTCATTTTACACAGCCATTCCTTTAACAATTTCGTCCTTTTCAGAAGAAAATTACGGAAAGTTATTCCTTCCTCTATACAATTTAGGTGGCAGGGCTTATTAAATAAGCACAGCTATACGATGAGCAAAAGTTAGAGATGTCCTTAATAAATTTATGAAAATTGCGATTTTCTTGAACCACTGCTACGTAACGCTGTGTTAAGCAATGGGAAAACGCATATAAACAAACTATTGTTGGTCCGCGGTCACGGCAAAGCTTTCCGATGATGCAATGCTAGGTGAATAAGGGCCATTGAACGTGTCATAACTCTTTAAAAAGTTTAATTTAATTCACGAATTTCCCGTTTGGGTATCCAATAGTCGAAATTTGGAAATTTCTGTGAAGTGAGTTAGTTATCCAGAGATTTTTTGTGTTTGATAGATTTAGGCTAAACCGTTCTCGCTCGCGTTTCTATTTCCGATTTTCATTGGTTCTGCTCCACAGAGGATGTTCACGCATTTTCAGAACGTTTTTCATAAGAAATTACCGAAAATAAAAGTAGTTCAAAAACTGAAACTGGCAACAGCGTGTTAGATGAACACGAAAGAAACATCTGCTGCAGTTAAATCAAAGAATATCTAACTGATAAGAAGGTAAGGCTCAGCGAGACGTAACTAGCGCCACTATATTATGCGGCAAAGAATTACTACACAGAAGCCAACATTACAGGCTGATGCCGCAGGATGCCGAGCAGACTGAGTTAGACTGAGCATGCGTGTTTGTGTTCAAAGAATATAAACGCTTGTTTGTGTTGGCGTTTTGTTCAAAGGTTTTCTTGTTCTCATCTAGATCTGCGTTTATATTACAGCCATGAAATACACCCACTCCATTCCGATGAACAACAATTCATGGAATGGAGTGGATGAATAACAAGAACAAATTTGAAACCGTTTGAAACAAATATCCTGGAAAACCATTAAAACAACGTTTGCTGAAAAAAAAAGCTATCGTTACGTTGAAAAAATTAATTTATCAATTATATGAAACTGACTTTTATGAAAAATACCTCGTAATATTGTAAAATGAAAGAGGGAAGCATTCGATTACACAATGCATACCAAACAGACAGCTTTAAGCATACACTCAAACGTGGCGAGTTAGTCCGGTCGGTAGAGAGCTCAGCTATCACGCCAGCGGCCCAGGTTCGAACCTACTCAGATACGAACAGATGTTTTTCCGATCTGTTGAGAAAATTTCTCCAGCGCAGTGCGTTTAATTTTCAAACTTCGGAAGGGTAGAAAAAAAAATTGTAGCTTTGGGAAACTGCGGTTGCCTTTGCTTTTTTTTTTTTTTTTATTATTATGGCTGCTACTGGGAAACCAGCCTCAGCATTTTTGACATTTAAGGTATATTGTAAATATGAAATTCATGCCAAGCAACCTGGTTTTACTACGGTGCTTAAAGTGAGAATAAAACTGCTAAAATTTCCTTAAAATAATATTAATTGCTAATGTATATATTTGTTTCACCAAAAGAAGGGACAGGAGGGATACTCAGAAAAGAACAACAAAAAAAAAAAATGCTTTAGTAGACCCAATGAGACCGAAGGAAACAGTCGCAGATCAAAGCTTAGCTTCCTTTCCGTGAAATAGGCTTCCCGTCCCGTGTCTCCTACGCTTTTTGCGCCTGAATGTTAACTTTCCCGCAGAGCATCTGCTGCCGCATTACATGGTGGCGCTGCTGTCGCCTGTTTTACATTATCTCTACGAGAGTTGAGCTTCTTCACGCGAAGCGTTTATATTCTTTGGTTAAATATCGTCTGCTAAGAAAATGGCGCACGAAAACAAGCTGTGGACAGAAGGTTATGTTTTTGCTCTTTATCAAGAAAAATATCCGTATTGTGTTATTCAAAAACGCTGTGAAAATCATGGAATTAGCATTTCTAAATGTAAAATCAGCAGTGTTATTAATAACAAGGGGAAAATTCGTCAAGCACTGCTTTTAACACGAAAAAGAACACCAAACGAATATCCAAAGAAGATTCGTACTTTTACGACTATTTTAAAAGTAAGAGGTCTCTGGTCTTAAAAGAAAATCCACCGACCAAAGGAACAATCAGTAACTTGTTAAAAATATTTTTTATCAACTGTAAACGAGGTAATAAACAAAAATTTCAATCTGAAAACAAAATAAAGAAAACAATGTTCACCGCTTTTCGCCTGGCTCGTGACTGAGTGCAGAACACGGTGGTGACTTCTTTATGAAAATCACTTAGCCGAAAACTGATGCAGATTTATTGTGACTATTAATGAAGCATGAATCTATCTAAACGGCTTTAAAAATAAAATCGATTTACTATCGGGAAAATGGCTTAGGTTCCAAGAATCCAAAGAAAGTTTCAGTACAGAATTCATGATTATTGCTGCTTTCTCGTACAATCGGGAATTAGTTAAAAAAAAAGTTGAAAAGAACGTTAAAATCAATTCTACATACAGTAGTACCAAAATAATGTTTTAACACATATATTTAAACAGGAAATGGCATTCCTTTATCCACAAAGCCTTCAAAGGGTAGAACTCCATCAAAATAAGGCCACCAGTTATATCTCTAAATCAGCCACTCTCTGTTTCTAGAAAAAATTAGGAGAGACTGGTCTCAAGTCGATACATTTTTTCTGCTATTCCTTGAAAGTCCCCTGATGCGTCACTAATGGGCTATTGTGCCTTCGGACTGGTACTATACCGTGCAAATTAATTGGGACAAGCTGTTTTATTCTCAGAATTGTAATGTGATAGCCAGTTGATGTCGGAAACCCACGTAAACCGGTTTTATCAGCTGTAAGGCGGTGTGACTGTTAGAACTTGATAGTAAGAATGTGGATTGACCGGTTTTAAACAAGAAATAGGCACTTCAGCTTCAGTTGTGAGCTTTCGTGTGTGACAGGTGCATGTTAGTTTTTGCTCTCTGTGAGTACGTGTTGCTTTCGTGTGTTGAAAAATGGATATTTCCCCAAGGGAGCGGGCAAAAATAATTGCTCTGAAGGATCACACTTCTATGACAGTGAGAGATTTCGCTTATGTAGTTGGTGTAGGCAAATCAAGTGTATCAAGACTGCTTACGCGATAGAATGCATCTGGATCATCGTCTCCAAAAAGGAGAGGTAAATGTGGAGGAAAACGAAAAACAACTCCACGAACCGATAAATATCTAATCAGAAATAGTAAAATGAATAAAATAAAAACAAGCACCGACCTTCAAAGAGATTTATCGGTTAGTGGTTGTGATGTTAGTGATTCAACTGTACGCCGTAGGCTTCTGGAAGTTGGGCCGGAAGGCAAGAAGACCAACGAAAAAACAATATTTGAATGCGAAAATGAAGATAAAACGTTTTGCATGGGCCAAAATATATAAATCATGGACTGCTGACGACTGGGAAAAGGTAATTTTCAGTAATGAAACTCATTTATTTGTGCAGAGTTACCAAGCAAATGTCGTTAGACGAAGAAACTGTGTACCCTTAAGACCTGAGCATGTCAAACAAACTGTAAAACACCCTCTGAAACAGAAGTTTTAAGGTTTTTTCACTTCAAATGGCACTGGAAGCTTAGTTCCTGTTCAAAGTATGATGAATTGAGCCAAGTATGTAGAAATATTACAACGTAGGATTGTTCCATTCTTGCAAACTTTTGACGGGACATTTCAACATGACTTGGCCCCATGTCACAATTCGAAATTGGTCAAGAATTTCATGCTGGAAAATCAAATTCATTTGCTTGATTGGCCTGGAAATTCACCAGACTTAAATCCCATAGAAAACTTGTGGAATATTTTGAAGAGACGTTTAGGTAAAATGGACTGTACAACCAAAGAACGCATGATAACGAATGCTATAAAAGTGTGGTTCCATGATTATGAAGTCAAAAATATGTGCACTCAATCAGTGGAGTCAATGCCGAAACGAATTCAAGAAGTCATTTCTGCTAAAGGAGGACATACTTCATACTAATTATCAGTGTATATCAAGGCATAGAATTATATAAAGGCATAGTTTTGGAAAAAAGAGTGACTTTTTACTTTGTCCCAATTAATTTGCACAGTATAGTAAAAAGAGCACTTTCTAAACGCAGGCCTAAAACAATGATTGAACTATGGAAAGCAGTGGAAGAGGAGTGGAATAAAACACCGCTACCAATTTTAAGAAATGCCCTGTTATCTTGGAATTGTAGATGTAGTTTGATTTCAGAGAAAGGGCTATCAGATAAACCATTTAAGAAAGAAATAATTTTATTTCAAACATTAATCATATTACTGGAAAATCGTTCTAAAAATGTGTATGCATGCTCTTTAATAGATACTTGTACATTGATGGACAAACAAATGTTTGACGGCTTATTTCGGAACTACTATCGATTTTTTTTTTCTTTCAATAATTTTGTTAATTTGCGAAATTGAATCAAAATTTCCGTCTATCCATGCGATACCCTGGAATGTTTAAAATGATTTGAGAAAATTAGATTAAATGTTATGATAATAATTTAGCTGAAAATGGCAACAGAACTATAGGGACTACTGATTTCTGAATCCGAAATAAGCCTGACGTCATCAATATACCCGGGCGCGTCATCCATTAGCAGGTCTCGACATTCACCCAAGGAAAACTTGCTGATTTTTAATGTATTGGTTTGATGCTTATAAGTTCCTGCCGGTTTTTTCACCGTACTACAGGAATGTGTTACATCAAAAGGGAAAACGGAATCAATCATCTATGTATCCCCCCCCCCCCATTGTTTACGATGGTGTTCCAACGTCTAAATAGGTCTGCTATGCCATTCTTAAAAAAAAACCGTGGAGGTTTATGTTCGCCGCTTTTTGCCTTGGCTGGTGGCTGAGCGCATTATACGGAAATCACTTTTTTTTTTTGTCTTTTTAAATCACGGAGACAGATGGAAATTTACTGTGACTATTGATGAAGCATGGACCTACCTAAACGGTTGCGAAAAAAAAAAAAGGTCGATTATATATATCGGGGAAAAAGAAGCGGAAAATGGTTTACAAACTTGGTTCCAAGAATCCAAAGAAAGCTTCGGTAAAGGATTCTTGATCATTGCTGGCTTCTCGTATAATTGGAAATTAAATTAAGAAAAGTTGAAAAGAATGTTAAAATTAATTCTACGTATTACCAAAATAATGTTTGAACTTCTATATTTAAAGAGGAAATACCATTCCACTATCCACAGAGCCTTCGAAGAGTAGAACCCCACCAGGATATGGCTACCAGTCATACATCCTAACCTACCCCTCTATTTCTTGAAAAACGAACAAAAGGACGGGTATGAAGGCTATACGTGTTTTTCTGCTGTTCCTTCAGAGTCCCTCTGATGTATCACCAATGGACTATTGTGTCTTCGGACTGTTAAAAAGATTGCTTTATAAACGCACGGCTAAAACAATTATTGGACTACGGAAAACAGTGGAAGAGGAGTGGAATAAAAGCATTACTGCCAATTTTCAGAAATGTCCTGTTATCTTGCAAATCTAGGTGTAGGTTCGCAGTCCGACGAAAGAGCTATCAGATAGAATATTTAAGAAGGAATTATTTTATTTTAAACATATATCAATACATAGTCCAGCGAAAGTGCTATCAGATAGAATATTTAAGAAAGAAATAATTTTATTTTAAACATATATAGATACATAGTCCAGCGAAAGTGCTATCAGATAAAATATTTAAGAAGGAATAATTTTATTTTAAACATATATAGATACATAGTCCAGCGAAAGTGCTATCAGATAGAATATTTAAGAAGGAATGATTTTATTTTAAACATATATAAATACATAGTCCAGCGAAAGTGCTATCAGATAGAATATTTAGGAAAGAAATAATTTTATTTTAAACATATATGGCTAGAAAATCGTTCTAACTATGTTTGAACATCCTCTGTTGTTCCGTTTAAATTGACAGACATTTCTTATATATAAACATATATAGATACATAGTCCAGCGAAAGTGCTATCAGATAGAATATTTAAGAAGGAATAATTTTATTTTAAACATATATAGATACATAGTCCAGCGAAAGTGCTATCAGATAGAATATTTGAGAAGGAATAATTTTATTTTAAACATATATAGATACATAGTCCAGCGAAAGTGCTATCAGACAGAATATTTAAGAAGGAATAATTTTATTTTAAACATACATAGATACATAGTCCAGCGAAAGTGCTATCAGATAGAATATTTAAGAAGGAATGATTTTATTTTAAAGATATATAAATACATAGTCCAGCGAAAGTGCTATCAGATAGACTATTTAGGAAAGAAATAATTTTATTTTAAACATATATGGCTAGAAAATCGTTCTAACTATGTTTGAACATCCTCTGTTGTTCCGTTTAAATTGACAGACATTTCTTACTAGGTGTTTTTTTAGAGACCATTTTAATTGTAGAGAAAAATTATTTTACACCTGTAAAACCACACGTACTTTTTGAAACATTTACTTTTTATTTATTTTGCGAATCTACCGTTGTGGGCGCTGCAATAGAAAAACTGCGGAACCTGGAAATTACGCGTGAGGGTTCCGTAACGAAAGATTCGGTGTAGGACCGGTGCAGTGCTAATTTCCGGTTAATGTTATGTTTCCATTGGAAAATTGATTTTCCGTTTTGGAAAATCAATTTACAAACGAAAAAATAAAATTAACCAAGATGATAGATAATAAAGGAAAATTGTGCATACTCTACGAAATAACAAATTTATGTGATTATACAAAGGTCATCCTGAAAGTAATGCCTCCTCCTTAATAACGTTTGAAATTTTGAAGTGATTTTAATGAAACTGCACTGACATGTACTATGATATGTTACCAATGTGGATTTTTTTACGCTTTCCAACGGTAGGTTGAACAAGCGTATATGTTCCAACTTTGTCCGTCCGTCCGCGCGATAACTCACGTGGAAATGGTTCGATTTCGACGAAAGTTTAGTATGTGGTACGGGACCACCTGGGGACGAACCCTGTTGAAAATGGGCGAAACAGAGTCAAAGGTCAGGACATAGGAGAGGAGCGGGATCCATTCCATTGCTCTTATGCGTCATAACTTGTATAAAAATGGTTCGATTTCGATGAAATTTTAGTATGTGGTAGGGAACCACCTGGGGACGATCCCCATTGTTGAAAATGGGTGAAGTGGGGTCAAAGGTCAGGCAGGGCATAAGAGCGGGATTTATTCCATAGCCCTTATGCGTCATAACTTGCGTAAAAATGGTTCGATTTCGATGAAATTTTAGTATGCGGTAGGGAGCCACTGGGGACGATCCCTATTGAAGATGGGCGAAATGGGTCGAAGGTCAGGACTCTGGAGTGGGATCCATTCCATTGCTTTTGTGCATCATAACTTACGTAAAAATGCTTCTATTGTGACGAAACTTCAATGTGTTGTTTCGGAGATATAGTGAATCGGTTCTGTTGAATATCAACGAAATCGGTTCAAAGATCATTGCACAAAAGCAAGATTTATTCTGCAGCCATTATTCTCATAACTTGCGTAAAACTACTTCTATTGCGACAGAACTTTAGTATGTTAGTCCTGAGGTATACTGAACAGGTTCTGTTGAATATCATCGAAATGGGGTCAAAGGTCAGGACACAGGAGCGAGAGTTATTCCACAGCCATTATCCACATTACTATAGCAATAATTCCTGGTATGTTGGAAAGCGTATCATAATCAATGCATTGCATGATTTTACTAACTTGTTTTTTTAAGAATCGGAAATAAAGATGATGAATGACAGAGAAAAGCAGCGAGCCGTAATTGAATTCCTGATAAAAGAGGGATATGAAGTTCCAGAAATCCGCACAAGACTCCTGGCGGTGTATGGAGCAGCCACAATCGATATCAGTAATGTCCGAAGATGGATGAATCGATATCAGTAATGTCCGAAGATGGATGAATCGATATCAGTAATGTCCGAAGATGGATGAATCGATATCAGTAATGTCCGAAGATGGATGAATCGATATCAGTAATGTCCGCAGATGGATGAAGAGGTTTCGAGAGGGAGTAAGCTCAGTGTCGGACAAACAGCTGAGTGGAAGACCCGCAACTGCAGTGACAGATGCCAACAGGCAACGAGTGACAGACCTCATCACCGCTGATCGTCGTGTCATCATCCAGGAGTTGTGTGATGGAATTCATTGTGGTCATAGTGTTATGGAAACATTAATTAGGGATCTGGGCTACAGAAAAATTTGTTCAAAGTGGATCCCAAGAAACCTAACCGGTGAACAATGTGAGCAAAGGGTAACATGTGCCAGAACCTCTTGGACTGTTAAGAGAGGGAGGGTGAAGTGTTTTTCTCCAATGTTGTGACGGGGTATAAAACCTGGGTGTTCTTTCATGACGCAGAAGCAAAGCGTTCGTCAATGGAATGACACCGCACATCTTCAAATGTTGTGACGGGGGATGAAACCTGGGTGTTCTTTCATGACGTAGAAGCAAAACGTTCGTCAATGGAATGACACCGCACATCTTCAAATGTTGTGACGGGAGATGAAACCTGGGTGTTCTTTCATGACGCAGAAGCAAAACGTTCGTCAATGGAATGACACCGCACATCTTCACCTCGACAGAAAAAGGTGAAAACAACTCGTTCCGCAGGAAAAGTGATGGTGACAATTTTCTGGGACAAACGCGGTGTAATTTCGAATGATTTCCTTGAGCGGGGTGCAACAGTGAACAGTGCTCACTGTGTGCAGACACTGTGCTGGCTCCCTCGGACTTTTTCCTGTTTGCCCCTTTGATCAATGGATCCTGTTTGCTCCTTTGATCATGGATTGGAGGATTACGTGGTGTTGACAGGAAGGAAGCTATCAGAAGGGAAAGACGTGACATTCCACTTCGTAGTGTTGTTTTACATCATGATAACGCACCTCCTCAATGGGAACCTCACAGGCTATTGCAAAAATGGGGTAAACGGTGATGCCCCAACTCCCCTACAGTCCTGATTTGGCTCCCTCGGACTTTTTCCTGTTTGCCCCTTTGATCAACACCCTTCGTGGGGAACGTTTCGACGATGGGACAAACGTTAAACTGGCTGTGAACTCATGGTTAAAAAATATTTTTTTTCCAAAATGGATTTTACTAATATGTTCAAAGATGGCGGAAATGTATAGAAAGTGATGGACAATACTTTGGATAGGCTTGCATTATTAACAACATGTCCAAACATTTTGCCACCAAGTTTAACATTTTTTCTGCTACAAATAAAAATCTAATGAGGGACGAGGCATTACTTTCAGGATGCCCTTTGTATTTATAGTTAGGGTGTGTTTCTTTCGTTATTTTTCTTGTTTTGTGAAATTTATGTAACTTTCCGTTTAATGTGCCGGCAAATGAAGTGATTAGTTTTACCTCTATTTTGCAATAATAATAATAATAAAAATATCGAGCGAAAACCCTGGTACTCTTTGTAGGTAATTTATACTAAACATCTTTCTTAAGCCATGATCTTTGTGGGTGTGAAATAAAACGAGCGATTCCAGAGTATACTTCTATTTACGTGAAATATACAGTCAACTCCACTTATAGTTAACCTCTGCGGACTAGCATATTTCGTTCACTATGTCTGAGGTTCTCTAAAACCGAAGTGCCTTCCCTTAACCTGAATTGAGTGGAATGGCGAGTAAGGAAATAAAAATGTACATATGTATAAAAAATAATATTTTTCTGTGCGTAGAGTATATTCATTAAATTACGCAAACAAAATTAATTTTACATTACCTTAATTAACATGAAGAAAATCTGTTATGTGCCGCTGCTTGCTACAAACGGTTTTAATAAATATTTTATCTGTTTCCTTTTCTAGAGTCTGTGCTTTTGGTACACTCGATTCTACATCTTCCATACATTCTTACTTTAGCACAGTCCCGACACTCTCCAACATGTCTTTCACTGTTGGAAAACGCTCTTCATTATCGTCCTCGTCAGATTCGTTTTCTTCCTTGTTGGAACCGCCTTTCACAGCCTCGACATTAGTTTCATCCGGAATTTCATTCGTTATAACTTCACAGCCAGCATCGATAAAATCTTAAGCTTCAATGGAATTCGCACCGATATGTTGAAGCAGGATCATTGGCCGCCCCCTATGGCGCAGTGGTTTAACGATGGCCTCTGATCATTCGTCTGAACGGGGTCCGGGTTCGAATCCCGGTGAGACATGGATGCTATGTTTGTCTTACGGCGCTGGTTCTCTCCCTTCCCTGGAACCAGTGGCCCTAAATTAGGGACGGGCGACTGCTTATAGCCCCCTGGGTTGCCCACGGTGGTCGTTTAAACATCCGAACAACAACAAAAATAGGTCGTTGAGAGGCACATCATCATCGTCTTCTTCGAATGCCACACGTTTAGTAGCCAAAGCAGACCTCCGGAAACAGTTCTGTATAGGGACAGTTGAAACACTCCTCCGTGCTTTGTTTCCAAAACGTACAGCATTCAGAACATTTATTGATGTGTTCTGCTTTGATTCCAAGGCTTGAATTAAATGAAGCCTTACTTCCCTGCTGTCATAGGTTTTAAAGCTGCGAATCACACCTTGCCCCATGGATTGGAGGATTACGTGGTGTTGGCAGGCAGGAACACAAGCTCCTTGGTGCTGAGGTTTTTAATCCTACCTTTGTCCTTCAATGCACTTAAGGAGTAGTAGGCCTACAATATTATTCTCAACACATTCTTCCAAGTTTTTACAAGAAGGTTTGTTTTGAAATAAGGTACAATTTCATGTTACAAGTGCATTCTTTTCTTTGAAGTTCTATTTTTTAGGTTCAGTATAACCGAAGTTGAGGGTTCACTATAAACGAAAATTTTAATGTACATTTCCGATGTTGCGGGTCGGGACCGGTGATTTTGGTTCACTATAGCCGAATGTTCACTATAACAGAGTTCACTATATCCAGAGTTGACTGTATTGCTACAGCCGAATGTTCACTATAACAGAGTTCACTATAACCAGAGTTGACTGTATTTCTATAGCCGAATGTTCACTATAACAGAGTTCACTATATCCAGAGTTGACGGTATTTCTATAGCCGAATGTTCACTATAACAGAGTTCACTATATAAAGAGTTGACTGTATTGCTATAGCCGAATGTTCACTATAACAGAGTTCACTATATCCAGAGTTGACTGTATTGCTATAGCCGAATGTTCACTATAACAGAGTTCACTATATCTAGAGTTGACTGTATTGCTATAGCCGAATGTTCACTATAACAGAGTTCACTATATCCAGAGTTGACTGTATTGCTATAGCCGAATGTTCACTATAACAGAGTTCACTATATCCAGAGTTGACTGTATTGCTATAGCCAAATGTTCACTTTAACAGAGTTCACTATATCCAGAGTTGACTGTATTGCTACAGCCGAATGTTCACTATAACACAGTTCACTATATCCAGAGTTGACTGTATTTCTATAGCCGAATGTTCACTATAACAGAGTTCACTATATAAAGAGTTGACTGTATTGCTACAGCCGAATGTTCACTATAACACAGTTCACTATATCCAGAGTTGACTGTATTTCTATAGCCGAATGTTCACTATAACAGAGTTCACTATATCCAGAGTTGACGATATTTCTATAGCCGAATGTTCACTATAACAGAGTTCACTATATAAAGAGTTGACTGTATTGCTATAGCCGAATGTTTACTATAACAGAGTTCACTATATCCAGAGTTGACTGTATTGCTATAACCGAATGCTCACTATAACAGAGTTCACTATATCTAGAGTTGACTGTATTGCTATAGCCGAATGTTCACTATAACAGAGTTCACTATATCCAGAGCTGACTGTATTTCTATACCCGAATGTTCACTATAACTGAGTTCACTATATCCAGAGTTGACTTTATTGCTATAGCCGAATGTTCACTATAACGTATTTCACTATATCTAGAGTTGACTGTATCGCTATAGCCGAATGTTCACTATAACAGAGTTCACTATATCCAGAGTCGACTGTATTACTATAGCCCAATGTTCACTATAACAGAGTTCACTGTATCCAGAGTTGACTGTATTGCATTTATTCGCGTCACTCAGAACCACACCATGCCACAGTCCAATACATACTAAGTGGAACTGAATCGTAACAAACAGTAAGGTTTACTAATTCCTGACACTAGGTAGGTAGATTCATGAATGTTATTGTTGTAAAACCAATGAAAGAAGATATGTGTGTCACATAAAAGTGAATATTTCCTAAACTATAGCGGCGGCAATAAGTAAGTAAGTTAACTGTTTAGATGTTCAAAAACAAATCACGTGTGTTAGTGAGGGAGATTGGTAAATTTTGGTTGAGGATATCTACAGAATACACCCCATCGTGTTGCACATTATTTTAATACTCTCGTCAACGGCAGGTAACACACCCTTGAAAGGGTCAAGATGAAGCCAAATTTCGCTAGGACGCACCGTTTTCATAGCACCAAAAAGGCATTTTTGTAATGACTTTTATCACATTTAGCATGATGTTCTCGTAATTTGCACAGATTGCAACGAGATATTGCTGCGTTTATGTAAAACGTGATGAAGTAATGTTCGGGGATACTTTAGTAAAATGTATTATTGAGTAACAATAAAATTAACTTATTGGTGCGCACCCAGAAATTTCCCGAGGGGGGCGTGGCGTGGCGCACAGAATTTCCCCAAGGCGGGGTGACTCCCCTAAATTTACCGGCGATAATAGTCATGGGCAGTGGAATATCCAGAAATTAATTTTGGGTGGGTGCATACCCAGCAAAAACAGTCTTGATGGGCCAGCACTGGGCCATTGCTGGAAGGGCCGTGAGCGGCAGATTTCAGCCAGTAGTGACCCATCACTGCCAGCTGGTGGCCAGCAGTTTCCCAACATTTGTGTTTTTGCTGGGTAACGTCGCCGCAATGTTAAAACCGCGAATGCGAAATTTTCCAAATAAAGTGATCATATGTAGAGGATTTTAGGAAGGGAGTGTCTGACCCCAGGTCCTAAACAACCCTTAGAAATAGGAAGCTAGGAGATTTGGGCTAGAGTGCCAGATAGGAAAGTCACACGGAAGTGAGGGAGGGAAGACGCCCTTATTTATTACCGGGGGGGCAGTACCCGGGGTCTGACGGCTTAACGTGCCCATCCGACGCACCGCGGATATTTAGTGGATCGAGCGTTCGTACCTGCCTGGGATCGAACCCGAGGTCCTTTCCGTGGCAGTCACGAACGTTGCCCACTAGACCACTCGCGGCCCTATTCCAAATAAAGAAGTAACTAAGGGCAGTTTAAGGAAGACCAAAATGGCGACACTAGCAAAATAACGTCACCGACAATTTTTTATAATTTTTAATACTAGACAAAATTATTTGGGGGGGGTGCATATGACCCTTTGCACCCCTCACCCCTGGGTACGGCACTGGTCAGGTGCCATGACAATTGAGAAGGAGGTTGACTTTTGCGCATTTATCCTTATCCAGTTACTAGTTACAGTACAAGAAAGTTAAACGATTAGGAGAAGCAGCAGACGAAATTCTTTTTCTCGTTAGATTTTTCTGAATTTATTTAACAGAACTACTTCCTTATAATTATTCTATGTTATAATTATGCGGTACACGACTAAGAAGCATATGTAGATGATTTTTGTTTCAAACTTCGACGTAATAATTTTCCGCTCCTTCAGCCCAAGGGGAGGAGGGCCCCTTCCTTCCCTGTGG
This sequence comes from Macrothele yani, assembly GCA_039090855.1. Taxonomy (NCBI): domain Eukaryota; kingdom Metazoa; phylum Arthropoda; class Arachnida; order Araneae; family Macrothelidae; genus Macrothele; species Macrothele yani. Next base: position 97,930,829 of record CM077009.1, on the reverse strand, counting down.
GTGTGTCACTGTTGTTGCGTCACTTCACGAGGTAGCAATCAAAAATCAGGTTTCTACAAATGTTTTGACTACTTCCGTTACCCATTTTCGTTTCATCGAAATGTTTTTTTCTGGGGGCGGGGGGGGGCTTTCCTTACTACTATCCGATAAGATGCGTAACATCAAAAAAGGGGCATTTTTTTTTCTCTTAATGCTAAAAATGAATGCATTCAGTTTTTATACTTTGATTCCTTCTTTTGTTTGAAGAGTTTCTGCCATTTACTTGCTTACTTTTGAACGCTTAAATTCGAGTGAGTTGTGATCATGTGTTTCTATTTTATTTGAATAACAGATCACCGAGAAGACAGCGCGGAGCGAAGTGAAAGTAAACGGCGTCTGACGGCTTTGGTTGAATCGCAACGTGGACGGACGCCTTGCTACTATCTTCCCAGCGCTCTCGAAAAGTTTGTATTTCCCTGGTGTCCTGTGGATGTCGCTGCGATCGCATGCCACGCGACCGAATTTGTGACGACGACGAACGGCCATCTTAAGAACCCCTCTGCGTACCTCGGATCAGGTAATAGAAGCTTTTCATTGTTTTGTTTCTGGGTTCGAATCTTATGAGTAATGGGAGCATCGGCGGCAGGCTTTGCAGACGAGCAGCCGGAATGTGCGCTGCGGAATGCCGTGGATGGGCGGGAGGAGGGAGGGGGCACGAAGAGGCGAAAGCCAGCTGCTGAGGGGAAGGGAGGGGGGGGGAAGGAGCTGCTACTGCTTCGCTCTTTCGCAACGAACACATGACCGCGGCGACACTTCCGGGCGCTGCGCTTGCTTGTTTTTCTTTTTAATAATTGTTGGCTTGGAGTTTTATGTTTTGTTTACTTCGGTCTGTTCAAGGGGAAGGGGGCATGTTCTTCCACCTCGTCACGTCTGAGATCGAGGCTTTCTCGAAAAACTTCGAAAAGGTGTGTAACATAATATGTACGCATTGGCGAGGCGTGTTCGTTGTTGGAAAAACCGGCGCTTTTCACAGTTTTCAACAAATATTACCCATTCGAAACATGCTTAAATTTACTTCACGGTAAGTTGCTGAGAAGCAGCCACAGTGAAAGTGTGTTTTTGAGAGCGAAATTTCAATGAAATTATGGAAATCCGAAAAGTGGTAAAACTAATTTTTGTGTGCATAAAGCTGAGAATAATTTCAGTCACAGTCAAATCCTCTACACGCTTTAAATTTGTTGATGTTGTTTGGGGTTTAACCATCCGCGTGAGCCTCCAAAAATTGAAACAGTTGCCGTCGCTGATGCAGGGACATCTTCACTGGTCAGAGCTCATTTAAAAGGGGGGGGGGCGCATATAATTTCAAGCGGTTCCAGAATTATGCAGGATGCTTGAAGAATTGACTGAGTTAAACAGTTTATGTGTTTTTTCAGATTGGAGAGCAAAAACTATATAAGAAACTGCCTTGTGAAAAAAAATTATATTTCTTTCCGCTTTTTTTTTTTTTTTTTGAGGGGTCCACAAAAAATATAGTCGCTCCTAGTCCATCTTCAAATCTTTCGAAAGCATTACAGACGTTTTTTTGTACACATCTGTAATTGGAGGAAGTTTTCATACATTAAGAACTCGTTTGAGTCATCATATTTGGATCATATTATTTTGCCCACTACTGCGATATAATTTCAACAAACTGAAACCAACCCGGGGTGGGGTAGGGGGGGGAGGGGGTTAAGAGCAGAACTGAACTAGTATCTATTTTTCAACCATGCATTTTTACATTTTGTTGCTACCACTGATTCGTCCATGAATCATGAGGTACACACTCCAATACAGCCAATAAGCTCATCATATTTTGGGAATGTTTTCTCTTGGGTATTTTTATTCTGCTACGCGTAGTGAAATCCCAAAATGCATTCCAACCCCCCCCTCCCCCCGTCTCCTTAAATGTGTGCTTTCGTCGGTAGTCGAACCAAAGCCCAGTTCGGCCGGTTAGCTCCCCTCCCCCCATCCACTCTGTAATTAATGTTAGTTAGTTCATTAATTCATAAGTGCAATTCTACTCTCTTTATTTCATTCAAATTCTATCAAAAATTATTTGTGCCAGATGGCCAGGTGGTTGGAGGCGCAGATTTCCGGCTAGTCGTCCGAGTCCGGGCCAGGTTCAGGATGAGGCATGGTTCGTACTCTTCCCTAGAACCAGCAACCCTAAATTAGGGACGGTAGACTGCTTGTAAACCGTTAGAGTTGCTCATGGTGGTCATTAAGCCTCGAAACAAATAATTATTTTTAGCAACCGAAATTGCATTTCATTAAAACTTTTACTTTATTAACATTTTTGACGTCATTAGTACTAATTTCAATCGCAAGGAAATTTCTAATCTGAAAGTTTTTTCGCTGTTACGAGTGGCGTGTGTGCCTTTCGAAGGAAATTCCTCGTGAGTACTAGTAGCATGGGTGAAACCAATTGCTTGAATACGATTCACTCAGATAAAAAACTAGAAATTTAAAAATTCACCAAATTTCCATTTCTTGTTTGAATTCCGGCGTAAACTTGTTCGAGTTTACTCCGGGATTCACGAACTTTGCCACTTTCTTGTTTTTAACCTTGAAGCTGTATGCTCATCTTAAATGTCTTGTAAGTTGGAACCAGCTTGAATTCTTTTTTTTTTTTTTTTTTTTAAATCTCTGAACAATTTTAGTCTTTCATTTCTAAGAAAGAGTAATAGCTGTGTTTCCCAACTCATAAAATGTTTTCAGGGTCTTTTTATTCAGCAGCTAGCGAATTACCATATAATAAAACAAAAGAAATTCGCGACTGGGGTAGAATAAATAGCGCCTCCAACTTGTAACTACAATAACTTCGTAAGTTTCTCTTGATTGTTCTAAAGTAATTTTTTGATCCTGGTTAAAATATTTATACTTGGCAGAAATTCTGCCGTGCTTTTTATTTTTTAAAGAAATGCACTATTCGGTAGAATAATTTGTGCCTTTTCATCAACTGGATACAATATGATTGCGCGGTGACTTTTTATTAGAGTGCAATAAAAAACTTCAGGAACAAATTAATGAGTTCCGAATCATTTGTAACCGTAACCATAAAACCAGCTGTATATAACAGCACTATCTCGAATTAGGACCAAATTCTGTATGTTCTTCTTCTCTCTCTCTCTCTCTCTCTCTCTCTCTCTCTCTCTCTCTCTCTCTCTCTCTCTCTCTCTCTCTCTCTCTCTCTCTCTCTCTCTCTCTCTCATGGCAAATATAAATGCATTTATTGATCGGTGAACTTTAACGCAGGGGTTCCCAAAGAATTTGAGACCGCGCCGCCCTTCACATGTTACATTTTCTGTGCGACGCCCCCGTACCCAAAATAAAAAAAAAAAAAAAAAAAGAATTGCCCAAATTCGAGTTTGTGGTATTTTTTAAGAGAAAGTAGTCATTTGTATTACTAGCGTGTATTTTTTCTAATGTAAAAATACAAAATTAGAGTAAAATTACACAACTGAATAAGAAGAAATTAATGAGATGGACATATTTTTCACAATGGTAACTCTTTATTTGGCTTTCACATTTTTTGCAGTAATTTTAGAAACTACCTAACAGAGGTATTTGTTTCTTAATGGGAATGGGGAGCTTGTTTCTCGTCACACAAATCATTGAATCTAGGGTCAATGTTCGACACAGCTGCGCAGATTTCCTTCTCAGCGTTTACTTTGCTTCTATATCTGGATTTTATAACTTCCAGAGCTGAAAATCCTGCCTCACAAAGGTAAGATGTGGCAAAAGGGAGAATTACTCTCATAGTTTTCTTACTCAATTCTGGGTACTACTTTGTAGAGTTAAGCTCGGACGTTCTCAGAATTCATTAACTAATTTAAATACAGAATTTCATTACTGTAATTAATTCAACACGTGTAATTCCGAGCTCGGTTGAATTACACGTGTTGAATTTCATTGTGGATTTGTTACCATTTTGAAAGGATTTTCAATTTCCTAAGCTAGCTGCCATTGCAAGACAAATTTTGCTTTGCAAGACTTGCATTATGCATTGTCCAAAGCTGTGGCCCAAGCAAAGATTAGTTTAAGGAGGTCTGGTATCGAAAAACTGGGGAAAAATCACATTCCCATTTTTTGTATTTTATTAAAAATCAAGAATCTTATCTTTAAAATGATGTATTAATTTCCAAAATTGTGCAGTTAGAAGTATTCTTATTTATTTTTTAAAATTTCCTCACCCGTGATTTTTGGGGTGACGTTGGTTTTTAGTGCAGCAATTCGAGTTTTAGAGAAAAGAAGATCAAGTTGAAGCGCTGAGGCATTAGATGCAATTCTCTCTCTCTCTCTTTTCATTATGAACTTGATCTGGAAACTGCACACACATATGATAATATTGTGATTATTATACTATTAAGCACAAAGCTTTGTTAATGTTACAAAATGCAGAATAATCTGGTCTGGAATGCTTTTACGTTCCCTTTTTTTTTTTTTTAATTTTGGAAATTTCCCTACAGGCTTTTTTTTATATTGTACTATATCACTCTAAACTACCTTTACCAACTAGCATATATGTAAATTATATTGCAAAGATTAGTTTTCTGGAGTCAAAATTTCAAACACTTGCAACTGTCTGTATGGCGTTGTACGTTTTATAATGCAATTTATTGAAAATAAAAGTAAATTTAGAAATCAAAAAGAAATAACGAATGGAATTTTTTGTTTCTAAACGATTTTCTTTTTCTTCAGCTTTTACCAAAATTACTGATTCCCCTGATACGGTCGAAGGACACGTTGATTATTTATTTATTTTCAAATCCACATTTTAGAACATTTATTTGGCTTTATGCGTAGTATTTCAAAAAACATATTAATATTGTGAAGTGGATAAACGGAACTAAACTTTTTAAACTAATCCTTGCTTGGGCCATATCTTTGGCTAGTGTATAATGCATAAGTGCAAGCCTTGATAAGCAAAATTTTCCAAGAATCCGGGCCAAGGCTCTCTAGGCCTTTGGACCCGGTCGGGCCCGGCCTCCTAAAATTGAGCCCGAACTCATCTCTACTACTTTGCCACACTGTTCCAAAACTATGGCAGAGTTCCGAAAGAGAATGTAATTTTCAGTGTGCAGTCTTAAGAAATCCTGCTAGTGAAAGTTGATGGTGGATCTGCTGTGAACGGGTCTGTAACCCACTTGTGTTCATCTTTTTGTGGAGGAAAATATTTGTCAACGTTGAGTTGAGATAGGTGCTCCAAAAGCACTGATTTCGATTTCGCACTTAATAGAATTTCGTTTTCTTGTATACACTTGTGTAACGTAGGAAAACATTCAAAATCACCTGATTTCTCATCGTTCTTCCACAGAAGTACCTTTCTTTTGAAAGCCAGAATCTTGCTGGACAGCGGTGTTATGTGTGATTCCCTGCCCTGGAGACTCACATTCAAAGAATTCAGACTCTCAAACATGTCGCACAAATACGCCAACTTGAGAATGAGGTAATTATTAATGAAGCATTCAGCACTACTATGTCTTTCTTGTGTGAGGTACATGAAAATTTCATTCCGTAGTTCATATACACGCGACACCACATTGCCACGAGAAAGCCAACGAGATTTTAACATCAAACAAATCTATATAAAACTCCGTTTATTGGTGTGAAGATATATTTAAAAACGAAATGCAAGGGAAATTTGTATCTCCCGAGCTTTCGCTCACCAACCGTGAGGCTTTCTCAAGGACAACAAACGTTACTAACAATTCTGGCGAGTATAAACAAAATTTGAAACACCGTTGCTCGTGGGCGTCGCAATTTGAATCTTGATGCACGATGCGATATACAGGCTTCCTTTCGTGTGGAAAACTACCTCAGCATGTTCCTCCACGAGGACGGGATATCAACAGACTGGATATCAATGCATGCGTAGGGATGCGTGGAGATCTCAATACTTGCTCTGATCAGTGTGCCCTTGTAGCCAGTATACGGCGCAATTATCTGCATGTTATCCCATAGCAGGAGTGCTTTTTTTTTTTTTTTTTTTTTTTTTTGGAGCTACTTCCTTAGACAAGGCTGTTAATGTATTCCCCAGTCTGATATCTCTCATATGCTCCTTAGCTTTTAATGCCATTCACCTTTTCGTCATTCTGATGTCTCTCATATACTCCTTAGCTCTTAATGCCATTCACCTTTTCGTCATTCCGATGTCTCTCATATACTCCTTAGCTCTTAATGCCATTCACCTTTTCGTCATTCCGATGTCTCTCATATACTCCTTAGCTCTTAATGCCCATTTACCTTTCCGTCATTCCGATGTCTCTCATATACTCCTTAGCTCTTAATGCCATTCACCTTTTCGTCATTCCGATGTCTCTCATATACTCCTTAGCTCTTAATGCCATTCACCTTTTCGTCATTCCGATGTCTCTCATATACTCCTTAGCTCTTAATGCCATTCAACTTTTCGCCATTCCAATGTCTCTCGTATACTCCTTAGCTCTCAATGCCATTCACCTTTTCGCCATTCCAATGTCTCTCGTATACTCCTTAGCTCTCAATGCCATTCACCTTTTCGTCATTCCGATGTAAATTTTCGACGAACCGCACGGGTGGTATCTCGTATACTCCTGCTCCCGATTTCCTGTTCGGTCCTCTGCCCGTGTTCTTCACTGCTTTGTGTATGTTGTTCGGTGATCTGATGCCGATGCGAAGACCATGGCGTCGTATTAGACTTCTGAAAGAGTAAGATAATTTTGAGATATATGGAACAGATCCGGCGTAACGGATCTGTACCACAAATTTTCTTACTATTCATTCTTTAAAATATGTACACGTATTGAAAATTTGTTTGTAGCGTTTTACTATAAATTATCTATAAATTATAAGTTTTTGTTTCTCTTTGTGGTCGTGACTCCTCGGCACTAAGACAGGCGACGCACATTGGGAACCTCTGGGTTAACGTAAACCAGTCGCAATGGAATCCACGCTGAAGGACATTTCCCGACACGGAATTATTTTTATTTTTGTCCAGAATATTTTATGTAACAACAAAGAAAAGTCTTTGCTGTTTTTGTAAAACATACGCCCATGCGAAAGCTCAGTTTGAATAATAGTTAAAAAGTATAACGCTAAGGGAATGTGTTCGGATACTTGGTGTGGAAAACCTAATATACACTGAAGAGCAATTGAATTAGAGATACATGTCTAGTAACGTGTAGCACCACCTTTCGCCCTGATGACGGCGGCGATTCGTCTCGGCATGGACTCGACAAGACACCGGAAGCGTTGGGAAGCCATACGGATCCACGACCCCTGAACAAGTTCCCGCAGTTCACGAAGATTTGATGGAGGGGGGTCAGAGCCTTGAACATCTCTCTCGATGGCATCCCAGATATGCTCGATGGGATTGAGGTCTGGTGACCTAGCTGGCCAAGAAGCGAGGTCACGTCGGTGGAGTGTTCATCCAACCATTCGAATACAATTCGGGAGCGATGGCACTGTGCATTGTCTTGTTGCAGGATGAGGTCCTCAGTGGGATGTTGAAGACGCACAAACGGGAGCAAATAGTCGTCCAGGATATCCCGGTAACGTTGACCTGTGAGGGACGATGTCATACGTACCAGGGGTCCCATTTCAGTCCACGTAAATAATCCCCAGACGAGAATGCCACCCCCACCAGCTTGAAGAGTACCCTGCTGGCAAGAAGGAAGCATCGCTTCATGTGGTTTGCACCGTACTCGTATCCTGCCATTCGCATGTACCAACGTGAATCTCGACTCAACAGTCCAGGCAACATTTTCCCACTAGTCTAGGGTCCAGTGGCGATGTTCCCGCGCCCATGCTAATCTTTGCACCCTGTGATGTGCGGTCAGCAGCGGTACCCTCGTGAGACGATGGCTTCTGTAACCCATAGCGAGGAGATGGTTCTGGATGGTGTGGCTGCTTACACGTTTTTGTGCACCAGCGTTAAATTGCCGAGTGATTTCTTGCACTGTGGCCAGTCTATCCGCTGTTACAATGCGAGGTAGCCGACGATGACCCTGCTCATCCACACGCTGTTGTCCACGGCAGTTGGCCTTTGCAGGGATGGTTTTACCGGATTCGATGTACTCACGGTGCACCCGTGACACAGTGGCTCGTGAAAATCCAAGTGCCTGCACGACTTCCGAGATGGAGTGACCCATTCGACAATTTTCCCACGATCAAATGCGCTTAGATCCTTCGTTTTACCCATACTGCGTCCGACTCTTACTGATTCCCGTCGCATCACTCCTTTTGTTGTCGGATCGCTGCATACGTTATGTCGTTTCCGTTTACAGGGCCGCCCACAGCGCACATTTGCATAACGCCAGCTGTTTCTAATTCAAATGCTGTTCAATGTATATCCTTCTGCAAACTTTTCTGTGACAGAAGAAGTATTTAAGGTGAACCAGTAGCGAATCCAACGGGAGCTGGCCGACTCTCCCAAAGCAAGTTTTTCTTTTCAAATGGTATCTAAATAATTAATGCATTTAGTTTTGTAAAAGCATAGTAATGAATCCACAGCTTTTCGTAAAAGCTTTCACAACAACTGAAATTTGCTGTGAATTTGGTAATAAAATGTTCTGTTCTATCTATACTTGAGCAGAAAAGGCAACAACAAAAGTTTGAATGTTCAGAAACAGCGAAAAATGAGAACGGCAGGGAAAAGAGATTTTAACTGATCACGAAAAGCAATGGATGAGCTTTGTTCTGTTTGTTTGGCATAATTAGTAATTGGGATCAGGGAAAATCACCGTGTGGGGTAGACTTTGAAGTATGTATGTGGTAGGGGGGGCAACAGAGTGAAGTACGTACCTCGATTGTGCCAGAAGCAAAAACGAGTAACAATTTTCCAAGTTGCAGATTTTTTTTTTTATTACGTTAGCCCATCTCAATAGAAGAAATCAAACTATATATTGAAAGATTATATCCAGACGTGAGATTTAAAAATCATCAAGCTAGGTTTCTTCGAAAAGCAGGTAATTGAACTTGATGAAAATTATGATGATTTTTCAGTTCTCGTTCGCAGTTTGTGATTTAAAATTACAAAACGATACTTTTAAAGGAGAAATATAAAAAAATTATGGCGGTGTGTGTGTGTGTCTGCCCTCCACAAAGTTTCTTTGTTTAGACAGGAGCATCCCTTCCCAAAGATGAGCTGCAGTTGTTCTCCACTAGTCCAAATCCTCAATTTAAGGCATTTTTTCACTTTCCAACCGTAGGTTGAAGAAGCGTTTATATATGCTCCAGCTTTGTCCGTCTGTCCGTCAGCATGATAACTCACGTAAAAATTGTTCGATTTCGATGAAATTTTAGTATGTATTAGGGGACCACCTTGGAAGGAACCCTATTGAAAATGGGCGAAATGAGGTTAAAGGTCAGGACATGGGACAGGGATCCATTCCATCGCCCTTATACATCACAACTTACGTAAAAATGCTTCGATTGCGACAAAATTTTATCATTGTGTTCCGGAGGTACATTGAACCGGTTCTGTTTAATATCATCGAAATGGGGTCAAAGGTCAGGGCAGAGGAGCGAGATTTATTCCACAGCCATTATCCTCATAACTTGACTAAAAACGCTTCTATTGTGACAAAACTTTAGTACGTTGTTCCGGAGGTATACTAAACCAATTCTGTTTAATATAATCGAAATAGGGTCAAAGGTTAGGGCACATTAGCGAGATTTATTCCACAGCCATTATACTTATAACTTGAGTAATGATTTCTGGTTATGTTGGAAAGCGTATCATAATCAATACATTGCATGATTTCACCAACTTGTTTCTACTTAGTATGATTAAGGGTGTACCGGAATTCACTGAGGACATTAGTAATTGCTCTGTTGTTTGTTTGTGCTATTAAGTAGGACATTTGAACACGAAAAGTGGAGTCTAAAGCTATACCAGCGCTCTTAAGCCTGCCCTAGGGTAATGAGGGGAAAAGACGTGGCTGACAACTGCTTTGGAAGACATAAGAGCAAGACAAGGTTGCTGGCTTGAAGGAAAGGAGTTAACGAGGGAAAGTATTGTCTGCGTGTTGGAATCATACTAACTTGAACTGTTGAGGGGAAAGGCGCAAGTTAAACGCAATAACCTGAACACTTCCCCTCAACCCTAATCCACCAAAACATTTGCTTTAAGATCTTTCTCCTAGGAATGAAATTTTCTTTCAGGGTGTTTTACTCGTGCTGGTGGCAGTGTGTCATGTTTATTATACGGGTATGTAAATCTTTAGGTTTTACTAATTTTATTAAAAATGGATGGACGGAACATTAGCAAAAAATTACTCCAAACTTTAGATACTTTTGTATTCCAAAAAGTGCAAAAAACTTCAGGACAGTTTCAAAATTAATGCGTATGTATCCAGGGAAAGGGGGATACTGCGAATACCTTTGCATCCTGTAGAAAAAGGAAAACAAATTCTTTCTTCAGTGTTTTGTAAAAAAGGTTGCTATGAAGCTTGCCCCATCAGAAATAATACCCGCCCACCCGTCGCTCATCCTGATTTCGAAGTCTAGCAACATCCCTGGATCCCAGGCAGGTACTTCGTTAAAAAAGTTGCTATGAAGCTTGCCCCACCAAAAATAATACTCGCCCACCCGTCGCCCATCCTGATTTCGAAGTCTAGCAACATCCCTGGATCTCAGGCAGGTACTTCGTTAAAAAAGTTGCTATGAAGCTTGCCCCACCAAACATAATACTCGCCCACCCGTCGCCCATCCTGATTTCGAAGTCTAGCAACATCCCTGGATCTCAGGCAGGTACTTCGTTAAAAAAGTTGCTATGAAGCTTGCCCCACCAAACATAATACTCGCCCACCCGTCGCCCATCCTGATTTCGAAGTCTAGCAACATCCCTGGATCTCAGGCAGGTACTTCGTTAAAAAAGTTGCTATGAAGCTTGCCCCACCAAAAATAATACTCGCCCACCCGTCGCCCAGCCTGATTTCGAAGTCTAGCAACATCCCTGGATCTCAGGCAGGTACTTCGTTAAAAAAGTTGCTATGAAGCTTGCCCCACCAAACATAATACTCGCCCACCCGTCGCCCATCCTGATTTCGAAGTCTAGCAACATCCCTGGATCTCAGGCAGGTACTTCGTTAAAAAAGTTGCTATGAAGCTTGCCCCACCAAACATAATACTCGCCCAACCGTCGCCCATCCTGATTTCGAAGTCTAGCAACATCCCTGGATCTCAGGCAGGTACTTCGTTAAAAAAGTTGCTATGAAGCTTGCCCCACCAAAAATAATACTCGCCCACCCGTCGCCCATCCTGATTTCGAAGTCTAGCAACATCCCTGGATCTCAGGCAGGTACTTCGTTAAAAAAGTTGCTATGAAGCTTGCCCCACCAAACATAATACTCGCCCACCCGTCGCCCATCCTGATTTCGAAGTCTAGCAACATCCCTGGATCTCAGGCAGGTACTTCGTTAAAAAAGTTGCTATGAAGCTTGCCCCACCAAACATAATACTCGCCCACCCGTCGCCCATCCTGATTTCGAAGTCTAGCAACATCCCTGGATCTCAGGCAGGTACTTCGTTAAAAAAGTTGCTATGAAGCTTGCCCCACCAAACATAATACTCGCCCACCCGTCGCCCATCCTGATTTCGAAGTCTAGCAACATCCCTGGATCTCAGGCAGGTACTTCGTTAAAAAAGTTGCTATGAAGCTTGCCCCACCAAAAATAATACTCGCCCACCCGTCGCCCATCCTGATTTCGAAGTCTAGCAACATCCCTGGATCTCAGGCAGGTACTTCGTTGAAAAAGTTGCTATGAAGCTTGCCCCACCAAACATAATACTCGCCCACCCGTCGCCCATCCTGATTTCGAAGTCTAGCAACATCCCTGGATCCCAGGCAGGTACTTCGTTAAAAAAGTTGCTATGAAGCTTGCCCCACCAAAAATAATACTCGCCCACCCATCGTCCATCCTGATTTCGAAGTCTCGCAACATCCCTGGATCTCAGGCAGGTACTTCGTTAAAAAAGTTGCTATGAAGCTTGCCCCACCAAACATAATACTCGCCCACCCGTCGCCCATCCTGATTTCGAAGTCTAGCAATATCCCTGGATCCCAGGCAAGTACTTCGTTAAAAAAGTTGCTATGAAGCTTGCCCCACCAAAAATAATACTCGCCCACCCTTCGCCCATCCTGATTTCGAAGTCTAGCAACATCCCTGGATCCCAGGCAGGTACTTCGTTAAAAAAGTTGCTATGAAGCTTGCCCTATCAAAAATAATACTCGCCCACCCGTCGCCCATCCTGATTTCGAAGTTTAGCGATGTCCCTGCGCGTGATACGTCGTTATCGCCCCGAATACGTAAAGCTATGGGAGGGGGGGGTGGAGCTAATGCAAAGCTAACTCGGTGTATATTTCACACTCTAGAAATAACTACGCGAACAAGTTAGTTATTTCATGCAATGCATTGATTATGATACGCTTTCCAACATACTAGAAATCATTACTCAAGTTATTACTCAAGTTATGAGGATAATTGGCTGTAGAATAAATCTCGCTCCTGTGTTTTGACCCCATTTCTATGATATTCCACAGAACCGGTTATGTATACTACTGGAACAAAATGATAAAGTTTTGTCACAGTCGAAACATTTTTACGTAAGTTATGATGCATAAGGGCTGTGGAATGAATCCCACTCCTATGGTCTGACTTTTGTCCCCATTTCGTCCATTTTCGATAGGGTTCTTTCCCTGGTAGTCCCCTACCACCTACTAAAATTTCAGACAGACGGACGGATAGACAGACAGACAGACGGACGGACGGACGAAGCTGGAGCATATACGCTTCTTCAGCCTACGGTTGGAAAGCGTAAATAAAAAACGGCCAGGTAACAGCAAAAATTTGCATAACATCAATTGTTTATTCTCCACTCACTGTAAGTTCAGGTGAACAATGAACTACAGTATAATCAAGTCGTACCGCTGATGCTTAAGCTCTTTTTAACGCTTTCCAACCGTAGGTTGAAGAAGCGTATATGCTCCAGCTTTGTCCGTCTATCCGTCCGCACGATAACTCGCATAAAAATGGTTCGATTTCGATGAAATTTTAGTATGTGGTAAGGGACCACTTCTGGAAAACCCCTATTGAAAATAGCCGAAATTGGGTTAAAGGTCGGGGCATAGGAGCAGGATCCATTCCGTTGCTCATATGCATCATAACTTACGTAAAAACGCTTCGATTGCGACAAAACGTTATGTTGTGCCGAAGATGTACAGAACGGGTTCTGTTTAATATAATCGATATGGGGTTAAATGTCAGGACACAGGAGCGAGACTTATTCCACAGCCATTATACTCATGACTTGACTAAAAATGCTTATATTGCAGCAAAACTGTAGTATGTTGTTCCGGAAGTATAATGAATCGGTTCTTTTGAATGTCATCGAAATGGGATCAAAGGTCAGGGCACAGGACCGAGATTTATTCCACAGCCATTATTCTCATAACTTGAGTGATAACTTGGGTAATGATTTCTGGTATGTTGGAAAGCATATCATAATCAATGCATTGCATGATTTTACTAACTTGTTATTAACATAGACTGTAAAAAATAAGTGCTGTGACTTTACGGAAAATCCCTGAAAAAAATGTGCAGCAAAGTTGTCGGTAGACGTGTGTCTTGTAATGAAATTTCCGTTTCTAAAAGTTCCTGTTTCTTCTACTGACTTCAGTATGTAAGCAGATTTTTCGTAATCAGTAATTCCATTTATTTCAGAAAAGTGTGTTCCAGGATTCTCCGTGCTTATGCAGAAATTTTGCCATCTTTTTCAATTTTGACATATTCACATCCTTTCCGTTTGCGCCATGTGGGATCCAAAAAGCCACGTTCGGCTTCGACTTCATTTGAAGACGCCCGTCTTATCCATTGAGCCAGAAAGCCACGCACAGCGTCGTCACATATAAGGAAGAAGACTAATCACGCGACGATTAAATGTTTTTTTTTTTTTTTTTTTTTTGTTATTAAGGTGGACGTCAAGTAATTTTTCTTCCTACACTTCCAATGGAAAAGCTTCTGTACACATTTTCTTCACAATTAATGCGTTCCCAAGGATGAAAATTTGAACATCGATTAAAATAGCTTTATTTTATAACTTGGAATACTTAATATTTTCTAAAACATAACCATAATTATACAATCCAAAATTTATTTGTCTACTGACGTCATCAAAGTACAGGTCGCGCCATCTTTTTTCTGGTTTCACCACCACCAAAGGAAAAGTTCTTGATTTTTAACATCATTATGGTTATGTTTTAGAAAATATGAAGTATTCCAAGTTGTAATATGAAGTTATTTTAATCGATGTTCAAATTTTTAATTGTGAAGGAAATGTGTGCAAAAGTTTTTCCATTGGAAGTATAGGAAGCAAAATCACTTGACGTCCACCTTAATGCGGGTGAATTAGTCATTTTATATTCTGTTCGAGCTTATTATTATTCTGAATAGGTTTGTAATTTTATTGTTTCTGTAGAAGGGACTTATTACATATTACGTGTTTTTTTCATCGTGATTTTTCGAAGACACAGAATGCATTGGAATTTGGATTTTTCTTTTAAACTGACAATGACTCAGTTATCTTTTTAAAAAATACAATGTGCCGTTTTATAGTATTATGTAACAAAACCCCTAAATATAAATTTTTTTCTTGACAGCTATAATAGCTTTTTGTCTTAAGGTTCTACGAGACCCGCGCCATCTTGTATTGCTGCCTTCTCTTGTTAACCAACGGGCAAGTGTATTTCACAAATTGCTCGGGCAATTTTGCACATTTTGGAACACCGTTTGTGGCTAACGCAAGATATATGATAAATAAAGAGTTCCCTGGTTTCAGATTTTTATTTTGGACTCTTTAAGTATTTTTTATTAATTAATAAAGCTATGGAAGACGCCTTGTTACGACTTTCGCTGCAGATAAACAATGAAGGGAAGGGTCAATAAAAATTCTAAAACCAGGGAACTCTTTATTTATCATATATCTTGCTTTAGCCACAAACGGTGTTCCAAAATGTGCAAACTTGCCCGAGCAATTTGTGAAATACGCTTGCCCGTTGGTTAACAAGAGAAGGCAGCAATACAAGATGGCGGGTCTCGTACAGCCTTAAGGGAACCACAGGCATCGCAAAATCATCTGTACAATAATTTAAGTACCCAGTTTCTTACGATAGAACGATATAGTAGCTAGTGCTGAAAATTCGGCAGAGGGGAAGGTAACGTTATTTTAAATACTGTGATGTACTACAGAGGCGAAAACATGTGTCAAGACGACAAATATGCAGCGTAACATTCCGTCTGCACAGCTCAGTTGGGAGATCGACTTACTCCGGAGTGAGGAGGACTCGGGTTCGATGCCCGTCACGGACAAACTTGTGTTTTCGCTATACACCAGACTGTGAATACTTAGGACACGCATATAGCGTGTTAAATCCATTTATTCTTGTGGCGCAATAGGCACAAAGATTCGCTGTGCTTTTGCACTCCACTGGGAGGCTTTTCCAAGGCAATGGTAGACATAAAAATGCAGGGAATTGGAACACGTAAGGAACAAAGGGAATTGGAACACGTAACGCATGTCAAACCATTTGTAGTTCAGTAGAGATCATATCATTGCATGCGAATTTTCTGGAGAGGATTTCGACTGTTCCCTGACGGCAGTCTCTTTAAAGTTCGTGTAAGGGGCAGTTCTTCTAATACTGTTCCATACAGAAGCGGCCGATGAATGCATGACTTCTCTGACACTTCGCACGTGTTCTTTACGTGGATCGCTTTATCATTACAATATACACTGAAGTGCCAGAAAAACTGGTACACCAGTCTAATACTTGGTAAGTCCCCCGCGAAAGCGCAGGACTGCAGAAATACGACAGGGCATGGACTCTCCTAGCTTCTGGAAATATGCTGTAGGCAATGCACACCATACTTCCTGCAGAGCGTTCCACAATTCGGGTATATTCCGAGGTCTCTGTGTTCGACAGCGCGTTGCATGGCATCCCAAATGTGTTCTATTGCGTTCAGATCTGGGGACTTGGGTGGGAATGGCAACACCTTAAACTCAGATGAATGCTCCTCTAACCATAATGTGGCGTCCCGACACTTGTGTGGAGGGGCATTGTCCTGTTGGAACAGGCCCAACTCATCAGCATGAATGCAGAAAATGAACGGGTGTACCTCGTCAGAAAGGATGCCCACATGGCGTTGGCCGGTTACAGACGTTAGTAGACGTACCAGGGGTCCCAGTGAAGTCCAGCTAAACACACCCCATACCATTACAAACCCCCCACACCCACCCCCACTAGCCGGTACAGTTCCCTGTTGACAGGCGGGATCCATGGTTTCATGGGGTTTGCGCCACACACGAATCCTTCCATCTTCCCGATACAGTTGGAAACGCGACTCGTCAGACCAGGCTACTTATTTCCAGTCATCAAGTGGCGGTGTTGCCGTGCCGAAGCGAGGCGCATAGCTCTGTGTCGTGCACCCATGAAGGGGACTGGAGTTGGGTGTCTGCTCCCAAAGCCCATATCGTGCAGGATACGTTGCACAGTCCGGACGCTGATGCTTGCTGAGGCTCCAGCATTGAATTCCGATGATACCTGCGAGAGTGTTGCACGCCTATCGCGTGAAACGATTCTTGATAGTCGACGATGGTCACGTTCACCCAATGTATTTTTACGGCCACACTGGTACCGTAGGTTAGAGGTTTTGCCGGAATTCTTGTAGTCACGGTACATACACATTTGCAATGGTCGTACGTGAAAATCCGAACTTCGTTTCTACCTCCGAAGTACTATGGCCCATCTCACGAGCGCCAACTATGACACCGCGTTGAAAATCGCTTAAATCGTTATTGCTTGTCATTCTTATGCCGAAAACAGTTCTGACAGCTGGCAAGGATGTCTATCGCTTTATATACGCACTGGCGGACGCAACAGAGTACGCGAATAGGTGACATTGCTATGTATTTTGCATAAGCTCGTCTGTCCCAGTTTTTCTGGCACGTCAGTGTATATCTCTGTTAGGATATACCAACGGTATAGCGTACCCATCCGCCTTTTCTTTCTCACACTGTCTCTCCTTGAAGCTTCATATTATATGTAATAACGGGGTAGGGGACTTCATTGCTATTAATATGTTGTATTTACGTAACTAATTCTTTAACCAATACGTAAAGTCTGGGACATATGTGATGGATCCTGCATATCTCATTGTCTTACTAGGTGATTTTGTTATTGCTGACATTATACGATTTCTTACAGTTCTATGTATTCTGTCTGTGTCATCCCTCTTAAATCCGGCCTTTTAGACCTTTGCTATAAATATTATCAATTCCCTTATTACGTCGTATTTTGGTAGTCGGGCTTGTATATGTTATAACCAAAATTTCAGCGATATCCTATCCATCATATCCGATCTCCCTACAGAATTTCAAAATCAAATTCTCCGGACGATTGAAATTTAATATTTATCAAACCTGAAGTATTCCCACGAATTGCTCCTGTTAGCGGAAATTTTCCGTGTATGGATGCGGAAAAAAGTGAGAACAGAATTTTCTCTGTAATACACTGAAGAGCAATTGAATTAGAGACAGCTGGCGTTATGCAAATATGGCGCTGTGGATGGCCCTGTAAATGGAAACGACATGACGTATATAGCGATCCGACAACATAAGGAGTGATGCGGCGGGAATCAGTAAGAGTCGGACGCCGTATGGGTAAGACGAAGGATCTAAGCGCATTTGATCGTAGACAAATTGTCGGGGCCCGACGAATGGGTCACTCCATCTCGGAAGTCGTGCAGGCACTGGGATTTTCACTAGCCACTGTGCCACTGGTGCACCGTGAATACATCGAATCCGGTAAAACCATCAATGCAAGGGCCAACTGCCGTGGACAACAGCGTGTGGATGAGCGGGGTCATCGTCGGCTAGCTCGCATTGTAACAGCGAATAGACGGGCCACAGTGCAAGAAATCACTCGGCAATTTAACGCTGGTGCACAAAAACGTGCAAGCAGCCACACCATCCAGAACCATCTCCTCGCTATGTGGTACAGAAGCCATCGTCCAACGAGGGTACCGCTGCTGACAGCACATCACAGTGCGCAAAGATTAGCATGGGCGCGGGAACATCGTCACTGGACGGTAGACATGTGGAAAAATGTTGCCTGGACTGATGAGTCGAGATTCACGTTGGTACATGCGGATGGCAGGATACGAGTACGGCGCAAACCACATGAAGCGATGCATCCATCTTGCCAGCAGGGTACTCTTCAAGCTGGTGGGGGTGCATTCTCGTCTGGGGACTGTTTACGTGGACTGAAATGGGACCCTTGGTACGTATGACAACGTCCCTCACAGGTAAACGTTACCGGGATATCCTGGACGACCATTTGCTCCCGTTTGTGCGTCTTCAACATCCCACTGGGGACCTCATCCTGCAACAAGACAATGCACCGTGCCATCGCTCCCGAATTGTATCCGAATGATTGGAAGAACACTTCATCGACGTGACCTCGCTTCCTTGGCCAGCTAGGTCGCCTGACTCAATCCCATGGAGCACATCTGGGATGCACTCGAGAGAGATGTTCGAGGCTCTGACCCCCTCCATCAAATCTTCGTGAACTGTAGGAGCTTGTTCAGGGTTCGTGGATCCGTATGGCTTCCCAACGCTTCCGGTGTCTTGGCAAGTCCATGCCGAGACGAATCGCCGCCGTCATCAGGGCGAAAGGTGGTGCTACACGTTACTAGACAGGTATCTCTAATTCAATTGCTCTTCAGTGTACGAAAGGAATTGCGGAAAGGTTCCGGAAAATTCAGAATTTTTCTGGCGTACGGAAAATCAGTGGAATTCAGAGTTTGTCCCGTCATTTCACAGGAAAGGTTGTATGAAAAATACTCTTCGCGAATACACGAAAGAAATCCTGAAAAATGGCTCTTGAATTTAAGAAAATGTTTTACATTGCATGACTCTCAGCCACATATCTATAGCACTTACTCGTCGATTCATATAAATCTACAACCTCTTTCGCTATACCAAGTATATCGCGAACATATCCACTATTATCACTATCTCCAAAATTTTTCATTTAACTTTGTATTGACTCACATTCTGCGTTTCCAAACTGTACAAACTATTCCGGGAATTTATGTACCGTTCAGTGAGAAAATGCTCAACTAAGAAGTAACAAAATTTGCATAAGAAAACAAACTCAAATGAAGGTTATCTAGAGGTATACGTCACACCAGATAGTTCTGATTGAGAATAACTGTGCTAAATATTATTTCTGGTAATAAGGCTCTTTGTTATTCTCATAGAATACGGTATTTAGCAATAACTCCATTATGTAGAGTATTTGACGTTGTCGTTCGTAATAACCTTAATGGATATTAATTCTCATATGGAGGCTGGTCGTCGAGCAGTTTGAGGATAACCATAGTTAGTATTAATTCTCGCAATATGTAGTCCACTTATATAAATTATGTTTTAAGAAGATGAAAACGATTTTCATAATTCTGAAAGTTGGTACGCTGATTCCGAAAATGGCGCGATTCTACCTCTGTCGCTTCTGAGCCGATAAGTATGTCTATAAAGCATAAAGGGTTAATGAACGATGATTCATAAATAAATATATATATATGTCATCATCATCAGCAGCAGCATCATCATCATCATTGTCAACCATTATCAGTCCACTGTTGGACGAAGGTCTCCTCCTCAAATAAAACGGGAATAAAACCGGGTCAAAATCTGGTCGGGAACACCTTGACCCGACCCGTTGTACCCGCAAGAAATTGTCGACCCGTTGACCCGTTTCCATCTCTGGCGTCGACAGCACGAGGCCATGGCCCCGGCATGCAAGGTCGGTTCTATTCAACGCGGTGGTGGCTCTGTGTTACATCGGGGAGCCTTCTCATGGGCACACATTAGGTTCCTTATTGTGTACCAGCATGTGCAGACTTATCACTTACATGCTTTCATGGCCTTCGCGTATCTTGCGACCGATGGTCTGTTCCAGAAGGACAATGCGCCTCCCCACCGGGCATTGCTCGATGAACACTATCCGAGTTTGGAACCATCCAGTGGCCTCCAAGGTCCCTGGATTAAAACCCTGTAGAAGCTATCTGGTATGCCATGGAGAGGAACTTCAGATCCATGGATCCTGGGCCGACGTCTCTATCGGAGTTGAAGACAATGCTGCAACAGGTATTGTTGGCATCTGGTGGAATGTACAAGCTCGTCTTACCACTGGAGGGTGACCAACACACTACTACGTCGGCATCTCTAATGTTTTCTCCATTGAGTCTACACTGAAGAGCAATTGAATTAGAGACAGCTGGCGTTATGCAAATATGACGCTGTGGGCGGCCCTGTAAACGGAAACGACATGACGTATGCAGCGATCCGACAATATAAGGAGTGATGCGACGGGAATCAGTAAGAGTCGGACGCAGTATGGGTAAGACGAAGGATCTAAGCGCATTTGATCGTGGGCAAATTGTCGGGGCCCGACGAATGGGTCACTCCATCTCGGAAGTAGTGCAGACAGTGGTATTTTCACGAGCCACTGTGTCACGGGTGCACCGTGAGTACATCGAATCCGGTAAAACCATCCCTGCAAGGGCCAACTGCCGTGGACAACAGCGTGTGAATGAGCGGGGTCATCGTCGGTTAGCTCGCATTGTAACAGCGGATATACGGGCCACAGGCAAGAAATCACTTGGAAATTTAACGCTGGTGCACAAAAACGTGTAAGCAGCCACACCATCCAGAACCATCTCCTCGCTATGGGCTACAGAAGCCATCGTCCCACGAGGGCACCGCTGCTGACCGCACATCACAGGGTGCAAAGATTAGCATGGGCGCGGGAACATCGCCACTGGACCCTAAACATGTGGGAAAATGTTGCCTGGACTGACCAGTCGAGATTCACGTTTGGTACATGCGGATGGCAGGATACGAGTACGGCGCAAACCACATGAAGCGATGGATCCTTCTTGCCAGCAGTGTACTCTTCAAGCTGGTGGGGGTGGCATTCTCGTCTGGGGACTGTTTACGTGGACTGAAATGGGACCGCTGGCACGTGTGACATTGTCCTTCACAGGTCAACGTTACCAGGATATCCTGGACGATCATTTGCTCCCGTTTGTGCGTCTTCAACATCCCACTGGGGACCTCATCCTGCAACAAGACAATGCAGCTCCCGAATTGTATCCGAATGGTTGGATGAACACTCCACCGGACCTCAATCCCATTGAGCACATCTGGGATGCCATCGAGAGAGATGTTCGAGGCTCTGACCCCCTCTCCATCAAATCTTCGTGAGTGGGAGCTTGTTCAGGGGTCGTGGATCTGTATGGCTTCCCAACGCTTCCGGTGTCTTGTCGAGTCCATGTCGAGACGAATGGCCGCCATCATCAAGGCGAAAGGTGGTGCTACACGTTACTAGACAGGTATCTCTAATTATATCGCTCTTCAGTGTATAAACACTACGTCAGCAGTTTTCGTTCGTCTGGCAGTTTGTCCATACTTCCGCTTATTTTTGATAAGCGGTATCGGGAACCTTTTGCAATAAATAGGAAATTTTCTGGGTCGCTTTCAAGAACCGAGTGTAACTACTTCACGTTCAATATTTTGGATTGCTGTTTCTGCAGGGCTTTACTTGGTGTGTGCATATAGGGATGCTGGGGCTGTTTCTGGTCTTTGTTAGGCCTTTTCCCGTCTTTTCGTAGTTGTTTGATTTAATCATTATAACAATGTCAATTTTTTTTCAAATGTAATTGTATTAAATCAGCTGAAATAAAAAATGTATAAATATATATACGGATATAATGCTAAGATCAAAACAAAAATAAATTAAGAGAAAAAAGTGAAACAATATTAAAAAAAAGAGAATAAAATAGACGAAAAAAAAAATAAAAATAAAAAATGCCAAAACTTCCAAACCAAAAGAGCACCGGAGCAAACTAAAAACAAAAACATTTTTTTTTTAAAATTGGAAGAACACATGGATTGCAGATCGTATATCAGAGTTTCTTATGGCTTCGTCAAAGGCAAGCATGAAGAAAATCTCGCATATATCTACAAAGACCAGAAAAGTGTGTGTTTGTGCTAATTTAGTTTGCTACAAAGGACTAAATTAAAGTTAAGGGTAATTTGTTTTGATATTTCTTTTGTGCAGCCTTGGGCGCTTTAGAATTTCAGAGTTGGTTTTTATTTGGCACTTGTATTTGTTTTTTCTGCTATAAATATATATCCAAAGCAGAGAAAAAGACAAAATTTGAAAACAAAATTTTTTGAACTTAAGTAGTTCTGAAGATCAGGACGCGCAACGCAGCAGTGACGAAAAATCAGAAAGATCAACCTACAAAGCAGAGACTGAAATAAAAAGGTTTTTTAACGGTCTAAAAAACAAATTAAAACTCAAAACCCAACAGGCAAGAGAAAATAATAATAATAAAAAAAAATATCCAGAATGCAGAAAGTGTTATTTTTTTCTCTTGCCTTTTGGGTTCTGATTTTTAATTTTTTTTTTTATCATCTTTAAAAAACCTTTTTATTTCAGTCTCTGCTTTGTAGGTATATATACACTGCTGGACAATTGCTAAGGACGGACCATAAACGGCTATATAGCGCATAAAAAATGTAAGTGTGGTTGGATGCCAAGTGAAATAAAATAATGTCAGAATGCCAGGACATTACAAGAAAGACAATTTATTGTGCTCTGAAATCCAGAAGACTTTGGAACGTGTTCAAGGGACAAACAGGCCATTTTGTGCAGAATACGTAAACGTGAAAAAAATGCAATTACCGTCCGCAGGCGTTTCGGCGTAAGATGTCAATACGGGATATGGCCACCATGGAGGGCGATGCAAGATTCCACACGTCGTGTCATGCTTTGCACAACATTATCAAGCAGCTGTTGGGATAATTTATCCCATTCCTCTGACAGTGCACGGATGAGGGTGTCCTTGTTTATTGGAGGGCATTGGCGACCAGCAAGACTCCTTCCACAAAGCATCCCACACATTTTCAATGGGATTCAGATCTGGAGAACGTGCTGGCCATTCGAGGCGTTGAATATCCTCGCTCTCAAGACACTCCTGGACAGCGACTGTTCGATGACATGTTGCGTTGTCGTCCATGAAAATGAATCTATCACCGACAGCACCACGGAACATGCGAACATGAGGTAGCAGAACATCATTAATGTATTGTTGGCCAGCCATAGTCCCAGTTGGAAACACATAGAAGGACGTACGGCCATTGATCATGATGCCAGCCCATACCATGACACTACATGTCGGATATCGCTCCCTTTCCTGTATGTTTGCTGGACAATATGCAGTACCACTATCCAGATCAGTTGTCGTCGACAATCAGACGATAGACTGTATCTCCTCTCATCTGAGAAGAGGACAGCAGACCAGTCGTTATCAGTCCAATTGCGATGTTGATGGCACCATTGCAAACGGGCGGTACGGTGACGTCTGGACACATAGAGGGACGTACGGTGACGTCTGGACACATAGAGGGACGTACGGTGACGTCTGGACAATGGGATGCACACAACAGGACGGCGGGCGTGTACTCCTCCTTCATGCAAACGTCTGGCGACAGTTTTTTGGGAGATCCGCTTGCCAGTAGCAGCCATACACTGATTTGCTACCTCACTAGCTGTGCTGCGCCGGTGTCTTTTTGTTGATAGCACTATGTACCGATCTTCTGCAGGTGTCGTACTGCGAACACGACCTCCCCCGTGACGTTTGCTACACTCTCCATTTGTTTGAAATGATTTCCAAAGCCTTGAAACGACACTGTGGCTGACGTCGAACTCCCTGGCATTATCTGTTATTTTTCGCCGTTCTTCAATCTTGCCAATAATACGGCCATTGCGTAAAATCACATCTAGGTGATGTCGGGAAGACATACTGAAAATTGCAAGTTCGTCAATTGATTCTTTCCCTTTCAACGTTGCGTTTGAACAACAACGGTCAATACGCGTCAAATCCTTTATATCTCTTATCAGCGCTATGACGTCACGAGCCAGTTCGGCAATCCAAAATTTGCATACGCACAACACGTCTTACTGTATCCCGCACTTATGCTAATTTCCACATTTTCCTGCCTTCCATTTTATAGTTGCTATTGTCATCCGTTCTTAGCAATTGTCCGGCAGTGTATATATATATATATAACTGACTCACAGTGTTTTCGTTTTTTGTGTCTGTCCGCTTGCCCCGTACCTCCGTCTGTTCGATGTTTTTGATGAAGATCTTTGGAGCAGTTTTAAATGAAGACTGAAATTTCTGCTTTGCTTATAGACACCTGACGCAACTCTCGCCGCATGTAAAAGCTTGACCCGTTCGTGCTATTCCATCAGTATTTGGAAAAACTTTTTGAGGTGAAGGTTGTCATGGTCATAAAGAACTGTAACAATAAAACGAGCGTTTTTCACAGTGCAAATTAAATCTGTGTGGCTATTTTGTTATGTCGACCATCACTTCATAGCACACAGCTTAAACTTTAGGGTCATTGTTATTATTTTAAGCGGGATGTTCAGAATCTGTTGGGCTCCCTTCCCTATCGGTGCGCCACTAGCTCATAGACACCCAATATATTAAAAAAAAGAAACCCTACTTATTAAAAATACCTTTAGTTTCAAAATAGTTATTTAAAAACTTAGCATTTTGCCACTTTTAACCTGATATCTAAGAACTGTAAATAGCACTCACCTCATACAAATGGTCTACGTAGAAATTACTTGAAGTCCGGAATACACATACATATCATCATCATCATTGCCAACCATTATCAATCCACTGCTGGACGAAGGTCTCCCCAAGTTTCTTCGACAACGGTCTGTCTTGTGCCAGTCTCCTCCAGGTTACTCCCGCATACTTTCGAATTTTATCCACCCATCTCCCATGTGGTCTTCTTCTGGGTGTTTTCCTGTCCCTTGGAATCCAATCTAAAATTTCGGCTGTCCATCGATGGTCTGTCCTTCTGGCAGTGTGTCCAGCCCATTGCCATTTCAGGGATTTAACTCTGATCATGATGTCTTCCACTCTTGTCATTTTTCTGATCCACGAGTTCGTCTTCTTATCTCTCCTGGTTACACCAAGCATGCACTTCTCCATGCTTCTTTGAATTGCCTGCAGCCTTTGTATGTCTCATTTAGTTAAGGTCCAAGTCTCTGTACCATACGTAAGCACTGGAAGGATGCATTGATCAAACACTTTTCTTTGAAGACATAATGGCATATTGCTCTTGAAAATTATGCTGTTTCTTCCAAAAGCTCTCCAGGCAAGTTTTGTACGCCGATTAATTTCTTCATCAATGTGACCCTCACTTGATATCTGCTGTCCAAGATAAACGTATGTGTCTGTTATCTCCAGCTTTTCTCCATCAATCGATAAATCTTCATTTCTTGTAAAAGCATTGAACATCCCTTTTGTCTTCTGAAAGTTCATTTTTAATCCCACTTCTTTACTCTTGTCAGCAAGTTCCTGGATCATACTTTGCAGCTCTGATGGGGTAGTTGCAAAAATGACTATGTCATCAGCAAAACAAAGGTGGGTTAGATAATCTCCATTAATCTTTATCCCTTTGTTTTCCCACTTCAGTGATTGAAAGACATTTTCCAATGTAGCATTAAAGAGCTTCGGAGATATGGCGTCACCTTGTCTCACTCCCTTTCCAATTTGAATGTGTGTTGTATTTTCAAACAGCCGAATCTTTGCACTTGAATTTTCATAGATGTTATTAATAATATTAATGTATGCATCTTCAATACCGCAGGATTTCAGAGCCATTGTAACTGCTGATGGTTTCACAGAATCAAAGGCTTTTTCATTATCGATACATATATATATATATACATATATTCTAAAAATCTGTGAACAACTTCTGCATAATGATGCAATAAATAAATTCTTCTTTGCTAAAAGAAATGACGTCGTAGAACTCAATTCCGTATAACCTTGATATATAGTATGTGTCAATGGCTATATGGAATTGAGCTCTATGACGTCATTTGTTTTAGTAAAGAAGAATTTATTTATTGCATCATTATGCAGAAGATGTTCACAGATTTTTAGAACGTTTTTGACAAGAAACTACAGAAAATAAAAGAAGTTCAATGAATTGAAACTGGCAACAGCGTGTTAAATTAACGTGAAAGAGACATCTGCTGTAGTTAAATACTGTCTGCTAAGAAAATGGCGCGCGTAAACAAGCTGTGGATAAAAGGTTCTGCTTTTGTTTTTTACGAAGAGAAATATTCGTTTTCTGTAATTTAAAAATGCTGTGTAGGTCATGGAATTGGCATTTCAGAATGTAAAATAAGAATTATTATTTATAACAGAGGGAAACATCGTCAAGCATTGCTTTTAGCAAGGAAATAACACCAAATGAACATCCAGAGAAAGTACGTACTTTTACGACTATTTCAAAAGTAAGGTCTCAGGTCTTAAAAGGAAATCCACCGACCCAAAGAGCGATCGCTAAGTCGTTAAAAATTTCTGTATCAACTGTAAACGAGGTAATAAACAAAGATTTGCGGGTTAAAAAAAATCTAAAAAAAAAAAAACCGCACAATGTTCATCGCTTTTTATCTAGGTACGTCGCTGTGCGCAAAGCACTGTGTAGACTTCTTTATGAAAATCAGTTACCTGTAGACAGATGAAAATTTATTGTGACTATTGATGAAGCATGGATCTAGCGAAACAACTGTAACAAGAAAAGGTCGATTTACTATCGCAGAGCAGAAGAGGACTTACAGACTTACTACCAAGAATCCAAAGGAAGTTTCAGTAAAGGATTCATGTCTATTGCTGGATTCTCGTACAATGGGAAATTACAGTTAAGAACAGTTGAGAAGACTGTTAAAATAAATTCCCCATACTACCAAAATAATATTTTAACTCCTGTATTTAAAATGGAAATACCATTCCTTTACCCACAGAGCCATCAAAGAGTAGAACTCCATCAAGGTAAGAATCCACCACTCTATTTCTTGAAAAAAGAAGCAAAAAATCGAGACGGGTATCAAGTCTACACTTTTTGCTCATATTCCTCATACACTATCTACCAACAGATAATTGGACACCCCTGCAATCGACGATATCTGCGGTCCTAATACACGTCACGGCCGCCGCCGTTCAATATCTTGTGGCAAACAACAACGCAACCAGTCGCATTCAAGATGCCACGCAGTTCGGAGATCTCTTATTTCGAGAAAGGTGTAATCGTCGGGTATCACAGAAATGGCCGATCCATACGTGACATATCCAGCGAGTTGAAGTTCCCAAAATCGACAGTGGCCTATGTAATTGGCAAGTGGAAGATGAGAAGTGACTGTCGGAATGTGCTCCGACCCGGCAGACCCACAAAACTGGGAGTTAGAGACCGACGGGTGCTGGCCAGAGAAATTCGAAAGAACCGCACCAAATCGATGGGCCACATCCGTAAGGAGTTTCAACAGGCATCCGGGAGTGTTCTTTTGATGAATACCATCCGTAAGGAATCCCATCTGCTCGGTTATCATGGACGTGCTGCCGCCCACATGCCTTTGATCACCAAGTCCAATAGCGCTGCTCGGGTTGAACAGTGGAAACAGGTTCTCTGGAGCGACGAATCGAGTTTCACCCTCTACCGTTCGGATGGCTGGGTCTGGGTTAGGCGTCTGCCTGGAGAACGCCTCCTGTTGGAATGTATTGTGCCAACTGTGAAGTTCGGCGGCGGTGGAATTATGCTATGGAGGTGTTTCTCCTGGTATGGCACGGGACCCTTGGTCGCAATTCTTGGTAGACTCAACACCGAGACCTACTGCACCATTTTGAATGACCATGCGCTTCCTACGTTGTGGCAGTTTTACGGGGTGGACCCATGTTATTTTCAGGATGACAATGCCACCTGTCATGTTGCGAGGTCCACCATGGCTTGGTATGGTGACAATGGGGTTAATCGAATGGACAGGCCTGCGCAGAGCACGGACCTTAACCCTATTGAGCACCTCTGGGACTAGTTGGAGCGTCGACTTAAGGGGTGCCCCCACCGTCCAAAATCGGTGAAGGAACTGACCTGTCTTCTCCAAGCCGAGTGGAAGAAAATACCGCTAGCCGTCGTACAACGCCTATTTGAGAGTATGCCCCGGAGGGTCTCAGCTGTAATCGCCGCTCGTGGAGGCTCCACCAACTGTTGGAGGGGAATAAACTTCGTTTTCCTTTGCTATCACAGGTGTCCAATTACTTGTTGGTAGATAGTGTATTTTTCGATGTGTCACTAATGGACTATCGTGCCTTCCGACTGCGGAAAAGAGCGCTTTCTAAAAGTAGACTTGAAACAACGATTAGGCTACGGAATGTAGTGAGAAAGGAGTGGAATAAAATACCACTACGAATTTTAAGAAATGCCTTGTTATCTCGGAAATCTAGATGCAGGTTCATAGTGCAGAGAAAGGGCTATCAGATAGAACATTTAAGAAAGAAAGAATTTTTTTTTAAACGTTAATTATATTACCGGACAATTGTTCTAAAAATATATGAACATCCTCTGCAAAATATCTCTTTCCTTAGCTTCTTTATTCTAAATTCTTAACAGCGGTAGCCGTGCTTTATTGGTTCCATTTCATAAGTAGTAGTTGACCAGTTTTAGTTTTGAAAGCGATTTTTTTCAGAAGAAGCCGACGCGTGACAAGGAAGGGTTAAATGAAATAGAAATGATGTGTACAAATCGGGTAGGCTTCTTGCAATACAACCTAATTACGTTTTTTTTTTTTTGTTTTTTTTTTCACAGTAACTGTTTTCTTTAGAGTTTTGAAGGTGTGTGTGTGTGCTCACAATGGCAGTTGACACGTCTGACTCGTACTTCTCCTACATTTTCCTCGTTTTATGCTTCCCCAAAGGAGAGGGGGGGGGTAAATGCAAATTGAGGGAGGACCATCAATTTGCATTTCTTTTCCTCTCGTCTACGGGAATAACAATCGTGTCAAAGTGGACTTAATTGTTTGGTCCGAAAATTTTAAAGAGTATCCTAAATCTTTGGAGAGCTTTAGGAGAATTCGATTTCGTGCAGAAATAGTCCAAAGTAATCGAGGTAGTTGCCTTCAATGCACGATCTTAAAAAACAAGAGTCACTCACAATACAAATTTAATGACAATGTTCATTAACAAACTGAGGACGAAATCACTTAATCTCGATTTCTGCTGTAGTGCTCTTTGTTGTGGCTCCTGATGAGAACAACACAATTTATACCTACTAACCTTCCTTTATTTTTACAATGCAGTATTATATGTATACCTGCATTCTATTTCCTTTATTTTCTTTATTTCATGATACATGCCACGTCGTTTGACAATTTGATGCCACGTGACATTATGTCATATTCATATCTGATATCTATATTATGTTCACGTAACACTTTATTTAAATTTATTCCTTCTCCTGTATCTGATGATGGGTTCTAGGGAAACCCGAAAGTTCTTGTATACAATAAAATCTTTAAATTCAGCCAACGAATTTAACTTTGGAGAGCTCTTGAACTTTGGAGCTCCCCATGCACCACGGTCATAAACAACAAAGTACTGCAAGAAACTAAGAGAGGCCGCCCCGGTGGCGCAGTGGTCTAAGGCGCTGGCCTCTGATCATTCGTCCGATAGGGGTCAGGGTTCGAATCCCGGTGAGGCATGGATGTTGTGTTTGTCTTACGGCACTGACTCTCTCCCTTCCCTGGAACCAGTGACCCTAAATTAGGGACGGGCGACTGCTTATAGCCCATTGAGTTGCTCACGGTGGTCGTTAAAACTCAAATAAAAAAAAAAAAAAAAAAAAAAAAAAGATACTACGAGGCAAAGTTTAACCCAAGTGTTATATACGGAAGCAAAGTGAAAAAAAAACTACTGTGAATACTGGGTTAAAAAATACTTTGCTATAACAGCAAAAAAAAAAAAAAAGAAAGAAACTACGAGGCAAAGTTTAACCCAAGTGTTATATAAGAAAGCAAAGTGAAAAAAAAAAAAAAAAAAAACTACTTCTGTGAATAGTGGGTTAAAAGAATACTTTGCTGTAACAGCAAAAAAAAAAAAACAAAAAACAGGTGGGCTCAGTTCTGATGGAGCCGTCAGTTTTCGGACGTAGGATTACGACTTGCAGATCGGAGAGTTGAAATGAGCTAGTCGAATATAGTTTCAATCGGCTGCTCATGCTGTGAAGTTGTTCCCGTCGATTTATGTTTCTTTGCGCGAGTTCCAGACGAGCCGCGTACGGGTTCGATCGGTGTGTTGGATTTTTGTTTGACGGCAGCTGCTTTCAGGCGTTCTCTATATTCTCTAGTTAGTTAGGCTGCAGTCTTCTTGGGCTTCGTACACTCCTCATCACTTGCTCTTGCCTCTCGTTTTCATTTTTTTCAACTTTTTCTTGCGTTCATTCTGCGAATTCCGCGGCATTGTCGAAAATGGTAACCCGTTCGCAAGAGAACAATTTTTTTAAAAATTTTAGTTTAAATAACTGCGATATGTTCTTCATTTATTTGAATAGATCTCGTTGAGAGCTTTAAAAAACGATACCACGCACAGATGTTTTGCCCTTAGGGTTGTCCAAATAAACCGCGATATTGTCAAAAGTGTTCACGGGTTCACAAGAAAACAATTTTTAAAATGTTCAGTTTAAACCACTGCGAAATGTTCTTCGTATATTTGAATAGATCTCGTCGAGAGCTTTAAAAAGATACCGCGCACAGTTGTTTTGCCCTTACTGTTGTCCAAATAAACCGCGATATTGTCAGCAGCTTTCACAGGTTCACAAGAAAACAATTTTTAAAATGTTCAGTTCAAACCACTACGAAATGTTCTTCGTATATTTGAATAGATATCGTCGGGAGCTTTAAAAAGATACCACGCACAGTTGTGTTGCGCTCACGATTGCGGAGATAGACTGAGCCAAGTCCGTCGCACACCCAGAAATATTGCATCATCTTCCCCGCTCACAGGGAGATAGGGGAGCGTCGCGCGCACGGTGTGTTGCGCAGTATGCGAATTGGACTCCATGCAGTTTACGAATATGCTAACACGGTTGGGTCTGGTACGATTCGTCCAAGGACGATTGGTTCAATGCCGATTCGTCCAAAGGACTCGTCTAATGGTACGATTGGTCCAATACCGATTCGTCCAATGGGACGATTGGTTCAATTCCGTCCTATCTGTCCGAAGTGCTACTCGTGCTATGAAAGTCTCATCTTTTCTGATTCTATCTCCAATGTTATACGAAAGTACCGGTAGTCCAAAGAATGTAAAACAATGTTACATTTCATACGTAATATTGTGGTTACAGATTTCTTTTTTTTTTTCTTTCTTTTTTTT
Organism: Macrothele yani; assembly: GCA_039090855.1. NCBI lineage: Eukaryota > Metazoa > Arthropoda > Arachnida > Araneae > Macrothelidae > Macrothele > Macrothele yani. The sequence continues at coordinate 97,899,471 of CM077009.1, read as the reverse complement.
TTTTTTGGTTTCGCGTTTTTTTGTTATACTGTCCTTGCTGCCGTATGAAGTTAATGATGTACGAGCCGTTCAATCAACTTCCATGTTTCTCTTTTCCATGAAATAATAAAAAATACTAGTTTTCCGTTTCTGTTTGTAGAATGCAGTGGGGTTCCGCCAACTGCCCAATGGAAACAACTGGTTAGGGTTTGGACAGAGGCCTTTTCAACAGATTTTATTCCAGCGATGTCATATTCATAACGTTTACATATCAAATCAAGTTAATAATATTGCGCTTTTACTTAAACACAAAGTATTAATTCATAGGCCATAGGCGTAGGCCTTTTTAACAGTTTATATTCTACCGATGTCATATTCATAATATTTGCATATTACATCAAGTTAATAATATTGCGCTTTCACTTAAGCACGAAATATTAATTCATAGGCCTGCGGCCTAGGTGCCTTGCAAAGACCTCAGAAAGGATACGATGAGTGCCTTTTATAAAGTTTTATAAAATGTTTACAAATACCAAATATCTGGGTTGTAATTTAAAATCTTCTAGAAAGGTCCGCGGCCCAGGTGCCTTGTAAAGATCTGGGAAATGATTCGATGAGTGCCTTTTATAAGGTTTTATAGAATGTTTACAAATACCAAATATCTAGGTTGTAACTCAAAATCTTCTAAAAAGGGCCGCGGCCTAGGTGCTTTGCAAACAGCTGAGAAATGCTCCATTGAGTGCCTTTTACCAGGTTTATGTAAAATATTTACAATTACCAAATATACGGAAATTATCTTTCAAAAGGATATAAAGAGGAGAATAATTTAAATTATTATTCCTTTCTGGAAAATAAAAAAAGTTTACTGTTGGTAAGATGATACCATTAGACGAATCGGCATTGGACCAATCGTACCATTGGACGAATCGGACATTGAACCAATCGTCCCTTTGGACGAATCGGCATTGGACCAATCGTCGTTTGACGAATCGTCCGGGACCGAACACGGTTAGTGTATGGGGCGTATTTTTAACGCTATAATGATTTAAATTGGGACCTGTTTTTGTCACAGCCGGTCGGTCATGCGTCGCTCCATAGCATCCGCGGAGTTAGACGTAATCCTACGTCAAAATGGCAGTGGCAACAAATTCCGGTGGCTAAAATAGGCACAGCAAATAGCCACGTTATGTGTACTACCTGGATTAACGGAATACCTTTCGCAACAGCAGCAAGATTTCTGGTTATTGCAGCAAACAGTTCTTACCGCCTTAGCAATATTTCTGGATACTTTAACAAGTTAGTAAAATCATGCAATGCATTGATTATGATACGCATTCCAACATACTAGAAATCATTACACAAGTTATGAGGATAATTGCTGTGGAATAAATCTCGCTCCTGTGCCCTGACTTTGAGCCCATTTCGGTGATATCAAACAGAACCGGTTCAGTATACCTCCGGAACAACATACTAAAGTTTTGTCAAGTTATAAGGATAATAGCTATGGAATAAATCTCGCTCCTGTGCCCTGACCTTTGACTCCATTTCGATGATATTAAACAGAACGGGTTCAGTATACCTCCGTAACAACAACATACTACTACTATTAAACAGAACGGGTTCAGTATACCTCCGTAACAACATACTACTACTATTAAACAGAATGGGTTCAGTATACCTCCGTAACAACATACTAAAGTTTTGTCGCAATAGAAATAGTTTTAGTCAAGTTATGAGGATAATAGCTATGGAATAAATCTCGCTCCTGTGCCCTGACCTTTGACCCCATTTCGATTTTATTAAACAGAACCGGTTCAGTATACCTCCGTAACAACATACTAAAGTTTTGTCGCAGTAGAAGTATTTTTAGTCAAGTTATGAGGATAATGGCTGTGGAATAAATCTTGCTCCTGTGCCCTCACCTTTGACCCCATTTCGATGATATTAAACATAATTGGTTCAGTATACCTCCGAAACAATATGATGAAGTTTTGTCGCAATCGAACCATTTTTACGTAAGTTATGACGCATAAGGGCGATGGAAAGGATACCGTTCCTATGTCCTGACCTTTGACCCCATTTCGTCCATTTTCAATAGTGTTCCTTCCCAGGTTGTCCCCTACCACATACTAAAATTTCATTGAAATCGAACCATTTTTTCGCGAGTTACCGTGCGGACGGACAGACAGACGGAAAAAGCTGGAGCATATATATATATACGCCTTCAACCTAAGGTTGGAAAGCTTTATAAACAAAAGCAATTCTTGCCCTGCTAGCAACATTTCTGGTTTGCGTGGCAAGCAGTTCTTGCCGCTTTAGCAAGATTTCAGGTTTGTGTGGAGAGCGGTTCTTACTGCTCTAGCGAAAGTTTTTTTGCTGGGTCTAGCTTAGCAAATTTTTTGCTACAGACAATTTTCCTGCAATTAAAAGTTGCTACTTCAGCAAAGATGATTAGCTGTTTTAAATACACTGGTTAAAAGCTATTAGAATTATTTTATTTCTGATTAAAAGCTGAAAGAAGAGAAACATTCATTTTGGTCAACCTTAATACCATGTAGCAAGGTTAAATATCTGTAGCACAAAAAATGTTAACGTTGATTTTTTAATGTTTTTTGTACAATTCAGAGGCGCTGGTTCTAACTGTGGTCTTAGTTTTTTTATACCATCAAAACTTTTTTAGTTATCTGAAATTTTGTGTTTTTTATTAATACACTATTATTCGTCTTTGTTACAGGGTAAACATAGCCACAAGAGGTTATAAGCTCTCCTCTGGCTCTTTCTGTTATGTTCGGGGGCACCTTATTGATCCTAAGTAAGTCAAGCACAAAATTACCACAGGGACTAAGTTTCCCATTGCATTATCAAGCTTACTTCGAAATGCCTGTGGGAGATAAAGACAAGTTTTGGGCACCGCGTTTTTGCTGTGGTAGTTGCAATTCAGCTTTGGAAGGTTGGCTTCGTGGTGCAAGGAAAGCAATGCCATTTGCCATTCCATGAATTTGGAGGAAACCAAAGAGTCATCTTGATGACTATTTCTTTTGTATAGTGGATATTTCCAAGAACAAGTCTAGCCTAGAGACCGGAATGCCGTTACATATCGCAACATATCATCTACTGCACCGAACAAACGAACGAAAAATATCTAAAAAAAGGGTTCAGAGTCCACTCACCATCAGAGCACTGCGCCTCTTGGAGGGAGGAAGGGGGCCAAGGGGAATAAATAGAGTTTAGACGCGGGAGAGGAGTGCCCTGATTGGAAAGCTGAAAATTTTAAAGAGAGATTGCAAGAAGTATATGGTTTCCCGTTAAGTAAGGAAGTTATAACCTTCCTTACTTAACGGGAAACCATATACACTATCTACCAACAAGTAATTGGACACCTGTGATAGCAAAGGAAAACGAAGTTTATTCACCTTTAATAGTTGGCGGAGCCTCCACGAGCGGCGATTACAGCTGCGACCCTCCGGGGCATACTCTCAACCAGGCGTTGTACGACGGTTAGCGGTATTTCCTTCCACTCGGCTTGGAGAACACAGGTCAGTTCCTTCACCGATTTCGGACGGTGGGGGCACCCCTTAAGTCGACGCTCCAACTCGTCCCAGAGGTGCTCAATAAGGTTGAGGTCCGGGCTCTACGCAGGCCAGTCCATTCGATTAACCCCATTGTCACCATACCAAGCCATGGTGGACCTCGCAACATGACAGGCGGCATTGTCATCCTGAAAGTAACATGAATCCACCCCATAAAACTGCCACAACGTAGGAAGCGCATGATCATCCAAAATGGTGCAGTAGGTCTCGGCGTTGAGTCTACCAGGAATTGCGACCAAGGGTCCCGTGCCATACCAGGAGAAACACCCCCATAGCATAATTCCACCGCCGCCGAACTTCACAGTTGGCACAATATATTCCGGCAGGAGGCGTTGTCCAGGCAGACGCCAAACCCAGACCCTGCCATCCGAACGGTATAGGGTGAACCTTGATTCGTCGCTCCAGAGAACCTGTTTCCACTGTTCAACGGTCCACTGTCGACGTTCTTTGCACCACGTTAACCGATCAGCGCTATTGGACTTTGTGATCAAAGGCTTGTGGGCGGCAGCACATCCATGATAACCGAGCAGATGGGCGGATGGTATTCATCGAAAGAACACTCCCGGATGCCTGTTGAAACTCCTCGCGGATGTGGCCCATCGATTTGGTGCGGTTCTTCCGAATTTCTCTGGCCAGCACCCGTCGGTCTCTAACTACCAGTTTTGTGGGTCTGCCGGGTCGGGGCACATTCCGACAGTCACCTCTCATCTTCCACTTGCCAATCACGTAGGCCACTGTCGATTTTGGGTACTTCAACTTGCTGGATATGTCACGTATGGATCGGCCATTTCTGTGATACCCGACGATTACACCTTTCTGGAAATCGGAGAGCTCCGAACTGCGTGGCATCTTGAATGCGACTGGTTGCGTTGTTTTCTCCCACACGATATTTAACGGCGGCGGCAGTGACGTGTATCAAAATCTCAGATAATGTCGATTTCTGGGGTGTCCAATTACTTGTTGGTAGATAGTGTACTTCTTACCGTCACTTCGGGCCAAACAGTACCTAAACCTTCTACTGCACCAGTTCCACAATGCAGTGAGCTTCCCATTCCACAAGCACCAAAAAGTGTAGAGACAGATGTCCAGTCTGATGCTGAGGACGATAAAGATATGGACTCTGCCACATTTTCCAAATCAACAAGAACTAAATGATTTAATAAGAGATTTGCGGCTTACAAAATCAAATGCAGAACTCTTGACTTGAAAGAGTGGAACTTATCGGATCCCGGCTGCAAATTGGCTAGGTACAGAAAAAGACATAAAACATATGCCCAATATTAGTTATGATTGATCCTCTTTGCCATTGCCTCAATATAAATGGGCTCTTGGAGAACATTGACTCATGTTCCTGAAGAAAGGAGACTCTTTATAGATAGTTCAGTTAGAAGTCTAGAGGCTATTGCACAGTGAAAATATATACCCTTCAGTGTAAGAATCAGAAATAAATCTACAGGCCCAACGGACCACTCGAATTTCCAAATCACTAGTCCGCCAAAATGCCCACTGGTCCGTGCAAAAAAAAAAAAAAAAGAAAAACTTATACATTTACAGTGTATGTAGAAAATAAGGTATCCTTTCACTGGAGCTGTATATCGCAAATTTAGAACAGAATGTGCACACGCACTCATGTAAATAGTACTAATAAATAAAACACGAAACAACTGTGCAGTGGAAGATATAAAAAACAAACAAAAAGAACTTCACTTTTCTGCAGGACCACTGTATACCAAAAGTTGGTAGTTCACTCATTTTTACTGGTCCAGAAATGGCACAAATATCAATAAATGTTGTATGCACATGGTGCTAGTATCTAGGATAGTTCTCTGGTTATAAGGGCTCTGATCTGAAGCAATATCCACTATCAATGCACTTCATACAGTGCATTAATTATAAAGCACTTTGCAATATACCAAAGCCATCTTCATGGAATACCTTGCTTCAAGTGCGAAAGGCTGGACGTTTTTGGACAGAAAAAAAGATAAGCAAAGCCAGAGCATAAATGGCTGTTCAACCTCCAGTGGGAAAACATTATAAAAGACATATACTCTAGGGTTCATTACTTGTGGGAAAAAAAGAGTTACGTTGTCTTGATCTAAATATTTTAGCTAGGACACCTCGGGTTTCTACGGTGCAAAATTTTAATCAAATGTAAATATGGTTTGCAATTTCGATATTCAGTTTTTGAGTAGTAAATATCTGAATTTCCAAAAATCCATAGTGAACCTGGATTATTTCAAAAACCTGCCATAGCGAAACCTGGATTATTTAATCTGCCATAGCGAAAACTGGATTATTTCAGAAACCTGCCATAGCAAAACCTAGATTATTTCAAATAACTGCCATAACGAAACCTGGATATTTTGAAATCTGGTTCAATTCTTTATGAACTTACAAATTCCAAAATAAAATAAACTGGCCACCCTGGCTAGTAACATAAATTTTTCAGTAGTCCGATGGAATTTTTACTAGCTAATGGCCAGCGGACCACTGGGTAATTCGAACGCTGCCCTTCATTTCGAGTAGCACAACTCCATGTAGATTAAAGAAGACTGCAATAATGTCAAGCTTCTTCTAGAAAAAAACGGGTATCGTGAATGCAACTGATATATCTGTGCTGATTCTTTGGATTGGGTTCCTTTTAGGCAAGCAACCTGGCTTTCCAAAGTATCCTCGTTTCCCTTGCTTGTAGGACAGCAGAGCAGTCAGCGAACATTTGGAAACAAAAGAATGGCATCCAAGAGTTTAGTTGCAAGCTGGTACACAGAATACCATACAAAACGCCGTTGTTCCAGTACAGAAAATCTTATTATCCCCGCTGCATATCAAGTTAAGACTGGCGAAGCAATTTGTGATAGCATTGAATCCTCATGGGCAAACATTCAAGTTCATTTGCTCAATGTTTCCAGATCTCTCTGATGCCAAAGCGAAAGGTAGTATATTTGTGCAACCACAGATAAAGACAATGCTGACCTCAGTAGAAAAGAGAGCAAAATGACTGATGTTGAAAATGATTCGTGGCAGTCCTTCAGCCTTCCTGTGACAGAATTTCTTGGAAATAGGAAGGTATAACGTACAAGTTTGCCCGCGCCGGGCATCGAACTCAGGTCCCTTCACTCTGGAGTAAGTCGCTCTTCCAACTGAGCTACGCGTACATGTGCTCTCACTGCTATCTGCCTTTAACTCATGTGCGTCCTGCGGTACAGACACGTCGCAGTATCTAAGGCGATAGATAAGGAGATGTCCCGTTTGAAGCACGGCCTCACGAGTGGCCTAGTGGTTACAGCAACCGCCTTCCGACCTGGTGGTAGCGATATCAATCTCAGGTAGATTGAGCTTCTCTGAACCGCCGAATACTAACCGTATTCAGTTAAGCCGTCGGAAAGTTGGACTACTGGTTACAAATAAGGTCATTTACCCCTTCCAATATTTTGGTAAACCGCTGTAGATAACTGCGTATAAACCTACCCCTGCGGGTGTAAATGCTACGAAAAAGTGCTGCATGGATGACTGAAGCCATTGATTCCGTGGATGTGTCATAGCCACCGACCGCCGTAGGACAGGCACACCATACATGTCTCACACAGGCCTTCAGACCGTACTTCTGGCCACGGTTATTTACTTAGTGCTGCTTCTTTTCTGATGGCGGCTGTAGAAAGCGGGCAGATAATCATCATCATCAGCAACATTTAGAACCGTAAGCAGTCACTCGTACCAGATTTAGGACCGCTTGTTCAACGCCATCACCATCGGTCAAACTCACCATTTGTGCTTCACTCGGGATTCGAAACTAGGCCCATCACGGAAAAATGGTCAGTAATCTAAGCACAATGGCCACACCTTTGTGGCGCTTTTTCTTAATCGGCATACTCTTGTTGCAGCCAAGACAAAACTCCCTTCGATTTCTTTCTCTGATGCAACGGAAGCCTTCTTGCACACTATATCGCTCATCCTCATATTACATTCTTTTGAAGCCTTTATAATTCGTTTCTCCTTCACTTTTTTCCTTCAAGTACTTTTTTTTTTTTTTTTTTTTGAGAAAAACTTCCTTGTTTGTTACATGTGCGCAGCAGATCACTATTTTTCTCTGATGGCTGTGAATGAAAAGTTTCTCCTTTCCCTTCAGCATTAGAAATCCCTAACATTTTTCACAAGCACCATATTTTAAATGGAAAAAAGGAAAGCGTATGCTTTGATGTGTAAGAAATACGTCTGCAAACTTTGTTTCGAAAGCGTGATTCTTTTTTCCTGCCCTTAAATAAAAGCAGTGCGTACAAAAAATCTGAGAAAGTCGATGCATATAAAATACCGCGCTCTGAAGAATGTTGATGAACTCGCTATTTGTGTCGGTTTTTTAAGGTATTATTCGCTACAATTACCGAAAAAACAATTGAAACTTCATCCCTCAGTTGAGAAGAGTTCTTTATTTTCTCCTAAATCATATACAGAGGGTGGACAAAATGCTGTAAACACCTGTGAGAAGAACTACAGGTATGCATCAATAGTATATTGGGGCATCCTTTGCTTTTACAAGAACTTGTGCAGATAATATTCACGGATTTTTAGAGCATTTTTGATAAAAAATTACAGAAAATAAAAAGTTCAAAGAATTAAATGTGGCAACAGCGTGTTAGATAAACACGAAAGAAACATCTACTGCAGTTAAATATCGTCTGCTAAAAAATGGCGTACGCAAACAAGCTGTGGATAGAAGGTTGTGTTTTTGATAAGAAATTACAGAAAATAAAAGAAGTTTAAGAATTGAAACTGGCAACAGGATATTAGATGAACACAAAGAAACATCTGCTGCAGTTAAATATCGTCTGCTAAGAAAATGGCTCACGTAAACAAGCTGTGGATAGAAGGTTATGTTTTTGATAAGAAATTACAGAAAATAAAAGAAGTTTAAGAATTGAAACTGGCTACAGCATATTAGATGAACACAAAAGAAACATCTGCTGCAGTTAAATATCGTCTGCTAACAAAATGGCTCACGTAAACAAGCTGTGGATAGAAAGTTATGTTTTTGATAAGAAATTACAGAAAATAAAAGAAGTTTAAGAATTGAAACTGGCAACAGGATATTAGATGAACACAAAAGAAACATCTGCTGCAGTTAAATAGCGTCTTCTAAGAAAATGGCGCTCGTGAACAAGCTGTGGATAGAAGGTTATGTTTTTGATAAGAAATTACAGAAAATAAAAGAAGTTTAAGAATTGAAACTGGCAACAGGATATTAGATGAACACAAAGAAACATCTGCTGCAGTTAAATATCGTCTGCTAAGAAAATGGCTCACGTAAACAAGCTGTGGATAGAAGGCACAGATATCGTATAAGGGACTAGATTGGCTGTCTGTTCTGTTGAGCATGGGCTTGCGCTGTGAGAAGCATGGAGCCACATTGAGCGGGTCAAGATGGTGGCGGAGCATGGCACGTTACGCAGGAGGGTTTGGACTTGGTTATTGTATAAATCACGGTGAAAGCTTCCTCAGATAAAAATATTACGCAGAGAGACGAAAATATAATTGCTGTTACTTATTTGCCTCTTGCCCAATGCTGAAACCAATATATATATATATATTAAAATTTAAAGCTGGTATTGTATACAAATATAGAAAATTATTGGAAAACATTTTTAAGAAGGTAATGCGGCAACGATTTAAAATAATGGAAACGCAAATAATTTATCTAAAATCAATAAGTAGCTGTTAAATCCAGCAAACTACTGATTTGAACCCGAAAAAAAAAATGCTTCCACATGCGTTACATAGAAAAGCTGAAATAATGTGAATCTTTTTCCTTGTTGCTATTACCTCTGTCATTCTGATTTATTTATTATGTTTGCTCAAAAAGTTTTGAATTTCACCAAACATTTTGATATTTCGTCTAGTTATGCACTAAGGAAATTTCAGCTTTTAACATTTCATATTATTTATTTGGGCAATATAGCAACGAAATGTCGTATTAAATGTAAGCATTCATTAACAAGGAACGTCAAAATCATATCTCTCAGCAAATTAAAACCATCGTGATATTTTTTTATATCGCAGATACCGGAATGTCTTCTCTGGAATTTAAGCCCTGGCCGAATCCGAAATAATTCAATATTTGCAAGACCCTTGGCATTCTAGTTAGCACTAAGGAATATTACTGTTTTTTACTTAAATTTTATAACTTCCGCAGCTAAATGGGTACTGACTGCTTTGAATCTCAATATAAATAGAAAATCACAGTACCAAACTCGTATTCCTTTGACTTAATGCAAAGTAGCCTTGCTTAAATGGATCGTCATGACCCGCTGAAAATGGCGCCTAAATTCTCACGCCTCATGGGCTGGGTGTCCAATCTAGCTTCTTGTATATGATATCTGTGATAGAAGGTTATGTTTTTGATAAGAAATTACAGAAAATAAAAGAAGTTTAAGAATTGAAACTGGCAACAGGATATTAGATGAACACAAAAAAAAAACATCTGCTGCAGTTAAATATCGTCTGCTAAGAAAATGGCGCACGTAAACAAGCTGTGGATAGAAAGTTATGTTTTTGCTCTTTACGAAGAGAAATATTCGTATTCTGTAATTATAAAACGCTGTAAAAATCATGTAATTAACATTTCTAAATGTAAATAAGCAATAGTATTAATAATAGAGGAGGAAATCGTCAAGCATTGCTTTTAAAAGAAAAAAGAACACCAAACGAATATCCGAAGAAGGTAGGTACTTTTACGACTATTTTAAAAGTAAGGTCTCTGGTGCTTAAAAGAAAATCCACCGACTCAAAGAGCAATCGCTAAGTTGGTAAAAATCTCTATCAACTGTAAACAAGGTACTAAACAAAGATTTGAATCTGAAAACAACAACAACATAATCACCGGCTTTTGCCTCGGCTCGTGGTTGATCCCAGAACACGGTGTAGACTTCTTTATGGAAATCAATTAGCCGGAGACATGGAAATTTATTGTGACTATTGACGAATCATAGATCTACCTAAACAACCGTAACAAGAAAAAAGGTCGATTTACTATCGCAAAAAACACTTACAAATTTGGTTCCACGAATCCGAAGAGAGTTTCAGTAAAGGATTCAGGATTATTACTGTTTTCTCGCACAATGGGAATTTAAAGTTAAGAAAAGTTAAAATAATTCTACATATTACCAAAATAATGTTTTAGCTCCTATATTTAAAGAAAAAAATACCATTTCTTTATTCACGAAGCCTTCAAAGAGTAGATCTCCATCAAAATAAGGCTACCACATTCAACTCTACCACTCCATTTCTTGAAAAAGTGAAAAAAAGAGATGGGTATCAAGTCTGTAACTTTTCATGAATGGTATACGGGATTACACCATACAATACAAATTTTGAAGATGACAGTCCCTTTTTTGGTGTACAAGTAAGTATGACGAGGATGGTAAGTCATATAATATCCGAAAACTTGAAAATTTTCTCGTCCTGGAGTGGGAATCGAATCCGCGTCTCCCAGATAGCGCCCGGGTATGCTAACCACTACACCAAAAAACTAAAACAGCACCCTATGTGCAAACCACTACACCATAAAACGTAAACAGCACTCTGTATGCTAACCACTACATCATGAAACGTAAACAGCACTCAGAGAAATATTAGACTATTCCTTACCTTTATTAGATTATTCTATACCTTTTGCTCGCATTCCTTCAAAGTGCCCTGATGTGTCATCAATGGAGTATTGTGCCTTCGGGCTGCTAAACAGAGCGCTCAGACCTAAAAAGGAGACAGGTATTAAGTCTATAGCTTTTTCTCATATTCCTTGAAAGTCCCCTGATATGTCATCAATGGAGTATTGTGCCTTCGGACTGCTAAAAAGAGCGCTCAGACCTAAAAAAGAGACGGGTATCAAGTCTATACCTTTTTCTCATATTCCTTGAAAGTCCCCTGATGTGTCACCAATGGACTGTTGTGCCTTCGGACTGCTAAAAAGAGCGCTCAGACCTAAAAAAGAGACGGGTAACAAGTCCATACCTTTTTCTCATATTCCTTCAAAGTCCCCTGATGTGTCACCAATGGACTGTTGTGCCTTCGGACTGCTAAAAAGAGCGCTCAGACCTAAAAAAGAGACGGGTATCAAGTCTATACCTTTTTCTCATATTCCTTCAAAGTCCCCTGATGTGTCACCAATGGACTATTGTGCCTTCGGACTGCTAAAAAGAGCGCTCAGACCTAAAAAAAAGACGGGTATCAAGTCTATACCTTTTGCTCATATTCCTTCGAAGTCCCCTGATGTGTCACCAATGGACTATTATGCCTTCGGACTGCTAAAAAGAACGCTCAGACCTAAAAAAGAGACGGGTATCAAGTCTATACCTTTTTCTCATATTCCTTCAAAGTCCCCTGATGTGTCACCAATGGACTATTGTGCCTTCGGACTGCTAAAAAGATCGCTTTTTAAACGCTGGCCTAAAACAATGATTGAACTACGGAAAGCAGTGGAAGAGGAGTGGAATAAAATATCACTACCAATTTTAAGAAATCCCTTTTGGAAATCTAGATGTATGTTCATGGTCCGATAGATCATTTAAAAAAGAAATAATTTTATTTTAAATAGTAATTATATTGCTGGAAAACCGCTCTAAAATGTGTGAACATCCTCAATATTTGACCTGGAATATGATCAAATAAAATGTAAACAGCACTAAATGAAATAGTAAACTATTCCTTACGGAGGAAGATCTCAAGCTCGTGAAGAAAATATGCTAATGAATTTAGATTTGTAACTTTTGTTACGAAATAAGGCGCAAAATGTATGGAATGTCGTACTGATACCTCGTGTATCGATGAACAGATTTTCCCAATATGACTTTTGTAACCGGCGATATTGTGTTTTCTAATTGAAAGAATGACAGACGTACAAAGTGATGGCTTTTCTTGTTTTTACCAAAAAAATGCAAAAAAAGAGGGTTGCTTAAAAAAGTGATAGTTAAATTTAATTATACAATGATTTTCACTCAAGACTCATACCCTGGATATTATTTTCTGCTCTGACGAAAATGCAATTGCATCCTTTCTTTTTCCTCTTTCTTGAGGTTTGCTTTCTCTTAAAAAATCCTCTTCTGAGATTTCTTTTTGCTTAGAAATGTGTATTTGCTTTTATCTTTCCTATAACGTTTGCTTGTTTCACTGAGAAGTGTATCTCATTTTTACTATCACGAAGCGACTAAAAGAACCATGTTTTCAAACTTTTTTTTAAAAACATCTTTTTTTCTTTACCTTCATTACTTTCACCGGATTTAAGTGTGTGATTTATAGATAGCGTGGTTTTCCCCATTTTTATTGAAAAAAATTGTGTGTGTGTGGGAGAAGGGGAGATTGAATCTAAAAATTACTCGTCTTTGTGGAACTTTTATTGTTTTGGTTTTTGAATTGGTCTCTTAAATGCATGCTTTTAATTATACTGTCGTTTGTAGTTTGATTTCACAAAAGCAGTTGGTTTGTTTTCTTTACTTTTAATGTGCACGAATATGTAATTAGTTCTTACCAATAAAAGCTGGAAATCTGTGCCTACGCAGTGAACATGGCAACCGCAATAACAAGTTGAGTAACATCCTGCTAAAATCTCAAAGTTACGTTTAGAAATCCCAATACAGTCGAACCCAATAACGCGAATTAATTTTACCGGGAACTATCTCTTAATACTCCAACCATTTTCATTTGTATTAAGTTTTTTTTTAATTCATATAACATAAACGTTTAAGCACTTTTTAGCATGAAATACCTGTTTAGACGAACTAATATTTCATTAGCATAGAAAAATGGAGTCACTTAGCGCCAACTAGCAACTTTTTTTTTACTTGTTAATGATACTGCTTGTTCTGGTTAATTTTGCAGTCCACTGGGGCACCTGACCCATGTTTTCTTCGAAAATGTAAATGTAAAGGGACAATAAGTGGGATTACGGAGGAGGGTACTTTGGATGGATAGAGGAGACGGGGGGGGGGGCATGTTGGTCTCTTCTACTTCTGCTACAGACAAGAAATTTCAGGAAGGTCGAATAAGGCTTTGGGAAGAAGGTGAATCTTCTCCCCTCTTAGTCCCACTCATCTGCTTAAACTGAATTTTCTCTCTATCAAAGCAAGAGAAGTCTTTTGAATAACGAAAGAAAAGTCTTCTGATTAATGAAAGAAGTCTTGGGATTAAAAAAAGAGAAGTCTTAAGATTAATGAAAGAGAAGTCTTGGGATTAATGAAAGAGCAGTCTTCTGATTAATGTAAGAGAAGTCTTCTGATTAATGTAAGATAAGTCTTGGGATTAAAGAAGAGAAGTCTTTGGATTAACGAAAGAAAAGTCTTCTGATTAATGAAAGAAGTCTTGGGATTAAAGAAAGAGAAGTCTTGGGATTAAAAAAGAGAAGTCTTGGGATTAAAAAAAGAGAAGTCTTGGGATTAAAGAAAGAGAAGTCTTAGGATTAATGAAAGAGAAATCTTGGGATTAAAGAAGAGAAGTCTTTGGATTAACGAAAGAAAAGTCTTCTGATTAATGAAAGAAGTCTTGGGATTAAAGAAAGAGAAGTCTTGGGATTAAAAAAGAGAAGTCTTGGGATTAAAAAAAGAGAAGTCTTGGGATTTAAAAAAAAAGAAGTCTTTGGATTAGAGAAAGAGAAGTCTTAAGATTAATGGAAGAGAAGTCTTAGGATTAATGAAAGAGAAGTCTTGGGATTAATGAAAGAGAAATCTTGGGATTAAAGAAGAGAAGTCCTTGGATTAACGAAAGAAAAGTCTTCTGATTAATGAAAGAAGTCTTGAGATTAAAGAAAGAGAAGTCTTGGGATTAAAAAAAACGAAGTCTTTGGATTAAAGAAAGAGAAGTCTTAAGATTGATGAAAGAGAAGTCTTAGGATTAATGAAAGAGAAGTCTTAGGATTAATGAAAGAGAAGTCTTAGGATTAATGAAAGAGAAGTCTTGGGATTAATGAAAGAGAAATCTTGGGATTAAAGAAGAGAAGTCCTTGGATTAACGAAAGAAAAGTCTTCTGATTAATGAAAGAAGTCTTGGGATTAAAGAAAGAGAAGTCTTGGGATTAAAAAAGAAGTCTTTGGATTAAAGAAAGAGAAGTCTTAAGATTAATGAAAGAGAAGTCTTAGGATTAATGAAAGAGAAGTCTTAGGATTAATGAAAGAGAAGTCTTGGGATTAATGAAAGATAAATCTTGGGATTAAAGAAGAGAAGTCCTTGGATTAACGAAAGAAAAGTCTTCTGATTAATGAAAGAAGTCTTGGGATTAAAAAAAAGAAGTCTTTGGATTAAAGAAAGAGAAGTCTTAAGATTAATGAAAGATAAGTCTTAGGATTAATGAAAGAGAAGTCTTAGGACTAATGAAAGAGAAGTCTTAGGATTAATGAAAGAGAAGTCTTGGGATTAATGAAAGAAGAAATCTTGGGATTAAAGAAAGAGAAGTCTTGGGATACTTAGGCAATTTTAGAGAACGTGGACAAACTGGAAGAATTTTGCAGCATTATTCTGATAAGAAAAAGAATCAACTTTGGGTAACAGAATTTTTAAAATCCAATTTTCACTAAATGCACAGTAAAAATTTTCTTACGTACTATATAGTACACATACTGTATTACAGCATACAGTTCTACAGCACTATGAATTATTTTGTGTTGGCTGTGCAAAATGTTTGAGAAAGGTAATGTAGTTAATGTTTTGGAAGCCAAAACGGACTTACGTATTTTTATTCTTTAATTACCCTGTGTAATTTTACATATTTAATAGTTTAATGAGCTAGATATTAATAACACGAGCTACTTTCAACGTAAACAAATTTTGGGTTCCTGCGATGTTCGTGTTAATGAGGTTCGGCTGCATTTTATACTCTTTTCAGTCAATAAAATCTGTTTCTTTTTTACGTCTCTTTCGATTTAAAGTAGTTATTCTTGTTACAATTTTCATGTGTAGAGCGTATTTCTTTGTTAACTTACACAGAAAATTTAAGTAAGGTCAGAATAAACGAGGCTCATTGCTTCATTGCTTAAGATTATAATTACATAGTGAAGTGAGATTGAATTAGTGATATCTGTTTAGTAATGCGTTGGACCATCTTTTGTCCTTATGTCGGCCACACAACAAGGCATAGACCCCACGAGCTTACAAAAATGTTCTGCATGTATCGCCAACCATGCCTTCTCTAAAGCTGTCCGTAATTCGCTCAGGTTCATAGCCGATGAGACACGTGCACGAAGAGAATGTTCAGCGGTATCCTAAAGATTTGCGATGGGGTTTTAATCCAAGATGGCCACTACAATGCTCTTCCAACTGTGCAGTAGCGAAGTGGGACCTGTGGGATGGACAATTATCTTGCTGAAATACGACATTGTCACTTGGATGCATGAAAGACAGGAATGGGTGTAAATGGTCGGATAGGATGTTCACATATTTGGGGGCACTCGAAGTCGACTATACAAGTACCAAAGGTCCCTAAGCATTCAACATAAGTACACCTCAGTCCATCCACTGAGCCTCCATTAACCTGTACTGTTCCAAATTGTCATGAAGGGTCCATGGCTTCATGAGGTTGACGCTAGATATGCACTCTCCCATCGACTCGATGCAGTTTAAATCTGGACTCATCACTCCAGGCAATCCGCTTCCAGTCCTATGTGTGCTCCAAGGTCGGTGTGCTACTGTCCAGGCGAGGCGTTGAGCCAAAGCCATCTAGAAAATTAAAGGCCGTGACATTGGAGAGATGAGGTTCCGCTTTTAGTGACGTCACGCGGAAACCGAGGCTTCCGAATGGTTCCAATGCTGCCGTGTATGACGTTAAAGACGACACCGATGTATCAGGCAGTGTAACGTGATACTGACGTCACAAACGGGGGAAACTTATCTCTCTGATGTGATGGCCTTGTACTTTCTAGACGGCCTTGGTTGAGTCTGGTGTCGTGCCTTTGGCAGTGGGACTCTTGTGGGCTGGCGGCTACCGATGCCTACACGTTTAAGATAATTTATTTTTATTTCAGCTGTTTTAATACAAACACATGCAAAATAATTGACATTATTATGTCTATTAATACAAAACAGCTAGGAAGAGAGGGGAAGAGGCCGAACAAAGACTTGACATAGCCACAGTCTCCCTACGTACACGTATCGAGTCAAGCATCACAGAGACAGCAATCCGAATTATTAGTTTAAGTTAGTAAACATGTTACTGACTTACACTGATAAGACAGCCTACACATGTACGGAAATGTGTGAAATCCAGAAATTTGCTGGTGGTGGCGATCGAACTCACGCCTCCTCGCCCCGGAGCAAATTGTTCTAGCCGATTAAACGACACCGACGGAATGTATCGCTGCAGATTTGTCGTCTTGACACGTGATTCACCTCTGTAGTACCTCACATCATCTTCCTCTTATTTTTCTTTTTCTTGAAGCCAAGAAGGATATGTAATTAATTCCAGTCGATGTGTAGAACAAACATCACGCATTTTTCGAAGAACCCAATGGTCCATTTTTCACAACCAGGCGTCAAGTGTGAAAAAAATTGTCGTCGCTTGATACATCTAGAGAGTCTGGCGAAGATGTATTGCAATCCCGCTCCAAAGAGTGGACATACAGAACATCTTAAAACTGCATGTTGCCTTAATCACTAGAACGGCGGTTCGAAAAACGTTCAGGTATCAAAATGTAGTGTTCTTCAATGTTTAAAACGTGTATACGTGGCTTAGGAAACTCTACGTAAAGTTCGTTCTTCTTATTCGCCCACTTTAAGTGAAACAGGAGCCACTCAAATACAGTTCGAGAAAAGTTACTTACGGTTCTTTTTTTATTCCGTCAGCACCTCACAGGCATTTCACTCGGTATCTAATACTCATGAAGGACTAATTCTTAACAGCACTAATCATCCAATCCGGTTATAAACATCACTCAAACACGCAAACTTCAAGGACACTTCAGCATAAGGCAGCTTTCACGAATGCACCTCACTTTGTCATATCAGATCAGATCATATGTAGAGGATTTTAGGAAGGGAGTGTCTGAGCCTATGTCTTAAACAACCCTTAGAAGTAGGAAGCCAGGAGATTTGGGCTAGAGTGCCCGTTAGGTAAGTGACACGGAAGCGACGTAGAAAGGGTGGGAAGACGCCCTTATTTATTACCGTGGGTGGGTGGGTGGGTGGGTGGGGGTGGGGGGTAGTACCCAAGGTACGACACGGCTTAACGTGCCCAGCCGACGCACGGCGGATATTTAGTGGTTTGAGCGTTCTTACCTCTCTGGGATTGAACCCGAGGTCTCCTCCGTGGCAGTCACGAACGCTGACCACTTGGCCACCTGCGGTCCCACACGAAGTGCAGCAACTCGACGTGGAATCGATTCCCCAAATGCCCAAAAGGCCACCTGCGGGCCTCTCTTTGTCTGCCAGCTCCAGACATTATATATCGTCAAACTTGTACACATCATTCATTCGTGACCTCAGGACTGCTGCCAACTTAACATTCAGTGAGTGAGAAAATATAGCGTAAAGGTTGAAACGCTAAAAGAGAACGAACTCAAAATTTACACGAAGAAAGACAACTAAAAATGAAAGTTAAGTTAGAGTATACGTCATACACACTGAAGTGCCAAAAGTCAGGTGGTACGTACCTAGTATCGTGTAGGACCTCCTCTAGCCCGGCGAAGTGCAGCAACTCGACGTGGCATCGATTCCCCAAGTGCCCAGAAGGCTTCTGGGGAGATATCGAGCTATGCCGTATGAACAACCGCCCACAGTTCCCTGGTATTTGTAGGTGCAGGATCTTGGGTGCGAACGGACCTTTCTACCACGTCCCATAAGTGCTCTATCGGGTTCATGTCGGGTAAATATGGCGGCCAGACCATCCGTCCGAACTGTCCAGAATGCTCCTCGAACTAATTTTGAACACCCGATGACATGGTGCATTGTTCGCCTGGAAAATCCCATCGTTGATGGGGTACCTGAAGTCCACGAAGGGCTGCAAATGGTCACCCAGCAGAGCAACAAAGCCGGTACCGGTTAATGACGTAATAACGAGTACCAGAGGACCCAAACCGTTCCACGTAAATACACCCCACACATGTATGGAACCACCACTAGCTTGCACTTTGCCTTATTACAGCTCCATGGCCTCATGGGGTCTGCGCCTCATCCGAACTCTTCAATCAGCTCGTAACAACAGTAGCATAACCCATCGGAACACGCCACATGTTACCAATCTTCCAGGGTCCAATTACCGGGTTCGGTCTGGCGATGTGTCCGATGTCGTAGTGTAAACAAAGGCATTCTGGTGGGTCTTCTGTACCCATACCCCATGCACGCTAAATTACGCTGCACTAACTTGATGGATATGTCTCTGGTACCTTCTGCATTGAATGTGGATGTTATTTGAGCCAGTGTTGCTTGTCTGTTAGCATGGACAATTCTGGTCAGACGCCGCTGGTCACGGTCATTCAGCACTGACCTGATGGATATGTCTCTGGTACCTCCTGCATTGAATGTGGATGTTATTTGAGCCAGTGTTGCTTGTCTGTTAGCATGGACAATCCTGGTCAGATGCAGCTGGTCACAGTCATTCAGTACTGACCTGATGGATATGTCTTTGGTACCTCCTGCATTGAATGTGGATGTTATTTAAGCCAGTGTTGCTTGTCTGTTAGCATGGAAAATCCTGGTCAGATGCAGCTGGTCACGGTCATTCAGCACTGACCTGATGGATATTTCTTTGGTACATCCTGCATTGAATCTGGATGTTATTTGAGCCAGTGTTGCTTGTCTGTTAGCATGGAAAATCCTGGTCAGACGCTGCTGGTCACGGTCATTCAGCACTGACCTGATGGATATGTCTCCGGTACATCCTGCATTGAATATGGATGTTATTTGAGCCAGTGTTGCTTGTCTGTTAGCATGGAAAATCCTGGTCAGAGGCTGCTAGTCACGGTCATTCAGCACCCGTGGTCGGCCACTGCGCTGTCCACGGTGGGTGGTAATGACTTCCACGAGGTATTCTTGGTACACACGTGACACAGTGGATCAAGGAATGTTGAATGTTCGGACAACTTCGGAAATTGAATGTCCCATCCGTCCGGTTGCCACTGCCATGCCTCGCGATCATTCACGTCGGCTTGCCATAATCCTACTGGCGATTGTTGAGTCTGACTCACGAGACTACGCGTCGCAACTGATACAAATCGTGGGTATGTATACGACTGCAGCGGCAGTTCAAAAATTTGTACACTGCTATCCCATGACTTTAGGCACTCTTGATCTTAGTTTGTCAGACATGTACACGCCATTCACTCTTGACCTCAAGACTGCTGCCTACTTAACATTCAGTGAGTGAGAAAATGTTAAAACTGCTCCTTATATCTCAAATCGGTGGTGATTTGCGATATTGTCTTGCGCTTATCAGTGCGAGCAATGTGGCCCAAACCACGAGCTATCAAAGCTGGTACTTCTCTTCTTGTCATTCGGGAGCTTGTCCTTTTGCCAGAATTTTCGTATTCCCGAAACACTCTGGACATCATATGCCTCAGTGTGTTGACGACTTCCG
The DNA here is from genome assembly GCA_039090855.1 of Macrothele yani. Taxonomy (NCBI): domain Eukaryota; kingdom Metazoa; phylum Arthropoda; class Arachnida; order Araneae; family Macrothelidae; genus Macrothele; species Macrothele yani. Next base: position 97,879,362 of record CM077009.1, on the reverse strand, counting down.
AGATGGAATGACCTATTTTACTGGCACAACAATGCAGTTCGCTTCTGATCTTCAGGGTAACGCACTCTGTTGTGCGATTTTAACTCTCGTTTGTGAGTAAAGCTTAACCGAGTTTATAATTTCAGCATTTGATAAGTTACGGAATATTGTTTTTGAAATACAGAGGGTGAGTCGAAAGTTGCAATATTTGGATCACTTTATGTCTTCATACGTACCTTTACGACTAAAGCTGACTAGCATTCAAAGTATAGGCCAACGTGTTGCAACGTCCTTAACCATCTGTCCCCCACTTCTTGGATTCCGCGGCGGTACCAGTTCTTGTCCTTCGAGGCGAAGACCTCCTTCACCCCAGCTGCCACCTCCTCTTGTTTGTTCAATTGCCATACGCGAAGGAAATGGACCATGGACCAGAACAAGTAATAATCCGACGGAGCGAGATCCGGACTATATGCTGGGTGTGGCATCAATTCGATGCCTTCAAGTTCATGGAGTTTTGCCGGGATCGTTCGCGCGGTATGAGGCCGAGCGTTGTCCTGCTGTAGGAGAGCGCGCTTTCTCTGGCCAGCGAGGTCAGGTGACCTAGCTGGCCAAGGAAGCGAGGTCACGTCGGTGGAATGTTCATCCAACCATTCGGATACAATTCAGGAGCTGCATTGTCTTGTTGCAGGATGAGGTCCTCAGTGGGATGTTGAAGACGCACAAACGGGAGCAAATGGTCGTCCAGGATATCCCGGTAACGTCGACCTGTGAGGGACGATGTCACACGTACCAGGGGTCCCATTTCAGTCCACGTAAACAGTCCCCAGACGAGAACGTCACGCTCACCAGCTTGAAGAGTGCCCTTCTGGTAAGAAGGATCCATCACGCCATGTGGTTTGCGCCGTACTCGTATCCTGCCATCCGCATGTACCAACGTGAATCTCGACTCATCAGTCCAGGAAACATTTTCCCACATGTCTAGGGTCCAATAGCGATGTTCCCGTGCGCATGCTAATCTTCGCACCCTGTGATGTGCAGTGAGCAGCGGGACCCTTGTGGGACGATGGCTTCTGTACCCCATAGCGAGGAGATGGTTCTGGATGGTGTGGCTGCTTACACGTTTTTGTGCACCAACGTTAAATTTCAGAGTGATTTCTTGCACTGTGGCCAGTCTATCCGCTGTTACAATGCGAGCTAGCCGACGATAACCTCGCTCATCCACACGCTGTTGTCCACGGCAGTTTGCCCTTGCAGGGATGGTTTTTACCGGATTCGATGTACTCACGGTTCACCCGTGACACAGTTGCTCGTGAAAATCTCAGTGCCTGCACGACTTCCAAGATGGAGTGACTCATTCATCGGGCCCCGACAGTTTGCCCACGATCAAATGCGCTGAGATTCTTCGTCTTACCCATACTGCGTTTGACTGTTACTGATTCCCGTCGCATCACTCCTTATATTGTCGGATCGCTGCATGCGTCATGTCGTTTCCGTTTACAGGGCCACCCACAGCGCCACATTTGCATAACGCCAGCTGTCTCTAATTCAATTGCTCTTCAGTGTATCGCCGATAAGCAAATTCACTCTAGGTGTGAACGTGGAAAGAGTTTATGTTCCCAGCATTGCATTCTGGTAAATGCTGACAATGAGTGAGCAATTAAATCCCTTGATTGCACACTTCCACTCGGCGGTTTGTTTCATCTGGCGTCAGTTCGTGAGGGACAATAAGGCTGCTGACCTTGCCGAGGTCCCGAAGGTGATGAACTACGGTGGTCTGTGATAGAGATGAGCTCTGGCTCGGGCTCGCCTTCGGTGCCCGGGTTCAGAATTCTTTAACTACCGAAAAGCCCGGGCTCGGAATTCATTAACTAACGAAAAACCCAGGCCCGGGCTCGGAATTTATTAACTACCGAAAAGCCCGGGCTCAGAATTCATTAACTACCGAAAAGCCCGGGCTCAGAATTCATTAACTACCGAAAAGCCCGCGCTCAGAATTCATTAACTAACGAAAAACCCAGGCCCCGGACTCGGAATTTATTAACTACCGAAAAGCCCGGGTTCAGAATTCTTTAACTACCGAAAAGCCCGGGCTCGGAATTCATTAACTAACGAAAAGCCCAGGCCCGGGCTCGGAATTTATTAACTACCGAAAAGCCCGGGCTCAGAATTGATTAACTACCAAAAAAGCCCGGGCTCGGAATTCATTAACTAACGAAAACCCAGGCCCGGGCTCGGAATCTATTAACTACCAAAAAGCCCGGGCTCGGAATTCATTAACTAACGAAAAACCCAGGCCTGGGCTCGGAATTTATTAACTACCGAAAAGCCCGGGCTCAGAATTCATTAACTACCGAAAAGCCCGGGCTCGGAATTCATTAACTAACGAAAAGCCCGGGCTCGGAATTCATTAACTAACGAAAAACCCAGGCCCCGGGCTCGGAATTTATTAACTACCGAAAAGCCCGGGTTCAGAATTCATTAACTACCGAAAAGCCCGGGCTCGGAATTCATTAACTAACGAAAAACCCAGGCCCGGGCTCGGAATTTATTAACTACCGAAAAGCCCGGGCTCGGAATTTATTAACTACCGAAAAGCCCGGGCTCAGAATTCGTTAACTAACGAAAAACCCAGGCCCGGGCTCGGAATTTATTAACTACCGAAAAGCCCGGGCTCGGAATTTATTAACTACCGAAAAGCCCGGGCTCAGAATTCATTAACTACCGAAAAGCCCGGGCCCGGGCTCGGAATTACACGGTTTGAATTTCATTACTGTAATTAATTCAACACGTGTAATTCCGAGCCCGGTTGAATTACACGTGTTGAATTTCATTGTGGATTTGTTACCATGGTAGAAGGATTATCAATTTCCTAAACTAGCGGCCATTGCAAGACAAATTTCGCTTAGCAAGACTTGCATTATGCATCGTCCAAAGCTGTGGCCCAAGCAAAGAATAGTTTAAGGTCTGGTATCGAAAAACTTGTAAAAAATCACATCCCCATTTTTTGTGTTTTATTAAAAATCAAGAATCTTATCTTTAAAATGATGTATACATTTGTAAAATTATGCAGTTAGAAGTATAGTTATTTATTTGTTAAAATTTCCTCACTCCCACGATTTTTGGGGTGACGTTGGTTTTTAGTGCAGCAGGTCGAGTTTTAGAGAAAAGAAGATCAAGTTGAAGCGCTGAGGCATTAGATGCAATTCTCTCTCTCTCTTTTTTAATGATGAACTTGATCTGGTAACTGCACACACATATGATAATATTGTGATTATTATGCTATTAAGCGCAAAGCTTTGTTAATGTTACAAAATGCAGAATAATCTGGTCTGGAATGCTTTTACGTTCTTTTTTTTTTTTTTTAATTTTGGTAATTTCCCTACATGCTTTTTTTATATTCCACTGCATCACTCTAAACTACCTTTACCAACTAGCATGTATGTAAATTATATTGCAAAGATTAGTTTTCTAGAGTCAAAATTTCAAACACTTGCAACTGTCTGTACGGCGTTGTACGTTTTATAATGCAATTTATTGAAAATAAAAGTAAATTTAGAAATCAAAAAGAAATAACGAATGGGATTTTTTTGTTTCTAAACGATTTTCTTTTCTTCAGCGTTTACCAAAATTACTGATTCCCCTGATACGGTCGAAGGGCACGTTGATTATCTATTTATTTTCAAATCCACATTTTAGAACATTCTGGCTTTTATGCGTAGTATTTCTAAAAACATATTAATATTGTGCAGTGGATTAACTGAACTAAACTTTTTAAACTAATGATTTTTTAAACTAATCCTTGCTTGGGCCATATCTTTGGCCAGTGTATAATGCATAAATGCAAGCCTTGATAAGCAAAATTTTCCAAGAATCCGTGCCTGGGCGGGCCCGGACTCAGCAAACACATGTAATCAAAGAATGAGGGCCGGGCCCGGGCTCCTAAAATTGAGCCCGAACTCATCTCTAGTCTGTGATATGTCCAGCTCGCCTAATAATCTCAGAGTGCTGGTTGTCGGATTTGTCTCTCCTAATGCATGGTTCCCGTCCTACCTGACCTTCGCTGATAGTCGAGATTTCTTGAACCATCTGGTGTCGGTGCTGGGGTCCACGGAACCTTCCTCTTTCGCATGACAAATGTTTTGCGTTGCTTGAGCAGCGCTATGGCCGAGTTGAAACTCGCAAAGCAAAAGTTCCCTAATTAGCCGGTTGTGGCTGTTCATCTTTTAGGCGTCCCAATCACAAACAGAACGACGACATGCAATGCTGTTCATAGCAACGACTACCACTTTATATCCCTTTCGACTGCCTGCAGTGTGCGACTTGAACTAGTTTAAACACGTGAGATACCCGCCGTAGCACATACGTTTATGCAAATAATGCAGAACTTCCGACTGGCCCTCTGTATATTAATTTAACGTAATATGAGCATGGAAATTATATGTTTTGTGCATTTTTTACCATACAACAATCATGAGGCTTAAAGAAAAATGTTAAGAAACTGAGTTGCTTTTTTATTTGCGCTTTCCAACCGTAGGTTGAAGAAGCGTATAAGCTCCAGATTTGTCCGTCCGTCAGTCCGCACGATAACTGGCGTAAAAATGATTCGATTTCGATGAAATTTTAGTATGTGGTAGGGGACCACCTGGGGACGAACCCTATTGAAAGGGGGACAAATGGGGTCAAAGGTCACGACGTAGAAGCGGGATCCTTCCATTGCCCTTATGCGTCATAACTTGCGTAAATATGGTTCGATTTCAATTAAATTTTAGTATGTGCTAGGGAACCGCCTGGGGACGAATCTTATTCAAAATGGGTGAAGTGGGGTCAAAGGTTAAGACTTAAGAGCGGGATGCATTCCATTGCCTTTATGCGTCATAACGTGCGTACAAATGGTTCGATTTCGATGAAATTTCACTATGTGGTAGGGGACCACCTGGGGACGAACCCTATTGAATGTGGACGAAATGGGGTTAAAGGTCAGGACATAGGAATGCGATCCATTTCCATCGCTCTTATCCCATATTATTAAGGTGGGCGTCGAGTAATTTTGCTTCCTATACTTCCAATGGAAAAGCTTTTGTACACATTTCCTTCACAATTAATGTGTTCCCAAGGATGAAAATTTGAAAATCGATTAAAATAACTTTATTACAACTTGGAATACTTAATATTTTCTGAAACATAACCATAATTACATTAAAAATCAATAACTTTTCCTTTGGTGGTGTTGAAACCAGAAAAAGGATGGCGCGACCTGTACTTTGATGACGTCAGTAGACAAACAAATGTTGGATTGCATAATTATGGTTATGTTTTAGAAAATATTAAGTATTCCAAGTTATAAAATGAAGATATGTTAATCGATGTTCAAATTTTCATCCTTGGAAATGCATTAATTGGGAAGAAAATGTGTAAAGAAATTTTTCCATTCGAAGTACAGGAAGCAAAATTACTTGACGTTCACCTTAAAGGAGCAAATTCTTGTATGTATGTAAATTTTATTTTGAAAACGGCTCTGAGGATTTTGATGAAAGTCGTTAACCTACCGTTTTCTGGTACTAGAAATCGTTTTAGCTTAATCTCGACTTTGAGAAAATTTGTTTAGTGGGTTAAATAACCACCCCGAATTACCAAGTTTGTAGTGTGGTGTCATTGTGTCGCCCCATCAGATGTTGGCGCGCGGTCATGCCATCTATCTCATTACGTCACGCGTTGTTTGTGGATCCTATTAAAGTTTTATGACGTCACACCTTGCTAGCAAATGGTCGCGATTCCCATCTGCCTCATTACGTCACGCGTTGTGTGTGTATGTTCGTCCGCACGATAACTTGCGTAAAGATCGTTCGATTTCGATGAAATTTTAGTATGTGGTAGGGGAATACCTGGGAAGGAACCCTATTGAAAGTGAACGAAATGGGGTCAAAGGTCAGGACATAAGAGCGAGATCCATTCCACTGCTCTTATGCGTCATAACTAACGTAAAAAAGGTTCAATTTCGATTAAATTTTAGTATGTGATAGACCACCTGGGGACAAACCCTGTTGAAAATTGGCGAAATGGGGGTCAAAGGTCAGGACATAGGAGCGGAATCACTTCCATCGCCATTATGAGTCATAACTTACGTAAAAATGTTTCGATTTGGATGAAATGTTGGTATGTTGTAGGGACCTTCCTGGGGACGAATCCTATTGAAAATGGACGAAATGGGATTAAAGGTTGGGACACAGGAGCGGGATCTATTCCATTGCGCTTATGCATTATAACTTACGTAAAATTGCTTCGATTGCGACCAAACTTTATCATGTTATTTTTTCGGAGATATACTGAACCAGTTCTGTTGAATATAATCCAAATGGATTAAAGGTCAGGGCACAGGGATGAGATTTATTCCACAGCCATTTTCCTCATAACTTGAGTAATAGCTTGAGTAATGATTTCTAGTATATTGGAAAACGTATCATAATCAATGCATTGCATGATTTTACTAACTTGTTATGAAGTCAAATCCCTACCTTTCTCTCATCCTTTACAATAAATTATGTTTAAGAGTTCCAATGCCTTTAGTTTTTTCCCCAGAATAAATGCACCGAGTCAAGGAAAATATACTAGCAAACGCATCTGCTAAGACCAATGTCTCAGCTTCGAAGAAATCACAGTATGTTAACAGAACAGCGAGAAGACACAAGCTCGATAGCTGAATCACACATGCAACATCCACTGCGCAAACATTGACGACCTTTTATCTACGTATGTCTTACAGACTTGACTGTCTGCCAGAAATTGCCGAAAAGAAGCTTTTAGTTATTATGGCATTTATAGCAAATGAGCCCTTTTCTGCGGCTGCGCAGTGGTCCCAAGTGCGAATCTAGCCGGGAAAAAATTAATTGTAACTTGAAACTGATAGATCTCGTAGCTTAAAAAAAGAAAATCTCCAAAATTGTGAAATTGCATGTTGATTTTTTTTTATTAAGACTGTTAATTATGATGAGATTAAAAAAAATAAATTCTATCACTCTGAAAAAATTGCACGGCACAGTTTATATCGTACTTCAAATTTAAGAACAAATGTAATACATCATAGCAAATGAATAAAACAAAATTGTATAGTATATAATGTAATAATATATTTAATATAGTAATATAATAACATAATATAATGATTCATTGTTAATTAACATATTACTTTCTTATCACCTGATGCGCACTCACAGATCCATACACAGATGTATGTATATATATACACATACAGTACATAAGCATACATACATATACTACATTGACAAAAGTCATCGGACACCTAGGAGAGAAACACAACACAGCATTTTTTGACATACACTAGTACGGTGTCGGTCCACCTTTGGCTTTAATGCATGCACTGACTCTTCGAGACATACATATTTTCGACAAGGTTTAGGAACACAGCGATAGGTATGCGCTTCCATTCAGTACATAATGCTGCCGCTAACGGTTGCTTAGTAGTAGGCCTTGGTTCCAAACTTCCTATGCGGCACTCTAATTCATCCCATAGGTGCTCTATGGAATTAAGATCAGGCCTCCGTGCTGACCAGTCCACACGTGATACGGAATTATTGTAACAGTCCTTGCTTTATGGTTCGGTGCATTATCCTGCTGGTACCAACAAGGCTCGGTTCCATAGCATTGTCACAGAGTTGTTAGGGAATAATTGTCCAGAATATCGAGGTATACATGCTGGTTAACAGGTTTGCCCACGATAGTCAATGGGCTGGGACCATACCACGAAAAACATCCCCACACGAGTACAGTTCCAACTCCAAAGTTGACCGTAGGAGCAGTACACTGTGGTAAATAGAGTTCCTCCGGCTGCCTCCATACCCACACTCAGGGCCCTCAGGCTGATGGATCGTGTATCTGGGTTCATCAGTCCATAGGACCCGTTTCCGTTGATCTACGGTCCACGATAAATGTTCTTTATACCATGCTAAACGACGAGTAGCATTCCGAGCGGAGATGAAAGTCTAATGAGCAGCCGCACGACCACGGTAACCCATGGAATGAAGTTCTCTGCGAATGGTACGTGTACATACCGAGGTTCCAGCATTCTTACTCACCTGTACAGTGAGGTCTTATGCAGTACTCCGTCGATTAGCTCTAACGACTCTCCTGAGACTTCGGCGTCCTTTATCACTGATTTTCTTTGATCTGTCGGTACGTTTTGCTTCTTCAGGCACGCCATTTGTCTTCCACTTATTCAGTACATCCAAAAAAGTTGGCTTGGGTATGTTTAAACGCCTCTCGGTTTCTCTTATGGACAACCCACTAATATAACACCCAACAATCTTTCCTTTCTCAAAGTCAGTTCTCTACCGCCGCGACATTTGCACTCAAACCTCACAATTCGATATGATCGCGGTCAGCTGCAGGCTGGTTTTTATACCGTTTGCAGATGATCCAAACATCTTAAAAACGCAGCGGATCCGTTCCTTTGCTTTTGAAGGGATGTCCGGTGGTTTTTGTCAATATAGTGCACATGACTGTAATATTACCAGATATTCCCATCACTATCCTCAATAGCAGAGATTTATTGTTCATAAAATCCCTCTACCTCATCATCATCATTAGAAGAAGACTCTTCTTCATCATCATTAATAATAGTTTAATAAGCATTATGAAAACATCAAAATCCCGATTGTTCAGCCTACGGATTTAATACGATAAATTTAACTTCCATTTTTTCAAGATAAACGTTGTGATATCGACGCATTAAATTAATATAAATTAAATATGATGTTTGCATTTACTTTAATCTGCTTAAATAAACATCTTAGTTACTTTTACATGGGGTTTGTTGGCAATTTGTGTTGATTTGGTACGATACTGATCCAACGTTTTGCTTTCGATATAGAGCAAGTCCTGATTGTAAGCTATTTTTTACTTTTAATCACTTTGGAAAGAAAGACAAATATCAGAAAAAGGCCCAAGAGGCACATGTGCCCATACATTTCTCTATAACATACTTTTTTTTTCATGGATATGTTCGGACATTTTTTTAAAGTTTGTTTAAAGTTTTCGAAAAAAATGAACGATTAAATAATTTCTCCATAAAGAATGCTAGTTAATAACACGGACACACAATTCTCAGTATATGTGTATTTATTATACCAAAAGGTTACACATACCTTTAACTAAAATATCCAATAGGAATAAAAGCTTCCACTTCACTCTAGCTTGTAGCCACTAACCAATCGTAGAAACATTATCCGTCTGGCCCCAGAAGCAAGGTCAGTGATCTCAACATTCATATTTGAGACTTACCACGCAGTCACATTTTAGATTACCCTTGTTTTAAACGTTGAATCATGATAGGGCAATATGTTTACAGATCAGATCCTATTTAGGGGATTTTAGGTAGGGAGTATCTGACCCCTACAGGTCTTAAACAACCCTTAGAAGTAGGAAGCTAAGAGATTTGGGCTAGAGCGCCCCATAGTAAAGTGACACGGAATCGAGGTAGAAAGTGAGAGGAAGAAGCTCTTATTTCTCACCGGAGGGCCTGTACCCGAGGCCCACGGCTTAACGTGCCTATCGAACGCAGGGCAGCTATTTAGTGGTTAGAGCATTCATACCTGCCTGGGATCGAACCCTAGGTCTTCTCCGTGGCTGACACGAACGTTGGCCACTAGGCCAACGTTCGTGTCGGCCAATACGCGGCCAATACGTTTACAGCAGTATTACTGAACTATTTTTACTAATTTTTTTATTTTTATTAATTTTTTGCAAGTGACCAAACTGACTTTGTCCCGCTAGATATGCGTTTGGGACGACTGTGCGGTGGTGGCATTCGGATCCAAGTTTTCCTACTCCGGAGGGAGATGTTCTCCCGACTGAAGAACGCCTTCAAGGCTTATCGCGGCAACTTACCATTTCGAGTCAAATCAGTAATACGGCACATATACCCCCCCCCACCCCCCTGAGAATGGCGGGCACACAAAATCGCAGGTTTTGGGTCATCCGACAAACCATTCCCGAAGGAGCTCACTGTAGAAAAAGTAATTGTTGTTATGAATGAATCATGCATGAAATACGGGATTATACCATACAATACAAATTTTGAAGATTTACAATACAAATTTTGTCCTTCAAAATATAAGAACTTGAAACTTGGTCTCGATTAAGTCTAAAAGATTTGAAAACTTGAAACTTGGTCTCGATTAAGTCTAAAAGTCTAAGTTTAACTTAGACTTTTAGACTTTAACGGAAACTAGAGACTCGGTCGTTTTGGGTGGTGTAGTGGTTAGCATATCCGAGCGCTATCTGGGAGACGCGGGTTCGATTCTCGCTCCAGGACGAGGAAATTTTCAAGTTTTCGGATGTTATCTGATTTACCATCCTTGTCATAATTACACCAAAAAAACCCCCCAAAAAACGGACTTTCATCTTCAAAATTTGGAATTGTTATTTATTACAAACGATGTGTGGAAGAATCAAAATACATTTGTTTTTTCGAACCTCTGCAGCCAGGAGATTCATTTTACGTTCGGACGCCAATATAGCGAACGAGCCCTTTTTTGCTGCTGCTGGTGCTGGATTTCTGCTCCGGTGAGAGACAATCTCTCAACTGAACTATGTCGGCAAGGCTTATTGCTGTAACTTGCCATTTTGACTCACACGTCACTTCCGTAGTACGTCACATATTAAGAAAAAGTCACGAGAAGCAACGTAATTTAAATTTGGATAGTGAAACCATACGGAAACTTAAATTACAGCATCACATTAAAGGTTTGCAGGGGCCTAATTTGGTGGTACCGGCCCGGCCCGGGCTCATCAATTGCAGCTTTTTTTTAGGCCCGGCCCGTGATGTGCCATTTGGTATTATTTTGTCTTTTTATTTTTTTATTAAAATGTGAAAATTAAATAATGAAATGAGATATTATTGAAAATATTTAGTTGAACGTAAACCTAAAAATATTAACTGAACTTTATGAAGAATGATTCGTGTTAAAAACGTTGAAAGTTAAAATATCGACTAAACACGATAAAACACATATGTAGCACACATACACATGTAATTAAGCTTTACTGATAAAAAACACACACCACATGAGATCTTTCGAGGATCACAACGTATCCATCTTCAGATGTTACATTCCCGAGTAAGACCAAGATATATATATATATACAACACCATCGTCAGAAACCACCAATATCGCAACGCCATCTAGGATTTACACAGTGCATTTAAATAAATCATGAAAGTGTTTAAATAAAATAGTCCATGGTTCCGATATAACTTTAGGGACATAATCATTACAGTAACGAGAACAGAATGATGCAATATACACTGAAGAGCAATTCTATCAGATATACCTGTTTAGTAATGTGTAGCACCACCTTTCGCCTTGATGATGGCGGCGATTCGTCTCGGCATGGACTCGACAAGACACCGGAAGCGTTGGGAGGCCATACGGATCCACGACCCCTGAACAAGCTCCCACAGTTCACGAAGATTTGATGGAGGGGTTCAGAGCCTCGAACATCTCTCTCGATGGCATCGCAGATGTGCTCGATGGGATTGAAGTCAGGTGACCTAGCTGGCCAAGGAAGCGAGCTCACGTTGGTGCAGTGTTTATTCAACCATTCGGATACAATTCGGGAGCGATGGCACGGTGCATTATCTTGTTGCAGGATGAGATCCCCAGTGGGATGTTGAAGACGCACAAACGGGAGTAAATGGTCATCCAGGATATTCCGGTAACGTTGACCTGGGAGGGACGATGTCACACGTACCAGGGGTCCCATTTCAGTCCACGTAAACAGTCCCCAGACGAGAATGCCACCCCTACCAGCTTGAAGAGTACCCTGCTGGCAAGAAGGATTCATCGCTTCATGTGGTTTGTGCCGTACTGGTATCCTGCCATCCGCATGTACCAACGTGAATCTCGACTCATCAGTCCAGGCAACATTTTCCCACATGTCTAGGGTCCAGTGGCGATGTTCCTGCGCCCATGATAATCTTTGCACCCTGTGATGCGCGGTCAGCAACGGAACCCTCGTGGGACGATGGCTTCTGTGCCCCATAGAGAGGAGATGTTCTGGATGGTGTGGCTGCTTACACGTTTTTGTGCACCAACGTTAAATTGCGAGTGATTTCTTGCACTGTAGCCCGTCTATCCGCTGTTACAATGCGAGCTAGCCGACGATGACCCCGCTCATCCACAGGCTGTTGTCCACTGCAGTTGGCCCTTGCAGGGATGGTTTTACCGGGTTCGATGTACTCACGGTGCATCCGCAACAGAGTGGCTCGTGAAAATCCCAGTGCGTGCACGACTTCCGAGATGGTGGCCCATCCGTAGGGCCCCGACAATTTTCCCACGATGAAATGCGCTTAGATCCTTCGTCTTACCCATACTGCGTCCGACTCTTACTGATTCCCGTAGCATCACTCCTTATATTGTCGGATCGCTGCGTACGTCATGTCGTTTCCGTTTACAGGGCCGCCCACACCGCCACATTGGCATAACGCCAGCTGTCTCTAATTCAATTGCTCTTCAGTGTATAGGCTCTCCATAAATAATAACAGTGAGAGCTTACCTGGAGAGTTTATAATGGATACCTCATTCCATTTTGGAGTATAGGAACCGGTCGCAACCAGACGAGACATGGCGGTTGTTAACTTGCCATTACGAAGATCATATTTATGTTCCCTGACTCTGGTACTCAAGTTCCTTTTTGTATTACCAATGTATGCAGTATCATTAGTGTCTGGAACAACGGCTTGTAGAGGTATGGTGTATACGCCGTATCTAGTACGTGGAGGCACCATATCCTGATCCTTCTTGATTAAGGTATTAATATTTCTAGTCGTGAGGTCAAAGTTAATATATTTATATTCATTTCTTAGCAGTTAACTATCCTGGGCACATACAGAAGTGATCGCACAAAACGGGGTTTACGTAAGTCTCTAGAAAGAGTCGAAACATTTGACTTCTTAATTTACTTTGGTAATTTACTTTCTTTCTGAATTTACTTAATTTATTTAACTAAACTTTGACAGTTATCGAAAAACATAACCTTTAAAAAAAGAGAAAAAAGAAGACTAAGCGCGTTCAGAATATCCTCTTTCTTTGAATAAGAGGTAACACTACAAAAGTCAATCCCTAAACAGATTAGGGACGCAAATAAAAATCCATGTCGTCCCACTCTCTCATACAAACACACACTCACACGCAAACCCTCACCCCACTGCAGACATCCTCCGTTTCCCAATTCTACACAACACACACACGCACTCGGGGTCGAATCTTTTTTTTGTCAACAAGCCCCAAAATGGTTTTACCATGTTAATACCTACAGATGGTAAAAACACTGTGAGTGCCTCTAGGAACAGTTAAACACACCAGGAAATCGGGGAACACGAATTTTTCTTTCTTTACCATTTGTGAAAACACAGTTTTGTCGAAACTGGGTCCCCTCACTCCTGAGTAAGTCGCTCTCCCAACTAAGCAACGCGGACATGTGCTCTCACTACTATCTGCCTTTATCTCATGTGTGTGTCCTGAGGTGCAGGCACGTCAAATCTTTTTTTTTTTTTTTTTTTTTTTTTTTTTTGAGATTTAACGACCACCGTGAGCAACTCAATGGGCTATAAGCAGTCGCCCGACCCTAATTTAGAGTCACTGGTTCCAGGGAAGGGAGAGAGCCAGTGCCGTAAGACAAACACAACATCCATGCCTCACCGGGATTCGAACCCGGACCCCTTCCGACGAATGATCAGAGGCCAACGCCTTAGACCACTGCGCCACCGGGGCGGCTAAATCTTTTCCACCCCCCACCCCAAAAGAGGGCCGGGGGCATGGCCCACGGGTCACCCGAGACCGTGTGTCTCTGTAGGCAGTCATCCCATGAAGAACGTGCATTTGAGAAATCCCAGGCAATTTGGTTTGTGGAACGTAACATCCCACTGATTTATGTTTTCGAAGCACTGAAGAAGGGATTCTCATTTTTCCTGTCTCGCCGTGTGGAAAGAACATCACATCATTGCGAGAAACTTAACAGCCGGGTCATCCTGGAAGTTCGGGCGTCAATATAACATACAAGTTTGTCCGCGCCGGGCGTCGTCGAAGCCGGGTCCTCTCACTTCGAAGTATGCCGCTCTCCCAACTTAGCTACGCCGACATGTGTTGCCACTGCTATCTGTCTTTTTCTCATGAGTGTCCTGTGGAGCAGGTACGACACAGATTGCAATAAAAAGAATGGGTAGACTAGGCCCAGCCCGACCCGGTCATAAGTGTCTGGGAAAAAGCCCGGCTGGGCCCCTTGCTTTGTTCTCTAAACTAAAAAATGGCCCGACCCGGCCCGCGGGCCGTGCTGGGCTAGGGCTTGGCGGTCCATCCCTGCCTTGCAGATCTCTACATTACATCGTAAGGACCTCACTGAAGAGTTCGCAAATGACTGATAAGAAGCTGATGGGCCTGTAGCCCCTGAATTCGTGTTATGACCATTGTGAATTACGGTATAAGGGTTGTTCTATGAGCAGCGAGGCTATTCCCCTGAAAGAGCCAAAACATGACACACCTAAAAATAATCTCCTCCAGCGTCTAGACCGCGGTCCCTTCGTTGCACAAGTCCTTATATTCCTGCGGCGTAGAAGGACGCGGATTGCTGCTCTTACCAGTTATCTACAGCTTCACACATTTGATCATCCGAATCGAAACGTTTGCCTTTGAGAAATTTTTTCATTGATTCAAAGATGTAAAAATCGCAGGACAATACGTCGGAAGTATACGCCGGATAGTGAAGGACTTCCCAGCAAATGCGCTGCAGTGTTCCTTGCGTGGTAACTGCAATATGCGGCAGGGCGTTATCATGCAGAAGCTCAATACCCTGAGTGAGGTTGCCAGGTCTATGGCTTTTGATGGCTTGTCGAAGCTTCATTACAGTTTGACGATATCTTTCGGCATTGATGTTTGATCCTTTTAGTAGCCACTCAAGGAGCAATGGTCCTCGATGGTCAAAGAACAGGGTTAACATCACCTTGCCTGAGGAAATGGTGGACCGTAATTTCCTCGGCGGTGGCGATAATGCATGTTTCCACTACATGCTCTGGATCGAAATGATGACACCAGCTTTCGTTCCCAGCAATAATGCGTAGCAGGAAATCTTCGCCTTCTTCATAGGACAACAGACATAAACTCTCGGCTGTTCCCGCATCCTTTTGGTACCCACTCAAGAAGCAACGGTCCTTAATGTTCAAATCAAAGAACAGGGTTAACATTACCTTGCCTGAGGAAATGGTGGACTGTGATTTCCTCAGTGGTGGCGATGACGCATGTTTCCACTACATGCTCTGGCGTTTCGACTCTGGCTCGAAATGATAACACCAGCTTTCGTCCCCAGCAATAATGCGTAGTAGGAAATCTTCGCCTTCTTTATAGGACAACAGACATAAACTCTCGGCTGTTCCCGAATCCTTTTGGTAGCCACTCAAGAAGCAACGGTCCTTAATGTTCAAATCAAAGAATAAGGTTAACATCAGCTTGCCTGAGGAAATGGTGGACTGTGATTTCCTCAGTGGTGGCGATGACGCATGTTTCCACTACATGCTCTGGCGTTTCGACTCTGGCTCGAAATGATAACACCAGCTTTCGTCCCCAGCAATAATGCGTAGTAGGAAATCTTCGCCTTCTTCATAGGACAACAGACATAAACTCTCGGCTGTTCCCGAATCCTTTTGGTAGCCACTCAAGAAGCAACGGTCCTTGATGGTCAAAGAATAGGGTTAACATCACCTTGCCTGAGGAAATGGTGGACTGTGATTTCCTTAGTGGTGGCGATGACGCATGTTTCCGCTACATGCCCTGGCGTTTCGACTCTGGTTCGAAATGATAACACCAGCTTTCGTCCCCAGCAATAATGCGTAGCAGGAAATCTTCGCCTTCTTCATAGGACAACATACATTAACTCTCAGCTGTCCCCTTATCCTTTTGGTAGCCACTTAAGAAGCAACGGTCCTTGATGGTCAAAGACAGGGTTAACATCACCTTTCCTGCGGAAATGGTGGACCGTGATTTAATCGGCGGTGGCGATGATACATGTTTCAACTGCATGCTCAGGCTCGAAATGATGACTACGGCTATCGTCCTCAGCAATAATGCGTAGCAGGAAATCTTCACCTTCTTTGTGATAGCGGAACAGATGCTGCACCGATAGTCCCATTCGTCGACTCATCTTTTCATCGGACAGATGTTTCGGTGAATAAACAAAGACATTCCACGTTTTAGCAACACGTAGCAACCGAAAAATTGTTATTCGGTCACCGCTGGGGATCTGAATCCCAGATCTCTCGATATCTATCCGAGCGCGTTATGTGTTGCTAAAACGTGGAAAGAGCGATGTCTTTGTTTATTCACTGACGTCACGTATTTGGAGGATTTTTACTTTTCAGATGTTTCGGTACCCACGTGGTGCAAACATTACGATATTCAAGGTGCGAACGCAGGATCGTATTGACAGTTCCGATGCTGCTCATACCCGCACTGTCCGCCAGCCCTCGGATCGTGATCCACACGTGTGCAATTGTGGTCACTGAAACAGCACGACGTGGAGGTTCTGATCTTGGCTGGTCTACAGTGATGATCATGATGATCACATGTAGAGGATTTTAGGAAGGGAGTGTCTGACCCCAGGTCTTAAACAACCCTTAGAAATAGGAAACTAGGGCTAGAGCGCCCGATAGGAAAGTAACACAGAAGCGAAGTAGAAAGGGTGAGGAAGACGCCCTTATTTATTACCGGTGGGCCAGTACCCAGGGTCCTACGGCTTAACGTGCCCATCCGACGCACGGCGGATATTTAGTGGATCGAGCGTTCGTACCTGCCTGGGATCGAACCTGAGGTCCTTTCCGCGGCAGTCACGAACGTTGCCCACTAGGCCACCCGCGGCCCAACTGGTCTACAGTGCTTGCTCGTCCATCACTAAAGAGCAGTTGTCATCACTGAAACAGCCCGACGTGGTGCTCCTGATGTTGGCTGGTCTACAGTGCTTGGTCGTCGTTCACTAAAGAGCTGGGGCACCACCGCATTACGGTATTGTGTGGAAGACTAGCAGGCCCATACACAGACTTCATTCGTCTGTTAATTTCGCTTTGTAGCGTTTTCTCCGCTTTCAAAAACTGAATTACAGCACGTTGAGCAGTTTTGGACGTATATCCATCTCTCACGAGTGAACAATAAAATTAATCCAGCAAGTTACCCGGCTTCCGTAACAAACAAGCTGCAGTGCAGTTGCATAGACTTTAAATTGCCTGTGCACTAGCGCCACCCATTGACAAAACTATTAAGCGCAAACGCACTTCTTGCAAAGAGACTCACTACTTATTGAGCAACCCTTGTGCTAGTGTCCGGCAACCTTTTCTACTCGCGGCACACCATAAGTTATCAATGACTCAACACGGCACACCAAAATGTTAATCCTCTCAAAAACGTATAATATGACACTATTAATACACTGGCGTGCAAAAATTAAGGACGAGACGGTTTTTCGAATGTAACGTCGTGCAGAAGTGCTCCACAAGATGTAAGAATATGGGACAAGTGAGCGAAATCATCCAAACAAGGAATCCAAAGGATACAAAGGCACTTTATTGAAAAGGTAGCTTCAAGCACAACTGAACAGAAGACAGAAACGTCCATATGACAGGTGGCTGCCAAGAAAAATCCAGTCTTTAGTAGGGGATATAATCACCCCTGACTGCGTTGCAGGATTTACAACGTCTGTTCATGCTGAGGACGAGGTTATCAAGGAGCCGTTGAGGCATCGTGGCCCATTCCTCTTGTAGCGCCAATCGCAGCTGCGGAATCGTTGCTGGCGGCTGGTGACGTGCTGCCAAGCGTCTCCCGTGAAGGTCCCACACGTGTTCGATTGGATTTAGGTCCGGGGACCTTGCGGGCCAATCCATGCGTTGAATATCTTCACTCTCCAACAGCTCTGCGACAGCCACTGTACGATAAGGTGTAGCGTTGTCGTCCATGAAGACGAACTCAGGACCCACAGCACCTCTAAACAGACGCACGTGAGGCAGGAGAACCTCGGTACAATATCGGTCACCAGTAACTGAACCTCCTTGGAAGATGTGGAGGTCAGTACGGCTACCAAGCATGAAATCGCCCCAAACGAGAACTCCGCCACCTCTAAACCGGTCTCTTTCGATGATGTTGGAGGTGTGATTGCGTGTTCTCTGCTCTCTCCAGATGTGTATACGTCCAGAATCGCTCGTTAGACTAAATCGGCTCTCATCTGTAAAGAGAACTCGACCCCATTTGCTGATGTGTCCAGTTCTTGTGTTCCTGGCACCACAGAAACCGCCGTCTCCGATGAGCAGGCGTTAATGACACACACTGTACTGGTCGTTGTGCAAATAGACCACCTTTCTGCAGCCTCCTGGCCACGGTAAAACGCGATAACGGAATTCCAGTTGTCTGTTGCATGTGCCTTGCGATTTCTCCCGCTGTCTGCCGTCTGTCTCTTCTCGCCTGTAGGACAATATACCGGTCGTCCGCCGCCGTGGTTGCTTGTGGACGACCACTTCTAAACTCTCGCACAGCTATTCCTGTCGTTTCAAATGCTCTCCAAGCTCGTGAAACGATGCTGTGAGCGATCCAGAACTTCTCGGCCACACTAGTCACACTTCGACATTCTTCCAACTTCCCAATGACGCGACCTCGGGTAAAGTCATCCACATGTCGTTTACTGGATTGCCTGTTGGCCATATCACACGGTGGCAGCAACTCGACGTCGTTCAAACCGATGTACACCGTGCAATAGCTTTCACCGAATTGCTGAGCGTACATCGCCCGTGTGCTTTATACCTTTCCGACTCTCCCCCCCCTCCACGTCATGCTGCATATATGCGCATGCCCTACCGTACCGGACTCTAGTCTATTTCCTGAGTGGTCTTTCGGTCTGTTCTGCCTGCTCGTTCCGCTGTTATGCTAATTTCTCCTCTTCGTCCTTAATTTTTGCACACCAGTGTTTAAATACGTAATTTAATCAACCTATTCATATTAGGACGGAACACTCTGTACAAGGAACTTGTCCATCTTGAAAAAAATAAAATAGTTTAATAGTAATAGAAAATAGCAAAACTGACTACCAATCACAATTTTCGGATTACTTCAGAGCACAGCTGTGATGGAACTGAAATATTTGTAAGACGCGGGACCTTTACTCTTCAAAGGGAAGAAGGAGATGGGACACATATACCGACTTATTTAAAATAAAGTCTAACAATGGGTGAGTACTTCGGTACAGGAAAAATGTAATAAAGTTGAAGAAGCACTAACAAAGTGGGATAAATACCAAAGCAACGTAATAAAATAATAAAAGACAGGGAAAGTTTTGCTAATCCCAGCACTTTTAGAGAAAATCGTGCACAGAACATGTGGCAAGTGTAACAAAGAAGCCGAATAGCTCAGCAGTAGAGGCGAGAAATACAAATATATCAATAAGCAAAACTACGATATCACAACAACTGTGAGTAAGTAATTTGCATTTCATTTCTTAGAATACATAACAATTTGCGGCATGTAATAAAGAATAAACAAGCATCATCTTATTTAACCAATGCAGCGGCAGAGAATGAAATACAAGCACATGGAACACAGTAACTAGGATAAAATTAAAAAATAAAACTCAGCAATTAATTTCTTACAGTAGGATAATAGGTAAATATTCGCGGCACACCTTTCACCTTGCGGGGGCACACAGGTGTGTCGCGGCACACCTTTCACCTTGCGGGGGCACACAGGTGTGTCGCGTCACACCTTTCACCTTGTGGGGGCACACAGGTGTGTCGCGTCACACCTTTCACCTTGTGGGGGCACACAGGTGTGTCGCGTCACACCTTTCACCTTGTGGGGGCACACAGGTGTGTCGCGTCACACCTTTCACCTTGTGGGGGCACACTGGTGTGCCGCGTCACACGTTTCACCTTGTGGGGCACACTGGTGTTCCGTGCCACACTTTTTCACCTTGTGGGGCGCACAGGTGTGCCGCGTCACACGTTTCACCTTGTGGGATCACACTGGTATGCCGCGTCACACCTTTCACCTTGTGGGGGCACACTGGTGTGCCGCGTCACACCTTTCACCTTGTGGGGGCCATTTGTGTGCCGCGTCACACTTTTTCACCTTGTGGGGGTACACTGGTGTGCCGCGTCACACGTTTAACTTTGTGGGGGCACACTGGTGTGCCGCGTCACACCTTTCACCTTGTGGGGGCCCACTGGTGTGCCGCGTCACAACTTTCACCTTGTGGGGCCCACTGGTGTGCCGCGTCACACGTTTTCACCTTTTGGGGGCACACTGGTGTTTCCGCGTCACACCTTTCACTTTCTGGGGGCACACTGGTGTGCCGCGTCACACCTTTCACCTTGTGGGAGCACACCGGTTGCGAAACACTGCCTTATTCAATCAATGCTCATTTCTGGCAATAGTTTCTGTTCACAGACATTTCAGTTACATAAAAGCATTCTATTAGGTGTACAAATAAATTTTAAAGCGTTTTAAGACAACGCAACATGTAATTTGAGAGAAAACAATAATACCTTTTCGAATCAAATTTTGCGCCGTCATTATGTATCACCTTCCGCCATCGGTCGGGCAGCTGACGGATTCCGGTCATGAAGAATACTTCACCGTGTGACGCTATGAAGTCGTCAACCCAGTTTTGCACTTCGTCACATGTTCGGAACCGCACAGCAGACAAACCATGTTGCATCGATCGGAACAAATGATAGTCTGAAGTGGCTATGTCGGGACTATACGCCTGGTGCTCCAAAACGTCCCAGTTGAGCGTCAATAATATTTCCTTCAGCGATTTCCCGACATGTGACGTAGCGTTGTCATGCAATAATTTCCCGGGACGTAATCCTTTGCCTGTGAATGGACGTTTCCAACAGATTTCCTGGTTCAATCGCAGCAACTGTTGCTTGTAGCGATCAACAGTAACAGTTAAACCCTGCTCAAATAATTTATAATAAAACACATCTTTCATATCCCACCAGATGCGCAATAGAACTTTCTTGGAATGAATATTGCGTTTTGGTGTGGTAGTCGTTGCTTAACTGGCGTCTTCCCAGCGTTTCTTGCATTTGCAATTGTCGTACCATATCCACTTTTCATCACCAGTAACTATTTTCCACAGGAAAGACTTTCTGTGTTGTTTATTCAGCAGATTCTAACACTTCATGAAACGCTCATCCTTGTTCCTCTAGGTCAGATCATGTTGCACCCATTTTCCTTCCTTCTGAATCTTTCCCATTGGTCGTAAACGACTGGAAATGGTTTCTTGAGTTACCCTTAGTTATTGAGCTTGTTCTGTTTTGCGTTTGAGATGAATATTCATCCAACAATGCTTGCAGTTCCTCATGTGCAACCTTCTGCGGGGCGCTGCTACGTTCCTGATCGCTAACATCAAAATCATTTGCTTTA
Source organism: Macrothele yani (assembly GCA_039090855.1). NCBI lineage: Eukaryota > Metazoa > Arthropoda > Arachnida > Araneae > Macrothelidae > Macrothele > Macrothele yani. The sequence continues at coordinate 97,857,916 of CM077009.1, read as the reverse complement.
AATCGTCTAGACCAAAACTCACTCGTGCTTTTCGATACAACATTCTCCCCCAGAACAGAACAGATCGACGCGCATGCCCTTGAAGCACTTTTTCCTTGATGAAATTCGTAACGAATGCAGTGTCGAATAAATGCAGTACCACGTGACATCTTTCACCTACCGATGTGCAAGTGCTTTTGACTGTTGGGCAAACTTCTGTGTCACATTTTATACCTTGGACCATTTACGGTCACCTGACAGCAACGCAAGGGAATGTCGGATATGTAAATTTGTGGTATACGTCACACAGAAAACGCTTTAAAACTTATTTGTACAACTAATATATAATAATGCTGTTTTATTAACTTTAGCTCTGGTATATTTAATTCCTGGTAAAAATCCCATAAATTGCAGTTGTATCAACTAATGTTGGCAGTCAACATCAACACTTGTAGAAACTGCTTTACTTTCCCGCTATATCATTTTGTCAACAACAAAATACATCTAATCCCTCTTATTTTCAACTCCTGTTAAAGTTATTGCTCCTCGTGTATGTACTTTGTGCGCGACAGCGGGAGGTACCTCTCATTAAAGTTGTTCTTTCCAGCGCGGTTTGTTCCCAACAGCGAACAAAAGATATTTCTCATTAATCTCTCTTGTTATCAACTTTTGTGAAAGCTGCTCTTTCCAATGTTCTTTGCTATCAACATCGACAGGAGATATCTCTCTGTAATCTCCCTTGTTTAACATCTCTTGTAAAATCTTTTTTTCCTTCTAATGTACTTTATTCTCAATAACAACAGAAATACCTCTCATTAATCTCTCTTTTTATCAACCCTTGTGAAAGCTATTGTTTTCAAAGCATTTGATTTATTTTTTCAAGAATAACATTAAATGTGTCTGTAATCTTTTTACCACATGGTATCTCAAGCTATTTTACTAATGCATTCTCGTATCGACAATAGAAAGTATCATTCCTTAATACAGGACGATTCATAAAGAAGTATACAGTTTCAAAGCACTATAAAACAAGAACAATGTAAGATATTTTTTGTTACCTGTAACAGAATTGTAGGGAGATGTTTCTAGTTTTTTTAGAGACAGTCACAGATGTTCTATGCGTGCACCCTTAGACGCTAGGTAAGATATCTGAATCAAGTGCAATGATGGTGGCTGTGATACGCTGTTTCAGCTCCGCTAGATCAACAGGAAGGGGAGGGGCGAATACGGTGTCCTTTACGTATCCCCACAGGAAAAAGTCACAAGGTGTTAAGTCGGGACTTCCGGGTGGCCATTGGGTCAGTGGCATGTTGTAGTCCGCGGCTTGTCCAATCCATCGGTGAGGAAGATGTTCATCGAGATAATTTCGTACGTCGCCTAACCAGTGCGGTGGTGCACCATCCGATTGGAGAATAAAGTTGTCACTGTCGTCCTGCAACTGGGGCATCAACCAAAGACTTAACATATCCAGAAAAGAGCCTCCCGTGACAGTTTTCTCGTGAAAAAAGAAGGGGCCGTACACTTTCTTTTTTGGACACAGCACATAACATATTTACCTTAGGGGAATCTCGCACGTGTTGCACTCTAAATCTCGGATTCTCCGTTCCCCAAAAGCGAACATTGTGCTTGTTTACCTGACCACTCACGTGAAATGTAGCTTCATCGGTGAAAACTAAGTGATCGGCAAAATCGTCATTTTCAAAGCGGTGCTGCATTTCGGCACAAAATTTAAAGCGCTTTGTCTTGTCAAGGTTAGTGAGATTTTGCAACATCTGCACTTTGTATGGAATCTTTTTCAGCTTCTTTCTCAAAATTCTCCAGATAGTGGGCTGTGAAATCTGCGCTTCACGACTCACCCTCCGCGTTGATTTTCCCGGGCTTCGTTGAATGGCGGTGCAAACACTATCGACGACTTCTTCCGATACGCTGTCGTCCAGGACTTTTAAGTTTGCACAAACAGTCCGTTGTTTAAAATGTTTTATGCCAATCGTAGATGGATTTTCTGGTTGGAGGTTCTTTTCCGAATCGTGATCGAAAATGCCGTTGCACAACAGTTACAGATTCCGTTTTGCTCAATTCAAGAACACAAAACGCCTTCTCCACTGCAGACGCTGCCATTTTGACTGACTAGTCACGTGACACGCGCGCTATCGCCTACGTCATTTCCCTCAGTAGCGGGACGCAAACTCTATGAGTACATCCACCTAACGGTTCGCAGTTGTGGTCCGTGTCTTCAACTGTTTCTGTTTTACAGCATCTGGAAACTGTATTCTTCTTTATGAATCAGGGTGTACACACTGAAGTCCAAAAGTGATGGGATAGCGGTATGCAAATTTTCAACTGTTGCTGTCGTCGTATAAAGGCTTCGACGCACGCCACGATTCTTATCAGTTGCGAAGCGTAATCTCCTGAGTCAGGTTGAACAACCGCCAGTAGGATTACGCCAAGCCGACGTGAATTATCGGAGTGTGAACGAGGCATGGCAGTGGGAGCCAGACGGATGGGACATTTAATTTCCGAAGTTGTGCGAACGTTCAACATTCCTCGATCCACGTTGTCACGCCTGTACCGAGAGTACTTCATGGAAGGTATTACCACGCACCTTGGACAGCGATGTGGCCGACCATGGATGCTGAATGACCGTGACAAGCGACACTGGCTCAAGTAACATCCACATTGAATGCAGGAGGTACCAGAGACATAGCCATCAGGTCAGTGCAGCGTAATATCTGGGGTATGGGAGTAGAAGACCCACCAGAGTGTCTTTGTTAACACCACGACACTGGAAACAACGCCTCACCCAACAAGATAATTGGACCCTGGAAGATTAGTAACATGTGGCGTGTTCCGATGAGTCACGCTACCAAGCGTTACGAACTGATGGTAGGATTCGGGTATGGCGTACACCCCGACCCAAGCTGTCAACAAGATCATAAGCAAGCAGGTGGTGGTTCCATACATGTGTGAGGTGTCCCTACGTGGCACGGTTTGGGTCCTCTGGTCATCGTAAACACGTTATTAACAGGTAGTCGCTTTGTTGTTCTACTGGGTGACCATCTGCAGCCCTTCGTGGACTTCAGGTACCCTAACAACGATGGGATTTTCCAGGCGGACAATGCACCCCTGTCATTGGGCCGAAGTTGTCCAAAATCGGTTGGAGGAGCATTCTGGATAGTTCCGACAGATTTTGTGGCCACCACGTTCTCCCAACATGAACCCAATGGAGCACTTACGGAACGTGGTGGAAAGGTGCATTTGCACCCAAGATCCTGCACCTACAAATAGTAGAAAACTGTGGGCGGTTATTCAGACGGCATGGCTCAAGAGCTCTCCAGAAGTTTTCCGACCATTTGTGGAATCGATGCCACGTGGAGTTGCTGCACTTCGCAGGGATAGAGGAGGTCATACACGATATTAGGTACGTATCCCCATTACTTTTGGCACTTCAGTGTATATATACAAGGTGTACTAAAAAAAGTATCCGATTTATTATATAAATGTTATGGGTGGAACACACGTTGCACCATGGAGGCCCGATTCTGAAAGTTTTGGAATGTAAACTTCAAGGCAAAAGAGGAAGAGGACGGCCAAGGAATAGTTTTCTGGCACAATTACTCCAAGATACCAGTACTAGGACATACACTGAAGAACAATTGAATTAGAGACAGCTGGCGTTATGCAAATGTGGCGCTGTGGGCGGCGCTGTAAACCAAACGACATGACGTATGCAGCGATCCGACAATATAAGGAGTGATGCGACGGGAATCAATAAGAGTCGGACGCAGTATGGGTAAGACGAAGGATCTAAGCGCATTTGATCGTGGGCAATTTGTCGGGGGCTCGAAGAATGGGTCACTCCATCTCGGAAGTCGTGCAGGCCCTGGGATTTCCAGAAGGCACTGTGTCACGGGTGCACCGTGAGTACATCGAATCCGGTAAAACCATCCCTGCAAGGGCCAACTGCCGCGGACAACAGCGTGTGGATGAGCGGGGTCATCGTCGGCTAGCTCGCATTGTAACAGCGGATAGACGGGCCACAGTGCAAGACATCACTCGGCAATTTAACGTTGGTGCACAGAAACGTGTAAGCAGCCACACCATCCAGAACCATCTCCTCGCTATCGGGTACAAAAGCCATCGTCCCACGATGGTACCGCTGCTGACCACACATCACAGGGTTCAAAGATTAGCATGGGCGCGGGAACATCGCCACTGGACCCTAGACATGTGGAAAAATGTTGCCTGCACTGATGAGTCGAGATTCAAAAAATGTTGCCTGCATTGATGAGTCGAGATTCACGTTGGTAAATGCGGATGGCAGGATACGAGTACGGCGCAAACCACATGAAGCGATGGATCCTTCTTGCCAGCAGGGTACTCTTCAAGCTGGCGGGGGTGGCATTCTCGTCTGGGGACTGTTTACGTGGACTGAAATGGGACCCCTGGTACGTGTGACATCATCCCTCACAGGTCAGCGTTACCGGGATTGAAGACGCTCCCGTTTGTGCGTCTTCAACACCCCTTTGGAGACCTCATCCTGCAACAAGACAATGCACCGTGCTATCGCTCCCGAATTGTATTCGAATGGTTGGATGAACACTCCACCGACGCGACCTCGCTTCCTTGGCCAACTAAGTCACCTGACCCCAATTCCATCGAGCACATCTGGGAGGCCATCGAGAGAGATGTTCGAGGCTCTGACCCCCTCCATCAAATCTTCGTGAACTGTGGGAACTTGTTCAGGGGCCGTGGATCCGTATGGCTTCCCAACGCTTCCGGTGTCTTGTCGAGTCCATGCCGAGACGAATCGCCGCCGTCATCAGGCGAAAGGTGGTGCTACAGGTTATTAGACAGGTATCTCTAATTCAATTGGTCTTCAGTGTACTATAACTTGAAGAGAACGGCGGATAATAGAGATGAATGGAGATAGAGAGAGAGAGAGAGAGAGAGAGAGAGAGAGAGAGAGAGAGAGAGAGAGAGAGAGAGAGAGAGAGAGAGTACATCTATTGAAAAGCCAGTACTTGGACTGAGTAACCAAGAAGAAGATATATAAAAAAAAAATACAATACTTACAGATTTGAAACTTAATCACCTTGAAGTAGACCATTTCAAAGCCACACACCTAGCCCAGCGCTTTTTGAACTCCTCGAAGCATTTTTTAAAATTCAGAGCTTCCGTTGCATTGTTATCAAGCTGGGTCCTACGGACCCAGATATTTATGAAAAAGTGGGTACTTTGTGAGATATTCTGGGTTCTTTTAAAAAATCAAAAGAGATAATGAATATTTTACTTACATAAGCAAATGAAAAATAAAACTAATTTACATTGTTTGACACTTTAAGTTATGCTCTTTGAAAGCAATCTAAAAAGAATATCAAGTACTGACAGAATTCAATTTTATCATTTTCACCTAGATTTTATCATAATGGAACTACAGAAAGAGAATGCATTTTAAGTCAGCCCAGAACACCAGAGCGATTTTTGTTTTTCAAAACTCGGGAACTGTGTGATGACTACTCGTGAACAGTTCTTTTTACTTTTAACGAACAATCATTGAAGCAGACGTGCAACTTTTACTAAAGTATAATCGTTCACAGCGCTCTCGTCCAACTAAGTTTGTTTGTTTTTCAAATTTCAACACTTCCAATATTCATTAAAAGAGCTGAAAGGTTTAATAAATTAATAGAGACAATTGTATATTTACATATCTTATATAGTACACTGAAGCGCAATTGAATAAGAGATTCTGTCTAGTAACGTGCAGAACCACCTTTCGTCCAGATGACGGCGGCGATTCGTCTCGGCATGGACTCGACAAGACACCGCAAGCGTTGGGAAGCCATACGGATCCACGACCCCTGAACAAGCTCCCACAGTTCACGAAGATTTGATGGAGGGTGTCAGAGCCTCGAACATATCTCTTGATGACATCCCAGATGTGCTCGATGGGATTGAGGTCAGGTGACCTAGCTGGCCAAGGAAGTGAGGTCACGCCGGTGGAGTGTTCATCCAACCATTCGGTTACAATTCGGGAGCGACGGCACGGTGCATTGTCTTGTTGCAGGATGAAGCCCCCAGTGGGATGTTGAAGACGCACAAACGGGAGCAAATGCTCGTGCAGGTTACTCGGTAACGTCGACCTGTGAGGGACGATGTCAAACGTACCAGGGGTCCCATTTCAGCCACGTAAACAGTCCCAAGACAAGAATGCCACCCCCACCAGCTTGAAGAGTATCCTGCTGGCAAGAAGGATCCATCGCTTCATGTGGTTTGCGCCGTACTCGTATCCTGCCATCCGCATGTACCAACGTGAATCTCGACTCATCAGTCCAGGCAATATTTCTTCAGATGTCTAGTGTCTAGTGGCGATGTTCCCGTGCCCATGAAAATCTCTGCACCCTGTGATGTGCGGTCAGCAGCGATACCCTCGTGGGATGATGGCTTCTGTACCCCATAGCGAGGAGATGGTTCTGGGTGGTGTGGCTGCTTACACGTTTTTGTGCAGCAGCGTTAAATTGCCGAGTTATTTCTTGCACTGTGGCCCGTCTATCTGCTGTTACGATGCTAGCTAGCCGACGATGACCCCGCTTATCCACACGCTGTTGTCCACGGCAGTTGGCCCTTGCAGGGATGGTTTTACCGGATTCGATATACTCACGGTGCACCCGTGACACAGTGGCTCGTGAAAATCCCAGTGCCTGCACGACTTCCGAGATAGAGTGACCCATTCGTCGGGCCGCAACAATTGCCCACGATCAAATGCGCTTAGATCCTTCGTCTTACCCATACTGCGTCCGACTCTTACTGATTCCCGTCGCATCACTCCTTATATTGTCGGATCGCTGCATACGTTAATGTCGTTTCCGTTTACAGGGCCGCCCAGAGCGCCAAGTTTGCTTAACGCCAGCTGTCTCTAATTCAATTGCTCTTCAGTGTAAATTTGCATAATCGTATGTTGCATATTTACGTAATCTTGAGGGACGATACATTGCTGGCTGCTTTCGTTCTTTCCCGAATCCTCAGGAATTTGACTTTTGCCAAACGTCATGTCAAAAAAATCTGAAATAAAATGTGGGTCCCAAAGGACGCGTAGAATTTGTAATTTTGTGTACTTTTTTGGGGGGAGGGGGAGGGGGGTAATTTACGCCCTATAGCGCGCCAGTGGCAGCGCTGAAATTATCTTCTGAGATAGCGAACAGCCGCATTGTAGTATTATTCTGTTGTATCTCCTTAATACCTCGAAATTTTTTTCCTTTCAAATGGTATTTGATTTTTGGGTTGAGAAAAAAGTCTCAGGAAGCGAGTTCCGGCTTTTCGACCTGTACAATGCGATGCTTAGCAAGAAACTGCTGCACTTTTCACAATGCCGGCCTTTTTGCGACAAACTGCGTCCCTCAAACACCGCAAAACGCGGCAGTAGTACTCGTTGTTCCTGTACTGATGGAGCGTATCCATGATGCACAATTCCCTCGTGTTTAAAAAAAAAAAAAAAGTTCTGCATCGTCTTGACATTGCTGCGGCTCTGTCGTGCTGTTTTGAGGGGGGGGGGGGTCTGGGAGAGTTTGAAGTCTTCCAATGTGAAAACTGGGCCTTAGTTTGCAGGTCATATCGGCATTAAATATTAATAAATAGGCTTAGGCCTAGGCCTTTTTAACAATTTTTATTCCATCGTGCTCATGTTCATAAAATTTAGACACGAAGTCGCGTTAGTAATATAACCCTGTTACTGACGCATTAATATGAATACCTTGACCTGTGCCTTTTTAACAGTTGTTTTTATTCGATTGTGCTCATATTCCTAAGGTTTGGACACAAAGTCAAGTTAGTATTATTGCGCCTGTACTTAGGCATACCTTCGCCTAGGCTTAGGCCTTCTTAGCAGTTTTATTCCGTAGTGCTCATATTTATAAGCTTTGCATTTAGTCAAGTTAGTAATATTGCGCTTTTACTTAAGAATAAATATTTCGCACACTTGAACCAAATCTGTCAGAAACGCCTGGACTAAAGAAAGGCCTATATATTGATATTTAACGCCTAAGTAAAAGCTCAATAATACTAACTTGACTTGGTGTCAAAATCTTATGAATATGAGCACGATGGAATAAAAACTGTTAAAAAGGCCTAGGAGCTATTTATTAATATTTAATACCTAAGTAAAAGTGCAACAACACTAACCTGACTTAGTGTCTAAACTTTATGAATATGAGCACGATGGAATAAAACTGTTAAAAAGGCATAAGCTTAGGCCTAGGCATAGTAATTTATTTTAGTGCCAAACAAAAAGCTTAATATTACTAACCTATCTGAGTTTCCAAACCTTATAAATATGATCACGGCGGAAGATAACCAAAAGCGTACTTTTTCCTTCATGCGATTTGTATGTAACCAAAATTTGTAAACACGACGAATTTGACCGCGACAAATCGTCGTAGTCGACCAATTAATGCGCGACGAATCGTCGTAGTCGATGAATCGACGCTGGAGACGAATTGACGTACAACCATTTTGACTCCTGTCTACTGATAGACTTTCGTAATCTACTAATTTTGACTCCTGTCTACTGATGGACTTTCTGATAGACTTTCGTAATCTACTGATTGTGACTCCTGTCTGCTGACAGACTTTTGCAATCAACTCCTTTTGACTCCTATCTACTGATAGACTTTCGTAATGACCCCTGTCTACCGACAGACTTTCTTCATTTACTAATTTTGACTCCTGTCTACTGATAGACTTTCGTAATCTACTGATTCTGACTCCTGTCTACTGATGGACTTTCTTCATTTACTAATTTTGACTCCTGTCTACTGACAGACTTTCGCAATCAACTCCTTTTGACTCCTATCTACTGATAGACTTTCGTAATGACCCCTGTCTACCGACAGACTTTCTTCATTTACTAATTTTGACTCCTGTCTACTGATAGACTTTCGTAATCTACTGATTCTAACTCCTGTCTACTGATGGACTTTCTTCATTTACTAATTTTGACTCCTGTCTACTGACAGACTTTCGCAATCAACTCCTTTTGACTCCTATCTACTGATAGACTTTCGTAATGACCCCTGTCTACCGACAGACTTTCTTCATTTACTAATTTTGACTCCTGTCTACTGATAGACTTTCGTAATCTACTGATTCTGACTCCTGTCTACTGATGGACTTTCTTCATTTACTAATTTTGACTCCTGTCTACTGATAGACTTTCGTAATGACTCCTGTCTACTGATGGACTTTCGTAATCTACTAATTTTGATCCCTGTCTACTGACAGACTTTCGCAATCAACTCATTTTGACTCCTGTCTACTGATAAACTTTCGTAATGACCCCTGTCTACCGATAGACTTTCGTAATTTACTGATTTTGACTCCTGTCAACTGAGAGACTTTCGTAATCTACTGATTTTTCTCTGTTTAAAGGCCACCTTCTGAATTTTCTACTGTTATGCTGATTTTATTTTTACTTGAGGCGTAATTATTTGATTATTTGACAGACTCTTTTTCCTATTAATTGTAAAATTATATCCACGATTCTCTAATATTAATGTTATTTAAAGTTTCAAGAAGCTGGTTATGGTTTCTTTTATTGAATGGTTTAGAAAAGTTAAAATGTCCTACAGTTATTTCAGCGGAATTATATTTTTTGCGAAAATTGATTAGTAATGAATGAATGCTATTGGAGAGGAATTTAGGAAGAGAATGTCTGACCCTTGACCTTAGACACCCCTCAGAAGTTGGAAGCTGATAGATTTTGGCTATGGTGCTGGATAGAGGAAAAACACCGAGAAGCAAAGTACAGAAATATTCTTGTTTATCAGTCTGTTCTGACTTCCTCTAGGTAGCACGAGATGTAATAGCTCTGGTTACTTATCGCTAGATAACCCGGCAAGGAAACTCTGTAGGCCATAGACTGTCAGACAGTACATTAGTAACTTTATGTTTTGTCTAAAACACTTAGGGACATACTTTTTAGTACTCACCATCTACTGATTCAGTTGACAAGACTCTCACCTCAGTAGAGGTCTGAAGAGAGAAAGCTGACGAACACTAAAACATATGGAACACCTGATACTTATTTTTTGCTTTTGTTTATTTCAAAGTTCTGGTTTTGAGAAATTGTTTTCTTTTTTTATTCATCAGTGTGTTATTGGGTCGTTTCACAATTATGGCCGATTCGCACACAAAGAAGCAAACATCAGTAACAGACGACGAAATGCATTTTATTCCGAAAAATTTCTGCCCACGGCAGCAATACACTGTGCCCAACGTGTTTTCAGTGCAAAAATGTCACGTGGGCAGAATCTGTCATCACAGTGGTCCGAGGAATCGTTAACTACGGAAATCACCGCATCCTTCTTAGCGAGCCGTTTGCCCCTCAGGAAGTGGTCTAAATGGCGAAAGCCTGAGGGGGGCCAAAGTCTGGTGAATAAACAGGGTGAGAGAGAGGACCTCGTACCCCTAGGCGTTGATTTTTTCGCCCAATAGACACACGCGGTCGTGCGTCATCCTGAAGCAGTATGGGACCCAAACGATTGGCTAGCGATGGTTGTTTGCCGCATAATGTCGGCGCAGTGGTCTAAGCGATGGCCTCTGATCATTCGTCCGAACGGGGTCCGGGTTCGGATCCCGGTGAGACATTGATGTTGTGTTTGTCTTACGGCACTGGCTCTTTCCCTTCCCTGGAACCAGTGACCCTAAATTAGGGACGGGCGACTGCTTATAGCCCATTGAGTTGCTCATGGTTGTCGTTAAACCTCCAATCATAAAAAAAAAAAAAAAAAAAAATCAAGAGAATGTCTTCTTAACTTCCGCAGATCTAATAGCCATAACCGTGAAATTTTAATGCTTGTAGAATGCAATCCCCTTTCCTTCTCGCCTTTGTTTCCATCAGCCACAGAAAGCTTGCCGATGCTTCGGTGAGTTTGCCTGGGATCCCTTAGACAGCGAGTGTGATGGTGATGAGACTTACTACAGTGCATCCACTTGCGGAAGTATTCTATCATTATACAAAACTTTTGTTTTATTCTTCATTAAAACAAAAGTTTTGTTTAATATAAATCAAAGTAACAGTAACACGTAACTGGATAAAACGTTTGCTTTTGCAAGAAATTTCATCTTCAACGCTATAATTTATTGGTTCACCATGCTTTACATTAAATTTTTTTAGCTGGTCTTCTTAGCCATTTAAAACTTGTTTCTATATCCTCTATTCCTCTCTCCCCACCCCGCCCTAAGTCTGTGTACAATTGAAGCCATATTACCATTCACCCGAGTTGGGTCCGGGTTCGAATCTCGGTGAGGCATGAATGTTGTGTTTGTCTTTCAGCACTGGTTATCTTCCTTCTCTGGGAACAGCAGACTTGAATTAGAGATGGGTGACTTCTTAAAGCCTATCGTGTTGCTCATGGTGTTCGTTATCCCCCACCCACCCATATTATTATTATTATTATTATTTTGATTGGAGGTTTAACGACCACCGTGAGCAACTCAATGAGCTATAAGCAGTCGCCCGTCCCTAATTTAGGGTCACTGGTTCCAGGGAAGGGAGATAGCCAGTGCCGTAAGACAAACACAACATCCATGCCTGACCGGGATTCGAACCCGGACCCCTTACGGACGAATGATCATAGGCCAGCGCCTTAGACCACTGCGCCACCGGGGCGGCCAAGCCATATTAAGTAACAAAGGCGCCACATTCACTTCTTTTTACATTATTATAAATTTAAACTATCAAAACCGCTGATTAATTTAAGTATCAAAGATGGGGAAGTGGTCTAAGCGATGGCCTGTGATCATTCGTCCGAATGGGGCCCGGGTTCGAATCCCGGCGAGGCATGGATGTTGTGTTTGTCTTGCGACACTGGCTCTCTCCCTTCCCTGGAACCAGTGACCCCAAATTAGGGACGGGCGACTGCTTATAGCCCATTGAGTTGCTCACGGTGGTCGTAAAACCTAAAATCCAAAAAAAAAAAAAAAAAAAAAAGTATCGAATAGATAATAATAATAATAGCAATGTGACATGTGTCATTTAATTTTAAATGGCGCGCAGATAAGTACGAAAATTTAACATAATAAAAAAAATCTGATTTTTAGGGACTTTTTTCCACTTTTGGAGACTTTTTATGGCTAATTTGGAGACTTTCGGAATGAGTGAGTTGGCAACACGTCTGGTGACATGCGTTCGGCTGGCAGTAGCACACGTCCGTTGTGATTGTCTGACCTCGCTGCAAAAACTCATAATGATCCACAGTCTTGGCAGTCCACCACACGGAGATCAGAATCTTCTGTGGGTGCAACTCGGGTTTGGACATGTGCTTGAGTGGTTCCCCTTTATCGAGCGACGGCGTTGTTCGCTTTCTTTTGTCATAAAGCACCCATTTTTCATCAACCGTAAGGATCCGATGCAGAAAGGGAGCACTACAGCCTCACGTTATTGAAAGGGCAATGCATGTTTCCAGGCACCGTATCTGCTGCTCTTTGGTGAGTTCGTGTGGAACCCAAGTATCCAGTGTTTAACCTTGGACATAGCTACCAGGTGTCTGGAAACTAGTCGCTGATGATACGACAAGTTCGGCAATGAGCTCATGTACTGTGGACGTTGGTTTTTCTTCCACTTTCCGCCTTAAATGTGCAGTGCCACACAGAACCGGACGACCGCCACCTGGCTTATGGTCGATGGCAACATCACTGGCATGGAACTTGGAAAACACTCTACGGACAGTTCTGTCACTCGTCTTTCCAACAACCCACGCTCTATTGACATTTGTGACCGTTTCGGACACATTCCGGCCAAGTTTGAATTCGTGCAAAATCACTGATCTCACGTCGGGTTGCCCCATCACGTCCCCAACTGCTCAGATCTGTCTGAAATACCGTTTTACGCACGTGGACTGAACCGATTTTTTTTTTTTTTTTTTTTTTTTATTGGAGGTTTAACGACCACCTTGAGCAACTCACTGGGCTATAAGCAGTCGCCCGTCCCTAATTTAGGGTCACTGGTTCCAGGGAAGGAGAGAGCTAGTGCCGTAAGACAAACACAACATCCATGCCTGACGGGGATTTGAACCCGGACCCCTTACAGACGAATGATCATAGGCCAGCGCCTTAGACCACTGTGCCACCGTGGCGGCTGAACAGATTCAATTTACGTGGGCGTTTGGTACTTCCTCCTACTAGGCGTCCCTTGTAACCGGCTATGCAAATTGGTAAACGGTAAAAATACCCCCGGAGAAAATACCCCTGAAAACTGAAAAGCGGAAAAAATGCCCCCGAAAAAATACCCCCGGAAGAAATACCCCCAGAACAAACGGTTCACTGTGAACTGCCACACAGGAACACTGATGTGTGGCAGTGTTCCTGTATGGCAATTTACCGGCAACCCTGTCACACATCTTTAAGCAACTTGGTCACAAAAGTTCAAGGAGGGGGGGTGCTATAAAGATTTCCGTTTCTGGGCCTAGATTGATAACTGAATTGAATTGGGAACTCCAAACGAATTTCGCGAAAACGTGCCATGCAAGCCAAGCGAGAATTGTACTATAATTTGAAGAAATAAATTGCCGAGGGTCCGAGGTACACTTGGTGGGGTGGGGGGTTCAACCCCCAACTTCCGTAATATTAGATTCTGGGCAGCTGGAGTCTGTCAGTGTATCCAAGCTGTTCCCCTTGAAGCGCCCACGAGGTCCGTGAGCTCTCGGGGAGGGGGGATTCCCCCAAAATGTTAAAATGGACGTAGAGCTGTAAACATTAGAACCATGCTTTACATAATGATTCTGTACACGACCACGAATTTTCAGGAGGGTGGGGCGAGTGTTCAAGGTAAAGGATTTGCTCGCAATTTCTGTGCTTCATGTTGTGTTTTAATGGTAAACTATGTATGCCCTTCCCCCCTCCCCCAGAAATTTGGGGAAGCCTGTGAAAGGGGTACGAGTCTAGAGTCGGTCAGTGTATCCTCGATGTTACCCATGAATAGCTCTTAGAAACGGGGGGGGGGTACCCCACCCTCCTGAAAATTTGTGGTCGTGTACAGAATCATTATATAAAGCATATTACTAATTTTACAGCTCTACCTCCATTTTAACATTTTGGGGAAAAGCACCCCCCCCAAAGCTCATGGACCTCGCGGACACTTCAAGGTGAACTTCCTGGATACACTGACAGACTCCAGCGGCCCAGAATATAATATTACGGAAGTTTGGTTCAAGCCACCCCCCCCCCACCTCAAGTGTACCTCGGACCCTCGGCAATTTATTACTTCAAATTAAAGTACAATTCTCGCTTGGCTTATATGGAACGTTTTCGCGAAATTCGTTTGGAGTTCCCAATTTGGTTTTCAATGTAGGCCCAGAAACGGCAAATCTTTTTATAACACCCCCTTCCCCCACTTGAACTTTTGTGGCCAAGTTGCTGAAAGATGTGTGACAGGGTTGCCGGTAAATTGCCACACCGGAACACTGCCACACATTAGTGTTCCTGTGTGGCATTTTACAGTGAACCGTTTGTTCTGGGGTATTTCTTCCGGGGGTATTTTTTCCGGTGGCATTTTTTTCGCTTTTCAGTTTTCAGGGGTATTTTCTCCGGGGGTATTTTTCCCCGGGGGTATTTTTACCTACATCCATGCAAAATCGCCTTGTCGGCATCGGCCAATAATTATGAAACGACCCAATATATAAAGATCCTCCGTAGCGTTTTATTGAAACCCAGAATATAACGGAAACTTCTATAGTAAGACTTGCCTATAGTCCCTTCTAGGACGGTTGTTTTTAAGCTTTAAATAAATATTAATATACAGGGGATGTTTCCCGTCCTAAAACTGTAAAATTTTTAATTGAGGCAGATTGAAAACAAATCAAATAGACGCCGGCTTTTTTGTAAGGAAATATAGTAAAAACATATATAGTAAGAACTCATTCATGTTAGAACTGAAAATTATATGCTATTTATTTCCGTTTTCCAAAAGGCCTCGCGATAAATAAACGTTCTGTATAAAATATCTGTTATTTTTTAACAATTTTCCTTGTAGTCCAGTTGTTTTTGTGTAAACTTACCTTAATAACGTTTGCTTTGATTTTTCGCGTTAAATTACTTTTTCTCCGGAAAACATGTTATTCCGTTTACGGCTTGCTTTAGACTGTCCTATTCGACGGTTAGTTTGTAACTTCATAACGAAGCTTTTTCTACAAAATAATGCGACATCTGTCATTACAAATTGGAAATATCTAAATTATCGACAGTGTGCTGTTGGGGCGACATCTGTATTTAGATTTAATTTTGCTCACTTCGACATCGCAAGATTTCAGATTTTATTGTAGGTTAGAGCGTTTAGAAAGATAGATATTTTGCAAAAAGGTTTAATATAATCAGCACTAAACTCGGAAAATTAGTTAAACTAAAAAAAGTGAAACAATAATCAAAGCGTACAAATTATTATTCGAATTGTGCTAAATTTAATTAATATACAAACGCACCTTGCCGGGTTATTAATATATTACTTCGAATAAATAGAACTCGAGCCATTGATAATCCAATGTTTTTAAATTAGCACGCGATCACCTTGTCATCTCAATGGGATCTCGTGCAAACTCCTGTTGCTGTGATATTAAGAATTCAATTCGAATTTTGTTGATCGGAAAAACAGAATTCGAGTCATTCATAATCCAATGTTTTAAAATCATGAATGAAAATATACAAACGCATCTTATATCACGTAGTATATAAACGCATCTTATATCCGTGATTGCTCCTCTGGACAATCACAGGATGGGATTCTTTACCTCCAGATTCGCTAAATACGAATGCCGGTTGCTTCGACTAGCGAATCCTGTGATGGCTATATTAAAATTAATCGAAAACTTGAAACTTGGTCGTTCTGGGTGTTGTAGTGGTTAGCATACCCGGGCGCTATCTGGGAGACGTGGGTTCGATTTCGTTCCGGGACGGCGAAATTTTCAAATTTCCGTATATTGCCTTACTTGCCATCTTTGTCATATTGACACCAAAGGACGGATTGTCGTCTTCAGGATTTGCAATGTTTTTAAATTAGCACGCGATCACCTTAACGTCTGAAAGTGATCTCATGCTATTATATAGCAGGCAATCATTTTGACATCGCGATAGCACACGCGAATTAATCTATAAGTGATGGCGCAACAATACGTACGTTAATGTGGCGTCAAGCGTTCCAGAGAGACGGACAGGGAAACAAGTCTGGGTGTTTATATTATATGTACAACAGTGACTACATTGAAAGGCCAGTGCCATCATTATTTACACTAACATTAGTTGTTTTAATGGTGGGCATTATTTGATTAAGCTGTTCACCAATAATATCTTGTAAAGAAAGTGAGACCGCCTCGGTGGCGCAGTGGTTTAAACGATGGCCGCTGATAATTCGCCCGAAAGGGGTCCGGGTTCGAATCCCGGTGAGGCATGGATGTTGTGTTTGTCTTACGGCACTGGCTCTCACCCTTCCCTGGAACCAGTGACCCTAAATTAAGGACGGGCGAATGCTTATAGCCCACTGAGTTGCTCACGGTGGTCGTTAAACCTCCAATCAAAATAAAAAAATAAAGCTAGTTAGTAACCTCATGCAGTGCATTGATTATAATACGCTTTCCAACATACCAGAAATCATTACTCAAGTTATGAGGATAATGGCTGTGGAATAAATCGCGGTCCTTTGCCCTGACCCTTGATCCCATTTCGATGTTAATCAACAGAACCGGTTCAGTATACCTCCGAAATAACATGATAAAGTTTTGTCGCAATGGAAGCATTTTTACGTAAGTTATGGTGCATAAGGGCAATGGAATAGATCCCGTTCCTGTGTCCTAACCTTTGACCCCATTTCGCCCATTTTCAATAGGATTCGTCCCCAGGCCTACAACATATTAACATTTCATCCAAATCGAAGAATGTTTATGTAAGTTATGACGCATAATGGCGATGGAAGCGATTTCGCTCCTATGTCCTGACCTTTGACCCCATTTTGCCCAGTTTCAACAGGGTTTGTCCCCAGAGTTCCTTTACCACATACTAAACTTTAAACGAAATCGAACCATTTTTACGCACGTTATGATGCATAAGGGCAATGGAATGCATCCCGCTCCTATGTCCTGACCTTTAACCCCACTTCATCCATTTTCAATAGGGTTTATTCCCAGGTGGTCCCCTACCACATACTAAAATTTCATTGAAATCTAACTATATTTACGCAAGTTATGACGCATAAGGGCAATGGAATGGATCCCGCTCCTATGCCATGACCTTTGACCCCATTTCGTCCATTTTCAATAGGGTTCGGGGTCCATTCCATTGCCCATATGCGTCATAACATGCGTAAAAATGGTTCGATTTCAATGAAATTTAGTATGTGGTGGGGACCACTTGGGGACGGAACCCTTTTGTAAATGGACGCAATGGGACCAAAGGTCCTGACATAGGAGCGGTTTCCATCCATTGCGCTTATGCGTCATAACTTGCGTAAAAATAGTTCGATTTCAATGAAATTTAGTATGTGGTAGGGAACCACCTGAGGACGAACCCTTTCGAAAATGGACGTAATGGGGCCAAAGGTCAGGACATAGGAGCGGAATCCATTCCATTGCTCCATGCGTCATAACTTGCGTAAAAATCGTTCGATTTCAATGAAATTTTAGTATTGCTGGGAGACAAACTGGGGACGAATCCTATTGTAAATGGGCGAAATGGGGTCAAAGATCAGGGCATAGGAGCAATATTTATTCTACAGCCATTATAACTATAACTTGAGTAATGATTTCTGGTATGTTAAAAAGCGTATCATAATCATTGCATTGCATGACTTTACTAACTTGTTAATCTCATACAACTGTATGTGAGATGGGATCGGAACCTAAGAAAATCGTCTTATCTTTTGTTTTACCAGTAACTTTGAAACGGGTATGCCGCGTGGACGTGAACTTTCTGAGTTCCGGCATGGGCTGGTCATAGGATGTCATTTGAGTAGCGTTTCCGTACGGAGCATTGCAGTTAAATTAAACACACGAAAATAGACGGTAAGGAGGTCGTGAAGCGAAGGAAGCAGGAAAGTGCAACTAAAGCAAGAAAAATAAATTTTTCAGGAAGGCCGCACAAACAGAAGAGCGTGACAGAAGAGCCATGGTAAGAAACGTTGAGAAATCCCGCTTTTCTTCTGCCGTTTTTATCGTTGCTGATGTTGGAAATGCTTGTAATGGCTCGGATAGTACCATAACTATCCCCACAGTGTGAGTTACTATGGTAGAGCAGCGGCACACAAGCATTACTGTGAATGCAAAGCGCCGTTTGAAGTGGCGTTTCTTCCGTCGTTCCTGGACTGTGGGCGACTGGTAAGCTGTTCTTTTAAGTGATGAGTCATGCTTTTCACTCTTCCAATCTGATGGGCGTGTTTGGAGTGGCGTATCTCCCGTTGTTCCTGGACTCTGGGCGACTGGAAAGCTGTTCTTTGGAGTGATGAGTCACGCTTTTCACTCTTCCAGTCTGATTGGCGTGTTTGGAGTGGTGTATCTGCCGTCGTTCCTGGACTGGGGGCGACTGGAAAGCTGTTCTTTGGAGTGATGAGTCACGATTTTCACTCTTCAATCTGATTGGCGTGTTTGGAGTGGTGTATCTGCCGTCGTTCTTGGACTATGGGCGACTGGAAAGCTGTTCTTTGGAGTGATGAGTCACGATTTTCACTCTTCCAATCTGATTGGCGTGTTTGGAGTGGTGTATCTGCCGTCGTTCCTGGACTGGGGGCGACTGGAAAGCTGTTCTTTGGAGTGATGAGTCACGCTTTTCACTCCTCCAATCTGATGGGCGTGTTTGTAGTGGTGTATCTTCCGTCGTTCCTGGACTGTGGGTGACTGGAAAGCTGTTCTTTGGAGTGATGAGTCACGCTATTTACTCTTCCAATCTGATGGGCGTGTTTGGAGTGTTGTATCTCCCGTCGTTCTTGGACTATGGGCGACTGGAAAGCTGTTCCTTGGAGTGATGAGTCACGATTTTCACTCTTCCAATCTGATTGGCGTGTTTGGAGTGGTGTATCTGCCGTCGTTCCTGGACTGGGGGCGACTGGAAAGCTGTTCTTTGGAGTGATGAGTCACGCTTTTCACTCTTCAATCTCATGGGCGTGTTTGGAGTGGTGTATCTCCCGTCGTTCTTGGAATATGGGCGACTGGAAAGCTGTTCTTTGGAGTGATGAGTCACGCTTTTCACTCTTCCAAACTGATGGGCGTGTTTAGAGTGGTGTATCTGCCGTCGTTTGGAGTGGTGTATTACCCGTCGTTCCTGGACTGTGGGCGACTGGAAAGCAGTTCTTTGGGGTGACGTGTCACGAATTTATCACTCTTCCAATCTGATGGTCCTGTTTGGATTTCGCGACAACCCGGCGAACGATTTTCGTCGGAGTATGTTTTTCCAACTGTTAAGTTCGGCGGAGGCTCCATCATGGTGTGGAGTTGTTTTTTGTTGACGGAACTCGGCCCATTGGTAATTATACCACAATCCGTGAACTCTGAAGTGTTTCTCGACGCTCCGGATAATTCTACCACTGCACGGCGTGTGCATGACTGGTTTCTTGAAAACGAGGTGGAATCGTTAGACTGGCCTGCTCATAGTCCTGATCTGAATCCCATAGAACACCTCTGGGAGATACTGGAGCGACGGATATGAAATCGACCACAACGACCGTCTTCCTTATCCACCCTGGCAGCAGCTTTTGAGTGACGTGCCATTCTTATCTAGACCTACCGCAAATTGGTTGGTATTATGCCTCGACATGTTGGCGCCGTCATACAAGCAAAAAATGAACCGACGAGATAGCGATTGCGATGATAAAGCCATTTGTCCCAAAACTTTGTGGTGTCCGAATCCATGCCGTAATCCTCTACCCAAAGGATCCGAACAAATCCTCGGTGGAGGTGAAGCAATTGGCGCTGGACGTGTTTGTCCCACATGCCCTGGGCACCGGAATCAAAGGAGTAAAAAAGTTGTTCGAAAGGAGGTGTGCTGATCGAATGCACTGAGGAGAAAGAAAGGGGTAACCGGTTTCGTGGAAAGTTTCGTTGATTTTCCGAAACTGAAGGACCACTTCATTCCGAAGCTGCCACGAAGGAGACTCCCTAAGCTAATAGCTTATGGGATTGAGACCGAAGACCCCGAGCAGTTTAATAAAGAACTGATCGGCCAGAATGGGCTGAAAGAACCGGATAGCAGCAGGGTTCTCTTCCCAATTAAATGTAAGAGGGGGAAAAGACACTGGGTGCTTGAGTAGATTTCCGCACCTTTGCGAAAAAAGGAAAAGTAAACCTTGGTTGGCAGGTGCACTCCTGCAAGGAGTTCTTGCGGAAAACCCGTTGCTTCAAATGCAAAGGGTTTGGTCACCACCGAGACAAGTGCACAGCAGAGTCTGAGTCCTGTGCTCGATTCGTCCAGGCGGATCACAGGCACCAGTCCTGTCAGAACGAACCGAAGTGCCCCAATTGCCAAAGTGCAAGCGAAAAGTTCCACCTCAAAATCGAGACCACACACACCAACGCAGATCCAGACTGTCCTAGTCTGCGGAGGGAACTTGAGAGACTTCGAACCAGGACTGACTATGGCTAGTCGTCATGCGACGGGATAAGCAAGATGGGACTGCGCTCCCAAACAACTGAATTGTAAGACGCATAATGTATGTCCTCTATGTCTGTACCTAAGTAACCTGTGTGTATTTATCGTAATTTTTCTGTTTAACCATGTCAATGTTTTATTATGGATTAAAGGCTTCGGTCTAAAAAAGTTCGAGTGGCGAACCGATCTCCCAGAGGTCTCTCAATAGCGACGCGGTCCATCGTGTACGGCCTCCTCAGTTCGCACCACCTGTCGGTGTGTCCGAATCTGCGGTCCCTAGATCGGGATTGTTACCGTAACGTTCACCAATGTTGAACGTAAATATTGAGCTCCATTAATCCTTGCAGAGTCCGCAACAGGACGGAGCAAGCTGATGCCTCATCGCCTCTTTTGATAATATAGTGTACTTGAGTAATAAATTTCAATCGTCTGTTGTCGGACATAATTTAGAGGTTCTCTAGCGAGACCGGATATTGGGGATTGCACATCGAATGACATTAAGGTTATTGTGGCAACGGATCCCGACCCCCCTCATTTGGTACACCTGCTACATTATCTGTTACCGAAAGAGACTGGAAACTCTTTAAGTGTCGCACGGGTGATATTTATTTTTATTTTCGGGGGGGGGGATTAACGACCATCGTGAACAACTCGATGAGGTATAAGCGTTCGCCCGTCCCTGTTTTAGAGCCAGTGACTCCAGAGATGGGAAAGAGCCCGTTCCCTAAGACAAGCACAATATCCATGCCTCAACTGGATTCGAACCCGGACCCATTACGGAAGAATGGTCGTAAGCCAGCGCTTAGGCCATTGCGCCACCGGTGCGGTTACGGGTGTTTGTAGGATGTTTGTGCATCATTCTGTTGACCCATTTACACAAGAGCTATGATAGATCTCAAGAGTAAATTTTGCATTTAGAAGTTTTGTTAAATAATACGAGGGTTGTACCGAAACGAAAATAATGCAAAAAGTGGGCATAACTTTTGTATTAACTGACAGAGGTCGTTCAAATGCACATGTTGGTAGAGTAACTGTTTCTCTATACAAAGGTACTACTCAACATAGTCTCCATCACAAGCGATGCATTTGCGCCGTCGTTGAACCCAACTCTCGAACGCTGTACCCACTTCTTCACAGCAACTTTCAGATCGTCTTTGTCATCAAATCTTTGCCCCCGGAGACTGTCTCTAATTGGACCGAACAGGTAGAAGTCAGAGGGCGTCAGATCTGGGCTCTACTGTGGATGGAGGGCCACCGACCAGCCTAATCTTCTGATCGCCTGATTTGTTTTCAAAGATGTGTGTGTGTGTGTGTGTGTGTGTGTGTGTGTGTGTGTGTGTGTGTGTGTGTGTGTGTGTGTGTGTGTGTGTGTCTCGCATTGTCATCGTGAATGTGGATCCTTTTCAGATTCTTGTTCGGTGTCTTCCTCCTTATGGCTTCTCTAAGCTTCTTGATTGTCTCAATGTACCGCTCGCTGCTCACGGTACGGTGGCCACGTTCCAGAAGATCAAGGAGAATGACACCCCTGTCATCCACAAAAAACAGTCACCCTCACTTTCTGTGCTGATCGCTGGCTCTTGAACTTCTTAGGCTTTGGTGAAGAGATTCGAGGCCATTCCATGGATTGATTCTTCGTTTCCGGATCGTACGCCCACGTTTCATCCCCTATCACCAGATCGGAAACAAAAACGTGCCTTCGTTTGCTTCAAACGCTTCACTTCAAATCGGGTATCTCGACTTCAAATCGGGTATCATTTGCAGAAGTACCCACTTTGCCCACACTTTCGGATAACCGAAGTCTTCCACCATCTTCTGTATGGCATTGTGACCACAGTCCAGTTGTGCAACAAGCTCACGGATTGTGACTCTTCTCCCCAAGCGAATCAATTCATCCACTCGCTGACGATTCGTGTCAGTGGTCGCAGTTGATGGTATCCCACTGCGTGGTTTGTCTTCAATGCTGTTTTCCCCTTTCTTTAAACTTCTTCATCCATCTGCGCACGTTGTTCTTGCCAATGGTGTCGTCTCCGTAAACATTCTATAGCCTTCTGTGGATGTCGGACAGGCTGTACCCTTCCTTCGTCAAGAACTCAATGATGGCACGTAGCTTCTGCTTGGAATCCGTTATTTGCCTGTAGTGAAGAAGAAGGTTTACTGTAGAAAGAAGAGTTACTGTACCAACATGTGCGATTTGAACGACCTCTGTGAGTTAATGAAAAAGTTACACCCACTTTTGCATTACTTTTGGTATAATTCTCGTACTATGGAAGTAGTTCATTTTACCTTTTCTTAAACATAATTCAGAGTCATTTCCAAAACATTCTTTAGCCTTGTAAAACCGTGCTGAGGAAAAACAATGTATTGGGTTGTCGGAAAAGTCATGACGTATTTTAGCCATGTTTCGCAAAGGTCATTTATTGATAGAAAGAACAAAAAATCAATCACTGATATAATGCCCGTTTTGTTCGATAACCTTTTGCCATCTTTCAGGGAGCTGCAGAATGCCTCGTTCATAGAACGACCTGTCTTTTGTGGCGAAAAACTGTACAAGGTGCTGATTTACAGCCTCGTATGAATTGAACGTTATACCACGCAAGGACTGTTGAAGAGAGAGAAACAAGCGGAAGTCTGACGGCGCAAGGTCAGGCGAGTATGTTGGATGTGGCAACACATCCCGCCCAAGCTCCAATAATTTTTGGCGGGTGATCAAACTTGTGTGTGGTCTCGCGTTGTCGTGATGGAACACAACACCTTTACGATGAACGAGCTCTGACCGTTTCTGGATGATGGATTCGTTCAAACTGTCCAATTGCCGACAGTACACATTCGAATTGATTGTTTGGTTCCTTAGTAGGAGATCGAAAAACACGACACCTTTAAAATACCACCACACTGGGACCAGAACCTTCCGCTGATGAATTTCTGCTTTGGATGTCGTTTGAGGCGAAGCAGCACGTCGGGACCAAGGCCGTTTGCGCAGCACATTGTTGTACATAATCCACTTTTCGTCACCTGTTATCAATCGCTTCAAAAAGGATCGTTTTCCTCACGTTTAATGAGCATATCGCAGATGTTTATACGCGCCGTCAATTGAGCTTCTTTGAGTTCATGAGGAACACACACATCGAGCTTGCTTACGTATCCCAGCTTCTTCAGGTGGTCGTGAACGCTTGAATGATGGATGCACAATGTTTCTGCAATCTCTCGTGTCGTGTAACGTGGGTTTGACTCGATCAATGCCTTGATTTGGTCATCAACCTCGGCGGAGCTCCCGGACCGAGGAGCACCGTTGAGGTCAAAATCACCAGCACGGAATTTTGCGAACCACCACTGGCACTGACGTTCTTGTAGAGCATTATCACCGTACACTTTACGTAACTTTTCACAAGCCTGACGCGCGTTCTTCTCTTTACGGAAGTAAAACAGTGAAATATGGCGAAAATGCAGAGTTTGGTCTTCCGTTCTCAGCTTGATGTCAAATCTCCGCAAATCAACCAAATCGCTCACTATTCCTTTTAGACTGAAGCTAGAACTATCAGCTGTCGAATGCCATAGCGATAACAGAGCTGCGCATGCCTCTAGTACTTCCAAAACCGCCCAACCGCCATCGGGTATCAAAATACGTCATGACTTTTCCAACAACCCAATAATTTGTGATAATTTCTCCTTCGAAAAACATAAAATTATTATAAATTCTATATTTAGTGGTTTATTGAAGTAAATTCCGCAAAGTAGTAAATTTCACGTTTCCATAAACATAATAAGTGACATATTTTAATAAAATGTTCCAACTACCTAAAATACTTTCATTTACTAAAAGGAATTATTATGAAATGCTTTATTAGTCATGTTGAGCAAACAGTTTATGGAAATTGAGTTATTCCTCGTAAACCGCTGAACATAACATAATAAAAGTTCCGCGCAAGTCACTGTCGTTAATTTTTCTGCGAAAGTTTAAATTCGCTGTCCTCTGCTTGATTTTCCCATCTGTACTGCAATTGCTTCCATAATTTGATAAGCAAACATAAACGTAGTCAGTCAGCGGAACTACGGCTGACACGAAACAATGTATTTTGATTGATTGCGCCAGGAGCCTGCAAAAAAGCAAATGAACTCTTTATTTTCTCGAGAGCGCCACCTGCTGGAATTACCAGTACTAAAGAAAATGGACTTGTCTGAAATGAAAGAAACGTATTAATTATCTGCAAGTCTCATCATCGCTTCAAAGATGAAGAAATTGATTTTATTTATTTATCTCCGGAGGAAAGGGTTGCGTAATGAAAAAGCATGGTCTTTCTCTTATTTCTTGCGTCGCAGATTTCAATTTTTAATTCAGTCTGCATCGGAATTTCTGTGCCCCATACTTTATTTATGTACGGTGCGTTAATTTTTATTTTCCGTGTGTTAAAAAATTAGCACTTAGTATCATTTTTCTTCCTTCGCATCTGTTTGCAAATAAGGATATGTAGCATTTTCGGTACAACATTAATATTATTAATAATATCTGCGAAAATGCAAGCGCGAATGCTTTAGTGTTCCAGGAAACAGCACTCATAAAAAAATTGGAAAAGGTGTGAGACATCTCTCAAACTCTTGAATGCTGCGTTGTAGAATGTTTTTTAATCACTGAACTAGGAAGACAAGAAACTAAAGTTTACTATATACACAGTGCGTCAAAGAATTTTTAAGACTGGGTCTGTAAAATAAAATAGAAACAAGGAATTATAATTTGTTTTGGTTTGTTATTCAAAATACGTCCCTCCGGCTTCAATACACTTGTTACAACGATTTAAAGATTATTCGAATGCCTGTTCCAGTTCACTTTGCGGAATTGCCTCCAAAGTACGCGTCGAAGCTGTTTGTATGGTCGAAATATCATCAAAATAACACCCTTTTAACGTCAATTTAAGTTTTGGGAACAATGAAAAGTCGCAAATGTGCTAAATCAGGCGAATACGGTTGTTGATTCAACACACATACGTTATTTTTCGCCACAAATCTACGAACAAGAAGTGAGGTGTGACTGGGTGCATTATCGTGCAACAAACACCAACTGTTTTCATCCCGATATTCTGGACGAATGCGACGAATTCTGCCCATTAAACGCCTCAAAACATTTAAATAAAACTCACCAGTAATTGTTCGTCCACTTGAAACAAATTCTTTGTGGATAATAAATACCCTTACTATCGAAGAATGTAATGAGCACTGTTTTGATTTTCGATGGAACTTTTCTTGTCTTTTTGGCTTGTGGCGAATTTTTTGACTTCCATTCCGCACTTTGTTGCTTTGTTTTAGGATCATATTGAAAACACCATGTTTCATCACCTGTAACAATCGATTTTAAGAAGTTTAGATCATTTTCAGCGGCTGAAATGATGTCTCTGCAATGTGCACTTCTCCTTGATTTTTGTTCATTGGTTAACGTGTGTGGAACAAATTTAGCACAGACTTTTGTTTTGCCCAAATCTTCATGCAGGATGGTTCGAATCGTTTCTTTGTTGACGTTTAAAGACTCTTCCATCATTCTTAGTGACGCACATCGATTGTTTGCCGCGAAATCACGCACTTTTTCAATAATCTCAGGTTTCCTAGATGGACTTGGTTTTCCGGTATGCTTATCATCTTCTAGCGTCCCTCTTCCGTCCAAAAAGCGTTTGTGCCACAGGAAAACTTTTGATCTACTTAAACAAAACTCACCGTAAACTTGTTTCATCATTTGGTACGTTTCCGAGGCACTTTTACCAAGTTTTGCGTTAAATTTAATAACAGTCCTTTGTTCCATCTTAATAATTCAACATGAAAAAAAAATTACTTCTTTAATGAACTCCCGTTTCGTTTGAGTTACTTTAACAACTGCACAGTACTTTTGGCAGAAAGCAAGCAGATGGTCATGTCCTATAACGCATTCGCAATTACGCTGGTTGCACCACCGTAGACTGAAATCTAGCGCCAGTCTTAAAAATTCTTTGACGCACTGTGTATATGTAGCCCATGGGATATGGGTGGACGAAATTCGAAAGTATGCGGGTGTGATATGGAGGAGAATGGCGCAAGACAGATCGTTTTGTAAGACACTTGTGGAGACCTTCATCCAGCAGTGGATTGATAATGGTTGACAATCATGAAGATGATGATGTACTATATATATACCATACTGTGCAAATTAATTTGGACAAAGTAAAAAATCACTCTTTTTTCCAAAACTATGCCTTTATATATTCTATGCCTTGATCATCATCATCATCATTGTCAACCATTATCAATCCACTGCTGGACGAAGGTCTCCCCAAGTTTCTTCCACAACGGTCTGTCTCGTGCCAGTCTCCTCCATGTCACTCCCGCATACTTTCGAATTCCATCCACCCATCTCCCATGTGGTCTTCTTCTGGGTCCTTTTCCGTCCCTTGGAATCCAATCTAAAATTTCGGCTGTTCATCGATGGTCTGTCCTTCTGGCAGTATGCCCAGCTCATTGCCATTTCAGGGATTTAACTCTGATCATGATGTCTTCCACTCATGTCATTTTTCGGATCCACGAGCTCCTCTTCTTATCTCTCCTGGTTACCCCAAGCATGCACCTCTCCATGCTGCTTTGAGTTGTCTGCAGCCTTTGTATGTCTCTTTTAGTTAAGGTCCACGTATCTGCACCATACGTAAGCACTGGAAGGATGCATTGATCAAGCACTTTCCTTTTAAGACATAATGGCATATTGATCTTGAAAATTATGCTGTTTCTTCCAAAAGCTCTCCAGGCAAGTTTTGTACGCCGATTAATTTCTTCATCAATGTGACCCTCACTTGATATCTGCTGTCCAAGATATACGTACGTGTCTGTTATCACCAGCTTTTCTCCATCAATCGATAAATCTTCATTTCTTGTAAAAGCATTGAACATCACTTTTGTCTTCTGAAAATTCATTTTTAGTCCCACTTCTTTACTTTTGTCAGCAAGTTCTTGGATCATACTCTGCAGCTCTGATGGGGTAGTTGCAAAAATGACTATGTCATCAGCAAAACGAAGGTGGGTTAGATAATCTCCATTTATCTTTATCCCTTTGTTTTCCCAGTTCAGTGATTGAAAAACATTTTCCAATGTGGCATTGAAGAGCTTCGGAGATATGGTGTCACCTTGTCTCACTCCCTTTCCAATTTTTATGTGTGTTGTATTTTCAAACAGCCAAATCTCTGCACTTGCATTTTCATAGATGTTATTAATAATATTAATGTATGCATCTTCAATACCGCAGGATTTCAGAGCCATTGTAACTGCTTATGGTTTCACCGAATCAAAGGCTTTTTCATAATCGATAAAAGCCATGCACAATGGAAGTTCATATTCCCTCGCTCTTTCAATTAGTTCTCTCAGTACATGGATATGATCTATTGTGCTGTAGCCATTCCTGAATCCAGCTTGTTCTCTCGGTTGAGCCATGTCCAGTGTCACCTTTAAGCGGTGTGAAAGAACTTTAGTGAAGATTTTATAAACCACTGATAGGAGGCTGATAGGTCTGTAGTTCCCGAGATCCTCAATGTCACCTTTTTTATGTAGCAGGATCATTGTAGCGGTATTCCAATGCTCACGAATCTTCCCTTCATTAAGGCATCGAGTGAAAATTTGGGCGAGTACTGTTTCGATTTCTCCACTTGCTTCTTGTATGATGTCTACAGTAATTCCATCTTCTCCTGGAGCTTTTCCCCGCTTCATGTTCTTGATTGCATGTGCAACTTCTGCTGGAAGGACTGGAAGAACTCTGGTACTGGTACCTTCCATGATGTCTGGAGTTCATGCATCATCCCTTTCATATAACTTTGAGTAGAAATATTTCACTCTTGTCAAAATTTCGCCTCTATTTCTTGTTACAGAACCACCTTCTTTTCTCAGTGCCATAATCTGTTTTCTTCCCTTACTGAGATGTCCCTTTGCTATCTTTAGGCTTTGGCTGTTTTCAATTGCTTTCCTCACTAGTTTACAGTTGAATTTCCTTACGTCTTCAATGATACTTTTTCGTACTGTCTTGCATAGCTCTATATATTCCACTTTGGAAGTCACATCTTCTTTAGTTGTCCTCATCTCTCTTTTTTTCGCATCAACATTTTGGTTTTTCCTGATAATTTGTTCACATGCAACTTGTTCTTAGACCCAGCTAATTTTGTTGCTGTTTCCATAAGAGCTTTGGTTACTTTTCTGTTAACTTTAGAAATATCCACTTCTTCCGATGTTAGGCCTTCTAAAGCAGAAAATCTGTTCTTCAGTTCCAACTTGAAAGTATTATGGTGTTTTTTAAGGTTGGTTATGTCAATACATTTTGTTTGCCTTATGAGCTTGCCACGTTCGAGTTTAGTGTTGAGGTGCATCTTACATCTCACCAATCTATGGTCACTACCTGTGTTGAACTTGTTAGCACACTGAAGTCTTCTATGACGAATTTTTTGTTACATATAATAAAATCAATTTCACTTGTCGTCCCATTTGGATGTCTCCATGTCCATTTCCTGTGCGGCTTTTTCTTGAAAAAGGAGTTCAAGATGAAAAACCCTTCTGCATCTGCAAACTCAACGAGATTATTTCCACTCTGGTTTCTGTTGCCGTGACCGAATTTACCTACTGAAGTTTCATTTTGTTGCCGTGGCCCTATTTTTGCATTGAAATCTCCCATAATTATCTTCAAGTGCTGCTTACCTTTATTATTTAGAAGGCGAATTTCTTTATAAAATTCTTCAATTTCTTCTTCAGGAAGACTTGTGGTGGGTGCATAAGTTTGAATAATCTGAGCCTGGTGTCGTCTTGAGAGTTGGATAACGAGTCGTGCAGCTCCGTCAGAGAAACTTTCAACTTATACAACTTTATCCTTCAGTTTCTTGTTTATTATAAATCCAACACCACTAGTTCTGCCATGATCAGTCCCACGATAGTATAAGAGATGTCCACTTTTCAGTTCAATGAGATCTGCTCCTTTACTCCTTACCTCACTTAGCCCGACGATGTCCCACTTGATCCTTTGTAGTTCCTCTTCCAATTCAAGAAGCCTTGAATCAGAAGATAGGGAGCGTCCATTATACGTAGCCAAGGTCAGCATCAGATGGCAGCCTAGTCCGGTCCTCCGGGGATTCTTAGCACCCTCTGCCTTCATGTCGCACTGGCTGCTGCCTTGGCCAGGTACATTCCAGCTGCCGGAGACTGAGGGCCAAGATTTAAGTTGTGGAATCATTTTGGAGGGGTTTGGCCATAACTCACCACGCTGGATAAGCGGGTTGGTGAGTGTGGGATAGCATTTCCTCTAATCCCGATGGTATAGTTATACCGCTATTGGTGGTCGTCGGAGCCCCTTTAGTGGAAACAGGATGCACCACGAGAAGACGGGGTTGACATTTGTCAAGGAGAGGCTGTGATGTTACGCATCACCTGACCTTACATCCCTATGACTTGATATACACTGATAAATACTTGTATTAGTATGAAGTATGTCCTCCTTTAGCAGAAATGACCTCTTGAATTCGTTTTGGCATTGACTCCACTAATTGAGTGCACATATTTTTGACTTCATAATCGTGGAACCACACTTTTATAGCATTCGTTATCATGCGTTCTTTAATTATACAGTCCATGTTACCTAAACGTCTCTTCAAAATATTCCAAAAGTTTTCTATGGGAATTAAGTCTGGTGAATTTCCAGGCCATCAAGCAAATGAATTTGATTTTCCAGCATGAAATTCTTGACCAATTTCGGATTGTGACATGGGGCCAAGTCCTGTTGAAATGTCCTGTCAAAAGTTTGCAAGAATGGAACAATCCTACGTTGTAATATTTCTACGTACTTGGCTGAATTCATCATACCTTGAACAGGAACTAAGCTTCCAGTGCCATTTGATGTGAAAAAATCCCAAAACATTTGTTTCAGAGGGTTTTTTCAGTTTGTTTGACATGCTCAGGTCTTAAGGGTTCACAGTTGTTTCGTCTAACGACATTTACTTGGTAACCCTGCACAAATAAATGAGTTTCATCACTGAAAATTACCTTTTACCAGTCGTCATCAGTCCATGATTTATATTTTTTGGCCATGCTAAACGTTTTGTCTTCATTTTCGCATTCAAATTTTGTTTTTTCGTTGGTTTTCTTGCCTTCCGGCCAACTTCCAGAAGCCTACCGCGAACAGTTGAATCACTAACATCACAACCACTAGCCAATATATCTCTTTGAAGGTCGGTGCTTGTTTTTATTTTATTCATTTAACTATTTCTGATTAGATATTTATCGGTTCGTGGAGTTGTTTTTCGTTTTCCTCCACATTTACCTCTCCTTTTTGGAGACGATGATCCCGATGCATTCTATCGCGTAAGCAGTCTTGATACGCTTGATTTGCCTACACCAACTGCATAAGCGATATCTCTCACTGTCATAGAAGTGTGATCCTTCAGAGCAATTTTTCTTGCACGCTTCCTTGGGGAAATATCCATTTTTCAATACACGAAAGCAACACGTACTCACAGAGAGCCAAAACTAACATTCACCTGTCACACACGAAAGCTCACAACTGAAGCTGAAGTGCCTATTTCTTGTTTAAAACCGGTCAATCCACATTCTTACTATCAAGTTCTAACAGTCACACCGCCTTACAGCTGATAAAACCGGTTTACGTGGGTTTCCGACATCAACTGGGGATTACATTACAATTCTGAGAATAAAATAGCTCGTCCCAATTAATTTGCACGGTATAGTGCGACACAAAATATATTAAAAACAAATCTAAAAATATTCAATTCATTTACCGCATCAAATAAAACGCAAAAACAGAAAGAAGTAACAAACCCAAGAGAAATATCAAAAGTAAATAATGAACCCAAGAAAAATATCAAAGGTAAATAATAAACCAAACAAAAATATCAAAAAAATTTCGAAAATTTAGCTGTCATCATCAGGAAGACCCCAGCTAAATATATGGCCTTTTTAAAAGGCCATATATTCATTAGATGTGCAACTTAATTATGGGCCACAGGCACGACATGTTGACAGCAAATTACAGCAAATCGAATACGTACCTAATCAGGGAAATAATCCCCTTCGTGCTGGATAAATTTGAGCCATCGGTCAGGGAGCTGGCCGAATGCCACAGCGGAAAAAAAGAGGGCTGTTTTGAGTTGATAAAGTCATCAATACTTACGTGGACCTCCTCGACAGAAGTGAAGTGCGTATCACTCAGGTGATGTTGCAGGCAGCGAAAGAGATGATAATCCGACGGGGCGAAGTCTGGAGAATACGCCGGGTGCCACAAATTCTCCCATCCCAGGTCGGTGATCGTGTTTAAAGTCGTTTTCGCGGTGTGAGGACGCGTGTTATCCTGCAGCAACAGGACCGACCTTCTGCCCTTTGCCGGTGTATGGCCTTTTCGCCTCCATTGCGTCACTCACACGAATGCGTTGCTGACAATAACGCTCAGCACCAACTTCCTGGCGTGGATATTCGGTTTGGCGGTACTGGTGGTTGGCCGACCTGGATAAACCCACGACTTGAGCCGCGTAGGATTATCGTAGAGGATCCACTTCTCAACACAGGTCAAAATCTTGTGGAGGAAATCATTCTTCTTGAATCTGGAGAGCAAGGACACAAGCAACATCGAAGCGCCTAGACTTGTTCGCAGCTGTGAGTTGGTGGGGCACCCAACGGGCCTCATTGTGAACTCGTCCAAGCTTGTGCAGGCGCTTTGCAATGGCTTGCCGTGTTATTGGGCGAGCTCTGACTGTGTGCGACAGGAATCCGCTGTCCAACAGTTGTTTCAGTTTCTCGTCGTCAACTTTCTGTGGCTGTCCCGGACGTTATGCATCACGGAGATCAAAATTTCCCTACTTAAACAGCTGGAACCACTTCTTACACGTACTGTAGGACACGGCAGCCTCGACCAAAGCAGCACATCATTTGCTGGGCACTTTTTTTCAGCTGAAACGCGAACAGGAGGCAGTGCCTCAAATGTTGCTTCTCGAACGACATTGCTTTTCCCTTCTGTCACTACAGCTGTGAGCGGTTACGGTTGCCTGGGAAGCTGTTGGATGGCGCTGCAATCAGCCATTATCGCACAAAGCTATTTGCATTTGCCGACGTTCTATGATCGCTTGCGGTTAGGATCCGAGAATTAAGTTGCACACTTGATAGCTGAGGGTCTTCCTGATGATGACAGCTAAATTTTCCAAACAAACTTTGATATTTTTCATATTTTTGTTGGGTTCATTATTTACTTTTGATATTTCTCTTGGGTTTATTACTTCTTTCTGCTTTTGCGTTTCGTTTGAAGGGGTTAGTGAATTGAATATTTTTGGATTTGTTTTTAATAAATTTTGTGTCGTATAACAGACCATGGTGCAGTCAGCTGCATTTGCGCTTCTAGAAAAGCTTGTGCTCATATTTCTTTGCAATTCTCGATGTCATTTTCTTGTGTGTTGAGTGTATATAGTCACTTAATTCAAAGTATTATTATATATATATATATATATATATATATATATATATATATATATATATATATACTTAAGAGCAAAACTGAAGACTAAGGAAAAAATTTTAGAATTTAAAACGAAGGGTGCAAAATAACCTGAAAATCAAAACGCGCAACGCAGCAGTTTTGAAAATTCAGAATTCACATTCTATAAAGAAGATACCTAAGCAAAAAAATACATATATAATTTTGACTCACACCTAATACAACATAGAAAAGGTTATGTATCTACCTGTGTGAGTAAAAGGAGAAAAGATAAAAAAATAAAATAAAACAACTGAATGTAGAAGGTGTCGAGAATACTGAGCCTTGGCTTTATCAAGGACCAGCAAAGACTCTGCATTTTCTCACTTCCACAAAGACCTAGTTGGAAATGGGTTTCTGCAAGGCCATAGATGCAAGTAACATTCCCACCTAAAATAGTTTAAAGAATATATATATATGTCATGTCCTCCGTAGAGTAGCATGACCTAGCACTAGTTAACAATTTCGCTTGCATCCATTAACCTTCATGGCCCGACCCATGCTCTTCATCTGTTACTATTAAACAGAGAGAAGAAGATTAAAGAGAACTCAAGCTGTGAGAGTGACATAATAAATAGAAATGATTTTCAGCTATAACGAAATTCCAAGTTCGTCTGAGAGAGAATTTAAACCTGAAAAACAATGCAAAAGAAATCCAAATTTTACATTGCAATTAAAAAAGGAAATGTTAATTTATAACGAACAGATTTTTGAAAGAAAACTTGAGTCTAAAACCCCCTACTCTACAACTTATGACAGCACGAAAACGAGAATAAGTTAAAGATAATAATTAACTAAAGAAAACTTTGTGAAAGTTATATACCTTAAACAGTTAGTTGCAATATGTACAAAGTATTTCAGCAGTGCTTTAAGTGCATAATTAATTAGTTATTAAGAACTTAACTACTTTGAAAAAACAGCGCATAGAAAAGGAACAAGCTTAGCCCTCTTCTGTTCCTAGGTACCCCAAAAGACGCTCAAAGTTACAAAGAAAAGTAAGAGTTAAAACCCGCATAAATGTTAACAGACAAACCAATGCTTAAAAGCTGAAAAGCTAAAAAACGACAGAGAAAAGGTACATAAAGTACAAACATTGAACTTATAAAACCTAGAACCCAAAAACAAGGAAGAGAGCTTACCTCTTGTGTGACAAAAACTTTTCTCCTCACAACAGGAGAACATGGCTGACCCCTTCCGCCACTCCCTAGACGCTGGGGGGCAGTGAGGGTGGGGCTGATGGCCTCCTCATACAGCAAGAAACCAACGCGCGGAGATTTTAACCAGAGAAAAAAATATATAAACTTAAGACTGTGGATCTGTATGATCAGAATGAGCAGAATTAACTCTCCAGAATACATGAGAAATATTATAAAATACACGAGCAGTTTATTTAATAATCTTTGCATGTATTAAATCACCTTAGTGAGCTTCTATAGATTAATCAGAATCTTATTAATTTTAATGTTGGTTTTACTATTTTTAGTATAGCTATCCTAGTGATGAATAACTAGTTTTCTTTTTTATTTGTTTTTATTTTCTTTTATAAACAGATTTTTAAGCTTTTTTTGTGATTTTGTTTATATTATTTAATTTTTTGTTTTAATAGGACCGTCATATCCATAGCACTAAGGTTCCTTTAGGTAGTTAATAGGCATCCTCTAGCCAACTTCCTTACGGCTTTGATTGGTCAGAATCATATTATTAACTTTTTCATAATCGATAAAAGCCATGCAAAATGGAAGTTCATATTCCCTCGCTCTTTCAATTAGTTCTCTCAGCACATGGATATGATCTATTGTGCTGTAGCCACTCCTGAATCCAGTTTGTTCTCTCGGTTGAGCCATGTCCAGTGTTACCTTCAAGCAGTGTGAAAGAACTTTAGTGAAGATTTTATAAACCACTGATAGCAGGCTGATAGGTCTGTAGCTCTTGAGATCATCAATGTCACCTTTTTTATGTAGCAGGATCATTGTAGCGTTGTTCCAATCCTCAGGAATCTTCCCTTCATTAAGGCATCGAGTGAAAATTTGGGCGAGTACTGTTTCGATTTCTCCACTTGCTTCTTGTATGATGTCTACAGTAATTCCATCTTCTCCTGGAGCTTTCCCTCGCTTCATGTTCTTGATTGCATGTGCAACTTCTGCTGGGAGGACTGGAAGAACTCTGGTACTGGTACCTTTCATGATGTCTGGAGTACACGTATCATCCCTTTCATATAATTTGCAGTAGAAATCTGTCATTCTTGTCAAAATTTCGCCTCTATTTCTTGTTACAGAACCAACTTCTTTTCTCAGTGCCATAATCTGCTTTCTTCCCTTACTGAGATGTCCCTTTGCTATCTTTAGGTTTTGGCTGTTTTCAATTGCTTTCCTCACTAGTTCACAGTTGAATTTTCTTACGTCTTCAGTGATACTTTTTCGTACTGTCTTGCATAGCTCTATATATTCCACTTTCGAAGTCACATCTTCTTTAGTTGTCCTCATCTCTCTTCTTTTTTGCATCAACATTTTCGTTTTTCCTGATAATTTATTTACATGCAACTTGTTCTTAGACCCAGCTAATTTTGTTGCTGTTTCCATAAGAGCTTTGGTTACTTTTCTGTTAACTTCAGAAATATCCTCTTCTTCCGATGTTAGGCCTTCTAAAGCAGATAATCTGTTCTTCAGTTCCAATTTGAAGGTATTATGGTGTTTTTTAAGGTTGGTTATGTCAATACATTTTGTTTGCCTTATGAGCTTGCCACGTTCGAGTTTAGTGTTGAGGTGCATCTTACATCTCACCAATCTATGGTCACTGCCTGTGCTGAACTTGTTTAGCACACTGCAGGCTGTGCTGATTAAAGGAGGCGTTGAAGGAAAAAAAAGGCGAGGGGAAACTGCTGAAAGGCGTTCTCATTTTGCAACACAATGCGCCGACTTACAAGGCTGGCAAGACAATGGATGTTTTGAGTGGTCTGGGATTTAAGTGCATATAACATCCACCCTACTCACCAGACCTTGATCCATCGGACTATTTCCTGTTCTCAAACCTTAAAAAAAGTTTGAAAGGGAAGCTTTTCTCCAATGATTCGGAGGTGATACCAGCAGCGAAGCAGTATTTAAGTGATAAGACTTCAGAATTTTATTTGGAAGGGTTAAAAAACTCCAGAAACGCTGTGCCAAGTCTGTTGAACTTCGTGGTGAATATGTGGAATAGTCTATTAATTTCATGCCTCTAGCCCCTCTCCTTCTTGGTGAGGCCGAGAACTTATCAGCATGCACTCATAGTTACGATACTGCATGCATGTATCTGATATTAACGAATCAAAGAGTCCCATTTTGAATGTTGTTGTTTTTAATGAGCTTCCTCAAAGAGTGCGATCGCTGGAAGCTCATATGCATATACATTTTTTTTTACTATGAAGCATCAAGTCGTGCTATCCGACGTCTGGCAGAAGGAAAGTGTTGGTTTCTGATCTCATGAAAAAAAAAAACCCTCAGAGGAGAGATGAATGAAGGAGAAATTAATTTTCCGCATTTTTCATTTATTTTGTATTTTTAACAGATAGCAACTTTCACAGCACTTCAAAATGGAAGAGATCTTAAAAAGTGTGCTCATTGAAGATGGGAACGCTCATTATTCTAATTATCTTCTTTTGAGCGTAATTAGAGATCTGAGTATGTTAATTAGCTGAACCTCAGAGTCTGCGAGAATTTAGTGTAGGAATAAAAAAGAAAAATCTCAGAACATGAAGAGAAATCAGATGGCGGATTTTCGGAAAATTCATTGTTTTCAGAAGGTACCACACGATAGCAATTTGTTGGTTGATAGGTTTGTTCGCCGCCACCTTGCTCCTTTATCTTCCGCCGTACAGCAGGGCAGAATATCATGAATAATATCAAAAGTTACCTTCCGTTTGAAAGGAAACTTCAAATCTGAAAATTCGGAGATCATACATTTTTTATTCTATGACGCACTACAGAGGTGTAAACATGTGTCAAGACGACAAATCTTCAGCGGTACATTCCGTCCGTGTAGCTTAGTTGGGAGAGCAACTTACTCCGGAGTGAGTGTGCACAGATTCCATTCCGTCAAGGAAAAATTTGTGTTTTCACATTGGCGCCCGAACGTAAAAATTGATGTACTGGCCGTTGGGTTCTTCGAAAAATGTGTGATGTTTGTGTTTCATACATCTCCTGGAATTAATGAAAAATTCCTACTTTGCTTCAAAAAAAATACAAAAATTAAGAGAGAGATTATGTGACGCAACGCAGAGGTGAATCACGTGTCAAGACGGCAAATCTTCAGGGGTACATTCCGTCCATGTAGCGTAGTTGGGACAGCAACTTACTCCGGAGTGAAAGGGACGCGGGTTCAATCCCCGTCACGGACAAATTTGTGTTTTCGCAAGTCTTGTTTTCCACTCTATTTTTAACTTCGGAAGTATTGCGTTAGTTCATGCCGTTTTATTTCTCGAGTGTTTCCCAGGTCAGTAGTGACGGTGCAGATGGCCAGTTGTATATCAAAATATAGCAAGTAATATCGTCTACCTAAATCATGTTGCGTTGTGTGATTGTGGCTAATGGTTTTTTGGTTTTGAGGTCCGGAAGTATAGAGTGTCAAGTAGAGAGGAATGAACATTTCCGACATCTGCTACTCTACGAGTTTAACAAGGGATCCACAGCCGCCGAGTTTACTCGACAAATTCGTGCTGTGTATGTGGAGGATGCTATTGCTCCGAGGATAACCCGCAAACTGGTTTGACCGGTTCCGAGGTGGTAATGTTGACTTCAACGACTTTCCACGGTCAGGTCGTCCAGCTCACTTTGACGAGGATTGTGTGAACCATCTCATCTACTTTGATCCCGTGTCAAACCACACGCGAATCGCTGAAACCAAAATTTGTGCTGTTTATGAGGATGGCATTGCTCCGTGGAATACCTCGCAAATGGTTTAAGCGGTTCTGAGGTGGTAATTTTGACTTCAACGACTTTCCATGGTCAGGTCGTTCAGCTCACTTTGACGAGGATTGTGTGAACCAGCTCATCTACTTTGATCCCGTGTCAAACCACACGCGAATCGCTGAAACCAAAATTTGTGCTGTTTATGAGGATGGCATTGCTCCGTGGAATACCTCGCAAATGGTTTAAGCGGTTCTGGGGTGGTAATTTTGACTTCAACGACTTTCCACGGTCAGGTCGTCCAGCTCACTTTGACGATGGATTGTGTGAACCATCTCATCTACTTTGATCCCGTGTCAAACCACACGCGAATCGCTGAAACCAAAATTTGTGCTGTTTATGAGGATGGCATTGCTCCGTGGAATACCTCGCAAATGGTTTAAGCGGTTCTGGGGTGGTAATTTTGACTTCAACGACTCTCCACGGTCAGGTCGTCCAGCTCACTTTGACGAGGATTGTGTGAACCAGCTCATCTACTTTGATCCCGTGTCAAACCACACGCGAATCGCTGAAACCAAAATTTGTGCTGTTTATGAGGATGCCATTGCTCCGTGGAATACCTCGCAAATGGTTTAAGCGGTTCTGGGGTGGTAATTTTGACTTCAACGACTCTCCACGGTCAGGTCGTCCAGCTCACTTTGACGAGGATTGTGTGAACCATCTCATCTACTTTGATCCCGTGTCAAACCACACGCGAATCGCTGAAACCAAAATTTGTGCTGTTTATGAGGATGGCATTGCTCCGTGGAATACCTCGCAAATGGTTTAAGCGGTTCTGGGGTGGTAATTTTGACTTCAATGACTCTCCACGGTCAGGTCGTCCAGCTCACGAGGATTGTGTGAACCAGCTCATCTACTTTGATCCCGTGTCAAACCACACGCGAATCGCTGAAACCAAAATTTGTGCTGTTTATGAGGCTGCCATTGCTCCGTGGAATACCTCGCAAATGGTTTAAGCGGTTCTGGGGTGGTAATTTTGACTTCAACGACTCTCCACGGTCAGGTCGTCCAGCTCACTTTGACGAGGATTGTGTGAACCAGCTCATCTACTTTGATCCCGTGTCAAACCACACGCGAATCGCTGAAACCAAAATTTGTGCTGTTTATGAGGATGCCATTGCTCCGTGGAATACCTCGCAAATGGTTTAAGCGGTTCTGGGGTGGTAATTTTGACTTCAACGACTCTCCACGGTCAGGTCGTCCAGCTCACTTTGACGAGGATTGTGTGAACCATCTCATCTACTTTGATCCCGTGTCAAACCACACGCGAATCGCTGAAACCAAAATTTGTGCTGTTTATGAGGATGGCATTGCTCCGTGGAATACCTCGCAAATGGTTTAAGCGGTTCTGGGGTGGTAATTTTGACTTCAATGACTCTCCACGGTCAGGTCGTCCAGCTCACGAGGATTGTGTGAACCAGCTCATCTACTTTGATCCCGTGTCAAACCACACGCGAATCGCTGAAACCAAAATTTGTGCTGTTTATGAGGCTGCCATTGCTCCGTGGAATACCTCGCAAATGGTTTAAGCGGTTCTGGGGTGGTAATTTTGACTTCAACGACTCTCCACGGTCAGGTCGTCCAGCTCACTTTGACGAGGATTGTGTGAACCAGCTCATCTACTTTGATCCCGTGTCAAACCACACGCGAATCGCTGAAACCAAAATTTGTGCTGTTTATGAGGATGCCATTGCTCCGTGGAATACCTCGCAAATGGTTTAAGCGGTTCTGGGGTGGTAATTTTGACTTCAACGACTCTCCACGGTCAGGTCGTCCAGCTCACTTTGACGAGGATTGTGTGAACCATCTCATCTACTTTGATCCCGTGTCAAACCACACGCGAATCGCTGAAACCAAAATTTGTGCTGTTTATGAGGATGGCATTGCTCCGTGGAATACCTCGCAAATGGTTTAAGCGGTTCTGGGGTGGTAATTTTGACTTCAATGACTCTCCACGGTCAGGTCGTCCAGCTCACGAGGATTGTGTGAACCAGCTCATCTACTTTGATCCCGTGTCAAACCACACGCGAATCGCTGAAACCAAAATTTGTGCTGTTTATGAGGCTGCCATTGCTCCGTGGAATACCTCGCAAATGGTTTAAGCGGTTCTGGGGTGGTAATTTTGACTTCAACGACTCTCCACGGTCAGGTCGTCCAGCTCACTTTGACGAGGATTGTGTGAACCAGCTCATCTACTTTGATCCGTGTCAAACCACACGCGAATTCACCACTGAGATGGACTGTGGTCAGGCCACAGTGGAGCGATACCTGGAACGTATGAGAAAGATCCAGAAATTGGGGTCTTTGGTGCCTCACACTCTCGCCGAGGACAACAAGAATCAGCATGTTGCCATATGTGGTTCCATGCTCGCCTGTTATCGCGAATGTTCTCAGCAACACAAACCCTTTCTGCCACGTATTGTTACTGGAGATGAAAAGTAGTGCGTGGACGTGAATTTCAGGCATCGGAGGGAATTTTTAAGCTCAAACAAAAAGCCCACACCTCGTCCAAAACATGACCTTCATCCTGCGAAGATCGTGTTGTGTGTCTGGTGGGACATGGTAGGCATTTCTCACTGGGAACTGCTGTCGAGGAATCAGACCATCAACGCTGCACTCTATTGTGAGCAACTCCGCCGTGTGGGGGCAGCAATTCAGCAGAAACGGCCACATGGACGCCACGGTGTCCTTCTTCAACATGATAACGCACGTCCTCACAGTGCAAACAGGACCAAAATGGTCATTCTGGGCATGAAATGGAAGATCCTTCCACATCGGGCCTATTCCCCAGATGTCGCCCCTTCAGATTATCACCTGTTCCGATCTCTGTCGAATGCACTCCGTAGCAGAACGTTCAACAATGATGTTGATCTCCAGAATTTCCTTGATGATT
Organism: Macrothele yani; assembly: GCA_039090855.1. NCBI lineage: Eukaryota > Metazoa > Arthropoda > Arachnida > Araneae > Macrothelidae > Macrothele > Macrothele yani. The sequence goes on along the minus strand of CM077009.1, from coordinate 97,816,983 downwards.
TCTTCGCAGCAAACCCAGCACGTTTTGTCAAGAATGACATTGCAGACCTATCCCGACGTTGGAACACCATGTTATACAATGGGGGGGGGGGGGGACACATAGTTGATTGATTCCGTTTAGCTTTCTGATGTAATACATTCCTGTAGTGCGGTGAAAAAAAAAACGGCCTGAACTTAACCTAATAGCATGCGAAGCAGTAATTTTACACGTGGTGGTTGAAATTCCCTATCGAACCATACACTGAGGTGCCAAAAAAAAAAAAAACAACAACCTGGGAGGGGCGTCACCATTTTCATTACATGCCACCACACCCATGTGGCAAATGGTATCGTCCGCAAACGACGTATATATAGAGGCAGATATATTCGCAAGCTCAAGTAGTAGCATTCGCAGTTCAGATGGCAGCTTATGAGGACTTAAGCGATTTCGAACATGTTATGATAGTCGGCGCCCGGGAGATGGGTCACTCCATCTCGGAAGTTGCCACGAAATTTGGATTTACACGGTCAACAATTTCAAGGGTGTACCTGGACTACACAATATCAGAGAAATAATCCAAAGTGCGATACTGAAATAAAAAATACTATTACTATACTAAAACCAATACTATACTATAGTACCAGTATCTATTCTCATACTATATATATATATATATATATATATATATATATACTGATACTATACTATATATATATATATATATATATATATATATATATATATATATATATATATACTGATACCATACTATATAGTACCAGTATCTATTCTCATACTATATATGTACTGATACTATATTATACTGATATTATATTATATATATATACTGATACTATACTATATAGTACCAGTATCTATTCTCATACTATATATGTACTAATACTATATTGTACTGATATTATATTATATATATATATACTGATGCTATACTATATATATATATATATATTTATATATATATATACTGATCATCATCATTATCATTGTGAACCATTATCAATCCACTGCTGGACGAAGGTTTCCCCAAGTTTCTGCCACAACGGTCTGTCTTGTGCCAGTCTCCTCCATGTTACTCTCTGGTCTTCTTCTGGGTATTTTCCTGTTCCTTGAAATCCGGTCTAAAATTTTAGCTGTCCATCGATCGTCTGTCCTTCTGGCAATAAGTCCAGCCCATTGCCATTTCATGGAATTTACTCTGATCATGATGTCCTCCACTCTTGTCATTTTTCGGATCCATCAGTATGCTATATATATATATACAGATACTACACTATATGTACTATATATACACTGAAGTGCCAGAAAAACTGATACACCGGTTTAATACCTGGTAGGTCCCCCACGGAAGCGCAGGACTGCAGAAATACGACGGGGCATGGGCTCCACAAGCTTCTGGAAATATGCGGTAGGCAATGCACGCCATATTTCTTGCATACCGTTCCATAATTCGTGTGTATTCCCAGTTCTCGGATTCCTGTGTTAGATAGCGCGTTGCACGGCATCCCAAATGTGTTATATCACGTTCAAATCTGGAGACTTGGGTGGGAATGGCAACACCAACTCAGATGAGTGCTCCTCTAACCATAATGTGGCGTTCCGACACTTGTGTGGAGATGCATTGTCCTGTTGGAACTGGCCCAACCCATCAGCATGAATGCAGGACATGAACGGGTGTACCTCGTTAGAAAGGATGCACACATAGCGTTGGCCGGTCACAGACATTTGTAGATGTACCAAGGTTTCCAGTGAAGTCCAGCTAAATACACTCCATACCATTACGGACCCCCCCCCCACCAGTCGGTACAGTTCCCTGTTGACAGGTGGGATCCATGGCTTCATGGGGTTTGCTCCACGCACGAATCCTTCCATCTGCACAATACAGTTGGAAACGCAACTCGTCAGACCAGGCTACTTGTTTCCAGTCATCAAGTGTCCAGTGCCGGTGTTGCCGTGCCCAAGCGAGGCGCATAGCTCTGTGTCGTGCACCCATCATGGGGACTCGAGTTGGGCGTCGGCTCCCAAAGCCCATATCGTGCAGGATACGTTGCACAATCCGGACGCTGATGCTTATTGAGGCTCTAGCATTGAATTCCGATACTACCTGCGAGAGTGTCGCGTGAAACGATTCTTGACAGCCGACGATGGTCACGTTCACCCAATGTTTTTTTTACGGCCACACTGGTATCGTAGGTTTGAGGTTTTGCCGGAATTCTTGTATTCACGGTACACCCTTGCAATGGTCGTCCGTGAAAATCCGAACTTCGTTTCTACCTCCGAAATACTATGGCCCATATCTCGAGCGCCAAATATGACACCGCGTTGAAAATCGCTTAAATCGTTATTACTGTCATTCTCATGCCGAAAACAGCTCTAACAGCTGGCAAGGATGTCTATCGCTTTATATACGCACTGGCGGACGCAACCGAGTACGCGCGTAGGGGACGTTGCTATGTATTTTGCATAAGCTCGTCTGTACCAGTTTTTCTGGCACTTCAGTGTATATACTGATACTGTACTATGTAGTATTATATCTATACTGATACTGAAAACAATCCAGAGTGCGAGACAGGTGTGGGCGTAGAAAAGCACTGGACGATCGTGGACAGCGGCGTCTGGCCCGCATTGTAACATCCACGCGATGTGTGATACTGCTGCAAATGCTGGGACCAGCCGTAGCATCAGGCTTCGGACAGTGCAACGTTCCCTGTGTTGTATGGGTTTCCGGAGCCGATGGCTTACCCGGGTGGCATTGCTGATCCGATGACACGAGGCTGTGTGCGTCACCTGGGTACGTGAACGTCGCCACTGGACGCAAAATGACTAGAAACGTGTAGTCTGGTCGGTCGAATCGCGGTACTAACTGTTTCGGGCAGATGGCCGACACAGGTGTGTTCACAACCCCATGAGGCAATGGATCCTACATGCCTTCAAGGGACAGTACAGGTCGGCAGTGTCTCCCAAATTAAGGCCCACGCAGTCCTCTATGCCAAGGTACAGAAATACATAGTCGAGTCACACTATTGTGGCCACCCTCTACTTTTGACCTCAACAGCGCGTAGTCATTGCAAGAAGGCACGTCTCGTGAGCTGCCTTAAAGGGTATACACTGAGTGGCCACTTTATTATGACCACCCCCTCAGTACTTCGTTGGGCCACCTTTTGCCTTTAATACCGCGTCGATTCTTCGTGGCATGGACTCCACCAGATGTTGATATGTGGTTTGTGGAATCTGTTACCATGCTTGATGAATAGCACTTTTCAAGAGTGTGAGATTGCAGCTGTATGATGGCTCGTTCAACTTCATCCCACAAATTCTCAATGGGGTTGAGATCTGGAGATTGTGGGGGCCACCTAGGCAAAGTAAACTCACCGGTAAGTTGCTCTGATCAATAAATAAACAAAGACATCGCTCTTTCCACGTTTAGCAACGCACAGAAACAGAAAAATTGTTATTCCGCCGCCGCCGGGGAATTGAATCCCCGGATCTCTCGATTACTAGCCGAGCACGTTGACCTTACACCACGGTGGCCAACAATTCACGGCGCTGAAAAAAAACCGCACATAGCGCCGTGAATTGTTGGCCACCGTGATGTAAGGTAAACGCGCTCGGCTAGATATCGAGAGATCCGGGGATTGAATTCCCCGGGCGGCAGCCGAATAACAATTTTTCGTATGCTGGGCGTTGCTAAACGTGAAAAGAGCGATGTCTTTGTTTATTCAGTGACGCCACGTATTTGGAGGATTTTCACTTTGCTCTGATCATGTGAAGAGTGAAGACGTGCTGCAGATGTGTAATGTGAAGCAAAAGGTTGTAAGTAAAAGGTTAGTTTGGCCATGTTGAAAGAATGAGTTGTGAGATGCTTACTACGCGAATTTATTCACCACAAGTGGCGGGAAAGAAAGGTAGTGGAAGGACAAGGAAATCATGGGAGGAACAAATTCGCGGGAATTTGTGCATGAGAAAAAGATGAGTGTGAAGTACAAAAAAAGTCTTTTGTGAGACCTGTGATTTATGTCAATGAAGCTCGAGTAGTGTTGCCAAGTTCGCTGTAAATAGAGCTGCTCGATACATGAACAGTTAGTAAAACCTAACGCCGTCAGTTTTAAATTTTAATCTGACAGGCGAGCTTTCTTTGAGGAGATAACATCCGAATCTCACAACAGTTTAGTGATATGTAAGTAAGCACCAAGCAGTTCCATCTAATTCTTTTTAGACATTTTAATGGCGCAGATTAATTACCCTGATGAATATTTATACGACCTTGGAGAAAAGATGAAACGTTTGTTGCTGTGGTTAAAAGGAAACCGTTTCATTTAGTGTTTTATCTCTCACTATAATGCCTATCGGCAGCGAAAACAAGTGTGACACACTTTCTAAGTTTTTAATTAGTATACTGACTCACTTTCTTAAGCATTTAATTAGCATTTCATTAACACAAAGCAATTCACTTCATTAATATTGCAACTTCCAGTTGACTCGCCTTCTCTCCTTTAATACTGATAACTTTTTTTCTGTCACCACTATCAAGAATATAAACGAATACCACAAAAGCATTTTGTTTTCAAAGTTAAATGCTATAAAGATTTGTAGACTTCATTTTCACTAACACAAAAGCCCGTTATTACTAAAAAAATGTTTAATCATATTTTCACATTACGGCGATTGATATCGTTGGTATCATTTAATTCGCAATGCAGACATATGATATTTACATATTCTCAAAGGTCAGCTTCCGACAAATCTACGTAAAAGGTGTTCAGCATGTTCGATTCAGTCGTGCGCATTCAGAGTAGGTTTAAAAAATGCCAGACAGTATTGTCGTACAGTTTCGTCATGTAACGCGTTTTTTCCATCGCAAGGGTAAAACAAGAAAGATTACACCGACTTTTCGATTGTAATGAGCATATCGTTTGAATTCTTTGTGACGCGAATTAAATTTATGCAAGTTATTCAAAGTCAATTCAACCGGTTAGAAAAAAAATCACACAATCGGATTTCTACAATCGAAAAAACATCCAGGAATGGAAACAGCTACAGACTTCTACCAGCGACTAAAAAGTACGTTATAAAAATTAACATACGGCGTACAAAAATTTTGTTATAGCAAAAGGAAGGTATCACAGACAAACAGATGGTTTTAAATTCGAACAGTTAAAACAAAACGTGTCGACGGAAACATGATATAACTCTACGCCTTCTAGCGGAAGAATTTTGCATAATGGAAAAGTTGTAAATGGCGAAAAATGTTCTCCTTGGAGAAAGCTATGCTAAGGGAAAAGAACATTTTCAAATAAGTCTCCCGGAAGCAGAGATAGCGCCAAAAAGATATTGTTTTTTGCGCCACCTAGCGGGAAATCTATGCTTTATTTAAAGAGAATAATGCTCCATGTATCTATTGTAGCAAATGGCAGACAGTAACAAGTTAGTAAAATCATGCTATGCATTCATTATGGTACGCTTTCCAACATACCAGAAATCATTACTCAAGTTATCAGGATAATGGCTGTGGAATAAATATCGCTGTGTCATAACCTTTAACCCCATTTCGATTATATTAAACAGAACCGATTCAGTATACCACCGGAACAACATGATAAAGTTTTGTCCCAATCGAAGCATTTTTACGTAAGTTATAACGCATAAGAGCAATGGAATGAATCCCGCTCCTATGTCCTGACCTTTGACCCCATTTCGCCCATATATATTCAACAGAATTCGTCCCCAGGTAGTCCCCTACCACATACTAAAATTTCATCAAAATCAAAACATTTTTACGCAAGTTATTACGCATAAGGACAATGGAATGGATCCCGCTCCTATGTCCTGACCTTTGACCCCATTTCGCCCATTTTCAACAGAATTCGTTCCTAGGTAGTCCCCTACCACATACTAAAATTTCATCGAAATCGAACCATTTTTACACGAGGTATTGTGCGGAAAGACGGACGGACGGACAGACAGACAGACGGACAAAGTTCGAGCATATACGCTTCTTCAACCTACGGTTGGAAAGCGTAAAAAACAGACTAAACATTGGCGATCCATAGCGGCGAAATTGTGTATTATTTTGAGAAGAAAAAATACACAAAAAGGATTTTCGTGGTTAGTAATATCTGACCGAATTCTTTTTTTTTTTTTTTTCAGTCGGGTTTTTAGTCCCGCAAATATTGCTTTAAACGGAAACGTGAACTTATGCCCTCGAGTGGCGAACTTGTGCGTTAAGACAAATTTGAAATTATATGAGAAACATTTCTTAGCGGAAACGCTCTCCAAGAAAGAGAGAATTTTCAAATTGGACTCTTAGAAGCAGAAATATCTACAAAAATATGATACAATCTACGCCCCCTGGCGGAAAAACTAAGCATTATTCTGCAGTTGCTGGTCTATTGATTTTCACTTTCAAACGCAAACCCAAAAAGAAAACACGGTAGCTATGAAGTGCCCCCTAGGATTGAACCAAGGGAGACTAGACCGAAATATTAGTTTTATCATGAGGGTACTAGTAATATTAGTTAACTAAATGATATAAGTGTACCTTGTATGGGAGGAATCCACCTTGAATCAGGGATTCCCTCACTTGCAAAATGATATCAATGTAACAATCAACGTGGGTCCTCCACCTTCAAAATAAAATTTAAACAGCAATGAAGGTGATTTCCTCACACTGAACATAAAATCAAAGTGACAGTCAATATGAATCCCACATTTTCAAGAAAAGATCAATGTGGAAATTTAGGTAAGCACCTAAACATAATAAAATCAAAATAGCAGACGAGGTGGCTTCCTACCATTCAAAAAGGAAATCAAGATGGCAGGCAAGCTGTCTGCCTTACATTCAAAATTAAATCAAGATGGCAGTAATGGTCACTCAGTAGCATTCAAAATAAGATCAAGATGGCAATGTAGGTAGCCCTGTAAAATTCAAAATAAAATCAAGATATCTATCTTTGTAGTCACCTAACATTCAAAATAAAATCAAGGTGGTAGTCTGAATAGTTCCTAAACATTTCAAATAAAATCATCATAGCAGTCTAGGTAGCTCCTTAAGATTCAAAATAAAATAAAGGTGGCAGACGAGTTGGCTGTCTAACATTCAAAATTAAATCAAGATGACAATGCAGGTTGCATCCTAACAACGAAGAGTGCCATCATGATTTTACAAACATTCAAAGTAAATCATGATGGCACTCTAGATTGCTCCCTAGCATTCAAAATTAAATCAAGATGGCGAACAAGGTTATCCTCTTAATATTCAAAATTAAATCAATATGGCATTGTAGGTTGCTCTCTATGATTCAAAATAAAATCAAAATAGCAGTCTTGGTAGCCCGTTAACGTTCACAAGATAGCAGACGAGAGGTGGCTGCCTAACATTCCAAATTAAATCAAGATGGCGCTCTATGTTGCTCCCTAGCATTCAAAGTTAAATCAAGATGGCAGCCAAGGTTATTCTCTTAACATTCAAAATTAAATCAATATGGCATTGTAGGTTGCTCTTTAGCATTCAAAATAAAATCAATATGGCATTGTAGGTTTGCTCTTTAGCATTCAAAATAAAATCAATATGGCATTGTAGGTTGCTCTTTAGCATTCAAAATAAAATCAAAATAGCAGTCTTGTAGCCCGTTAACGTTCACAAGATAGCAGACGAGGTGGCTCTTTAGCATTCAAAATAAAATCAATATGGCATTGTAGGTTGCTCTTTAGCATTCAAAATAAAATCAAGATGGAAGTCGAGGTGGCTGCCTAACATTCAAAATTAAATCAAGATGGAAGTCGAGGTGGCTGCCTAACATTCAAAGTTAAATCAAGATGGAAGTCGTGGTGGCTGCCTAACATTCAAAATATAATCAAGATGGAAGTCGAGGTGGCTGCTTAACATTCAAAGTTAAATAAAGATGGACGTCAAGGTGGCTGCCCAACATTCAAAGTTAAATCAAGATGGCACTCCAGTTGGCTCCTTATTTTCAAAGTCAAATCAAGATGACACTCTAGGTTGCTCCTTAGAGTCAAAGTCAAATAAAGATGGCACTCTAGGTTGCTCCTCAGTTTCAAAGTCAAATCAAGATGACACTCTAGGTTGCTCCTTAGTTTCAAAGTCAAATCAAGATAACACTCTATGTTGCTCCTTAGTTTCAAAGTCAAATCAAGATAACACTCTAGGTTGCTCCTTAGTTTCAAAGTCAAATCAAGATGACACTCTATGTTGCTCCTTAGTTTCAAAGTCAAATCAAGATAACACTCTAGGTTGCTCCTTAGTTTCAAAGTCAAATCAAGATGACACTCTAGGTTGCTCCTTAGTTTCAAAGTCAAATCAAGATGACACTCTAGGTTGCTCCTTAGTTTCAAAGTTAAATCAAGATGACACTCTAGGTTGCTCCTTAATTTCGAAGTCAAATCAAGATGGCACTCTAGGTTGCTCCTTAGTTTCAAAGTCAAATCAAGATGGCACTCTAGGTTGCTCCTTAGTTTCAAAGTCAAATCAAGATGACACTCTAGGTTGCTCCTTAATTTCAAAGTCAAATCAAGACTCTAGGTTGCTCCTTAGTTTCAAAGTCAAATCAAGATGACACTCTAGGTTGCTCCTTAGTTTCAAAGTCAAATCAAGATGGCACTCTAGGTTGCTCCTTAGTTTCAAAGTCAAATCAAGATGGCACTCTAGGTTGCTCCTTAGTTTCAAAGTCAAATCAAGATGACACTCTAAGCTAAGGAGCACCTTAGCTTCAAAGTCAAATCAAGATGGCAGTCTAGGTATCTCCATAATATTCTAAGTAAAATCAAGATGGCAGTCTAGATATCTCCATAATATTCTAAGTAAAATCAAGATGGCAGTCTAGATACCTCCATAATATTCGAAGTAAAATCAAGATGGCAGTCTAGGTATCTCCATAATATTCGAAGTAAAATCAAGATGGCAGTCTAGGTAGCTTTCTAACCTTTAAAAAATCAAAGTGGCAGTCAAGTTCTATCCCGCACTTTGAAGTAAAAGAAAGACGGCAATCAAAATGTTTGTGTTACATTCGAAATACGTATACTGAAGATTACAGTCAGCGAGATTCATTAACTTGCAAAACCCAAAGAAGTGCACACACTCATCCACATTTAGCTATTAAGCGTCACTCTAAGACTGAACCAAGATAGACGCCAATGCTGTTAGTGTCGTATTTATTAGAAAGTTAGCGCAACTCATTTTCGGCGAATTGTGCTACAAATTGCGGTGATGGGCTGCGTTGCACGCCGTGTAATTTTAATTCCTTTAGTAAAGGAGGGCAAGTTTGTTCCCTTGATAAAACATGGTAAGTAAAGTTATTTCACGTAGCCCAGAGCTCTTTTACCTGTGATAAAAGGCAATCTAACCCTCCTCTCCCACCCCGATGTCCGCTTACTAAGGGAAGCTATTCAGAGGTGATCCGACGTAAGTCACGTTCTCCGTCGTCGTCTTTTCTTTCCGCAAGTCCCAATGCTTCGATGTTCCTCGCTCTTTTCAAAATGCTAAAAGTACTTCTCCGTTCTTTTATTCTTCGTCGAAATTCCGAAAGCAACATGAGCAAAACAGTTTTCTTCTTACTGTTAAAATCTTCCTTGCCCTTTCGGGGAGGGAGAACATATCACTTTTTCTGTATGCTGTTGTGATGACTGCTTTTTTTTTGTAATGCTTCCGTGTCTGTGTGTATTGAGTCGCTACTTTATTTGTGAACCCTAATATTATTTATATCAAAAGGAGCACTCGAGGAAGGTATAAGTGTTGATTTTTTCCCCGGGAGGCGGGGGGATTGATCGTCACTGAGAGCATCTAAGTAGTGCGCGTGTCTAATTTTGGGTTACTAGCACCAGAGAAAGAAAGAGCAAAACTGGATCCACCTAAAATCTTTGCCTTGTATTTCCAATGGGCAAACATCTGTAGCCATTTTCTTCACATTTAATGCATTCCCAAGAATGGGAATTTGAACCTTGATAAAAATAACTTCATATTGTAGCGTAGTATACTTAATATTTTCTAACACTGAACCATAATTATATTAAAAACCAATAACTTTTCCTTTGGTGTTGAGACCAGAAAATAGATGGCGCGACCTGTACATTGATGACGCCACTAGACAAACAAATGTTGGATTGCTTAATTATGGTTAAATTTTAGAAAATATTAAGTATACTAGGCTATAATATGAAATTATTGTTATCGATGTTCAAATTTTCATCCTTGGGAAGACATTAATTTGGAAAAAAATGGCTACAGAAGTTTCCCCATTTTGAAATGCAAAGCACAGGTGGATTCACTTTAAGAAAAATCCCACACATGTTTTCCGGTTCCGTATCACTGTGTCCGTGTTCATTTCGTCCACGTTTACTTGGTCCAGTTTATTTCGTCCACGGTCCACTTTAACCGCCGTTCACTTTGTCCACATTCATTTCGTCCTCAGAATGGATGGAATACCGCGGAAATTTTGATGGAAGTTTTGTTACTAGGCAGAACAAAAAATGGTCAGCGGATGCTGCTTACATGCGATTTTTTTACTGTATAAGTTTTTTGATTTAAATATAACAATTTTAAATGTTATTTAAAGTAAATCGATGAACTGAGCTTTGAAGAGCTTTTTAACTTTTTTGGGTGGTACGATGTCAATCACTATGACATTAATTAAAGTTTATTCCAAAGGCCATAAATGTGTTAGATCGAAGAGGAAAATTTTAGACACCCCTTTGTCCTTTATGTAAAAAGTCTATTTTCCTTCTCTCACACCGCAAATTCACAGTAACTATCAATCTAAATTTATTTTTTCACCATTATACTTTTATGGATTTTTTTTTTCATTTTGAATAGCTATGACACATGCATTATAGTTCATTCGTATGAAAATTAGTAATATGGAAATTATAAACAATTAATAATCAGAATGAAAAGCTAAAAACAATATGAAAACAATATACATACAAGACGTATTTCAAAAAATCCAATGATTTTTTTGTAAAACGTTGATTTATGTCATAGTGATTGACATCGTACCACACAAAAGAGTTAAAAGCTCTTTAAAGTTTAGTTCCTCGTTTTACTTTAAATAACATTTGAAATCTTGGTATTTTAATCGAAAAACTTAAACAGGAAAAAATCGCAATCCCTGCTGACCATTTTTTTCCTGCCTAGAAACAAAAATTCCACCAAACTAGAAAATTTCCACTGTATTCCATCCATTCTGAGGACGAAATGAATGTGGACTAAGTGAACAGCCGACGAAGTGAACGTTGGACAAAATGAATCGTGGACGAAATGAACTGTCCCAAGTGAACGTGGACGAAATGAACTGACCCAAGTGAACGCAGACGAAATGAGGTGGCCGAAGTGAAAGTGGACGAAATGAATGTGGACAAAGTGGACAGCGTACGAAGTAAACGGTGGTTAAAACGAACCGTGAACGAAATGATCTGGGACAAGTGAACGTGGACGAAATGAACTGTCCCAAGTAAGCGTGGACGAAATAAACTGACCCAAGTGAACGCAGAAGAAATGAGCTGGCCGAAGTGAACGTAGACGAAATGAACTGGACCAAGTATACGTGGACAGAATGAACTGGCCCAAGTGAACGTGGACGAAATGAACTGGCCCAAGTGAACGTCGACGAAATGAACTGGCCCTAGTGAACGTAAACTAAATGAACTGTCCCAAGTGAACGTGGACGAAATGAACTAGCCCAAGTTAACGTGGACGAAATGAATTGGACCACGTTAACATAGATGATCTGAACACGGACAAAGTAATCCGTCTACCATGTTTCCTTCGGGACGATAAGTCATCCTTTCTGGACAATAATTCCGCACCTCTGACCACTCGATCAAGGGGAATGGGGTGGCTGTTCAAGCAACGGAAACCTATACACACAAAACTTTCAGAAATCCTCTGTAAAATACCCAATTTATTCATTATTTATGATGTTATTATTTCAGGCATTTGAGAAACTAAATACATTGAATCAGTTCTGTGTCTCATGTATTAGTCACTGTCGGTCGGATGTATTGCATGTACGAGCAATTTATTACTGTATGCTGTACTTACCTCAGAGGTGATGCACATGTCAAGAAAGCAAAGTTGCAGCGACAAACTTCGTCGGTGTAGTTTAATTGGGAAAGCATTCGGCTCCAAAGCAGAAGGCCGCAGGTTCGATTCCCGACACCAAGAAATAACCTTTTCGCTATACTAGCGCCTGAGCATAAAATGAATCTCTTGATCGTTGGGTTCTTCGTAAAATGTGTGATTTTTCGTTCCACCACACGTCATCCGGAATTAATCAGAACTCCATCCCCAATGAGCTCTCCTTCGAGCGTGGTTTACCGGTTGACCCGGAAACCTACGATTCCGTCCCAGTCTTTCTCAAGGAGGGGGGGGGGTATATGTGACTTACATACCTTAGAGGTGACGCACATGTCAACACGCGACAAAATCGCAGCGACAAACTTCGTCGGCGTAGCTTAATTAAGAAAGCATTCGGCTCCGGAGCGAGCGAAGGATGCGGTTTCGATTCACGCCACCTGCTAATGGGCTTGTTTCGCTATAACTCTTATGAGAAATCATGTGGTAATTTATAATAATAATCATACATACATGCATATTACTAAGCTGTTCTCTGAGATTCAGAGGTTAGCAGAAATACAAACTACCAGATAATTTAAACTTCTCCATTTACAGCGATCTTGACACACAACTCGGGCTCCACTGACATCCATCACACGCCGTACACAAGATCTTCTATACTTCATACTCATAATCTTTTTCTCATGCAGACACTCCTATTACTTACTGTTGCTGTATCAAACTTCTCCATTTACAGCGATCTTGACATACAACTCGGGCTTCACTGACATCTATCACACGACGTACACAAGACCTTCTATATTTCATACTCATAATCTTTTCCTCATGCAGACACTGTTGAATCTGATCCTCCCATGACTTCCTTGGCCTTCCTCTGCCTTTCCTTCCTGCCACTTGGGCTAAAACGATTTTCTTAGTAAGCATCTCATTACTCATTCTTTCAACATGGCCATAGCACCGAAGCATATTAGTCTCCACCTTGCTAACAACATTTTGCTTCACATTACACAACTGCAACACACCTTCATTCCTCACACAATCGGAACGTGTCTTACCCCCCCCCCCCCCCCCGTGCATTTCTCCAGCATACAAACGACTCCTATGTTTCTTCTGTAGTACCCAGGTTTCACTGCCATACATCCGAGAAGGAACAATTGCAATATCATACACAGCCATGCGGGACTCTCTAGAGAACCCATTATTCCTGTGAAAATCTCCCCAAAACCGCTATGACTTTGAATGAAGAATTCACTCGCCTACTTAATTTCACCATCCAATTTGTTCTCTCTGTCAAGCATGCTTCCTAAATTCACAAACTCATTCATCACCTGGTCAATCACTGTGTCATTTAGACTTATACTACATTCAGTACTACCAGTTCCCGTCTTAAAAACCGTATCTTTGGGTTTTCCCTTATTTATACTCAGTTATAATAAAATATGGAATCGATTAATATAATAATAATCAATCGAATATTTAATAATAATCAATTTGCTATTTTAGAAAACTAGCCTATTTATTTATTTTATAAATTTAGCCTCATAGAAGTAGTGAACAAATGATACTGTATCATTTTTCGCTACTTCTATGGATCAGTACACAGCATAAAAATGTATACATTTTTGTGACAAGTGATACAACTACGGTTGTATGCTGATGCAAATACTACACCGCTTAAGAAAACATATAACGTTTTTGCTGCACTTTGGTTTTTAAAAGAATCCGCTTCGCAAATGTCAGGAGTATATTTGGAAAATTGCCAGAAATAACAGCAAAATTTAACGCAATACGAAGATGGAGGTCTGCGATCAGATAAAGGATTTATTTATTTATTTATTTACGGGCATTTTAACGGAAACACGGTGCAGCGAAGTCGATGTTTTTCGCTCACGTGGACGATCAATTGCTGTGAAAAGTTCAGCGTCTAGACGTTGGTGGGTGCCGCTGGTTTAAATACGGAATCGCATACTACTGAAAATTAACTATGGAACTGTCATATATAACTGCGTTAATGATGAAAAGCTGATATTTTCTGCTCTTTATTCTTTTGAAGGTAACAAAAGCATGAGTTATTTGTTTTGTTTCACTAAGAGAAGCGCGTTTTCTTTTTCTCCCAGTATTTCTTTAGACTGCTGGACCATCGTGCGAATCGCGACTTCGAAGTAACGATTCGGGATCGACATCCGTGGTACAGATTATACAACAATATTTTTTTCTGAAGTTCATGCTAATGATTTTTTTTACTTTTCCTGAATTTTACAGTCTGCAGAATATATGAAGAAAAGCATTGTAATTAGGAACTACTTCCCTTTTCGCACAAAAGGATCACACCAACACTTAAAACCGGCACATTAGCGCTGTGTGCGGTATAAATTAGGCTCACACACTCTAAACTCTAAAAATATAAGTGGTGTTAATTCACGGAAAGTTTCTGAAAATAACGTGCAGCAAAGTTGCCAGTAGGTATCCGTGTTTTTTTTTCAGAAATTTCCGTTTTTAAAGGTGCCCGCTTATTTTAACTTTCGTATTTTTACAGATTTTCCGTACTCAGAAAAATTCCATTTCAGGTTTTTCCGCATTAAACTGAAATTCCGCAAAATCGATGAGCCTGTGTTTCTCAGTCCTTACACCAGACATTCCTTCCGCTGCGTCACGATCGAACCTCCGGCGCTAGTAGGCTTCACAGATAACCCATGCCTTTAACCACTGAGCCACACACACTCGGAAATTTGAATCGCGTACAGCGTAAAACGATTTGGGCAACGATTTGGGCAACGATTTTTTGTTCTTTGTCAATAATGCCTCTGATTGAGTCATTTTATTTCCTGTTGGAGCTTACTGTTTTTCTGAATAGGTTTGTATTTTCTTTTTCTTTTTCTGTAGGAGGACGTTTCACAAATTAAGCATTTTTCATCGTGATTTTTCGAAGCAATAAAATGCTTGGCAAATTGATTTTTTTAAACCCACACTGACTTTCAATTATCCTTACAAAAAGGTGAAATGTACTCTTTTATAGTGCACTGGCGTACAAAAATTAGGGACGAGACGGTTTTTCGAATGTAACGTCGTGCAGAAGTGCTCCACATCGACTCAAATCATACCATAAGATCCTCAAGATGTAAGAATATGGGACAAGTGAGCAAAACTGTCCAAACAAGGAATCCAAAGGATACAAAGGCACTTTATTGAAAAGGTAGCTTCGAGCACAACTGGACAGAAAACAGAAACGTCCATGTGACAGGCGGCTGTCAAGTAAAATCCAGTTTCTACTAGTGAATATGATCACCCCTGACTGCGTTGCAGGATTTACAACGTCTGTTCATGCTGAGGACGAGGTTGTCAAGGAGCTGTTGAGGCATCGCGACCCATTCCTCTTGTAGCGCCAATCGCAGCTGCGGAATCGTTGCTGGCGGCTGGTGACGTGCTGCCAAGCGTCTCCCGAGAAGGTCCAACGCGTGTTCGATTGGATTTAGGTCCGGGGACCTTACGGGCCAATCCATTCGTTGAATATCTTCACTCTCCAACAGCTATGCGATAGCCACTGTACGATGAGGTGTAGCGTTGTCGTCCATGAAGAGGAACTCAGGACCCACAGCACCTCTAAACAGACGCACGTGAGGCAGGAGAACCTCGGTACCATAGCGGACACCAGTGACTAAACCTCCTTGAAAGATGTGGAAGTCAGTACGGCCACCAAGCATGATACCGCCCCAAACGAGAACTCCGCCATCTTCACACCAGTCCCTTTTCGATGATGTTGGAGGTGTGATTGCGTGTTCCCTGCTCTCCCCAGATGTGTATATACGTCCAGAAACGCTCGTCAGACTAAATCGGCTCTCATGCGTAAAGAGAACTCGACCCCATTGCTGATGTGTCCAGTTCCTCTGTTTCTGGTACCACAGATATCGCTGTCTCCGATGAGCAGGCGTTAATGGCATACACCGTACTTGTCGTCGTGCAAATAGACCACCTTTGTGCAGCCTTTTGGGCGCGGTAGAACGCGATAACGGACGTCCAGTTATCTGTTGCATGTGCCTTGCGATTTCTCCCGCTGTCTGCCGTCTGTCTCTTCTCGCCTGTAGGAAAATATACCGGTCGTCCTCCGCCGTGGTTGCTCGTGGACGACCACTGCTAAACTCTCGGACAGCTGTTTCTGTCGTTTGAAATGCTCTTCAAACTCGTGAAACGAAGCTGTGAGCGATCTCGAACTCTTCGGCCACACTAGTCACTGTTCGACCTTCTTCCAGCTTCCCAATGACGCGGCAGCAACTCGACGTTGTTCAAACCGATGTACACCGTGCAATAGCTTTCACCGAATTGCTGAGCGTACACCGCCCGTGTGATTTATACCCTTCCGACCCCCCCTACGTCATGCGTCATATATGCGCATGCCCTACCGTATCGGGCTCTAGTCTATCTCCTGACTGGTCTTTCGGTCCGTTCTGCCTGCTCGTTCCAGTCCACACACGATACGGAGTTATCGTCAAACCACGCCGTAACACTCATTGTCTTACGGCTCGGTGCATTATCCTGCTGATAAGGTTCGGTTTCCATAGTATTGGTACAGAGTTGGTAGGACGTAATTCTCTAGAATATCGCGGTAGACGTGCTGGTTAACAGGTTTGTCCACGATAACCAATGGGCCGGGACCATACCACGAAAAACACTCCCACGCGAGTACACTGCCAGCTCCAAACTTGACCGTAGGAACTGTACACTGTGGTAAATAGCATTCCCCCGGCTGCCACCATACTCAAACAAAGCCATCAGACTGTTGGATCGTGTATCTACATTAATCAGTCCATAGGGCCCGTTTCCACTGATCTACTGTCCACGATAAATGTTCTTTACACCATGCTAAACGACGAGTAGCATTCCGAGTGGGGATGAAAGGCTTATGAGCAGCCGCACGACTACGGTATCCCATGGAATGAAGTTCTCTGCCAATTACACTTGTACATACCATACGGGAACGGGCTACCTAAACTCTCAAAAATAAAATAAAAAAAACCCCAAAGTAAACTGCTCGGGAATTTCGGGAATGGAGGTAAAAATTCTGCGCATCACAGCGGAATGGTTTTGAAAAACGCAGCAAATAAATCCGTGAAATTCAGGTTTCTTTTCCTTAATGCAAAAGATTGTTCAGGAAGGGATTTCCTTAACTCGCGAAAGAAACCAAGGAAAAAAGCTCGGGAATTTCAGGATTTTTTTACGCTGTACTTGAACAGATTGCATCTTAAACGTTATATCCAGATAGTGCTACATATATAATGGCGTATTTTACTTCCAGTTGTATTTTCAAAAACTAATGCGGCTGGTAAAAGAGTATAAGCTAAGCGTTAAAGTTAGAATTTCAATGAATATCCTCTTTTGAGAGTTGCGGTTCCCGATATTGTCCAACATAGAGCTGATCCTTGAAACATGCTTGGTACAGTTCTTGTTTTTCGGATGAAGATGCGCCATTTTGTAAATTCGGCAACAGGGTTGGAATTCTTTTGCCAGCCATTAACGGAAAATTACCTCACGTCTGCAAAAAGGTGCCTCTCACTGACGAAGTGTAGAATGAAGAAAAGAAATTCCTTCGCGGAGAAACGTCGCGGGAAATTAATGAGGATTTGATCTCCATTGCACAAAGCAATCGCGTCGTGCAGGGCTAGCTAGCTAGCAGAGAGTGACGGAAACCCATAGATGCGTTCTCCGTTCCTGCACCGGAGCGATAGTTGTAAGCCTTTTTAATGATTTTCACTTAATGACGACCTTTCAGGTCCGAAATATAACGAAGTTTTAGAGAAATGACAAAGTCGCTTCTTATGTAAATGAAAGAGATGCGAGCGGCGCACCTGAAAAAGAAATAAGCATAAAAAATAGTGGAAGTTCAAGTGTTCCTTGGAACTCTTATTCTACTTTATGTTCCGGTAATTTAGAATGATTTACGTAAAACGATGTTCTGTATTGCGTAAACCATACTGCGCAGAGAGAAGAAGTTGTTTTTCTAGTGTGTTCCACTGTTACAAATAATTACATTTCCGTTTCTTTGAAATTAAACGTTTTGTTCAAAGCTAACTCGATACTCAAAGTTGTAAGCGCAAGGAAACTTGGTTCTTGAAACACTAAAAATGAAGAACATTTCATTTTCTTCGTTAAAAAATTTATTTTCTTCCTAGATTTTAACGAGTATTAAATCTAAGCAAATATATGATTTTTTTTTATTTTTTTGGCGGACTGGGAAAAAATGACCGTTGTTCAGAGTTAACATTTATTTGGTACAAAAGTAGAATAATTGTACAAAGCTACACTGCAAAAAATAAAATTCCGTAATTCACGAGTAACTTTCAGTCATCTCTTTCGTGAATTGACGAAGTATATTTCTGATACAACCTTTCCCGTGAAATGACTGAAAGAAAAAAGTTCCGTAATTCCCGATTCACTTTTCCGTCATCTCTTTCGTGAATTAACGAAGCCTATTTCAGATACAGCCTTTTCCGTGAAATGACTGAAAGAAAAAAAATTCCATAATTCCCGATTCACCTTCCGTCATCTCTTTCGTGAATTAACGAAGCATATTTCAGATACAGCCTTTTCCGTGAAATGACTGAAAGAAGAAAAATTCCGTAATTCACGAGTCACTTTCCGTCATCTCTTTCGTGAATTAACGGATCATATTTCTGATACAACCTTTCCCGTGACATGACTGAAAGAAAAAAATTCCGTAATTCACCGATTCACTTTCCGTCATCTCTTTCGTGAATTAACGAAGCATGTTTCTGATACAACCTTTCCCGTGAAATGACTGAAAGAAAAAAATTCCGTAATTCACGAGTCACATTCCGTCATCTCTTTCGTGAATTAACGGATCATTTTTCTGATACAACCTTTCCCGTGAAATGACTGAAAGAAAAAAATCCGTTATTCACGAATCACTTTCCGTCATTTCTTTCGTGAATTAACGAAGCATATTTCTATTTCTGATACAAACTTTCCCGTAAAATGACTGAAAGAAAAAAATTCCGTAATCCACGAGTCACTTTCTGTTATCTCTTTCGTGAATTAACGAAGCATATTTCTGATACAACCTTTCCCGTGAAATGACTGAAAGAAAAAAATTCCGTAATCCCGAGTCACTTTCTGTCATCTCTTTCGTGAATTAACGAAGCATATTTCTGATACAACCTTTCCCGTGAAATGACTGAAAGAAAAAAAATCCGTAATTCACGAGTCACTTTCCGTCATTTCTTTCGTGAATTAACGAAACATATTTCTGATACAACCTTTCCCGTGAAATGCTTGAAAGAAAAAAAAATCCGTAATTCACGTGTCACTTTCCGTCATCTCTTTCGTGAATTAACGGAGCATATTTGTGATACAGCCTTTTTCGTGAAACCTCGGAAAGAAACCTGAATTTCACGGATTTTTCGTATCATGGGAAAATTCTGAATTTTCAGAAACCTTTCCGCAGTTTCTTTTCCATATTAACGGTAAATTACCGTTCTAGAGACGTCTTAACGGAAATTTCTTAATTTTCAGAAACCTTTTCGTAATTCATTTCGTATATTAACGGAAAAACTCCGGTCTCACTTTTTTCCGTATGCGTATGACGAGAAATATCCTGTAATAGAAGCGATTTGTCAGAACACATGAGGTTTGATTAACTTTCAAATTTCAATCGTCTATCGAATTTTGAAGTTTCGCAGCGAGATCGGATATTGTGGATAGCATATCACCTGAATTTTGTTTACTGTGGCCCAGGGTATTTCTTATCCTCTCCCCTATTTTGTGCACCTGCTATATACACTATATTGACAAAAGTAGCCGGACACCAAGAAGAGAAACACAACATATCATTTATTAACATACATTAGTACGGTATCGGTCCATCTTTATCCTTAATGCATGCACTGACACTTCAAGACATTTAATTAATACAGACATTTAACTTGCAACATCGAACAGAAGTCATAGCTCTTTCCACGTTTATAAGTGAGTCGTGGAAAAATTCTCATTGGCAGCTACAAGGAATCGAACCCAGGGTTCTTTCAGTTACGCACAAGACATGCTTCCACTGTACCGCAGCGGTCTGACATACACTAACTGCCAAGACAATTGGCAGGTTGTTTCTTGGAGCCCCGCACAATGCTGGGGATTCACCAAAGATGGTAAGCAGCAACTGAAAACATAACTAGGAGGCGAATGAATAATTAATACAGACATTTGACGTGGACTAGGAACATTAAGCTATGTGAGTCTGGAGGAATTTGAGGCCGCTGTGGTACAGTGGAAGCCTGTCCGGAGCGTAACTGGAAGACCTTGGGTTCGAATCCCGGTGGCGGCCAATGAAAAATTTTCCATGGCTCACTTACAAACGTGGAGTCAGCGATGACTTTTGTTTGATGTTCCTAGTCCACGTCTTATGTTTATTATAAATCCAACATCACTAGTTCTGCCAGTATCTGTCCAACGACAGTAGAAGAGAAGTCCACTTTTCAGTTCAATGAAATCTTCTCCTTCTCTTCGTACCTCGCTTAGCCCCACGAAGTCCCAGTTGATCTTTTCGAGCTCTTCCTCCAACTCAAGGAGCCTTGAATCAGAAGATAAGGAACGTCCATTTAACGTAGCCAAGGTCAGCATCAAGTAGCAGCCTAGTCCGATCCTCCGGTGATTCTTAGCACCTTCTGCCTTCATGTCGCACTGGCCGCTGCCTTGGCCAGGTATGTTCCAGCTGCCGGAAACTGAGGGCCATATTTTGAATCGTGTAAGCACCTTCGGGCGGCTTCGGGCGGAGGGGGGGGGGTTGGCCATGACTCGCAACGCTGGCCAAGCGGGTTGGTGAGTGTGGGATAGCATTTCCTCAAATCCCGGTGGTATATTTATATCGCTATTCGTCGGTCGTTAGAGCCCCTTCGGTGGGAACAGGATGCACCACGAGAAGGCGGAATTGACATTTGTCAAGAAGAAGCTGGGATATGTTGCGCATCACCTGACCTTGTATCCCTATATCATCATCATCGTCAACCATTGTCAATCCACCGCTGGACGAAGGTCTCCCCGAGTTTCTTTCACAACGGTCTGCCTTGGGCCAGTTTCTTCCATGTTACTCCTGCATACTTTCGAATTTCATCCGCCCATCTCTCATGTAGTCTTCTTCTTGGTCTTTTCCAGTCCATTGGAATCCATCCTAAAATTTCAGCTGTCCATCGATGGTCTGTCCTTCTGGCAGTATGTCCAGCCCTATTGCCATTTCAGGGATTTAACTCTGATCATGATGTCTTCTACTCTTGTCATTTTTCTGATCGACAAGTTCCTCTTCTTATCTCTCCTGGTTACACCAAGCATACACCTCTCCATGCTGCTTTGAGTTGTCTGCAGTCTTTGTATGTCTGTTTTAGTTAAGGTCCACGTCTCTGCACCATACGTAAGCACTGGAAGGATGCATTGATCAAACACTTTCCTTTTTAGACATAATGGCATATTGCTCTTGAAAAATATACTGTTTCTTCCAAATGCCCTCCAGGCAAGTTTTATACGCCGATTGATGTTTTCATCAATGTGACCCTCACTTGATATCTGCTGTCCAAGATAAATATAGGTATTGGTTATCTCCAGCTTTTCCCCATCAATCAATAAATCTTCATTTCTTGTAAAAGCATTGAACATCACTTTTTTCTTCTGAAAGTTCATTTTCAATCCCACTTCTTTACTCTTGTCAGCAAGTTCCTGGATCATACTCTACAGCTCTGATGGGGTAGTTGCAAGAATGACTACGTCATCAGCAAAACGAAGATGAGTTAGATAATCTCCATTAATCTTTATCCCTTTGTTTTCCCAGTGCAGTGATTGAAAGACATTTTCCAATGCGGCATTAAAGAGCTTTGGAGATATAGTGTCGCCTTGTCTCACTCCCTTTCTAATCTTTATGGGTGCTGTATTCTCAAATAGCCGAATCTTTGCACTCGCATTTTCATAGATGTTATGAATAGTATTCATGCATGCATCTTCAATACCGCAGGATTTCAAACCCAATGTAACTGCTGATGGTTTCATCGAATCAAAGGCTTTTTCATAATCGATAAAAGCCATGCACAATGGAAGTTCATATTCCCTCGCTCTTTCAATTAGTTCTCTCAGTACATGGATATGATCTATTGTGCTGTAGCCATTCCTGAATCCAGCTTGTTCTCTCTGTTGAGCCATGTGCATTGTCACCTTCAAGCGGTGTGAAAGAAATTTAGTGAAGATTTTATAAACCACTGATAGGAGGCTGATAGGTCTGTAGTTGCTGAGTTCCTCAATGTCACCTTTCTTATGTAGCAGGGTCATTGTAGCCTTGTTCCAATCCTCAGGAATCTTCCCTTCCATACGGCATTAAGTGAAAATTTGGGCGAGTACTGTTTCAATTTCTCCACTTGCTTCTTGTATGATGTCTACAGTAATTCCATCTTTTCCTGGAGCTTTTCCCCGTTTTATGTTCTTGATTACATGTGTAACTTCTGTTGGGAGGACTGGAAGAACTCTGGTACCTTTTGTAATGTTTGGAGTACATGTATCATCACTTTCATATAGTTTTGAGTAGAAATCTTTCACTCTTGTCAAAATTTCACCTCTATTTCTTGTTACAGAACCATCTTCTTTTCTCAGAGCCATAATCTGTTTTCTTCCCTTACTCAAATGTCCCTTTGTTCTCTTTAGGTTTTGGTTGTTTTCAATTGCTTTCCTCACTAGTTTACAGTTGAATTTCCTTTCGTCTTCAGTGATATTTTTTCGTACTGTCTTGCATAACTCTATATATTCCACTTTGGAAGTTACATCTTGAGTTGTACTCATCTCTTTTCTTTTTGCATCAGAATTTTGGTTTTTCCTGATAATTTGTTCGTATGCAACTTGTTCTTAGTACCAGCTAATTTTGTTGCTGTCTCCAAAAGAGCCTTGGTTAGTTTTCTGTTAACTTCTGATATGTCCACTTCTTCCGACGTTATACCTTCTAGAGCAGAGAATCTGTTCTTCAGTTCAAATTTGAAGGTATTTCGATGCTTTTTTACGCTTTCCCAACCGTAGGTTAAAGAAGCGTATATGCTCCAGCTTTTTCCGTCCGTCTGTCCGTCCGTCTGTCGTCACGATAACTCACGTAAAAATGGTTCGATTTCGATGAAATTTTAGTATGTGGTAGGGGACCACCTGGGGACGAACCCTATTGAAAATGGATGAAGTGGGGTCAAAGGTCGCGACATAAGAGCGGAATTCATTCAATTGACCTTGTGCGTCATAACTTGCGTAAATAAGGTTCGATTTCAATGAAATTTTAGTATGTGGTAGGGGACCACCTGGTGACGAAACCTTTTGAAAATGGGTGAAGTGGAATGAAAGGTCAGGACATATGAGCGGGATGCATTCCATTGCCCTTATGCGTCATAAGGTGCGTAAAAATGGTTCGATTTCGATGAAATTTTAGTATGTGGTAGACGACCACCTGGAGAGGAACCCTATTGAAAATGGGACAAATAGAGTCAAAGGTCAGGACATAGGATCGGGATCCATTCCATCGCCCTTATCCCATACTATTAAGGTGGACGTCAAGTAATTTTGCTTCCTATATTTCCAATGGAAAACCTTTTGTACACATTTCCTTCACAATTAGTGTGTTCCCAAGGATGGAAATTTGAACATCGATTAAAATAACTTCATACTATAACTTGGAATACTTAACATTTTCTAAAACATAAGCATAATTATATTAAAAAAAACAATAACGTTTCCTTTGGTGGTGTTGAAACCAGAAAAAAGATGGCGCGACCTGTGCTATGATGACGTCAGTGGACAAATAAATGTTGGATTGCATACTTACGGTTATGGTTTAGAAAATATTAAGTATTCCAAGTTATGAAATGAAGCTATTTTAATCGATGTTCAAATTTTCATCCTTGGGAACGCATTAATTGTGTAGAAAATGTGTACAGAAGTCTTTCCATTGGAAGTATAGGAAACAAAATTACTTGACGTCCACCTTAAAGTAGCAATTCTTGTATGCATGTATGAAGATTTTATTTTGAAAACGGCTCTAAAAATTTTGATGAAAGTTGTTAACCTACAGTTTTCTGGTACTAGAAATCGATTTAGCTTGATCTCGACTTTAGGAGAATTCGTTTAGTGGGTTAAATAACCACCCCGAATCATAACGTTTTTAATATCTCGGCGTCGTTCCATTAATGTTACCAATGCTTAGAAATCTTATGACGTCACAATCTCATGTTTGAGAATGTTGGTGCGCTGTCACGCCATCTGTCTCATTACGTCACGCGTTGTGTGTGGATCCTATTAAAGTTTTATGACGTAGCACTTTTGCGAGCAGATGGTCCCGATTCCCATCTGCCTCATTACGTCACGCGTTGTGTGTGTATGTCCGTCCGCACGATAACTCGCGTAACAATCGTTCGATTTCGATGAAATTTTAGTAACTGGTAGGGGATCACTTGGAAAGGAACCCTGTTTAAAGTGAACGGAATGGGGTCAAAGGTCAATCTGCCTCATTACGTCACGCGTTGTGTGCGTATGTCCGTCCGCACGATAACTCGCGTAACAATCGTTCCATTTCGATGAAATTTTAGTATCTGGTAGGGGATCACCTGCAAAGGAACCCTGTTTAAAGTGAACGGAATGGGGTCAAAGGTCAGTACATAGGAGCGGAATCCATTCCACTGCTGTTATGCGTCATGACAAACGTAAAAAACGTTCGATTTCGATGAAACTTTAGTATGTGGTAGGGGACTACCTGGGGACAAACCCTATTGAAAATGGGCTAAATGGGGTCAAAGGTCAGAACATAGGAGCGGAATAACTTCCATAGCCATTTTGCGTCATAACTTATGTAAAAATGCTTCGATTTGGATGAAATGTTAATATGTTTCAGGGGCCTACCTGGGGACGAATCCTATTGAAAATGGGCGAAATGGGGTCAAAGGTTAGGATACAGGAGCGGGATCTATTCCATAGCCCTTATGCATCATTACTTACGTAAAAATTCTTCGATTGCGACAAAACTTTATCATGTTATTTCGGAGGTATACCGAACCGGTTCTCTTGAATATAATTGAAATGGGATCAAAGGTCAGGGCACAGGACCGAGATGTATTCCAAGAGTGATAACTTGAGTAATGATTTCTGGTATGTTGGAAAGCGTATCATAATCAATGCATTGCATGATTTAACTGACTTGTTAAGGTTTTGGTCTTGTCAATACACTTTGTTTGCTTTATGAACTTGCCACGCTCGAGTTTAGCATTGAGGTGCATCTTGCATTGTACCATTCTATGGTCACTACCTGTGTTGAACTTGTTTAGCACACTGCAGTCTTGCAT
Source organism: Macrothele yani (assembly GCA_039090855.1). NCBI lineage: Eukaryota > Metazoa > Arthropoda > Arachnida > Araneae > Macrothelidae > Macrothele > Macrothele yani. The sequence continues at coordinate 97,791,552 of CM077009.1, read as the reverse complement.
GACAAATTTCTTGTTACACATAATAAAATCGATTTCACTTGTCAATCGATTGGGATGCCTCCATGTCCATTTCCTTTGCGGCTTTTTCTTAAAAAAGGAGTTCATGATGAAAAACCCTTCTGCCTCTGTAAACTCTACGAGAGTATTTCCACACTGGTTTCTGTTGCCGTGACCGAATTTACCTACTGAAGTTTTATTCTGAGGCCGTTGCCCTATTTTCGCACTGAAAGTTCCCATAATGATCTTCAAGTGCGGCTTGCCTTTATTATTTAGATGACGAATTTCCTCATAAAATTCTTCAATTTCTTCTTCAGGATGACTTGTTGTGGGTGCATAAGTTTGAATAATCTGAGCTTCTCGAGAATTGGATAACGAGTCGTGCAGCTCTGTCAGAGGAATTTTCAACTTCTACAACTTTATCCTTCAGTTTCTTGTTTATTATAAATCCAACACCACTAGTTCTGCCAGTATCTGTCCCACGATAGTAGAAGAGATGTCCACTTTTCAGTTCAATGAGATCTTCTCCTTTTCTCCTTACCTCACTTAGACCGGCGATGTCCCACTTGATCATTTGTAGTTCTTCTTCCAATTCAAGGAGCCTTGAATCAGAAGACAGGGAGCGTCCGTTATACGTAGCCAAGGTCAGCATCAGATGACAGCCTAGTCCGGTCCTCCGGTGATTCTTTTATTTGTTTGCCTACTTCTTCTGGCGCTCATTTGTACCTAATTATTTCATGATTCGCATTCTTATTCTGTACTCCAAGTGTTTAATAAATGCATATTTAAACCTTAGCACCCTCTGCCTTCATGTCGCACTGGCCGCTGCCTTGACCAGGTACATTCCAGCTGCCGGAGACTGAGGGCCAAGATTTAAGTTTTGGAGTCTTTTTGGAGGGGTTTGGCCATAACTCATCACACTGGCCAAGCGGGTTGGTGAGTGTGTGATAGCATTTCCTCTAATCCCGATGGTATAGTTAAACTGCTATTTGGCGGTAGTTGGATGCACCACGAGAAGGCGAGGTTGACATTTGTCAAGGAGAGGCTGTAGTATATTGCGCATAACCTAATCTTACATCCCTATATATATATGGGTAAGAATTAATGTAGATTATTTAACTCACCCTTGCCGCTCCAGTGGCGCAGTAACGTAAACGATGGCTTCTGATCATTCGTTCGAGATGGGTCCAAGTTCGAATCCCTGTGAAGCATGGATGTTGTTCGTTTTACGGCACTGGCTCTGACCCTTCACTGGAGTCAGTGGCTCTAAATTAGGAACGCACGACCGACTGCTTTTAGCCCATTGTGTTGCACACGGTGGTCGTTAAACCCCTAGCAAAAAAAAACCCACCTTTGTTTTTGCTGATGTGGTAGTCATTTTTGCAACTACCTCTTCAGAGCTGCAGAGTAGGATCCAGGAAGTTGCTGACAAGAGTTAAGAGGTGGGATCAAAACTGAACTTCCATAAAACAAAACTGATGTATAATGCTTTTACAAGAAATGAAGATTTAAAAGCTGGAAATAACCGATACATACATTTACCTTGGACAACTGAACAAATATCAAGCGAAGGTCTCATTGATGAAGAAATTAATCGGCGCATAAGACTTGGTTGGAGAACCTTTGCAACAAACAGTACACGTTTCAAGTGCAATATGCCATTATGTCTTAAAAGAAAAGTATTTAATCAATGCATCCTGCCAGTGCTTACGTACGGAGCAGAGACATGGACCTTAACTAAAAAACACATGCAAAGATTGCAGACAACTGAAAGTAACATGGAGAGGTGCATGCTTGGTGTAGCCAGGAAAGATAAGAAGAGGAACTTGTGGATCAGGAAAATGACAAGAGTGGAAGACATTGATCACAGTAAAATCCCTGAAATATTGCCAGAAGGACGGTCACCGATGGACAGCAGAAATTTTAGATTGGATTCCAAGGGACAGGAAAAGACCCAGAACAAGACCACATGGGAGATGGGTGAATGAAATTCTAAAGTATGTGGGAGTAACATGGAAGAGACTGGCACAAGACAGACCATTGCGGAAGAAACTTGGGGAGACCTTCATCCAGTAGTGGATTGATAATAGTTGTTGATGATAATAATGACATTATATATATCCCGCTTCTGGACAGTGCAAATTTCAGGGGTTTTGAGGAGATAGCAATAAAATAACAGCTAAATACATCCACATATACGCCAAAATCTTCACTAAAGTTCATATATATAAAATCTTCCCTAAAGTTCTTTCACACCGCTTGAAGTTAACACTGGATATGGCTCAACCGAGAGAACAATCTCGATTCAGGAGTGGCTACAGCACAATAGATCATATCCACGTACTGAGAGAACTAATTGAAAAAGCGAGGGAATATGAACTTCCATTGTGCATGGCTTTTATCGATTATGAAAAAGCCTTTGGTTCGGTGAAACCATCAGCAGTTACAATGGCTCTGAAATCCTGCGGTATTGAAGATGCATACATTAATATTATTAATAACATCTATGAAAATGCAAGTGCAAAGATTCGGCTGTTTGAAAATACAACACACATGAAAATTGGAAAGGGAGTGAGGCAAGGTGACACCGTATCTCCGAAGCTCTTTAATGCCACATTGGAAAATGTCTTTCAATCACTGAACTGGGAAAACAAAGGGATAAAGATTAATGGAGATTATCTAAGTCACCTTCGTTTTGCTGATGACGCAGTCATTTTTGCAACTACCCCATCAGAGCTACAGAGTATGATCCAGGAACTTGCTGACAAGAGTAAAAAAGTGGGATTAAAAATGAACTTTCAGAAGACAAAAGTGATGTTCAATTCTTTTGCAAGAAATGAAGATTTATCGATTGATGGAGAAAAGCTGGAGATAACAGACACGTACGTTTATCTTGGACAGCAGATATCAAGTGACGGTCACATTGATGAAGAAATTAATCGGCGTACAAAACTTGCCTGGAGAGCTTTTGGAAGAAACAGCATAATTTTCAAGATCAATATGCCATTATGTCTTAAAAGAAAAGTGCTTGATCAATGCATCCTTCCAGTGCTTACGTATGGTGCAGAGACGTGGACCTTAACTACAAGAGACATACAAAGGCTGCAGACAACTCAAAGCAGCACTGAGAGGTGCATGCTTGGTGTAACCAGGAGAGATAAGAAGAGGAACTCGTGGATCCGAAAAATGACAAGAGGGGAAGACATCATGATCAGAGTTAAATCCCTGAAATGGCAATGCGCTGGACATACTGCCAGAAGGACAGACCATCGATGGACTGCCGAAATTATAGATTGGATTCCAAGGGACAGGAAAAGACCCAGAAGAAGACCACATGGGAGATGGGTGGATGAAATTCTAAAGTATGCGGGAGTGACATGAAGGAGACTGGCCCAAGACAGACCGTTCTGGAGGAAATTTGGGGAGACCTTCGTCCAGCAGGGGATTGATAATGGTTCACAATGATGATGATGATGATGATACGCCAAAAAATAGTATGCTTCTTAACTTTATAATTTCGTGATGCTTCGTGTCTATGAACTGCACAGAATTTACAGTCGCCGTCCCATTTCGCAAAAGAATGACCCAGATTGCATTTAAGGCCTAAAGCAAACTTTGGTATCTAGTGCATTATACATAAATGGGAAACGAATTTCCCAGCAGAAATAATTCTTCTACAGTACATTGAAGGCGATACAAATGTATTCATTGGCAGTGATGTGCCTAATTTTCACTGTAATTTTCAAGTCTTCTGAAAGAGTGGCTTCATGGATAACAGTGAAAATACGGCAGTATCTAGTGCGTTTTGTATTGGCACGCCGTAATTTTATTAAAGAAGTTTCCTTCTCTTTCTATCCATCCCAAAATGTCTTACGTCGAAAACATCTTCCCATTATTCACTCCATCTAGATGATATCGATATTATCTAGTTTTCCGTTATCAACGGGGAATGCATGCGTCATACCAACCAATTCTCTTGCTGGACATTAAACTCAACTGCAGCTTTCTCCACATGAGTTTATGCGTGCTTCTTTGTCGATGAAAGTTTCGGTGAAGTTGCTTCGGGGTTAGCGAGACGCAATTTCTCTGTTTTTACGGATGGGTTGTCCCGTGATATTTGTGCAAATGCACCTGCCCTAGTTCTGTGATGTTTTCCATGCTGGCGCCCCAAGTCAATGAACATATCTCGCTGGCGTGTCACCAACACTACGATCGACCTACATGCAGTTGCCAGATTCAATTTCTTGTTTCCTCTCTCTCTCTTGTAAGCGCGTTTCATCCGAGCGAATGTGCTTTATTATTAACTGTACCATGTCCATCTTCTCGACTGTTTAAGCATGCACCATCAAGCGCGAATTGCTCCAACGCATTTCCTTTAAATCTGATGCAAGAGACGTTTTACACTTGAAACATGGTATGAACACTTTCTACGAGTATCCATTGAAGGAGCCTTATCACGTCTTTCAACGTAGATGTATATAAATGTGAAGGCGTTATCCCTCGCTTTGTACGTCTGAGAACCTCATACCTACCCCCGTTTTAGTGGTGTATTGTAAATTTAAGTGTCCTCCCGAGAAACGTCTTAAGGGCCACTATGTAAAGAGAAATGATAACCCCACGAAAGCTTTCAAATTATCAGTAATAAGCTCTACATCACTGTCTATGCAAGTTTTTCAATACACGTCGGCCACTACACTAATAAGGAACACCCCCTGGGTCGAACAAACAAAACCGCACCAAACTTCCATTATAAATCATTTACGTACCGCTGAATTCAATGTATTGGGTTGTCGGAAAAATCATGACGTATTTTGTTTTGCAAAGGTCATTTATTCATAGAAAGAACAAAGATCAATCAATGATCATGAAAAGAAATACGGGATTACGCCATATAATACAAATTTTGAAGATGACAATCCGATTTTGGGCGTAAATGTGACAAGGATGGTAAGTCAGATAATATCCGAAAACTTGAAAATTTTCATCGTCCTGGAGCGGGACTCGAACCCGCGTCTCCCAGAAAACGCCCGGGTATGGGAGACGCGGGTTAGAGTCCCGCTCCAGGACGATGAAAATTTTCAAGTTTTCGGATATTATCTGACTTACCATCCTTGTCACATTTACGCCAAAAATCGGATTGTCATCTTCAAAATTTGTATTATATGGCGTAATCCCGTATTTCTTTCATGATTTATCTGCTTCTCCGGGCAGGATTCGCTAGTCGGTTGCTTCGACTAGCGAATCCTGTGATGGTTAAATTTAAATTGATCGGAAACTTGAAACTTGGTCGTTCTGGGTGGTTAGCATACCCGGGCGTTTTCTGGGAGACGCAGGTTCGAGTCCCGCTCCAGAACGATGAAAATCTTCAAGTTTTCGGATATTATCTGACTTACCATCCTTGTCACATTTACGCCGAAAATCGGATTGTCATCTTCAAAATCAATCAATGATGTTATGCCCGTTTTGTTCGATAACCTTTTGCCATCTTTCAGCGAGCTGCAGAATGCCTCGTTCATAGAAGGACATGTCTTTCATGGCGAAAAACTTTACAAGGTGCTGATTTACAGCCTCATCTGAATTGAACGTTATACCACGCAAGGACTGTTGAAGAGAGCGAAACAAGTAAAAGTCTGACGGCGCAAAGTCAGGCGAGTATGCTGGATGTGGCAACAGATCCCACCCAAGCTCCAATAATTTTTGGCGGGTGATCAAACTTGTGAGTGGTCTCGCGTTGTGATGGAACACAACACCTTTACGATGAACGAGCCCTGGACGTTTCTGGACGATGGATTCGTTCAAACTGTCCAATTGCCGACAGTACACATTCGAATTGATTGTTTGGTTCCGTGGTAGGAGCTCGAAAAACACGACTCCTTTAAAATCCTACCACACTGAGACCAGAACCTTCCGCTGATGAATGTCTGCTTTGGATGTCGCTTCAGGCGAAGCAGCACGTCGGGACAAAGACCGTTTGCGCTGCACATTGTTGTACGCAATCCACTTTTCGTCACCAGTTATCATTCGCTTCAAAAAAGGATCGTTTTCTTCACGTTTAATGAGCATATCGCAGATGTTTATACGCGCCGTCAATTGAGCTTCTTTGAGTTCATAGGAAACCCACACATCGAGCTTGTTTACGTATCCCACCTTCTTCAGGTAGTCCTGAACGCTTGAATGATGGATGTGCAATGTGTCTGCAATCTCTCGTGTCGTGTAACGTGCGTTTGACTTGATCAATGCCGTGATTTGGTCGTCATCAACCTTGGTGGGCCTCCCCGACCGAGGAGCATCGTTGAGGTCAAAATCACCAGCACGGAATTTTGCGAACCACCGCTGGCACTGACATTCTTGTAGAGCATTATCACCATACACTATACGCAACTTTCCACAAGCTTGACGCGCGTTCTTCCCTTTACGGAAGTAAAACAGTAAAATATGGCGAAAACGCACAGTTTGGTCTTCCATCTTCAACTTGATGTCAAATCTCTGCAAATCAACCGAATCACTCACTATTCCTTTTAGACTGCAGCTAGAACTGGCACCTGTCGAATGCCGTAGCGATAACGGAGCTGCGCATGCTTCTAGTACTTCCAAAACCGCCCAACCGCCATCAGGTGCCAAAATACGTCACGACTTTTCCGACAACCCGATAGATGTCTCTGAACATAGGTGTCACGTCGAAGCGTAAGGAGCGGATCTGTAGGAAAATAATTATCACGTATAGTACATAGGACTGTTCACGTCCGTAACTTCATAACGAAGGGTCAGCGTGTGCAAGTGTCAAAATATATTAATTTCTGTAAGGGATGTCTATAAAATGACCAAAGCAATAACCATTGTTACAAAATGCACACGAATTAATAAATGCAACATCGGTACACCCATAGAATGCACACGCACGAAGAACATTAGTGTTGAAAGCCACATCGATGACACTTTTGAAATTCTGCACAGGTTCAACACGATGGTAGCCAGCTTTCTGCCTTGCGTAACGAAGCGTCGGCCTATTGATCTCCGCAGATCACAGAATGCATCTTCAGAAGGAATATAATATTCTGTCATGCAATTTTGGATGCGGCGTGTTGGATCGTAGTTTTATGTAGTCTGTAATCCTCTTTGCGTGAATTTCATGTTGTCTGAAAAAATTGACATCGAGGGGTTGAACACATTTCGCAGTTTTTGGTGGAATGATTTTTAAATGAACTTGTCCCCCCCCCCCGGAGGCTTCCTGAAGTATTCGTTCATCCTTGTACCCAGACCAGGAATCACAAAGTACGAGATTCACGTTGGTGCATGCGGATGGCAGGATACGAGTACGACGCAAACCACATGACGCGATGGACCCTTCTTGCCAGCAGGGTACTCTTCAAGCATGGTGGGGGTTGCATTATCATCTGGGGACTGTCTACGTGGACTGGAATGGAACCCCTGGTACGTGTGACATCGTTCCTCACAGGTCAACGTTACCGGGATATCCTAGACGACCATTTGCTCCCGTTTGTGCGTCTTCAACATCCCACTGGGGACCTCATCCTGCAACAAGACAATGCAGCTCCCGAATTGTATATCCGAATGGTTGAATGAACACTCCACCGCTTCCTTGGCCAGCTAGTTCACCTGACCTCAATCCCATCGAGCACATCTGCGATGCCATCGAGAGATATGTTCGAGGCTCTGACCCCTCCATCAAATCTTCGTGAACTGTGGGAGCTTGTTCAGGGGTAGTGGATCCGTATGGCATCCCAACGCTTCTGGTGTTTTGTCGAGTCCATGCCGAGACGAATCGCTGTCGTCATCAAGGCGAAAGGTGGTGCTACACGTTACTAGACAGGTGTCTCTAATTCAATTGCTCTTCAGTGTATCTCGTCGAGAGCGTTAAAATGATACCGCACTCAGTCGTTTTGCACTCACGGTTGTCCAGATAAACCGCGATGAAGTGTTCACCGGTTCACAAGACAATTTTTTAAATGTTTACTTCAAACCAGTGCGAAATGTTCTTCGTATATTTGAATAGATCTCGTCGAGAGCTTTAAAACGATACCATGCAGAGTCGTGTTGCGCGCTCACGGTTGCCGGGATAGAATGAGTCAAACGCGACTCCACATCCAGAAATATTGCATCATCTGACCCGCTCACAGGGAGTGTCACGCGCACGATGTATTGCGCTGTGCCAGAATTAGACTCCATGCTATTTATGAATATGCTACAACGATTAATGCGCAGCACGTATTTTTAACGCTATAATGATTTCAATTTGGACCTATTTTTGTCACAGCCGGTCGGCCGTAGGTCGACCCATACTACTCGCGGAGTTAGACGTAATCCTACGTCAAAACAACAACAGCTAAAAACTTCCAACTGTCAGACGCTAGGCAGTCTACTTAAAAATAAAATGAATGCGTAACGTTAAGTAAAAGAAAAAATTATAGATATTGTTTGTTCTTTGGGGAAAGAACGTAGAACTTAATTCGCAATTTACCGATCCAAATAGGCGATCAGTTTTCTCCCCCCCCCCCCTTTTTTTTTTTTTTGAAATTAAAATTCGAAAGAACGCTGCCAGGTTTTAACTGCCTTCGATTCGTAGTGTCATGATATTGAAAATCTTTCTCGTTAAAAGTGGCAGAATATATTCGGTACTGCGCACATTGGCATGGGAAGCCATATTCCTTCAACAGTTCCGGCCATTTTAGAGGAAACATACGAAAAGTTATCTTTTCCTCCATACTTTTTAGGTGTCAGAATTATTTAGCACAATTATACGATGATCAAAAGTTAGGCATGGCGTTAATAAATATATATATATATATATATATATATATATATAAAAGTCGCCATTTTTGAACCCTTGCAACGTATTCCTTGTTAAGAATGGAAAAACGGATGAAAACAAACTATTGCTGGTCCGAAGCAATAATTTAGAATTTGGAGTGGACAGCTTAAAACCCTGACTTAAATCTTATAGAGGCCCTTTGGGATGAACTTGAACGTCAGATTCGAACTCGAACGACACGTCCAACTTCTGTCTGAACAAGAGACCTGCAGAGGCAATATTTTTAGGCCCGAGCCCGGCCCGGCCCGGCCATTCAGGTCCGGCATAGGTTTTATTTGCGTAACTGTCACTTGCTTTAACACAGACGGTATTTGTACTGTTACTTTTTGGACTAACTCGAAACTCGTGTAAAAAGAGGGCATAAGTAAGTTAACTAACCCACCACTAACCAGAAATACGGCAAATGTAATAAATAGTATTCAGTGAACTTAAGTAAATTATCGTCATTTCATAATCGAACCCTTCGTAGGGTCAGATCACTGTTTATACGAGATAAGTACTGTCTTCTTTGACACTTTTGCCCAGAACATAATATAAATTGATGCTGAGTTACACCCACGCACACACAATAACATGCCTAATGGTTAATAGTTAATACAACAAACTCTCGTACGCAGAATACGATTCCGTTCTGTTGGCCCGACGTCTTTGATTTTAATTCTTCAGGTTTAGGATATAACTTCCAAAATCCAAAAGTAACACAATTTTCCGATTGTTTTGCTCCTCGAATCGCTAATTTACTCAACCCAATATTCATCCATTTTTAAAACAAAGCAAGTAGCAAATCAAAATTATAAAGACAGAGCTTAAGAATAGTTTATTGCCACAAGTTGAAGCTTTAATCGATTCCTAATTCCCACAAATGCAAACCATCATACGGAGCAAGTGTTTTCCTGGTGTAAACTTCCGAAATAAATGGAATATGGATTCAGAGGGGAGTGCGATTGCCAAAGATCAAAGACGCGCGCAAAATGAATAAATAAAAAAAAAAAATAAAAAAATAGCACAAGGCGGGAGAGAAGAATGATTGTGAGAAACAAGAAATAAGATAAAGGGAAGGGAAAGACAGAGACTTCAAAAACAGAATGACCTAAATTTATCAACAACCTGACTACACGGTACACATGCAAGTGCAGGACTGTCCAAGCACGCCTAAATTGTAGGCCCGGCCCGACCCGACCCGACCTGCGAGCCGGGCGCAGGGCTCTAGTCTGAAGAGACCACTGCTATGTGAGAGAAATGAAACAATATACCTGCAATTGCTTACCAGAATCTCATTGAAATTGTTCCAAGGAGAGTACACAATGTAGTTGTGTCCAAAGGCGGGCTAACTCCTAACTGATTTTGCCCATAAATGCAGTATTGTGTAAAAAGCACTGATGTCCGGAGATTTTTCCACATAGCGTATATGAAAATCAATTTTTCTTTTAATTTTAAGAACTGTTTTTAAAATCACTGAACGCTGGGCGTCCATTCCAAAACAACCCTGATACTGTTCATTTTACATTTTGTTTTTTTTAATTTAAGTGTCTGGTTTATGCACAAATCGCTGAACATAAGAAAATAATAGGGAGCCGCAAAATGGTCAAATTTAATTTGCTATTTTATAAATGTGGAGAAGTTTAAGGTGATTATAATAATCATTTGAAATTTGAAAAGGACAGTGCGTGTACGACGAAGGGCTGTAACCTATTTGAAAGTGGGAGAGATTGTAAGCTAAAAGAAAAAAAAAATCTTTTTGAAAAGGGCCTCGCGCCCCAAAACTTAAATTAATAATAAATACAAAACATTTATTGAAAATAATTTTGTTTTTATTTCCTAAACTGCGAGGCCCCATGAAGACACAGGGCCCGGGACGACCATCCCGGTGGACCCAGTCAGTCTTGTATACAACAAAGGTCCTCAAAAATAAGTAGCATGGATATACACGGTCGAGTCACATTATTGTGACCACCAGCTAATATCCAGAGTAACCGCCGTGTGTGCAGCGCGGACAGCAGCTAGACGGGCTGGGAGTGACTCAGTAAGGTGCTGAAAGGTGTTCACAGGTATGTGGAGCCATGCTGATTGCAGTGCATCTGACAGCGGCCGGAGGGAGCGTGGTAGAGGATTCATAGAGCGAACGACACGATCGAGGTGATCCCTCAGATGCTCAATTGGTTTAAGTCTGGGGAATTAGGAGGCCAGGGAAGTGCTTTGAAGTCTTCATCGTGCTCTTCCAACCACTCTCGGACATTTCTAGCTGTGTGACACGTCGCATTGTCGTGCTGGAATATCCCATCCGCCCCAGGGAAGACAATCAGAATACATGGGCGTACCTGGTCTGCAAGGATGGATTCATAACGAATTCGGTCCATAGTGCCTTCCACAGGTATGAGTGGACCCAGAGAATGCTACGAAAACATTCCCCAGACCATAACGCTGCCCCCACCAGCTTGTGTTCTGCCAGCAATGGTTGTAGCGTTATTGTTCTCCGATATTTCTTGCCATATACGCTAAAGTCCATTCGTTCGATAACCCTGCACGGGGATAACTGGTTTTTCAGTTATTTGGGGAGCGGCGCCCCCACGGCCCGAGCTAACCTTGTGACGGTTTCTATTGCCTCTGCGGCTTTGACGATTACATCACCGAAGGGACAGCTGTTCATCCAGCTGATGGGGGATGGCGTCCCCACGGCCCGAGCAGTTTTCTCTTATTGTTTTGCTTTTTTCGTCTTTCGTTCATATCTTGACATGTACCCGCCTCAGTTGTGGGCTGCTGAGGTTGTGATGAGGCGCCAGCTCCGGGTTTTGTTCCTCGTTCCCTTTCCTGTCTTTTTCTCTTTTATGTTACATTTTCTGTTTTTCCGGAGCTGGTTAGCTTAGACCTACCTGCATGTTTGCCGTGTGCGGTGACCCGTACAGGTGGAAATGAGGATGCTGAAGGCTGAGGTCTTTGGGAGGCCGGGTTGTAGTGTCTCCAGATACCAACTCTCCTCTTTGCTCTCTGCTTCACCCTAAACGGGAGGCTGGGAGCTAACCCACTCCTAGTCAGGAAGTCTGTGGCCGAGTGGCGTCCAGACTTCTAGCGGGTTGTCGTTCTGTTCGGCTGGGTGAGTTTGGGGGTAGGGTGGGCTTGCCAAAGGGGTGTTCTCCGGGCACGGGAAAGTCTGGATGCACGCCGAGCGTGTGTCTGCCCTACCAACTTGCTATATCCGCTGACTATCCCTAGAGCCGTGTCCTGCGTCCTCTTGGGCTTGCGGACCTCCGGCTCTCCCTCGTTGGGCTCGGTAGTGGGTGGGGAGGTTGGCGGATGAATCTTTTTCTCTCTCTCATGGCAAACCAAAGTGTTTCCCATGCTGTACCATTGAAGCGCCGTGTGAAGGAAGGGACACCCTCCTCCACTAAGAAACTACTAACTACCAACTGCAATGCTCTGTTTCTTCTCATTCATTCAGTTGATCCTGCTCAGTCTCTCAGTTCGAAGAGTCCTTTCTGGATTAATAAGGCTCTTCAGGCCGTTGCGGGCTCTCCAAAGAGTGTTAAGAAGCTCCCGTCAGGGGATCTTCTTGTGGAGACATCTCATCCACGTCACAGTGCCACCTTGCTGGAGACGACCGTTCTGCTGGACATTCCTGTACAGATCTCGCCCCATGGATACCTCAATTCCTCTCGCGGTGTCGTCAACTCCCGCGACCTGCTCGAATGCAGTGATGAGGAATTGTTGGTTGAACTTGGGGACCAACATGTCACTGGGGTTCGGCGTATCCTTTTCAAGCGGGATGGGAAGTCTATTCCCTCCCGGAACATTGTCCTGACCTTTGATTCACCTACCCTGCCAACTTCCATTAAGGCGGGGTACTTGCGTCTAGATGTTCGGCCATACGTACCGAACCCCTTGAGATGTTTCAAATGCCAGCATTACGGTCACTCCCAGCAGTCTTGCCGTAATGTAACAAAGTGTGGGCGCTGTGGTTCAACTGAACACTCTTTGGCGGACTGCTCCGCTGAGGCGGATCACTGTGTGAATTGTGAGGGTTCCCACTCTGCGTCTTCTAAGCAGTGTCCCAAGTGGATCAAGGAGCAGGCTATCCAACGCCTGAAGACCACTGAACATCTGTCATACCCTGAGGCCAGGCGGCGGATAGCTCCTCTTCCATCCGGCCGGCGCTCCTATGCCTCGGTTGCGGTTCAGACGGAGGTGACCATCACGGCGCGTTGTCCTCATGATTTTGAGGACATCGTCGCTGCTGGGCTGGAAGCACTGAAGTCTCGCCGCAATGCATCCAAGGCGACATCTACATCGTCGCCTAAACCTTCTTCTACGCCGAAAACATCTTCGGCCATCACAGGGACCCAGGTCCAGGGCACTGCAAAGAAGAAGCCAGAAAAGTTGAAACTCGGCTCATCCTCCCCGAAACAGAGCAAGCAAAAACCACCTCTCAACACAGGGGGTAAACACAGCCCTGTGTTACCTCCAGACACTGCCGATGAATTGGAGGTGACGGACGACATGGAGACTTTCTAGTCGTCTGTCTTCATTCTTTAGATTCATTTTTTCATTATGGCCACGCTCATTCAGTGGAATTGCCGAGGTCTGCGTTCACGCATTGATGATTTAAAAGGCTTACTGTCTTCGCACACACCTGTGTGCGTGTGTCTTCAGGAGACAAAGCTTCGCACAACGGACACTCCTTCGCTGCGGAGACATTCACTTTTCCGCAAAGATCACCTAGACGGCGTTATCGCCTGCGGAGGAGTGGCCGTCGTTGTTCCTCATGGTGTTCCTGTCACTGCAGTTGCCCTTCGGACGACTTTGCAGGCAGTGGCAGTGAGACTATCTGTGAACACACTGTTCACAGTGTGTTCCATCTACATACCACCAGATGAAGCTGTAAGCCTTTCGGATCTGGAAGATTTAGTTCACCAGCTGCCGCCTCCTTTCTTCATCTTAGGAGATTTCAATGCACACAATCCGTTGTGGGGTTCCACCACTCGAGACTCCAGGGGCCGTGTTGTTGAGTCCCTTCTCTCCAACACGTCCCTCTGTCTCCACAACACCGGGGCAGTCACTTACTTTCATGAACCCACCCGCTCGTACTCAGCCATTGCTCTGTCCTTGAGTTCGCCATCGTTATATCCTGCCTGGTCCTGGAGCGTGTCTGATGATCCCCTTGGCAGTGATCACTTTCCCATCTTTCTCCGTCTAGCAGGTGACGAGTACCGTCATCCTACTCGCCCTGCTAGATGGGCTATCGATCGATCCAAGTGGGACTCATTCACGGCTTCAGCGACCATTACTCCAGACATGGTGACCTCAGGTACGATCGATGAAGCTGTTGCGGCGGTAACGGATTGTGTTGTGCAAGTGGCAGAATCTACCCTCCCCAGGACGTCGACTAAACTTCCACGTTGCCCGCGACCTTGGTGGAATTCCACTTGCAAGGCAGCTCGTCAGGCCCAACATCGGGCTTGGGGTAGGTTTCGTCGGTACCCCACCGACGCGAACCTACTTGCTTTCAAGAGAGTCAAATCTTATGCGCGTTTGGTACGTCGTCGTAGCCAACGGGAATCTTGGATACGCTATATATCCGGGATTAACACCACTACCAGCTCTAAGATCGTTTGGGACAGGATCCGCAAGATTCGGGGTAAGTGCCCTTCTGGGGAAATCTCCATTCTTGAGAGTGGTGGAGGAACGGTTGCTGACGCTCAGGGTATTGCTGACTGTCTGGGTGCCGCATTTTCTTCGGTGTCCAGCAGCCGCAATTACCCTGCTTCGTTCCGGCAGGCACAGCCGCGGCTTGAACGGTCCAAAGTTTCCTTTGGACCGTTTTTCGCTACCGATTATAACAGCCCGCTGACTGCCGTCGAACTGAAGATTGCCCTGAATCGGTCCGGCCGAACATCTGTCGGACCGGATAACATCCATTATGACATGCTGAAGCACCTTTCTCCGTCCTCTCTTGAATGTCTGCTGGTCCTGTTTAACAGGATCTGGCACGAGCGTGACTTTCCCGAATCTTGGCGCACTGCCATTGTCGTTCCTGTTCTCAAACCTGGTAAAGATCCCGCTAACCCGTTGAACTACCGACCAATTGCTATGACGAGCTGCATCTGCAAAGTTCTAGAGCGCATCATCAATTTTCGTTTGGTTTTTTATTTGGAATCACGTCACCTTCTTTCACCTCATCAGAGTGGATTTCGGAAATTCCGATCCATCTCAGATCATCATCTTCGCCTTGAGACATCTGTCAGGGAGGCGTTTGTCCGGCGTCAGCACTTGGTCTCCGTGTTCTTCGATATGGAAAAAGCCTACGATCGAACCTGGAGATACGGCATTCTCCGTGATCTGCATGACTACGGATTGCGGGGAAATTTGCCAACCTTCATTGCCGGATTTCTCCAGAACCGGATGTTCCATGTGCGCGTTGGATCGACCCTCTCTGCGTTATACCCACAAGAGCAGGGTGTCCCTCAAGGCTCCATTCTTTCTGTGACATTGTTCATCCTTCGTGTTAATCATCTTTTCACTCTACTTCCTCCGTCGGTTCGTGGCTCCATGTACGTGGATGATCTGCAGATCTCTTGCGCATCTGTCAACATGCGCACTATTGAGCGGCAGCTGCAGTCGGCCATTAATAAGATCTCTACCTGGGCCTCCCACAATGGATTTGGCTTCTTGACCCAGAAGACCGTTTGCGTGCATTTTTGCCGCAAACGGGGCCTTCACCCAGACCCCAGTCTCCGTCTGGATGGTACCACCCTTCCCATGGTGTCAGAAGCCAAGTTCCTTGGGCTAACTTTTGACCGAGCACTCACCTTTCGACCTCACATCCAGTCTTTGAAGGTGTCGTGCACGAAGTCATTGAGTATCTTGAAGGTCCTCTCTCGAACATCTTGGGGGGCTGACAGGTGCTCAATGCTTCGCATTTACCATTCCCTGATTAGGTCAAAGTTAGACTTCGGATGCATAACGTACGGTTCTGCACGTCCTTCCGTGTTACGACCGCTGGATCCTGTTCATCACCAGGCTCTGCGGCTATGCACTGGTGCTTTCCGTACCTCTCCCGTGCATAGCCTGTATGCCGAGGCCCATGAACCGCCGTTGTGCATCCGACGTAAGCAGCTGTCTCTTAAATTCTTCACCAAGTTGCAGTCTCTTCCTGATCATCCACTGCATGATTCCCTCTTCCAACCGCAATGTGTCAGCCTATTCTCACACCGGCCTTCCTGTGTTCCGACGTTTGGGATTCGGTTGTCGAACTTGGTGCGCGATGCTGGTCTAGACTTGTCAAGGATCGGTTTGACCCGGTTCTACATGAACCGTCTTGGCAGCCGGTTCAAGCAACGGCTGACCTTTTCCTTTGTGTGTGGCCAAAGTCTTCCACTCCTGCTCTGGTGTACCAGCAGCTCTTTGCCGAGATACAGTCTCTCTTCCCGGATTTCGTGCCGGTATTTACTGACGGGTCGAAATCCAGTGAGGTTGTTGGATCCGCATTCGTGTGTGGCGATGCCTCCCTTGCTGAGAGGCTTCCGCCTGAATCCACCGTCTTTTCGGCAGAGATGCGTGCGGTACACCTCGCTTTGTGTCACATACAGTCTAGATCTCATCGTCGCGCTTTGATTTGCTCCGATTCCCAGTCCGTCATCTAAGTTTTATCTTCTCCAGAGGACACGGACTCACCTGTCATCCGTGATGTCCGTCGTCTTCTTGGAAATTTGGAGGGTGATGGCTTCCTGGTCCGATTCTGTTGGGTTCCTGGCCATGTTGGGATCCGCTGTAACGAGCTGGCAGATCTATCTGCCAGGTCTGTTTCCTCCATGTCGCCAGCTCGGCAGCCACTGTCTTTCCGAGATTTTCGCCCTTTGATCCGGAAAATTGTTTTGGATGAGTGGCAGTCCCTGTGGTCTCAACAGGGCAGCAGTAAACTTTATGCCATCAAACCACGGATCGGACTATGGAAGTCTAGTTTGCGGAAGAACCGTCGTGAGGAAGTTGTTCTTGCGCGTCTCCGCATTGGGCAATGTCGTTTTACTCACCGCTTTTTGCTGTGTGGCGACAGTGCCCCGATGTGTGAGGCGTGCCACTGTCGTCTCACCGTCCTTCATGTATTGTGTACTTGTGTTCGTTTTTGTGATCATCGTTTTCGTTATTTTCATTCTCATTTGTTGGACGAAGGAGCAGACTCTCATTGGTGAGGACTGCGATCTGACCGCAGTGTTCTCCTTTTTTTAAGGACATTGACTTTTTTAACCTAATCTAGTTTTTACCGTATTCATTTCCATCTTTTCTTTTTACCGCTTCATCCTGTTTTTAACCTTGTGTACGTGTTTTATTGATTTTGTTCTCTTTTGATGTCTTATGTTTGGCGCTCTTTGGCCAACCCTGGCCCTTGCGCCATTAAAATCTACATACCTACCTACCGTTCGATAAAGCAGAAAACGTGACTCATCGGAGAAGGCAATCCATTGATTATCAGCGAAGGCCCAATTCCGATACTGCCGTGCAAATGTAAGCCTTTTCTGCCGATGCATCTTCGTTAGCATTGGTGCAGTGACCATCCGTCTGCATCGGAGACCCATACGCAGCAGGGTTCACTGAACTGTCGTTTTACACACACTTCCGGTAGCCCCCTGGTTCATCCGGCCAGTGAGTTGCTCCACTGTAACGTGCCGATCGGCCCTCACGCATCTTCGAAGCCGACGTTCACCTCGTTCTGCAGTTTCCACGTCGCTTATTCGCAACAGTGCCATTTCTCCAATCACGATACACTTTAACCACAGCAGCGCGCGAAGAGTTCACAAACTGCGCTGTTTCAGAAATACTGCCACCCTTGGCCCGAATGCCGATAATCATCCATTTTTGCAAATCTGATAAATCGTCCCTTTTATCCATGGCAGCAACGAGTGATTTGTTTCCAGAATACCTACAGGACACCTTATATACCCTCCAAGCCAGCTCACGACACGTGCCTTCTTTCAATGGCTACGCGCTGTCGACGTCACAAGTAGGAGGTGGTCCCAATAATGTGACTCGACTGTATATTTAGAACGTCTTTGAAAAAGAAAACAAAAAGGCTCGCATATTTTATCGCCAAATGCGTCCGTCAGTTGGCACTGTATCTATGCATCTATTAGTCCTGTATTAAAAATTATTTTATATTGGGAAACCTGAAGTGTTAGAACGACTACTTTTTAATCTTTTCTCGGTGCACATACTTCGCCGCTACGGCACGTAAATGAAGATGGTATCGAATTCAAAATACACTCACGGACAATTAAATTTGCGCACCTTGAAGAAAACATGCAACAACCACGTAACTTTGCAAATAGCTAGAGTGCTTGCTGGCATGCAAATGATCCACGTTTGCTGCGAGTGCGCATGACCGCACACCCTGAGTGCAAACTGGCAGCCTTATAAACCGGCTTGTTATCGTTTCCCCATGAAAGTGGGCCGCGGGTGGCCTAGTGGGGAACGTTCGTGACTGCCATGGAGAAGACCTCAGGTTCGATCCCGGGCAGGTACGAACGCTCGATCCACTAAATGTCCGCCGTACGTTGGATGGGCTCGTTAAGCCGTCGGACCCCAGGTACCGGCCCCCAGGTCATAAATAAGGGCATCTCCCTCCCACTTTCTACTCCGCTTTTGTGTCACTTTCCTATCGGGCACTCTATCCCAAATCTCCTAGCTTGCTATTTCTAAGGGTTGTTTAAGACTTGAGGTCAGACACTCCCTTCCTAAAATCCACTACATATGATCTGATCTGATCTTCCCCAATGAGAACGAAAAGCAGCGTCAGACTCGTGCAGGAGTACAGAGTGAGAAGAACACCGGGTAGATGCCAGAGAAGTCGATTTACGCAACTTACGGAATTTGAGATAGGCCCGATAATCAGGCAGAAAACCGCAGGGTGGTTGGCCCGCCGTATAGCCCGTCACGTGGACCGTTCTGATCGTACCGTCCGACTGTGTTGGGAGCAATGGTCACGTGACGGCACTTCCACACGGCAGAGCGGCTCCGGACGGACCAGGAGGATCACCGGTCGAGAGGATCGAAGGATCGTGCGCGAGGCTCGAAGGCATCCCACTAGGACCCGGTCCACTATACAGCCAGATGTACCGGCTCCTGTGTACCCACAAACCATTTCCCGACGCCTCGCGGAAGCGAATCTGAGATCCCAGCTCCTCTTACGTGTGCTGCGATTAACACCGGAACATCGCCGGCTCCGTGTGCAGTGCTGCCATACCAGAGCGACGTTAAACGCCACAGACTGGCGACGTGTGATGTTCAGCGATGAGTTTCGCTTCCTTTTGGGGACAGATGCTCATCGTGTCCGGGTGTGGAGGTCCATGGGTCATCGGCACAATCCTAACCTTGCTATCGAGCGCCACACCTTCCCCACTGCAGGCATTATGGTCTGGGGAGCCATTGCCTACGATAGCCGATCAGCTCTAGTATTTGTACCTGGATCATTGACGGTCCAGCGGTATGTGTATGAGGTCCTAAGGCCCCACGTGCTCCCATTCCTGGCCAAGATTGCAGGTGCGCTGTACCAGCAGGATATTGCCCGCCCGCACATGGCTCGTGTTGCCCAGGACTGCATACGTCATGTCCAGGCATTTCCGTGGCCTGCCCGCTCCCCGAATATGTCCCCTATCGAGCATGAGTGGAAGCAGTTGAAACGCCGGCTGCCGCCGTGCCGCACTCTCCGGGATTTGGAGCACTTCGTCTAACACGTGTGGGTCAGTCTGCCGCAGAACAACATCAGGCGTCTGTTCCCCTCGATGCCGAACCGTATTGCAGCATGTATCGCCGCACGAGGCGGTGCAACGTGGTTCTGAAGATGGCTGGACTGCATGCTGCCACAGTTCCCTCCGTAATTATCCTGTAGCTCTGTTTTGGTGCTGTAGCTCTGTTTTTGCTATCATGTGTATCATTCATCTGTATCATTACGTCCATAAAATTTCAGTTCAATTCCATGCTTCCTTCTTGGTGCGAAAATTGCATTGTCCGTGGGTGCATATTTCATTCATGATCATTGCTTCTAAATATCCGACTGAAAAAATTGTTTTTGTTCATCAATATGTTTTACAACAAAGATTGTTTTACGTAGTTTCCTTCTTCTTCAAATTATGCATAGTTCTTCCCTGTCTTGAAGTGTAAATATATACACTGAAGAGCAATTGAATTAGAGACAGCTGGCGTTATGCAAATGTGGCGCTGTGGGCGGCCCTGTAAACGGAAACGACATGACGTATGCAGCGGTCCGACAATATAAGGAGTGATGCGGCGGGAATCAGTAAGAGTCGGACGCAGTATACGAAGGATCTAAGCGCATTTGACCGTGGGAAAATTGTCGGAGCCCGACGAATGGGTCACTCCATCTCGGAAGTCGTGCAGGTACTGGGATTTTCACGAGCCACTGTGTCACGAGTGCAACGTGAGTACATTGATTCCGGGAAAACCATCCCTGCAAGAGCCAACTGCCGTGGACAGCAGCGTGTGGATGAGCGGGGTCATCGTCGGCAACTCGCAATGTAACAGCGGATAGACGGGCCACAGTGCAAGAAATCACTCGGCAGTTTAACGCTGGTGAACAAAAACGTGTAAGCAGCCACACCATCCAGAACCATCTCCTCGCTATGGGGTACAGAAGCCATCGTCCCACGAGGGTATCGCTGCTGACTGCACATCACAGGGTGCAAAGATTTGCATGGGCGCGGGAACATCGCCACTAGACCCTAGACATGTGGAAAAATGTTGCCTGGACTGATGAGTCGAGATTCACGTTGGTACATGCGGATGGCAGGATACGAGTACGGCGCAAAGCACATGAAGCGATGGATCCTTCTTGCCAACAGGGTACTCTTCAAGCTGGTGGGGGTGGCATTCTCGTCTGGAAACTGTTTACGTGGACTGAAATGGGACCCCTGGTACGTGTGACATCGTCCCTCACAGGTCAACGTTACCGGGATATCCTAGACGACCATTTGCTCCCGTTTGTGCGTCTTCAACATCCCACTGGGAACCTCATCCTGCAACAAGACAATGCACCGTGCCATCGCTCCCGAATTGTATCCGAATGGTTAGATGAGCACTCTACGACGTGACCTCGCTTCCTTGGCCAGCTAAGTCGCCTGACCTCAATCCCATCGAACACATCTGGGATGCCATCGAGAGAGATGTTCGAGGCTCTGACCCCTCCATCAAATCTTCGTGAACTGTGGGAGCTTGTTCAGGGGTCGTGCGTCCGTATGGCTGCCCAACGCTTCCGGGGTCTTGTCGAGTCCATGCCGAGACGAATCGCCGCCGTCATCAGGGCTAAAGGTGGTGCTACACGTTACTAGACAGGTATCTCTAATTCAATTGATCTTCAGTGCACAGTAGATTGAAGTGCCAAAAAACTGTGATACCTCTGTAATACCGCGTTGGCCCTCCTCGCGATTGGATAACGGCAGAAACACGACGGGGCATGGCCTCCGAAGCTCTCTGTAGTACTGTGATGACAGTGCACACTAGACGTCTGCACGGTCCAGGCTGGCCACCCGAGTCCGGCTTGCGTGCCGTGTCGGGCCCTTTCCCAAACACTTACGACCGGGCCTGGCCAAATCAATCCATTCCTTTCATCTCAATGGTAAAGAAAGAAAACATTCGTGTTCCCCGATTTTCTGGTGTGTTTAACTGTTTCGGTGGCTTTACTTATTTCCATGACATAGCCCAGGGCGTAAACAGAAAACCAAGGAGAGGCACACACAGTGTTTTTCCTATACTTCGATTCACCCAAAGATGACACTGCAGTTTAAGGTACAAAAGCCTACGCACCGATTGAGCCTTCGGGGACGGCCGAGAGTCATGTTCATCCACGTCACTTCCCACTGTGTCCTGCTGTTAGCAGCTATCAATCACTTCCCCATCAACTCATTGGCATCCTTGTCTCCCAAACACTGCATATCTACGCATGCGTGTGTTGGTCTTATTTTAAAATTTAATTTCTGAAAATAAATCATTTTTTAGGTTGGTCTAAAATAACTATACATACTTATAAGCAAAACGAAGCTCACCTTCGTTTTGCTGATGGCGTAGTCATTTTTGCAACTACCCCATCAGAGCTGCAGAGTATGATCCAGGAACTTGCTAACAAGAGTAAAGAAGTGGGATTAAAAATGAACTTTCAGAAAACAAAAGTGATGTCCAATGCTTTTACAAGAAATGAAGATTTATTTATTGATCAGGAAAAGTTGGAGATAACCAATACCTAAATTTACCTTAGACAGTGAGGGTTACATTGATTAAGAAATCAATCGGCGTATAAAACTTGCCTGGAGAGCTTTTGGAACCCAGCAAAAACAGTCTTGCTGGCCCAGCACTATGTTGCCGCTGCCGAACCGTCAATAAAATGTCCGGGTGGCCAACAGAAGGGCCAGTAGTTCAGGCCAACAGTTGGCACCCCATCAGTTGTCATATGCCACAACAGGGCCATCAGTTGTCCATCACAGGCAGTAGCTGCCACAAGTGGCCCTTCAATGGCCCTGCAAGCACGTGCTAGAAATGATGGCTAGCCTATTGTGGTCCGCTAGTGTGCCGGTAGTGGCAGCCGGCAACCACGTGACATAACTGGTGGCTTGCCGAACCTTGTCCGCCAATTTCCCAGTAGTAGCCATAATAATAATAATAATAAAAAAAAAAATCAAGGATAACCGCAGTTTCCCAAAGCTATAATTTTTTTTTCTACCCTTGGAAACTTGTGAATTAACGCTCTGCGCTGGGAAAATTTTCTCAACAAACCAGAAAAACGTCCGTTTGCATCGGAGAGGATTTGAACCAGGGCCGTTGGCGGGGTAACTGAGCTCTCTACCGACCGGACTAATTTACCTTACTCGAGAGTATGCTTAAAGCTGTCTGTTTCGTATGCAATGTGTAATCGAATGCTTCTCTCTTTCATTTTACAATATTGCGAGGTGTTTTTCATAAAAGTCAGTTTCATATTATTCATTAATTAATTTTTTAACGTAACGACAGTTTTTTTTTTACCTTTAGGGAACTTCACTCATTTTCAAGGAGTGTACATACTTAGAGTCGCTTTCCAAAGTTTTGTACTGTCCTTGTCGTCTTGAAAAGGGATTGTTGAATAAATATATATTTACCCGGGTTCATGTCACATTCTGTTACATTTTTAACGTCGTGTCTTTCCTTTCCGTTGTCCGAAGCTACATTTGTTTTAAAGAGTAAAGATATTTTATTTAGAAGTGAATTCCACCCAGTCTTGTGTATTCAACCCATGGATGAGTACACCACATAGCGTTGCTTTTTTTTTCTTTCAAATAATTAATAAATTTTGTACGCATATAATTCTTCTTTTTTTTCTCCAACAAACGTTGTTTTAATGGTTTTCCAGGACATTTGTTTCAAGCGGTTTCAAATTTTTTCTTGTTATTCATCCACTCCATTCCATGAATTGTTATTCATGGGAATATAGTGGGTGTATTTCATGGCTGCAGTCTAGTATTTCACGGCTTAATCTGATATCTTCGTCGACGTAAAATTTCATTAGGAAATTAATTCGCCTGTCTACATATGGATTCTTTTTCTTAACATCCACTAAAATAACATGATGGCGATAGCGTCGTATTCAACTAACTGGTACCATGAGAGACCCAGCAAGTGTTGCGTCTGCGCGTGCGCAGTCCCGTGGCTTCCACTTGCTGTTGGAGTTGCATTGGTTGCCAGCAACGGGCCACTAGTGGCACTTGCTTGGCGGCCCACAATTCACGGCGATGCTGCAGGGCCATCATTGGCTCGCCAACTGATAGCGCTGCCACCAACGGACCACTACCGGGCCGTGAGCGGCCGATTTCAGCCAACAGTGGCCCATCACCGCCAGCTAGTGGCCAGCAGTTTCCCAGCACTTGTGATTTTGCTGGGAAGGAACAGTATAATTTTCAAGAGCAATATGCCATTATGTCTTAAAAGAAAAGTGTTTGATCAATGCATCCTTCCAGTGCTTACGTATGGTGCAGAGACGTGGACCTTAACTAAATGAGACATACAAAGGCTGCAGACAACTCAAAGCAGCATAGAGAGATGCATGCTTGGTGTAACCAGGAAAGATAAGAAGAGGAACTCGTGGATCCGAAAAATGACAAGAATGGAAGACTTCATGATCAGAGTAAAATTCCTGAAATGGCAATGGGCTGGACATATTGCCAGAAGGACAGACCATCGATGGACAGCCGATGTTTTAGATTGTATTCCAAGGGACTGGAAAAGACCCAGAGGAAGACCACATGTGAGATGGGTGGATGAAATTTGAAAGTATGCGGGAGTAACATGGAAGGAGACTGGCACAAGACAGACCGTTGTGGAAGAGGCTTGGAGAGACCTTCGTCCAGCAGTGGATTGATAATGGTTGACAATGATGATGATGATGATGATGAGTTATAAGCAAACAGCTAGGACAATATAAAATATGATTCTGGGCAATAATAAATGCGTTGGTTTTCACGGAAAATGTTCGGGACTACTTTTAGTCGCGGCTATAGGTTTCACGTACCTTTCCCTTCAGTATCATCTTAGGGTGAATCGAAGTATAGTCTATAGGTATTAATATGGTGAAACTATTTTGGGGCTTGTCGATAACAAAAAGATTCAACCCCGAGCGAGTGTGTGTGTGTGTGTGTGTGTGTGTGTGTGTGTGCGTTTGTATGAGAGGGTGGGAAGACATCTATATTTTCTCCTAACCTAATCTCCATAGGTATTGACTTATGTATGTAGTGTCGCAGCTTACCGGTTCATGGAAGGGAGATTCTGAACGAACTTAATCTTCCTCTTTTTTTTTTTTTTTTTTAAAGGTTATGTTTTTCGATAATTATCAAAGTTTAGGTAATATTTTTAGGTTTACATTCAACTAAATATTTTCAATAATATCTCGTTTCATTTTTTAATTTTCACATTTTAATAAAATACAATAGGAAGACAAAATAACACTAACTGGCACATCACGGGCCGGGCCGAATGTCTGATATTTTGAAACGTGCCGGGCCGGGCTGGGCCTTAAGCGCACGGACTTGGGCAGGACCGGGCTTACCAAATTAGGCCCGTCCAGACCTCTAGTGCACACCATGCTTTCTGAAGAGTGTCCCACAATTCCGTAATAATCGCCGGTGGAGGATTCGTGTCATTGACGGCACGTTGAACAGCATCACAAATGTGTTCGATGGCGTTTAAATCCGGCAAACGAAGGGGGCCATGTCAGGATGCCGAACTCCATGGAATGTTCCTCTAGCCGTAATCGGGTGACTATGGACGTGTGCAGGGGCGCATTGTCGTGATGAAAGAGGTCGCACCCGTCAGTGTGTTTGCATGACATAACCAGGTGCAGATAAGCCCCAAAAAGGGTTATGTAGCGTCCACTGCTTAGAGCGATCTGCAGACGTATGGCGAGGTCCTAATGCATGCCAGCTGAAAACACCCCACACCATAACAGAGCCACCACCAAACTGAATTTTCCTTTGTAGGCTTGCGGATCCATTGTCTCGTGTGGCATTGGATCCTGCATTGTCTTCATATATGGTAAATGCAGATTGCAAGCCTTCTTTTGCCACATCCTCCAGTGCCTCCGTCGCAGCTCGTTGCACTTCTTCGGAACTTGAGAAGCGTCGCCCCTAAGCAAATTCTTCATCCGGGGAAAAAGGAATCAGGGGAATAAGCTGGTTGTGGAAGAACGAGAATGTGATGTTTAGACAGGTAATTGGACACCAGGAGGGATCTGTGAGCCGGTGCATTATCGTGAAGGAGTACGCACCAGTTGGTCCTCCAAAGACCGGGTCGCTTGCTTCTCACTGATTCTCGGAGACGTTTCAGTACGTTGACGTACTCTTCTTTAGTGACTGTACGACCATGCTGAAGGAATTCCTTGTGTACGACCCCCTTGCAATCGAAGAAAACTGTTAACAAGGCCTTTCCTTTGGAACGGTCAGCCTTAAACTTTTTTGGTCGTGGCGACTACGGTGATTTCCACATTTTTGACTGTCTTTCGAATTGGGGGTTGTACAGAAAGCACCAAGTCTCATCGCCAGTCATCGATCGATTCAAGAGATCTGAATCCATTGCCTCGATGTTATCCCCGGAAACTTGCATGCGCTCATCCAATTTGTCTTGTGTCAGGTTTTTATGGAACAATTTATTGGCACACTTAACGCATGCGCAGTTTCTCTGTTAAAATGGCATGGCAACTTCCAACTGAGATGCCGGCAACTTCTGCGATCGCTGCAACAGTTTTCCGATGGTCATTTTCCACGATTTCTTCGACAATGGCGATTTGTTAATCCGTTGTGGTTGTTGAAGTTCGCCCTGACCTCTGATCATCCTCGATACTCTGTCTCCCGTTTTCGAATCGTCGATGCCACTCATAAACTGTAGTTCGACTCATTGCACTCTCACCGTACGCTGACTTAATCATTTGAAAAGTCTCAGCGAAAGATTTTCCGAGCAGAACGCAAAATTTTACACTTGAACGGTGTTCAAAATTCGACATCGTTGTCCTCGCGACGGAGAGCCTCGAATGCCTGTAATCACGAACTACGCACATACGCTATACGTGTTGGATCTGGATCAAACCGGTTCTGGCTGGTCGATCACATGATGCTCTTCGCTTGCTCAGCGGGGAATGACGTAATTCACTGACATTTGGCAAATATTCAAAAAGTTCCGGAATTTTTTGAACGC
The DNA here is from genome assembly GCA_039090855.1 of Macrothele yani. Taxonomy (NCBI): domain Eukaryota; kingdom Metazoa; phylum Arthropoda; class Arachnida; order Araneae; family Macrothelidae; genus Macrothele; species Macrothele yani. Next base: position 97,765,019 of record CM077009.1, on the reverse strand, counting down.
AGTAGTAAATCTTTGTATTAGCGCTGGCAAAAATGCATGGTTGCACTAGGTAACTACTTCGAAGGAAACACCGCTTAAACAAGTATTATCTGTACTCTTTCTTTTTAATATAAAAAGTTCCGGAACTTAGATTCGGAAGAATTGAGAACAGATTATTTTTTCCGTTAATATACGAAAGGAATTACGAAAAGGTTCTCTGAAAATTCAGGATTTTCCGTTAGCACCTCTTAAATACGACAGTTTTCCGTTTCTAACTGGAGAAAGAACAACAGGATTATTTATCTCAATTCACGCATGGAAAATCGGTAAATTTAAAGTTTTTTTTTTTTTTTTTTTCCTGAATTTTATGGAAAAGTTTTTATCAGGCCTGTGCTTCGTTAATTCCCAAAAGGAATTGTGGGTAATAGGTCGCGAATTTCACGAAATTTTTTACAGTGAGTGTATAACGAACAAGTTTGACCGCGCCGGGCATCGAACTCAGGTTCCCTCACTCCGGAGTAAGTCGCTGTACCAACTGAGCCACGCGGACATGTGCTCTTACTGCTATCTGCCTTTATCTCATGTACGTCCTGCGGTGTAGGCACGTCACAAATGTTTAAAGGTCTCTGCCGAAGAGATCGACGTGATATGATACCAGTGGTTGGAAATCTCTGTCTAGAAATGAGATGAGATGTGATACCAACGTTTGAAAATATTTATTTAGAAGTGCGTCATGGTATGATGCCATTGTTATAAAATCCTTATCTAGAAAAACTGTATGACATGATGCGATGCCAAAGCTTGAAATCCATACTTCGAAATGAGACGTGAGTGATGCCAATGTTTGAAAATCTGTGTCTAGGAATTCATGGTAACGTGCGAATACAGGAATTATTTAAACGAGTTAGTAAAATCATGCAATGCATTGATTATGATACGCTTTCCAACATACCAGAAATTATTACTCAAGTTATGTGGATAATGGCTGTGGAATAAATCTCGCTCCGGTGTCCCGACCTTTGACAACATTTCGATGATATTCAACAGAACCGGTTCACTATACCTCCGGAACAACGTGATAAAGTTTTGTCGCAATCCAAGCATTTTAGGTAAGTTATGATGCACAAGAGCAATGGAATGGATCACACTCCAGTATCCTGACCTTTGACCCCGTTTCACTCATTTTCAATAGGGTTCGTCCCCAGTGGCTCCCTACCACATACTAAAATTTCATCGAAATCGAACCATTTTTACTCTTGTTATGACGCATAAAGGCAATGAAATGGATCCGGCTTTTATGTCCTGACCTTTGACCCCATTTCGCCCATTTTCAACAGGGTTCGTCCCTATGTGGTTCCTTACCACATACTAAAATTTCATCGAAATCGAACCAATTTTACGCAAGTTATGACGCATAAGGGCAATGGAATAAATCCCGCTCTTATGCTCTGCCTGACCTTTGACCCCATTTCGCCCATTTTCAATAGGGTTCGTGCCCAGGTAGTTCCCTACCGTATACTAAAATTTCATCGAAATCGAACTATATTTACGCATGTTATGACGCATAAAGGCAATGGAATGGATCCTGCTTATATGTCCTGACCTGTGACCCCCTTCCTCCCATTTTAAATAGGGCTCGTGCCCAGGTGGTTCCCTACCACATACTAAAATTTCATCGAAATCGAACAATTTTTACGCAAGTTATGACGCATAATAACAATGGAATGGATCCCGCTCCTATGTCCTCACCTTTGACCCTGCTTCGTCCATCTTCAATAGGGTTCGTCCCCCAGGTGGTCCCCTACCACATACTAAAATTTCATCGAAATCGAACAAATTTTACGCAAGTTATGACGCATAAAGGCAATGGAATGGATCCAGCCCCTTTATCCTGACCTTTGACCCTATTTCTCCCATTTTCAATAGGGTTTGTCCCCAGGTGGTTCCCTACCACATACTAAAATTTCATCGAAATCGAACAATTTTTACGCAAGTTATGACGCATAAGAGCAATGGAATGGATCTCGCTCCTATGTCCTGACCTTTGACCCTGCTTCGTCCATCTTCAATAGAGTTCGTCCCCATGTGGTCCCCTACCACATACTAAAATTTCGTCGAAATCGAACCATTTTCACGTGAGTTATCCTGCGGACGGACAGACGGACGGACAAAGCTGGAGCATATACGCTTCTTCAACCTACGGTTGGAAAGCGTAAAAAAGGATACCAGCGGTTGTGTAACGTATACTCTAGATTCACTTTCCTTTTGATTTTTACTATCTCTGGTTATTTTATTTTCCTATGTAAATTATCTTCTTACTGAACGAGATGTTATTTCTCCCGCTGAATGAGATCTGGCAATGAGTGTAAGTCATGACGTGGTGGTAGCCAGTATAAATAGGCGCGTTCAACGATACCTAGGGAGAGCGTTTGTTGTTGTTGTATAGGGAGAGCGTTTGTTTATGTGGAGAGCTTTTTGTTGATGTGCGTAGAGTGAGATGTGGTTGTACGAAGTGAGCTGTGGTTTATGTGTCAGAAAGCTGTTGTTGTGTAAAGAGATCTTCGTTTATGTGAGTAGAGCTTCGTTGTATGTGGGATCATATCAGAAGTTTCACTAGTAAAGAATTTGTTGTAAGTACGTTTTTCTTAGTTCATAGTTTTGTCAGATCTCTGTCTGGCTGTTAGGTTTACTTCATTAGTTGATTATTATTAACAACCAGCATAAGACTTTATTCCATCTTAACTACTACTACAACATTACTAGCAGTTAAAAGCTTGTTTATTATTATTACTACACTACTAGCAGGAAAGTTTATTCATGATATAATTAACAAAACGACAACCATTAGAAGAAGCTTATTAGCTTAGCAGAAGAAGTTGAATTCATTATAATTCAGTAGCAGAAGCGATATATTCATTATAGTTGGAAATCTCTGTCTAGAAATGAGATGCGATGTGATACCAACGTTTAAAAATATTTATTTAGAAGTGCGTCATGGTATGATGCCAATCTCATAAAATCCTTATCTCGAAATACGACATGCTGCGATGCCAAAGTACAGTGCCTAGAAGAATTAGTGTGACGTGCTCCCTAAGATGTCCCTCACGGTTTTGTGACCAATCGTCATGAAATGACAGAGGGCGCTGGCATCGGAAGTTACGTTAGGATGCTTTATCGGCTTCATGCTATTCAATGGTGGGAAGTTTGTTTGCCAAGGATTTGCTGCCTTACGAAACTTCAAATTTTCACAAAACAAAGGTTAGTGGAGGGAAATCTTTTTGGCAGTACCTTTGCTAATTCGTTGTAGCTCGATCATAACAGTAATACACTAGGTAATTCAACAGTTGATCACTAAAACGGAATAGGCTTATTCGGGTGTTAGTGTGCTAGTTTTATTAACTGTGGATTGTTTATAACGAAATTTATTTCCGAAATTAGTAACTTTTTATTCGTGAAGATGTAGAAGTTGATCAAGTATTGGATGTCACGCGTTAAACCTACTGTGTGGTTAAACTTAAGTGCAGTACTGAAATCGATTGCAACAGTTATAAGATCATGGGGAAATAATGTCAGCTATGAAAGGACTGGGAAATTCTGCATTAGCAAATAATAAAAAACATAGAAAACGGAAAAGGCAAAGCAGCTGTTTTGTGCCAGGATTTAATACTGGCTATAAATCCTGCAAAAATAAAATATCACTCTTTGCTGTCCCCAAAATTCCTGATATGTTGAGCAAATGGGATAAGGCAATTCCCAGATCCGATAAGAAACTTGATGAAAGTTGTGTTGTACGTTCCTTGCACTTTGAATCTAAATTCATGGAGATGCATTATCGTTCCACTATTCAAGGTAAGGAAGTTCTAACATGCCGAGACAAACCATTACTCAAGCCTGACGACATACCTACTATTTTCCAAAATTTAAAAGGCGAACGACTAATTGGTTTTTCAATTTTTAAGGGGGGGGGGCACATGCCCGACTGTGCCTTTTCCACGTTACGCCTGTGTGTATGCTACATTAATAATTTCCTTTTTTAAGGGTAAAAATAGTTTACAGGATCTGCATAAAATTATCCCATTTAGACAGACTCCATGAACACCCACTTCTTAATTTTTACCTTATTAAACTTTTTACTTAAGGTGCAAAACAATTTTCCTCTCTTCACTGCAAACCAATTTGAATAGCAAATTTAATCACATAATTATTATAAGGTGAAGAAAAGTAAAGAAAAATGTTATGATTATTTTTCTTTAAAAGAATGTCATCATATACATTCAGTTTTTGTATATTTACTTCTGTCCAGTATGATTCATTTTGTTTATCGTATCACAGGCAAAGTTTTTTTAGGAATGATTTTTATAAATGGATTACAGCTGGTATATTATCAGAAAATAGTCCAATTTAAAAAATAGAAATCGGTTGCTGAATTTCAAGACGTAATTGGATTATTAGAATGCAAATTATAAAGCCGATGTCTCATTGAGAAAATATTTCCCTTCTTCTTTTCCGGTGAGGTTTTGAGGGGCAAAACATCTTTTTTTTTTAATTTTTTTAATGCAGTTTACAATCACTGAAACATCAACTTACAGTTGATGTTTCAGTGATTGTACACTGCATATTGGTGTCCAGTGTTTTTGCATAATGTAACCCATGTATGACTATAAAACTTCCGAAATATCTAACATTAATGTTGACGATAGCACAATGCAAAGCTTAACTTAAACTACGATACCCTTATTAATGAATCTTGAGCACCCCGTTCGTTCTTTTTTTTTTTTTTTTTGGGTGTGGGGGTGAAAGAGATGTGTCAATTATTTCGTATATACTTAAGTTATCTGCTTATAAAATATCGTTCAAGGAGTACACATAATCCTTCGTCCCTGAAAAGCGACGTGACATCCGATGGCAGCGCCACCTTACCGCTTTCATGATTGCGGGCAGCAATTTTTTCAGCGAGCACGACACACTAATTCTTCCAGGCACTGTAGCCAAAGCTTGAAGTCCATATCTCGAAATGAGACGTGAGTGATATCAATGTTTGAAAATCTGTATCTAGGAATGGAAGGTAACGTGCGATTTCAGGAATTATTTTTGAAAACTGCGCATATGAATTGACTGAAAGCAGCTGTTAACATATTGCTGAAGATAAAAAAAATCTTGTTGACTTGCTTAATTTACAGGTGAAAAATCATTTTCTTCTTCTAAGTCAGATTTTTTTTTTTTTTTTCTGAAAGATATCTGTTTTTGTGTCAAACAAAACAAAAGTGAGTATTTTAATTTGTAATTAAAACAACTTTTCCGAACAGTGAAGAATTTGTTACCCAACTGAGCGGTGTAATTTCGACCGCATTTGTGAATTTAATTTCTGTGTAACGTTCAATAAAACTTTCCCCAAGAAACCCTACAACCTGAGTTTCAGTTGCAACAAGGAGCAGCAAAGCCAGTGCCGTTCAAACCATGCGGAGAAATGTTCCTTTACGAAACCCTAGAGTGTGTTTTTCATTTCATCAAAGTTTAATGCACATTTTTGGCGTTCCTTTCGCCAGCAACTTTATAGCGTATATTTAAGAAGCGGAGCCAAGATAGGAGTATCAGGATATGCATTTTTTTGGTCAGCTCATAAAACTTACTGTGCTTTTGTAAAACAGGGCGTGATGACGTCATTTGAACAGGCTTCAGATGAAGCAATAATAGCGATAAAATCTAAATTGATATAAACTTTGAATTTTTCTTTCTATTATTTGTATTTTCGATATAAAATGTTCTAATGATGTTATAGTTTTGAAATGAACACCTCCACAGTTGTGTGAATTCCACCCCACCATACCGCAGCCCTTATGTTATACATCAAATAACATAAAAATAAATCTCATTCCTTTCTCTTTCTTCTATTTCTTTTCTTGAAGAACTGATTGTATTGCCTTTAAGGTTGACGTCAAGTAATTTTGCTTCCTATATTTCCAATGGAAAAACTTCTGTACACATTTTCTTCACAATTAATGCGTTCCCAAGGATGAAAATTTGAACATCGAATTAAATAGCTTCATTTTATAACTTGGAATACTTAATATTTTCTAAAATATAACCATAATTATGCAATCCAACATTTGTTTGTTTACTGACGTCATCAAAGTACAGGTCGCGCCATCTTTTTTCTGGTTTCAACATCACCAAACGAAAAGTTATTGATTTTTAATATAATTATGGTTATGCTTTAGAAAATATTAAGTATTCCAAGTTATAAAATGAAGCTATTTTAATCGATGTTAAAATTTTCATCCTTGGGAACGCATTAATTGTGAAGAAAATATGTACAGAAGTTTTTCCATTGGAAGTATAGGAAGCAAAATTACTTGACGTCCACCTTAAAGGAAATAGAGAACGCCCTTGCTCTTTATATAAAAATACAAGAATGTTCTTAAATTTTTAAATAAAGCTTCGCTTCGTGAAACTCTTTTCTTCGCATACTGGAGAAACAAGAAGAGTTTATTTATCCAGCCTCCAGCGTCTCAGAAATTCAGAGTTCTAGATGGCTAATAATTGAAGTAGAAAACAATATTTTGTTTTATCAGAAGTATTTTTACATGACAGGAAAGAGAAAACAACAACTATTAATCCGATTGCTGATTACAGACAAAATTAAAAAGGAAGAAAGGTGAGTGACCGAATGTGTTCCGTCCCCGCAGTTCCGACGCCGCTGCGTATTTTCTTCTGTAGTAGAGAGCTAATAAATTAAAAGCTAAGTGAAACTTCTCCAGAAAACAGGAAAACCTTTTTGATTCCGTCACAGTAATGAATGCTGTTGTAAAGTTTTTTCCGAACTGTGAAATAAATGTGCAACGTGCGCCTGAAAAGTTTGACGTATATATATTAATAGAAAATTTCAATGGAAATAATGGGTATTTAATCTTTAAAGTACATCTTTCTTAACTCGATACCCTCTTCACTCTGTCGTGCAGCTTTTGCACGACTTTGAGCTTGTGGAACTCCTCGTCACGCTGTTTAGAATCTCTGAATGACAGTAAAAATTGTGGCCATTCCGAAACTCTGTAATGTGCTTCCGTGCGAGAAATTGCTATACGAAAGGCGCCTTGAGCGCAGGCGCATTGTCGCGGAGCAAACGTCTGTCACCTGACTTGGCCGCGGCCAGTCAAACGCAGCAAATTCTTTTAAAAAGTCTGTCCATCCCTCCTCTGTAAAATTCACAATTAACTGTTTGCCCTTCCGTTAGAAAATCTTAGTGCACGACTCCTCGCCAATAAATAATAAAAAAAAAAATCACCAACATCGTTTTGATTGGAGAATTTTGGAACCGAATTTTCTTCTGCTCCAGCCAATTTTCTCCAACCCATGCAGCTAATTGTCCTTTTGATTCGGAGTCTGCCGAACTTAGCCCATGTTGGATTGCGTACGAGACTGGCGGAAGGGCTGAACACTTCGCACGTCGGCCTGAACATCTTCCCGCCCTTCGTAAAACACTCTTAACCAGCGAAAAATTTACCAGCGCAAAATGCTGGATCGTGATTGTGCTTCATTCGGAACTGTCGACTTCTCACAGCCTTGGTAAAATATTGGATCGTGATTTTGCTTCATTCGGAAGCGGCGACTCCTCGCAGCCTTGGGAGAGTGTTGCATCGTGATTATGCTTCATTCGGAACCAGCGACTCTCACAGCTTTGGGAAAATGGTGCATCATGATTGTGCTTCAATCGGAACCGGCGACTCCTCAGAGGCTTGGGAAAATGTTGCATGGTGATTGTGCTTCATTTGGAACCGGCGACTCCTCACAGGCTTGGGAAAATGTTGCATCGTGATTGTGCTTCATTCGGAACCGGCGACTCTCACAGCTTTGGGAAAATGTTGCATCATGATTGTGCTTCATTCGGAACCGGCGACTCCTCACAGCTTTGGTAAAATATTGCATCGTGATTGTGCTTCATTCGGAAGCGGCGACTCCTCGCAGCCTTGGGAGAGTGTTGCATCGTGATTATGCTTCATTCGGAACCAGCGACGCTCACAGCTTTGGGAAAATGTTGCATCATCATTGTGCTTCATTCGGAACCGGCGACTCCTCAGAGGCTTGGGAAAATGTTGCATCGTGATTGTGCTTCATTCGGAACCGGCGACTCCTCACAGGCTTTGGGAAAATGTTGCATCGTGATTGTGCTTCATTCGGAACCGGCGACTCTCACAGCTTTGGGAAAATGTTGCATCATGATTGTGCTTCATTCGGAACCGGCGACTCCTCACAGCTTTGGGAAAATGTTGCATCGTGATTGTGCTTCATTCGGAACCGGCGACTTCTCACAGGCTTGGGAAAATTTTGCATCGTGATTGTGCTTCATTCGGAACCAGCGACTCCTCACAGGCTTGGGAAAATGTTGCATCGTGATTGTGCTTCATTCGGAGCCGGCGACTCCTCACAGGCTTGGGAAAATGTTGCATCATGATTGTGCTTCATTCGGAACCGGCGACTCCTCACAGGCTTGGGAAAATGTTGCATCGTGATTGTGCTTCATTCGGAACCGGCGACTTCTCACAATCTTGGGAAAATGTTGCATCGTGATTGTGCTTCATTCGGAACCGGCGACTCTCACAGCTTTGGGAAAATGTTGCATCATGATTGTGCTTAATTCGGAACCGGCGACTATCACAGCCTTGGAAAAACGTTGCATCATGATTGTGCTTCATTCGGAACCGGCGACTCCTCACAGGCTTGGAAAAATGTTGCATCGTGATTGTGCTTCATTCGGAACCGGCGACTTCTCACAGGCTTGGGAAAATGTTGCATCGTGATTGTGCTTCATTCGGAACCAACGACTCCTCACAGCCTTGGAAAAATGTTGTATCGTGATTGTGCTTCATTCGGGACCGATGACTCTTCACAGCCTTGGATGCTGTTAAAGAAACGAACAAAAATAAAGTTATAAAATGCATGCAAGGAGATGCCATCTACGAGGTTCATATGCTAGGCTTATGTAAATTTCATAATCACCTCAAACCTTCTAGACACTGTTCTCGAAAATCAGAATTACATCATTACTGGGATAAACGTATCATTACGGACAAGCCCATTGATCACAATCCATCTGGCATTGTTATTGCACACAAAAATATGAAGAAGACACAACTAATAGATGTAGCGGTTCCACTTACCGAAAACTTCCAAAGAACAGTTTCTGAGAAAGTCTCGAAATATGCGAACCTGCGAATGGAAATTCAAATGATCTAAAAACAGTGAATGAGGAGATCATACCAGTTATCAATTCGCCGACAGCAGTGGCACCGAATAACTTTCTAAAAAATCTCAAGGAATTAGGATTGACACGCATACTGCTTCATCCGATTGAAAGGCAGGCATTCTACAGACCTGCCATAAAATTCCACTATAAAATTCCTGAATTTTGAGGCTTGAGATGAACATCTTTGCATTTTCTCATCTGCCCTGGCCGAGAAAGTCATCAGTAACAATAATAATCTGTGTCGGCTCCTGTCGTGATGAGTTAAAAGCATACATTGGATGATCCATTAGTAACTACCGTTGACCTTTGGCAGCATATTAGGGATATCTAAATCGGTGTCTCTTAATTTCGTACCTCTCTTCTGACTAGAGGGCGTTGTATGTCACAAGAGTTTGGATAAAAGTGTTACGTCCTGGATAACATTTTCAAATGAATCTGACGCCCCGCCTGAAAACTTGGTCTCACTCGGGAGAACGAGCTGTGATTAGGTGGAACGATGTGACCCCCCAAAAAAATGCTTTTGCAGCAATCTGATTCAAAGGCACCCTTGTGTGTTCTTACAACAGAGCCTCCACGCGTGCCACATTGCTGTCTGTTGTTGAAGTCCTGACTGCGTTTTTCCTCTATCAACGCATTGCGCAAGTGTGAGAATTTGGAACACCATTCTAAGACTTTCGAAACGCTCATGAGACTTGAGAAACAGTCTTCTTGCTCAAGTCAACGCTCATTGCTTGAGAAAATTAGTCTTCTTCAAGTCAACATCACTATTTCAGAAACTTAGTTTTGTTCAAGTCAACATCACTATTTCAGAAACTTAGTCTTCTTGCTCAAGTCAACGTCATGACTTGACAAACTTAGTCTTCTTGCTTAAGTCAACGTTATGCTTTGAAAAGCTTAGACTTCTTGCTCAAATCAGCGCTTATGATTTGAGAAACATAGTCTTCTTGCTCAAATCAACGCTCATTACTTGAGAAATTTAGTATTCTTGTTCAAGTCAACGCTCATGACTTGAGTAACTTAGTCCTTGCTCAAATAAACGCTCATTACTGTAGAAACGTAGTCTTCTTGCTGAAGTCAACATCATGACTTGAGAAACTGAGTCCTCTTGCTCAACTCCACGTCATGACTTGAGAAACGTAGTCCTCTTGCTCAAGTCAACGTCATGACTTGAGAAAATTAGTCTTCTTGCTCAAGTCAACGTCCTGACTTGAGAAACTTAGTCCTTGCTCAAATCAACGCTCATTACTTGAGAAATTTAGTCTTTTTTGATCAGGTCAACGTCATGACTTGAAAAACTTAGTCTTCTTGCTCATGACTTATCACAAAACAAAACAAAAAGCCGTGAAATTTCACGTTTTCCCCCGGTCATCTCACAGAAAAGTTTCAATCAGGAATATGCTTCGTTAATTTACGAAAGGAATCGCGGGAAACGGCTCGTGAATTTCAGGAAATTTTTTATAGTATACCCCCGTCCTGTGTTCTACATAGCTTGTCACAAAACAAGTGGGAATGTTTTTATAAAAAATGTGCAATACTGTGTTTTCATGGCACAAGTCTCGAAAACCTGTAGTCGCTGTAGCAATCATAGAAACCGGCCACACCTGTTTATCACGCATGCGTCGTCGGTAGTGCGCAGTTTAATAAGTGTTGTTTCGTGAACCCCTAACCAGTATTTTCGCACTGTGAATGAGAGGAAAACAGAGGCGGCATTATATTTTGCTTTCGACTTAAGAAGTCTGTCTGAGAGACTTTCCGTCTTATGCAAGAGGCTTATAAAGATGAATGTCTAGGAAAATGAACAATTTACAGATGGCATAAAGGATTTATCGATGGTCGTGAGTCGGAGACTTTAATCTCGCATGGAGGGAGACCTTCAACGAGTGTTACAGAGGTAAACATCAATACAGTAGGTGTTATTATATGGTAAGACAGACACCTATCAATTAAGAGATATCGAAGATATGCTTCACATTTCAAAATCATCAATTCACAGAATTTTAACGAAGTGTTTGGGCATATAACGAATTTTGGGTTCCCCATTTCTTTTCATATGCGGTCCAATGCAAGGCCGCACATGAGCAGTTTTGTTGTTTCTTATTTGGAGAAAATAAATATTAATTTGATGCCCCAATCTGCATGTAGGCCAGACTTGTCACCATGTGACTTCTGATTGTTCTCCATTAAACAGAATTGTGGTGACGACAATTTGTGAGACTGATCAACAACTTATTACATCTGCGCAGGGATGCTTCAACAGCATTCCAGAAGAGATTCAAAGAGTGAGAGGAACGTTAGGACACCGGTATTCGATGCAATGGAAAGTATTTCGAAAAAGTTGACCACTTCCTGGATAATTAAGGTACGCATTTTTTTTTTATATAAAAACGTTCTCAGTTGTTTTAGGACAGCCCTATTATATAAAATACATATTTCATGATCCCTTGATAAGCCGCCCCGGTGGCGCAGTGGTCTAAGCGATGGCCTCTGATCATTCGTCCGAAAGGGGTCCGGGTTCGGATCCCGGTGAGACATGGATGTTGTGTTTGTCTTACGGCACTGGCTCTTTCCCTTCCCTGGAACCAGTGGCCCTAAATTAGGGACGGGCGACTGCTTATAGCCCATTGAGTTGCTCACGGTGGTCTTTAAACCTCCAATCAAAAAAAAAAAAAAAATTCCTTGATAAACGGCCGCACCCTTGGCATCCACCAACCGCAGATATATACTCGTATTATTGTTCTAACCTGCCTTTCCCAACGCAAAACATACTTCATATACCTCCACTTGCAAGCTGTGTATTGAAGAGGGTGAGTCGAAGGTTTTGCAATGTTTGGACCACTTTGTTTTCATACGTACCTTTACGACGAAAGCTGACTAGCATTCAAAGTATATCCCACCGTGTTGCACCGTCTTTAGCCATCTGTCTGCCAGTTCTTCGATTCCGCGGCGGTAACAGCTCTTGTCGTTCTAGGCGAAGAACTCCTTCTCCCCAGTTGCCACCTCCTGGTTGCTGAAGTGCCGCCCGCGAAGGAAGTGGGCCATGAACCGAAAGAAGTAATAATCAGACGGGGCAAGATCTGGACTATATGCTGGGTGAGGCGTCAGTTAGATGCCCTCAAATTCCTGAAGTTTTGTCTGGGTCGTTCTCACGGTATGAGGCCGAGCGTTGTCCTGCTGTAGGAAAGCGCGATTTCTGTTCACCAGTGTCCGGTACTTCTCCTCCAAAACGGCGTACATCCGCTCCAGTTGATCAGAGTAGCAGTTGGCGTTGATGGTCCGACTGTCTGGAACAAATGCTTAATGGATTATCCCCTCAAAATTCCACCAGACGCAGAGCATCACCTTGTGCTCGAAGTGCCCACGTTCGGCAACTGGTGCAGGAAGCTGGTTTGGGTTCAACCTCTGCCGTTGTGTGTTTGGATTGCGGAAATAGACCCACGTTTCATCGCACGTAACAATTCGTTTGATGAAACTTACAGCGGGCGGGTTTTCTAATAGTTTCGAGGACACTTCCACTCGGCGGTTTGCTTCAGCTGGCGTCTGTTTGTTAGGGGCAATGCCGCAGCTCCTGTAGACCCTGCCGAGGTCCTGAAGGTGACGAACCACGGTGGTCTGTGACATGCATAGCTCACCTGATAATCTTCGAGTGCTTGTTGTAAGATTTGTCTCTACAGCCTCGCGCACGGCCTCCGAATCCACGGTGTTCACAACCTACCTGACCTTGGCTGACCGTTGAGGTTTCTGTCACCTGAGCGAAATTTCTTGAACCATCTGGTTGTGGTGTTATGGCCCTCGGAACCTTCTCCTTTCGCTTGGCAAATGTTTCGTGTTGCTTGAGCAGCGTTATGGCCGAGTTCAAACTCGTAAAGCAAATGATTCCTAATTAGCCGGTTGTGGCTGTTCACCTTTTAGGCGTCCCAACCACAGACAGAATGACGACATGCAATGCTGTTCGCAGCAACGACTACCACTTTATATCCTTTCGACTGACTGCTGTGCGTGACTTGAACTACACTGGCGGAAAGTGAAAAAAGAACACCAAGAAGGAGACGTCTGATACCAACGAAATTTATACAGCATAATAGCGGAATACCGAGGATAACGTGATCAAAACATTATGGCAAAATACAGCTGTATTTGCTGGCAAACTGAAAAATAGCATTTCCATGTAACATGGTTAGTACGAGGTTGAACCTCCATGAACTTCGTCACACTGTGCAATTCTGGCATGGAGTCTGTCGTACAGATGTTGGATGTAAGTTTGGGGTATTGAGTTCCAAGCATCCTCAACCTGGACGCGTAAATCGGGGATGGTCGTGGCTGGCCGTGGAGACCGGATAAGTCGTTGTGCCATAAAATCCCACACGTGCTCAATGGGGTACAAATCCGGTGAGCGTGCAGGCCATGGAAGTTGTCTCACACCCTGAAGTGCATGTTACGTTGCACGTGCTGTGTGTGGGTGTGCGTTATCTTGCTGGAAAACACCACGATGGACCGACCTTACAAATGGCACAACAACGGATTGTATGATGTTGTTGATGTAGGAGGTGCTGTTTAACGTACCCGGTACAAACACTAGTTGTGTACGGGAGTGATAGCTGAACACTCCCCACACCAGGAGACGACGTGTAGGCCCTGTGGGTCGCTGGCGGATGCAAGAAGGGTGGAGACGTTCCCCCGTGCGTCTGCGAACACGCATACAGCCATCGGAGGCTCCCAAGCAGAATCTGCTTTCGTCGCTGAACACGACAGATCGCCATTGCGTTCTCCAGTGCAGACGTTGGCGACACCGCTGCAGCCGTTCCTGACGGTGGGCTGGAGTCAGAGGTACACATGCCAGAGGCACACGTGCACGTAGTACTGCATCCAGTAAACGGTTGCGGATTGTACGCACAGTCCCCTCAGGTGCAACGGCAGCTCGGATTTGCGTCGCAGTGGATGTTCTGCTTGACAACGCCGCTCTTCTTATGCATCGATCGGCCCACCTGCTACTCCCGGTTCCACGTCTTCTCGTGTGGGAATGTTCCTCGGACCATCTACGCCACCATCGTACCACCACCGATGCTTCCCGTCCAATGCGCTCCGCAATACGACGATACGACCACCCGGCCTCACGGAGTCCGACTAGACGACCTCACTCAAAGCCCGATAACTGCTGAACTCGTACACGTCTTCCATGTCCAGGCATTGCAGCTTCTTCAGGGTCTTCGCACGTGTCAGCATTCACTTCGCCGTACTCGTGAAATACCACCGACGATATTTTGCATATTATGCCGTGCTGTGGCGTAAGCGCTCACCGATTGGTCCCGAAATTAACATCACACCTACGTTAAACTCGACCTCATTAACATATGTAAATTTCATGATCGTTCGCCAATTCCTTCTTGGTGTTCTTTTTTCCCTTTCCGCCAGTGTAGTTTGAACACGTGACATACCCGTCGCAGCACGTGCGTTTATGCAAATATTGCCAAACTTTTGGCTCATCCTCTGTAATTCCCTTCTCTTTTTCTCGAACGGTAATTCCACTGCGGAGAACCTTAAAGCCAAAGTGTGAGATTCAATCAAAGATGCTAATTGGTGTCGTTTGACATTAAGAAAATTATTTGAAGAAAACTTGCAGGATGAGGATATTTCAATTGTTAAATTAGATTGCGCCCCGGAAAAAATTGGAATCTAAAACACAAATGAAAATAGACGAGGCCTTTAAACAAAAATTAAGGTATGTGAAATGGTATTGTGCAATGCTATTAATTTTAGCTACATGAAGTTTTAGTGCGTAAGATGATTTATTATTCATTTCGTTATAATTAAAATGCTAACTCTTTTTTTCCCCATTATGTAAAGTAAATTTCCGCATTTAATACATACCGGAAGCTTCCGAGTTGGAAACAAACACTTCGAACTACATTAGGCGCTAACATTTAACTGTAATTCCTCTCATTAACGTGTTTTTAATTTAATGCTAATTGTAATTTTCGATGAACCATAATTAACAAAATTTGGGTTACGTAATGTGTGTAGACCGTACACCCTAAAAATGAAGTTTAGCCGTTAGAACTAGTAATATTTGCCAAAAATAAAAAAAAAAGGAAATGAGCGATTAATAATTTTTTTAATTAATAATTAATTAATTTAATGGTATTTTGTAACACTAATAAACAATAAGTGAAGATATATACTATGTAATGAACTACAGCCACATTTCTTACGTAATGCTTCTTCTAATTGAAATAAATTTGTTTTATGAAAACTTAACGGAAATAGTGAAAGAATTGTGTTCAAGCTCCAAATTCGATGTCATATATCAAAGAATGCATTTGTTCCAAAACAAAACATTTAGTATATTGCGCAACAGACATAACAGATATGAAATACCCTCTCAGAAAATTGAGATTAAGCCATTTTGCTATTAAGATATCACTGTCATTGTATTTTAAAACTAGACGGTTTTTGCAATTTGAGAATAGCAAAATAAAAGTAATTTTCGTTGAAAACAGTGAATAATATACACTATATTGACAAAAGTAACCGGACACCTAGAAGAGAAACACAACATAGCGTTTATTGACATACATTAGTACGGTGTCGGTTCACCTTTGGCCTTAATGCATGCACTGACCCTTCGAAACATGCTTTCCACAAGGTTTCGGAACACAGCGATAGGGTATGCGCTTTCATTTCAGTACATAATGCTACCGCTAACTGTTGCATAGTACTAGGCCTTGGTTCCAAACTTCTTATGTGGGGCTCTAATTCATCCCATAGGTGCTCTATGGGATTGAGATCAGGGCTCTGGGCTGGCCAGTCCACACACGATACGGAATTATCGTCAAACCACGCCGTAACAGTCCTTGCTTTATGGCTCGGTGCATTATCCTGCTGGTACCAAAAAGTCTCGGTTCCATAGTATTGCCACAGAGTTTGTAGGGCATAATTGTCGAGAATATCGAGGTAGACGTGCTGGTCAACAGGTTTGTCCACGATAACCAATGGGCCGGGACCATACCACAAAAAACACCCCCACACGAGTACACTGCCAGATCCAAACTTGACCGTAGGAATGTTTGCAGCGTTCCCTCAGCTGCTGCCATACCCACACACGTCCATCAGACTCATGGAACGTTTATCTGGATTCATCAGTCCATAGGACCCGTTTTCATTGATCTAGGGTCCACGATAAATTTTCTTTACGCCATACTAAACGACGAGTAGCATTCAGATTGGAGATGAAAGGCTTATGAGCAGCCGCACGCCCACGGTAACACATGGAATGAAGTTCTCTGCGAATGGTACGTGTACATACCGAGGTTCCAGCATTTTTACTCGCCTGTACACTGCAGCACTCCGTCGATTACCTGTAACGATTCTCCTGAGGCTTCGACATTCTCTATCACTGATTTTCTTTGGTCTGCCGGTACGTTTTGCTGCTTTAGGCACGCCATGTGTCTTCCACTTATTCAGTACACCCAAAACAGTTGACTTGGGTATGTTTAAACGCCTCTCGGTTTCTCTTATGGACAACTCACTAATATAACACCCAACAATCTTTCCTTTCTCAGAGTCTTTTCTCTCCCGCCGCAACATTTTCACTCAATCTTACAGTGCGATATGATCCCTGTCAGCTGCAGTCTTGTCTTTATACCGTTTGCAGGTGTACCGCGCGTCTTAACAACGCAGTGGATCCGTTCATTTGCTTTTGAAGGTGTGTCCGGTGACTTTTGTCAGTATAGTGTATGTACATGAATTTATTTATTAACTTTTTTTTTTTATTGGAGGTTAAACGACCACCGGGAGCAACTCAATGGGCTATAAGCAGTCAGACGTCCCTAATTTAATGTTACTGGTTCCTGGGAAGGGTGAGAGCCAGTGCCATAAGACAAACACAACATCCATGCCTCACCGGGATTCGAACTCTGACTCCTTTCGGACGAATAATCAGAAACCATCACTCACTGCACCACCGGTTAGGCTACATGAATTAAAAAAAACACCATGTTTGTAGGTATCTCCTTCATTTTTCTGGTGCATGTCGAGTTTTACTTTTCTTTTAGTCTGAAAGATTGTTCTTCCCTTTTTTGCGTCGGGTTTTGCGGCAACGCTGGCCCGAGATAGACGCTGAATATCAAGGGATCTGGGCATCTTGGTTGTATAATGACCTAGTGTGCAACCAGATGTTGTAAACACTTCTTGGAGTCCTTAATAATCCTCAGTGAAGGTGATAATTGCAGCACTAACATCAAAACACTGTGAAACACTCAATGGACAAAAAGTGGGCCGCTATGGGCCAGAATAACAGCCGTTACATGGCACAATATTCTGCATATAATACCTAATTTTTTTTCTAAAGAATAGTTCTAGGGGGCGTAGATGTATGTAATATTTTTGTCGACATGTCTGCACATAACAGTCCGATTTGAAAAGTTCTTTTTTGTCGGTGAGTGATTCAGGAGATGATTTGCATATAATTTCAGTATTTTCTTAAAGCGGAAGTGAGCTGTTATGGACCGGAAGTTCACGCTTCCGTTTATATAACTTCAGAATTTTCTTAAAGTGGAAGTGGGCCGCTATGCGCCAGAAGTTCACGCTTCCGTTTATAAAATTTCAGATTTTTCTTAAAGCGAAAGTGGGCCGCTATGGGCCAGAAGTTCACGCTTCCGTTTATATAATTTCAGAATTTTCTTAAACCGGAAGTGGGCCGCTATGGGCCAGAACTTCACGCTTCTGTTTATATAATTTCAGAATTTTCTTAAACCGGAGTGGGCCGCTATGGGCCAGAACTTTTCGCTTCTGTTTATATAATTTCAGAATTTTCTTAAACCGGAGTGGGCCGCTATGGGCCAGAATATCTCGCTTCCGTTTATATAATTTCAGAATTTTCTTACAGCGGAAGTGTGCCGCTATGAACCAGAAGTTCACGCTTCCGTTCAGAGCATATCAGCAACAATATCTGCGCGTCTAAAAAGCTGACTGAAAAAATCCTTTTTTCATCAGATGCAAAGGAGAGACTGGAGGAAGAGAACTTGCTGAGTTACCGTTGGACCTGTCAAAAGACAGAACACTAATGATGGTGATGACAACTAGCTACCAAAACATTTTATGTGCATTTTCTGCCGAAAACAATACACAATTTCTACGCTACAGTGCGCAAATGTATAATGTCTTTTTGTTAATATCTCTGCTTCTAAAAGTCCGACGTAAAAAATTATATTAAAAACGAACGCCACTTGCCTTTGAAACCACTTTGCCTGTGCTGGCGAGTTTTTGTTATTTTGTTTTAATTTTTGTATTTCGCAGTTTTGGCGCTAGGTGGGGTTCGTGTGTATTTCTTCTGCAGCTCTATCTCCTCTTCTGAAAATTCTATTGAAAATTTTCTATTTTTACTGTATCGCATTCGCTACAATAAAGACGCGGAACATTATCCTCAATAAATAATGCACAGTTTTCTTGCATGGGGGCGTAAATGTCAAGGCCTTTTTTTTTTCGATATCTCTGCTTGCAGGATATGTATTTGAAAAATTATTTTTCATTAGCGTAGGTTTGCAACTTTTCCATTATTCAAAATTCTTCCGCTAAGGGGTGTAAAGTTATACAGGGTGTCCATAAAGTCTTTCCCACATTAGAAACATTAATATAAAAAAATGTATTACAGGTACAAGAAAAGGACTGCACGACAATAATGGTGCACAAGTTTTTTTTTTTTCAGTGTCAGTACATCTCCACATAGGCGCCATGTGTGGCCCGAAGGACATCTAAGCGATATTCGATTTCACGCCATGTTTTGTTTAACATCTCAACAGCGACAGAACCAATGACGTCCGTTATTCTGCTCTTCAACCTCTCGACATCCGGAACACGACTAGAGTAAGCTTGGTCTATCACAGGAAAAAGACCAAAGGGGTTATGTCGGGCGATCGAGGTGACCATGTCATTGTACCGTCGCGGCCAATCCATCTGCCCGGAAATGTGGCATTTGTGAACTCGCGAACCATTATTTACCAATGTGGTGGAACACCGTCTTGTTGGAAAATAACCGAAGGTTGGAGTGCGTGCAACTGAGGCGCTACAAAAAGTTCCAGCATGTCCAGGTACACGTCACATGTTACCTTAGGTTCTGTAAATAAGAAAGATGGGTCCGATTATTCTGTCATACATCAGGCCGCACCATACGTTCATTTTCGGGCTGGCCCTCTGTTGTTCGCTGACATAATGGGGATTTTCTGATCCCCAGATTCGCACATTGTGCCTATTTACTGTACCAGAAACGTGGAATGTGGCTTCATCTGAGAAGCAGACACGGTACAGATAATCACTATTATGAGCTATGCGCTGCCACATCTCCGTCGCAAATGCAGCACGGCGAGTCCTGTCATCAGGCTGAAGAGCTTGAACGATCTGTAATTTATAACCATATACAGATGAAGACCTTTGTGTAAAATTTTGTGAACCGTGGCACGGGGAATCCCAGTTTCAAGTGAAGCACGACGAATGGATTTCCTTGGGCTTCGCAGAAATGTCTTCTGAACAGCTGCAGCTGTCTCTTGTGTAACCGGAGATCGGCCCGCTTGGGGAGATCGCCAATACTACCCGTCGCTTTAAGCATTTCATACCAAGCTTTTATGCTTTTTTGGTCCGGTGGTGATCGTCTGTAATCATTTCTGAAATGACGCTGGACCGTAACCGCCGATTTGGTCTCATGGAACCACAACACGCACGGCGCTTTTTCTTGCATGGAAGCCATTATCGATGAAATGCTCCTCTTATTCAGCAGTAGCGCTCACTTTTTTTTTTTTTTTTTATTGGAGGTTTAATTACCACCGGGAGCAACTCAATGGGCTATAAGTAGTCGCCCGTCCTTAATTTAGGGCCACTGGTTCCAGGGAAGGGAGAGAACCAGGGCCGTAAGACAAATACTATACCTTGCAAAATAATTGGTACAAGCTATTTTATTTTCAGAATTGTAATGTGATCGCCAGTTGATGTCGGAAACCCACGTAAACCGGTTTAATCAGCTGTGAAGTGGCGTGACTGTTAGAACTTGATAGTAAGAATGTGGTTTGACCAGTTTTAAACAGGAAATAGGCACTTCAGCTTCAGTTGTGAGCTTTCGTGTGTGACAGGTGGATGTTAGTTTTTGCTCTCTGTGAGTACGTGTTGCTTTCGTGTATTGAAAAATGGATATTTCCCCAAAGAAGCGTGCAAGAATAATTGCTCTGAAGGATCACACTTCTATGACAGTGAGATATATCGCTTCTGCAGTTGGTGTAGGCAAATCAAGCGTATCAAGACTGCTTACGCGATACAATGCTTCCGGAGCATCGTCTCCAAAAAGGAGAGGTAAATGTGGAAGAAAACGAAAAACAACTCCATGAACCGATAAATTATCTAAGCAGAAATAGTAAAATGAATCCAAAAAAACAAAAACAAAAAACAAGCACCGACCTTCAAAGAGATTTATTGGCTAGTGGTTGTGATGTTAGTGATTCATCTGTACGCCGTAGGCTTCTGGAAGTTAGCCGGAAGGCAAGAAGACCAACGAAAAAACAATATTTGAATGCGAAAATGAAGATAAAACGTTTAGCATGGGCCAAAAAATATAAATCATGGACTGCTGACGACTGGAAAACGGTAATTTTCAGTGATGAACCTCATTTATTTGTGCAGGGTTACCAAGCAAATGTCGTTAGACGAAGTAACTGTGTACCCTTAAGACCTGAGCATGTCAAACAAACTGTAAAACACCCTCTGAAACAGATGTTTTGAGGGTTTTTTTCACATCAAATGGCACTGGAAGCTTAGTTCCTGTTCAAGATATGATGAATTCAGACAAGTACGTAGAAATATTACAACGTAGGATTGTTCCATCCTTGCAAACTTGTGACGGGGCATTTCAACATGACTTGGCCCTATGTCACAATTCGAAATTGGTCAAGCTGGAAAATCAAATTCATTTGCTTGATTGGCCTGGAAATTCACCAGATTTAAATCCCATAGAAAACTTTTGGAATATTTTGAAGAGACGTTTAGGTAAAATGGACTGTACAACCAAAGAACGCATGATAACGAATGCTATAAAAGTGTGGTTCCACGATTATGAAGTCAAAAATATGTGCACTCAATTAGTGGAGTCAATGCCAAAACGAATTCAAGAGGTCATTTCTGCTAAAGGAGGACATACTTCATACTAATACAGGTATTTATCAGTGTATATCAAGGCATAGAATGATATAAAGGCATAGTTTTAGAAAAAAGAGTGATTTCTTAGTTTGTCCCAATTAATTTGCACAGTATAGTACGACATTCATGCCTCACCGGGATTCGAACGAATGATCTGAAACCATCGCTTAGGTCACTGCGCCAAAGGGCGGCAAAAAAAAAAAAAAAAAAAAAAAAAACTTAAAAAGTGCTGCTGTATTATGTTGCCAACCATTTAATTTTAACTTACATAGATTTTTTTATATTAATTTTTTGTATTGTGGGAAAGACTATGGACATCCCGTATAATGTTTTTTTTTTTTTTTGGATTGGAGGTTTAACGACCACCGTGAGCAACTCAATGGGCTATAAGCAGTCGCCCGTCCCTAATTTAGGGTCACTGGTTCCAGGGAAGGGAGAGAGCCAGTGCAGTAAGACAAACACAACATCCATGCCTCACCGGGATTCGAACCCGGACCCCTTCCGACGAATGATCAGAGGCCAACGCCTTAGACCACTGCGCCACCGGGGCGGCGTATAATGTTTTCCTCTAAATCACTTGTTTTTACTGCTCAATATGAAAACCCCTTTGTCTTCCTTCAGCTACGAGAAAATTTCATTCACAATGTTATTAATTTTTGTAACGTACTTTACAGCCACTTGTGAGATAAAGTAACTATTTCTTTTTCTAGATGTTTCATCGAGTGTATAAAACCGGTTGATGTATATTTTTTTATCTGTAATAGTTTTCCTTGACCATAAATAACTTTGTTAAATTTGTATCGTGTCAGAAAAGTTTCAAAAGACGGGATCATTACAACCGAAAATTTGGAGTCATCCACTTCCTCAGTTCTTGAACATAAACAGCATAGACCTTATGTGTGGTCCATGGTTTGCCTTGGTAGATAAATGAATTACGCATAACTGATTCGAAAAAACGATGGAAAAATATCAGAACTAGCGCAGAATTCCGTATAAAAGTGGTAAATGTATAACTGATAAACGTATAACCGAGGTTATAGCATGAAATCCATTGGCCGGTGTTCAGTTTCGAACCCGGATCCTTCTGCTCCGAATACTTCCCATTTAAGCTACACCGACGAAATTTGTCCTCGCAAATTTGCCGTCTTGACATGTGCGTACGACACCCGAATACAACTTTTCTGTCTTGACCTCTGAGGTACGTACGTCACATATAACTCACCCTCTTCCCTCCCCTTGAGAAAGGGGCTGGGACGGAATCGTAAGTTTCCGGGTCAGCTGGCTAAGCACGCTTGAAGGAAGTCACTGCAGAAGAGAGAGAGTTCTCATTAATTCCAGACGATGTGTGGAACGATCATCGCACATTTTTCAAAGAAACCAAGCGCCAGGAGATTCATTTTACATTTGAGTGCTAATATAGTGTGAAGGCGAATTGCGGGTTACGAGAATTGAACTCACGTGCTTCTGCTCCGGATCCGAATGCTTTCCCAATTAAGCTACACCGACAAAGTTTGTCACTGCAACTTTGCCGTCTTGACATATGCGTCACTTCCGAAGTAGATACGTCACAAGCATGGGCGTCGCTGGCAAATAGGAATTGGGGGTGGGGGGAGACGCAAGCGTGCAGTAATAATAGCCAACTTCTTTGTTTTTTAAGAAGATTTTTCAAAATGTACTGGGGACAGCAAATCTTCTAAGTACAGTGAACTCTGTTATAGTGAACATTCGGGTATAACAATACAGTCAACTCTGGATATAGTGAACTGTGTTATAGTGAACATTCGGGTATAGCAATACGGTCAACTCTGGATATAGTGAACTCTGTTATAGTGAACATTCGGCTATAGCAATACAGTCAACTGTGGATATAGTGAACTCTGGATATTGTGAACATTCGGCTATAGCAATACAGTCAACTCTAGATATAGTGAACATTCGGCTATAGCAATACAGTCAACTCTGGATATAGTGAACATTCGGTTATATCAATACAGTCAACTCTGGATATAGTGAACTCTGTTATAGTGAACATTCGGCTATAGCAATACAGTCAACTCTGGATATAGTGAACATTCGGCTATATCAATACAGTCAACTCAGGATATAGTGAACATTCGGCTATAGCAATACAGTCAACTCTGGATATAGTGAACATTCGGCTATATCAATACAGTCAACTCTGGATATAGTGAACATTCGGCTATAGCAATACAGTCAACTCTGGATATAGTGAACTCTGTTATAGTGAACATTCGGCTATAGCAATACAGTCAACTCTGGATATAGTGAACTCTGGATATAGTGAACATTCGGCTATAGCAATACAGTCAACTCTAGATATAGTGAACATTCGGCTATAGCAATACAGTCAACTCTGGATATAGTGAACATTCGGTTATAGCAATACAGTCAACTCTGGATATAGTGAACTCTGTTATAGTGAACATTCGGCTATAGCAATACAGTCAACTCTGGATATAGTGAACATTCGGCTATATCAATACAGTCAACTCTGGATATAGTGAACATTCGGCTATAGCAATACAGTCAACTCTGGATATAGTGAACATTCGGCTATATCAATACAGTCAACTCTGGATATAGTGAACATTCGGCTATAGCAATACAGTCAACTCTGGATATAGTGAACTCTGTTATAGTGAACATTCGGCTATAGCAATACAGTCAACTGTGGATATAGTGAACTCTGGATATAGTGAACATTCGGCTATAGCAATACAGTCAACTCTGGATATAGTGAACTCTGTTATAGTGAACATTCGGCTGTAGTGAACCTAAATCATTGGTCTCGACTAGCAACATCGGAAATGTACATTAAAATTTTCGTTTATAGTGAACCCTCAACTTCGGTTATACTGAACCTAAAAAATAGAACTTCAAAGAAAAGAATGCACTTGTAACATGAAATTGTACCTTATTTCAAAACAAACCTTCTTGTAAAAACTTGGAAGAATGTGTTGAGAATAATATTGTAGGCCTACTACTCCTTAAGTGCATTGAAGGACAAAGGTAGGATTAAAAACCTCAGCACCAAGGAGCTTGTGTTCCTGCCTGCCAACACCACGTAATCCTCCAATCCATGGGGCAAGGTGTGATTCGCAGCTTTAAAACCTATGACAGCAGGGAAGTAGGGCTTCATTTAATTCAAGCCTTGGAATAAAAAAATAACACAATAAATGTTCTGAATGCTGTACGTATTGGAAACAAAGCACGGAGGAGTGTTTCAACTGTCCCTATGCAGAACTGTTTCCGGAGGTCTGCTTTGGCTACTAAACGTGTGGCATTCGAAGAAGACAGTGATGTGCCTTTTAAGGACCTGCTTCAGCATATCGGTGTGAATTCCACTGAAGCTGAAGTTTTTATCGACGCTGACTGCGAAGTTATAACGATTCAGATTCTGTCTCGTTTTCTTACTGTGGAAGGCGGTTCCAGCACGTAAGAAAACGAGACAGAATCTGACGAGGACAATAATGAAGAACGTGTTTCAACACTGAAAGAGATGTTGGAGTGTGTCAGGACTGTGCTAAAGCTCCTAGAATATATGAAAAATGTGGAATCGAGTGTAGCAAGAGCACAGACTCTAGAAAAGCACATAGAGAAAATATTTATTAAAACTGTTTGCTGCAAACAGCGGCACATAAGACTTCTTCATGTTAAGGTAATGTAAAATTAATTTTTGTTTACTTAATTTAATGAATATACACTACGCACATAAAAACATTATTTTTTAGATACATATGTACATATTTTATTTTCTTGCTCACTATTGCACTAAATTCAGGTTAAGGGAAGACACTTCTGTTTTAGTGAACTTCGGACATAGTGAACGAAATATGTAAGTCCGCAGAGGTTCACTATAAGCGGGGTTTTTATTTATTCATTTATTTATTTACTTATTTATTTTTGTTGTTACATGCTCTTAGAAGGAAAAACAAGAAAGATGACGCCGAATTTTTAGGTGTAATAAGCACGTCTTTTGAATCCGTTCTGACGCAAATTAAAATTATCAAAGCTATTCAAAGTCAATGGAACTGGTATCAAAAACAATAGTATCTGACGGAAAAAAGAAGTTTTTCAATCGGGTTTTTAATCCCTCAGATATTGCTGCAAACGGAATCGTGAGCTTACGCCCTCTGGTTGCAGACTTGTGCGTTAAGAAAAACATGAATTTATATGAGAAACATTTCGCAACGGAAACGCTCTCCAACTCCGAAAGAATTTTTCAAATCGGACTCTTAGAAAAAGAAATATCGACAAAAATAAAATGTGACTTTACGCCCGCTGGTGGGAAAACCATGCATTATTTTAGGAAGAAAGTATTCTCAAAAGGTTTTTCCATATGAGCGGTATCGGTCCAAGAAAAAAAAATAAAATTAGTCGAGTTTTCAGGAGCCCAAATTTTGCTACAAATGCATCAGTAGCATAAATTAACACTTATGCCCCCTGGTGACCAACCCATTCTTTACCAAACATTAGAAATTATGTGAAAAATATTTTTCATCAGGTCTTGTATGCGATACAGGAAAATTTTTTAAATCGAAGTTTTAGAAGCAGAAATAACGCAGAAAACGCAATTTACCTTTGTGCCTCCTAGTGAAAAGTCTATGTTTTACTTGAAAATTTTGAATTTATAGGAAAAACACTTCGCATCGGAAACACTATCCAACATAGAAGAAATTTTTCAAATCGAACTCCTAGAAGTAGAGATATTGACAAAAATAAAATATACATCTACACCCCCTGGCATAGAAGCCATGCATTATTTCAAGAAGAAAATATTCCTAAAAGGTTTATCGACATGAGTAATATCGGTCAATAAACGACTTTTTTTTAAATCGAAATTTTAGAAGCTCATATTTTGCTTCAAATACACAAGAAGCGGAAATTAAGACTTACGCCACCTGGTGGCCAAACCATTTTTTACAGAAATTTAAAATTATGTACAAAGGATTTCCCATCAGGAGCTGTATCCGGTGCAGAAAGATTTTTTTAAATCGGAGATTTAGAAGCAGAGATGTAGGGGCGAAAGCAATTTACCTTTACGCCCCCTAGCGGAAAGTGTATGAATTACTTGAAAATTTTGAAATTATATGAACCACATGTCACACTGGAAACACTATCCAACAAAGAAGGAATTTTTCAAATCGGATTCCTAGAAGTAGAGATATTGACAAAGATAAGATATACATCTACGCCCCCTGGCGTAGAAACCATGCATTATTTTAAGAAGAAAATGTTTCTAAAAGGTTTGTCGCTATGAGTACTATCGCTCTACAAACGACGTTTTTTTTTCAATCGAGAATTTAGAAGCTCATATTGTGCTGCAAATACATCAGAAGCAGAAATTAAGATTCACGCCCCCTGGTGGACAAACTATTTTTTTACAAAAATTAGAAATTATGTGCAAACGATTTCCCATCAGGAGCTGTATCCGGTGCAGAAAGAATTTTTGAAATCGGAGATTTAGAAGCACTGGTATATGGAGAAACGCAATTTACCTCTACGCCCCCTAGCGGAATTACTTCAAAATTTTGAAATTATATGAAAAACATGTCACACCGAAAACACTATCCAACAAAGAAGGAATTTTTCAAATCGGACTCCTAGAAGTAGAGACATTTACATAAATAAGATATACATCTACGCCCCCTGGCAGGGAAACTGTTGAATATTTTAAGAAGAAAATATTCCAAAAAAGTTTATCGATTTGAGTGACATCAGTCCATGAAAGAATTTTTCAATCGATATTTTAGAAGCTCAGATTTTATGGCAAATACATCAGAAGCAAAAATTAACATTTACGCCCCCTGGTGGCCAAAGTATTCTTTACCAAAAATTTGAAATTATATGCAAGAAATTTTCCATCAGGAGGTGTAAATTTTTCAAATCGGAGTTTTAGGAGAGTTATAGGGGGAAATGCAATTTACTCTTACGCCCCCTAGCGGAAAATCTATGTGTAATTTGAAGAAGTAACTATATCTAAAATGCTCTTCGGCATAAATGGAATCGAAACATAAAAGAATTTTTTCAATCGGATGTTTAGAAGCAAATATGTGAAATAAAACGTATTTTTAAATTCGACATCATCTGCATTTACGCCCTCTAGCGGCGAAATTGTACATCGTAAAAAAAAAAAAAAAAAAAACGAAATGAATTATCATCATTCGCATATTTCAAGCTACCCAACGCAAAAAGAAAAAAAAAGAATTTTTGACTAATAGTTGCAGAGATATCGTGGGTACAGAAGGACGGACGGACAACCGGTAACATAAGCACGATCTTTGTTTTTACAGAAGACGTGCTAAAAAAGAGTGGAAAAAAAACTGACAAACCATAAATGATGAACATAAACTGTAACAACAGGGAAGACAAGGAAAAAGGCCAAAATAGCCTGATATAGGTCTATACTCCCCGGAGCAGTGTGTCAACTTGACTGTATATTGAATAATTGCATATCTGAATGCGTTGCAATAATTTTGAAAAGGGTTGTAGTCAGAAATATTGGAGGGGACATATCCTCCCCTTCCCCCGTCCACTCACCAGCGACGCCCATGGTCATAAGGTTCCATTGTGTTTATTTATTTTATTTTTTCTGTTACTGTCTTATCATAAATGTCTGTAATTTTTTGGCCTGTGTGTGTACTTCAGAAGATGTGCTGAAGAGAATTGTAAGTACGGTAATAGAACTAACAGTGAGCATATGTTAAAGAATTTTCCGTGGAAACAAGGTTAGTCAAAATTTATATTCCGTAAAAGATAAAGTGAAGATATTTCGTGAAAGAATGCCCGAATGAGTGGAATAAATGTCGGATTATTCTTACTGATTAAATTTTAATCTTCCGGCGAACAGAAACCTTTGTGATTTATTTGCGAAAAGCCTTTACGCCACAAAATGTGACATCAAGGAAATATCTCTCTGAATATTTGAAAGCGAAGATAAAGATTCCATCAAATTAATCAAGTGTTAAATCCAGCATTGCTGACGCTCCTGTTATAATACGACCACTCTGCAACAAATCTGTAATGACTGGTGTTGAAAACACGGCGCGACAAAACGTATCCCAACCAGAAATTAAACGCTAACAACTGAATACACTCAATCCTTTCCTTTTACCTCAGTAACTTAAATTATATTCATTCATTATTTATAGAGATCACACTAGATAGTGCCACTGCTTGGAAAACTGCGCTTACATGGAATTACGCAAAATCACATGACTAAAGGTGATTGTGAAATCATTTTTCATCGAACTGAAATATGATTGAGTGCTAATAACTTTATAAGTAACAGAAATTCATTAAATGTTTATAAAAGACGTCAACATTGTAAGTTGTTAAATAATCGGTTGAGAACGAAAAAAATAAATAAAAGGATTTTATCCAATTATATTTAGTCTTAGAATAATCTTTGTCACATTGTAAAAACTAAGTGGTTGTCGGAAAATTCTGTAAAATGACGTCCAGCAAGTTGCGGTAGATCTCAGATTTTTAACAAAATTTCAATTTTGAAAAGTTTCCCTTTATAATAACGGAAAAACATTCAGTTTTTTAATAGATTGTCTGTAGTCATTAACTCTGTTTTTTCACATAAATTTCTTGAGTTTCCCCAAACTTTGATTTGCCCATTCTAGGCCCTAAGCAGAAATTCCCTACACTTCAGGAAATTTCTATTTCTACCATCTTCCATTCTCTTTATATTGTCTGCTTCCGTGCGAGTGCGCGAGATTCGCGTTGCAGGACGTAGAGTCTTTCCTCGCCCCAGCTTGGGATTGAGCTTGCGATTGTTTGTACGCAAGTGTAGAGCGCTTCTGACTGAGCCAGCAAGTCCCTTTTGAGTTGATCTCGTTTAAATTACAAACGCGGGAGACTGAAGTCTGGCGATTATGTAATGCTCTTTGCTCTGAATGCTGGTTAATCAGTCATTTTTTTTCTGTAGGAGCTTATTATTTTTCTGAATGGGTTTATTTTTTGTAGGAGCTTATTATTTTTCTGAATGGGTTTATTTTCTCTAGGTGCCTATTATTTTTCTGAATGGATTTATTTTCTGTAGGAGCTTATTATTTTTCTGAATGGGTTTATTTTTTTGTTAGAGCTTATTATTTTACTGAATGGGTTTATTTTCTGTAGGAGCTTATTATTTTTCTGAATGGGTTTATTTTTTGTACGAGCTTATTATTTTTCTGAATGGGTTTATTTTCTCTAGGAGCCTATTATTTTTCTGAATGGATTTATTTTCTGTAGGAGCTTATTATTTTTCTGAATGGATTAATTTTTTTTGTTAGAGCTTATTATTTTACTGAATGGGTTTATTTTCTGTAGGAGCTTATTATTTTTCTGAATGGATTTATTTTCTGTAGGAGCTTATTATTTTTCTGAATGGATTTATTTTCTATAGGAGCTTATTATTTTTCTGAATGGTTATTTTTTCTGTAGGAGCTTATTATTTTTCGGAATGGGGTTTATTTTCTGAACGAACTTTTTCTCATCCTTTTTTTTTTTTTTTTTTTATGTACGAGCTTACAATTTTTTTGAATAGGTTTGGAACAATTTTGTCCTTTGTGGAGGACTTATCACAAATTATTTTTTTTTAATCATGATTTTTCAGAGCAACAGGGTGTTTTGGAACTGGGAAAATTTTTAAAACTGACAATGGTTATTACACATGTATTAGAAGAGATGGAGTGTACTACTTCATACTATTATTCAGAAATCCAAAAATATAAAATTTGTTCTTGATACAGGTTTTGTTTAAGGTGTCAGCAGACTGAAACATATTCAACACAAGGTAGACGTCATACGGTGTCATCATATATATAAACATCATAGAGTGTCACTTGAAAGACACTTGAAGTACCCGGTTTCTTACGGTGACACAATGTACAATAACAGTGTGGGCGCTCATAACTAAGTTTTCGGGGGGGGGGGGCAGAAATTGTAACTACGAATAACATACACAACCACCATATGCGAATTTGTACTGTGCCACATCCCAGCGCATAAATTTAATTGGAAATCAGGAGACGCCAAAACTACACGAAACAGATGGATAAAAGAAATTAGACAGCAACGTGAGGACAATAAGGAAATGTGTTTTACCTTAAAAGGATCATTTTTAGCCATTTGTTTCACTTTCCCCACGGAACGCCCAGAGAGGACTCGATTGGCCATCAAGAATGATACCCCCCCCCCCCCCAAGACAAATTCACAGGAAAATTTTTGAGATCTTTGTCCAGCAGTGATTAACTGTTGCGGAGGGTGATGATATATTTTTCATTTTTTCGCCTTTCATACTATTTCATTCTGTACGTACAGTATGTATGCTGTTCCCCAACATGCAATGGGAAATTTCATTATTACTTTCTACTGCAAAAATTTCGTTTTTCTGCAG
The DNA here is from genome assembly GCA_039090855.1 of Macrothele yani. Taxonomy (NCBI): domain Eukaryota; kingdom Metazoa; phylum Arthropoda; class Arachnida; order Araneae; family Macrothelidae; genus Macrothele; species Macrothele yani. The sequence goes on along the minus strand of CM077009.1, from coordinate 97,734,219 downwards.
GAAATTCTCAACGTTTTGCCCATTTTTACCACATACACTTTTCACCCAGAATTTCTACAAAAAAATTTAGCAATCAGAATTAGTGTTATCGCTAAAATATCTGTATTGCAATTCAAGAACAATGGGCCGATTTCCAGGGCAGGGAAAATGTCCCCTCTTGCCCCCCTATACGCGCGCCCATGAATTACAGGTCCACCATCTGGGTGGGGAGTGGGGATCCGTTGCCACAATAACTTCATTTCATGCGAAATGCTATCAAACCAAGTTTTTCCGCTAACCGCTCATATTAATCAAACTTGAATTTTGCCGTGAAACGCTCATATTAACCAAACTTCAAATTTTGCAGCGAACCGCTTATATTAATCAAACTTAAAATTTTGCCGCGAATCGCTCATTTTACCAGCAGCAGCAGTGATCCGTGACCTTTTCGATAGTGTTACCAAAGTCTTACAGTGGTTATATGAAGTAAAACGTATAATAATAAATTTTCACACATTTATTGTCGCGAATTTAGTCTCTAGAACGTTATGAAACGCGTATTTTTAACAACAAGCTGCGGTGATGATTTTTTAATCAAAAAATCTGAAAATGGATAAAGAAATTAAAATGAAAGAAGAGAGAGAGACTACTTTTATTCGTATAGTGTGTATTTAAAGAGGAAATACCATTCCTTTATCCACAAGCCTTCGAAGAGCAGAACTCCATCAAGATGAGATTACCAGTCACACATCCAAATCAAACACTGTATTTCTTGAAAAAATGAAAAAATAAAAATAAAAAATAAGGCGGGTATAGCTTTACTCCTATTCCTTCAAAGTCCACTAATGTGTCACCAACGGACTATTGTGCCTTTCGGACTGCTAAAAAGAATGCAGACCTAAAACAATGATTGGACTATGAAAAGCAATGGAAGAGAAGTGGAATAAAATACCACTACCAATTTTAAGAAATGCCCTATTATCTTGAAAATCTAGATATGGGTTCATAATCCAGACAGAGAGAACGCTATCAGATAGAACATTTAAGAAAATAATAATTTTATTTTAAATATCCTGGGAAGTCGTTTTAAAAATGTGTGAACATCCTCTGTAAGAGTATGTTGTCCGGGATGAGCAAAGTATGTATGAAATTAAAACTGATAATAAATAAGAGAAAAACAACATCTAAAGATATGGTGTTTGAGCAAGAATCAATCTAAATGATGGGTCTGGTGAGATTCGTCCAACGATGATTGGTCCAATGCTGATTCGTCCAAAGGGACAATTGGTCCAATGGTACGATTGATCCAATGCCACGATTGGGCCAACGCCGATTCGTCTAATGGGGCGATTGGTCCAATACCGATTGGTCCAATGTACGATTAGTCCAATTCTGTCCGATCCGAAGTGCTACTCGTGCTATACAAACCGCAGCTGTTCTGATTCTATCTTCGATGTTATATGAAACTACCGGCAGTCCAAAGAAAAGAAAATAAAGAAAATAATGTTACATTTCATGCGTTATATTGTGGTTCAAGGCTTTTTTTTTTTGTTTTTTTGTTTTTTTTGGAATCGCGTTCCTTGTTATACTGTCCTCTTTCCCGTATGAAGTTACTGATGCAAAAGCCATTCAACCAACTTCGACGTTTCTCTTTTGCATTAAATAATATAAAATACTAGTTTTCCGTTTCTGCTTGCAGCATGCATTGGGGTTCGGACCGAGACCTTTTTAACAGTTTTATACTAAATATCTAAGTTCTAACTAAAATTCTCTTTAAAAGGCCCGGGGCCTAGGTGCCTTGCAAAGAACTGAGAAATGATCCGTTGACTGCCTTGCATTAGGTTTTATAACATGTTTACAAATACTAAATATTTAATTTGTAAATTGAAATCCTCTAAAAAGGTCCGCTGCCTAGGTGCCTGGTAAAGACCTGAGAAATGATCCGATGAGTGCGTTTTCTTAGGTTTTATAACATGTTTACAAATACCAAATATTTAGGTTGTAACTTAAAATCTTCTAAAAAGGCCCTCGAGCTAGGGGCTTCGTAAACAGCTGAGAAATGTTCCATTGAGTGCCTTTTACCTGGTTTATATAAAATGTTTACAAATACCAAATATTTAGGTTGTAACATAAAATCTTCTAAAAAGGCCTGCGAGCTAGGTGCTTTGTAAACAGCTAAGAAATCTTCCATTGAGTTGCTTTTACCGGGTTTATATAAAATGTTTACAAATACTAGTACCAAATATTTAAGTTGTAGCTTAAAATTTTTCTAAAAAGGCCTGCGAGCTCGGTGCTTTGTAAACAGCTGCGAAATGTTCCATTGAGTGCCTTTTACCTGGTTTATATAAAATGTTTACAAATACCAAATATTTAGGTTGTAACTGAAAATCTTGTAAAAAGGCCTGCGAGCTCGGTGCTTTGTAAACAGCTGCGAAATGTTCCATTGAGTGCCTTTTACCTGGTTTATATAAAATGTTTACAAATACCAAATGTACGGAAACCATTTTTCAAAAGGATTTAAAGAGGAGAATAACTTAAATTATTATTCTTTTCTTAAAACTAAAAGTTTACCGTTGGTAGGATATCATCATTGGGCGAATCGGCGTTGAACCAATCGTACCATTGGACGAATCGGCATTGGACTAATCGTACATTGGACGAATAGTCCATTGGACCAAACGACATTGGACTAATTGTCCCTTTGGACCAATCGGCATTGGACGCATTGTCCGGGACCGCTAAATGATATAGACTTAGACAAGATGAATTGGTTTTTATACAGTAAAACCTGTTTGAGACTGAACCTGTTTAAAACAGAAACCTGCACAAGACGGAACTATTTTTATGACCCGAAATGAATGACAGAAAATTACATGCTACTTAAATTGTCTAAAACGGAACCTGCGTAACGGGGAAATAGAAATGGCAAGAGAGTAAAATGAATCTTGTTACAAAGGAAAGTTTCCAGATGTTCCCTTGCCATAAGGTATTTTAATTGAATGCAAAACATTACAGGATGAAGTGTAATGATGAATTCTCACGGAACAAATTTGCTTAAGGTTGAAGATTACAGGATTAAACACATGGAGATTGGCCGGCGCAGTGGTGTGAGCGCTGGCTTATGATCATTCGTCCGTGAAGGGTCCGGGTTCGAATCCCATGAGGCATGGATGTAGTGTTTGTCTTACAGCACTGGCCCTCTCTTTCCCTCTCTTTCAGCACTGGCCCTCTCTCTCTCTTCACTGGCCCTCTCTCCCTTTCCTGCAACCAGTGACCCTAAATTAGGGACGGGTGACTGCTTATAGCCCATTGAGTTGCTCACGGTGGTCTTTAAACCTATAATAATAAAAAAATGTTGTAGGGTGCAGCAAAAAGTGGTGATACACCAGTTGCACCACTTTCCGAGAAAATATGCACCATTGTATATGTCCTAAGAACTTCAGAATCAACGAGTTCTCAAAAGACCTCGAATGTCTGTGTATGAAAGTAAAATTTTACCTATTCTTACATTTGTTAGTGAAACTTGGGTACTGAAGAAGACTCATAGGAGTCTTCTGCGTACTGGAGAGATGTCTAACTTACAGGAAGTTTGTGGCAAGACTCGTTCACACCATGAGCGTAATGAAGATGTGATATGCAATGTGGAGCAAAATGTCGTTAGTGGTGTAGAGATAACTATTCTGAAGTGGTGTAGCCATATTGGAAGAATGAATTATAATCTGCTAAGAAACTTTATTGAGCCCAAGTGGCACAAAGGAAAGGCAGAAGAACCAATGAGAGGACGAAACTCAAGAATACTTGAAAGAGAAAATGATGATTAGTGTGAAGGAGGTCATGTCTGAGATGCGTGATAGTTGATGTCTGTGTACCAAGATAACTGTAAATGGAGATATTTGATGTATTAAGAGTAAGTAAAGTCTAACATAATCGCTACTGATCTGGTAGATCATCTTGACCTTATTTTTAGGAGCTAACATCGGAATCCCAATGAATCAGCTTCCTGCATGAAAGAGTCAAAACATGATATACCTTAAAATAATCGCCGCCGGCATTTCAGACAGCAGTCCCATAGTTGCACAAGTCTTTGAAAATTCGTGTGGCATAGAAGGAGGCAGGCTGCTGCATGCTGCAACGGGTTATCTACAGCTTCACGTACCTGATCATCCGAAGTGAAACGTTTGCCTTTGAGAAATTTTTTCATAGGTTCAAATATGTAGAAATCGTAGAGCGATAGTTGGACTTCCCAGAGAAAGCACTGCAATGTCCTTTGCATGGTAACTGCCGTATGCGGTCGTGCGTTATCATGCAGAAGCACAGTACCCTGAGTGAGGTTTTTCTTATCCGTTTTTGATGCCTTGTCGAATTGTCGAAGCTTCATTAAAGTAGGACAATACCGCTTGGTTGATCCTTTTGGTAGCCACTCAAGAAGCAGTGATCTTGGATGGTCAGAGAACAGGGTTCACCTTGCCTCCGGAAATGGTGGACAGTGATTTCCTCGGCGGTGGCAATGATGCATGTTTCCACTGCACGCTCTGGCTCGAAATGATGACGTCAGCTTTCGTCCCCATCAATAATGCGTAGCAGGAAATCTTCACTTTCTTCATGGTAGCGGAACAGATGTTGTATCAATAATCCCATTCGTTGACCCATCTGTTCATGGAACAGATGTTTCGGTACCCACGTAGCGCAGACATTACGATATTCAAGGTGCGAATGCATGATCGTATTGACAGTTCCGATGCTCACACCCGCACTGTTCCCCTGTTCTTGAATCGTATTGACAGTTCCGATGTTCACACCAGCACTGTTCCCTAGTTCTTGAACCGTATTGACAGTTTCGATGCTCACACTCGCACTGTTCCCCAGTTCTTGAATCGTATTGACAGTTTCGATGCTCACACCCGCACTGTTTCCCAGTTCTTGAATCGTATTGACAGTTCCGATGCTCACACCCGCACTGTTCCCCAGTTCTAGAATCGTATTGACAGTTCCAATGCTCACACCCGCACTGTTCCCCAGTTCTTGAATCGTATTGACAGTTCCGATGCTCACACCCGCACTGCTCCCAAGTTGTTGAATCGTATTGACAGTTCCGATGCTCACACCCGCACTGTTCCCCAGCTCTCGGATCGTGATTTTTCGGTTGCTTTTACTGCAGCATCCACACGTGCAGTTGTCATCACTGAAAGAGCACGACGTGGTGCTCCTCATCTTGTCTGGTCTACAGTGCTTGTTCGTCCATCACTAAAAAGCATTACAGTACAGCGTGGAAGACACCAAAGAGCATTACAGTACAGCGTGGAAGGCACTAAAGAACATTACAATACAGCGTGGAAGACACCAAAGAGCATTACAGTACAGCGTGGAAGACACCAAAGAGCATTACAGTACAGCGTGGAAGACACTAAATAGCATTACAGTACAGCGTGGAAGAGACTAAATAGCATTACAGTACAGCGTGGAAGACACTAAAGAGCATTACAGTACAGCGCGGAAGACACTAAAGAGCATTACAGTACAGCGTGGAAGACACTAAAGAGCATTACAGTACAGCGTGGAAGACAATAAAGAGCATTACAGTACAGCGTGGAAGACACTAAAGAGCATTACAGTACAACGTGGAAAACACTAAAGAGCATTACAGTACAGCGTGGAAGACAATAAAGAGCATTACAGTACAGCGTGGAAGACACTAAAGAGCATTACAGTACAGCGTGGAAGACACTAAAGAGCATTACAGTACAGCGTGGAAGACAATAAAGAGCATTACAGTACAGCGTGGAAGACACTAAAGAGCATTACATTGCAGCATGGAAGACACTGAAGACCATTACAGTACAGCGTGGAAGACACTAAAGAGCATTAAAGTACAGCGTGGAAGACACTAAAGAGCATTACAGTACAGCGTGGAAGACACTAAAGAGCATTACATTGCAGCATGGAAGACACTGAAGACCATTACAGTACAGCGTGGAAGACACTAAAGAGCATTAAAGTACAGCGTGGAAGACACTAAAGAGCATTTCAGTACAGCATGGAAGACACTAAAGAGCATTACAGTACAGCGTGGAAGACACTAAAGAGCATTACAGTGCAGCGTGGAAGACATAAAGTGCATTACAGTACAGCGTGGAAGACACTAAAGAGCATTACAATACAGCGTGGAAGACACTAAAGAGCATTACAATACAACGTGGAAGACAAGCATTCCTATATGCAGAGAGCAGGGCTGTGGCAGCCCGAGCCCGAATTCGAGCCCGGGCACGAACCAGGCTCGGGCTGCATAAATTAATACTTATTTCAGTTCGGGCTAGGGCGGGCTAGGGCGGGCTCGGGCTCTGAGAGAGGAATAGAACTTTTCTTCCTTTTTATAGAGGTACAGTTATGCAAGTGAGATTACGGTGTAGTAAAGCTACTACGCCAGGTCGAATGCAACCAATAGCAGGGCCCCTAGAGGCGAAATGCGGAAGTTAGCCATTGCAAATCGAAACCGAAAAGAGATAGAGCGAAATTTCCAATTACAAAGTTGTAGCGCATCAATTAATTAGTACAAAACAACATTTCTTTTACACGGATAAGATAAATTGTCACCTGAATACCCTACAATGTCCGAAATCGATGCGCGACGATTCAAATCTGCATATTCAGATTTCGCAAATGTAGCCGTATGCAAATGCAGATTGTGACGTTGTACGGCACCTGCGATATAACAAGTTAGTAAAATCATGCAATGAATTGATTATAATACGCTTTCCAACATACCAGAAATCATTACTCAAGTTATGACTATAATGGCTGTGGAATAAATCTCGGTCCTGTGCCCTCACCTTTGATCCCATTTCGATGATATTCAACACAACCGGTTCAGTATACCTGCGAAATAACATGATAACGTTTTGTCACAATCGCAGCATTTTTACGTAAGTTATGATGCATAAGGGCTATGGAATAGATCCCGTTCCTGCGTCATAACCTTTGACCCCATTTCGTCCATTTTCAATAAGATTCGTCCCCAGGTAGGCCCCTACAACATACTAACATTTCATCCAAATCGAAGCATTTTAACGTAAGTTATGACTCATAATGGCGATAGAAGTGATTCCGCTCCTATGTCTTGACCTTTGACCACATTTTGCCCATTTTCAATAGGATTCGTCCCCAGGTGGTCCCCTACCATATACTAGAATTTCATCGAAATCAAACCTTTTTTACGTTAGTTATGACGCATAATAGCAGTGGATTGGATCCCGCTCCTATGTCCTGACATTTGACCCCATTTCGTTCACTTTCAATAGGGTTCCTTCGGAGGTGTACCCCTACCACATACTAAAATTTCATCAAAATCGAACGATTTTTACTCGAGTTACCATGTGGACGGACATACGCACACAACGTGTGACGTAATGAGGCAGATGGGAATCGCGACCATCTGCTCGCAAGAGTTTGACGTCATAGAACTTTAATAGGATCCACACACAACGCGTGACGTAATGAAACAGATGACGTGACCGTGACCGCGAGCCAACATCTCAATCGCAAGATTGTGACGTCATAAGATTTCTAAGCATGTGTAAGATTAATGGAACGACGCCATGACACTAGGAATGTGGTAATTCAGGGTGGTTATTTAACGCACTAAACCAATTTTCCTGAAGTCGAGATCAAGCTAAATCGATTTCTAGTACCAGAAAACGGTAGGTTAACGACTTTCATCAAAATCCTTAGAGCCGTTTTCAAAATAAAATTTACATAGATACAAGAATTGCTCCTTTAAGGTGGACGTCAAGTAATTTTGCTTCCTATACTTCCAATGGAAAAACTTCTGTACACATTTTCTTCACAATTAATGCTTTCCCAAGGGTGAAAATTTGAACATCGATTAAAATAGTTTCATTTTATAACTTGGAATACTTAATATTTTCTAAAACATAACCATAATTATGCAATTCAACATTTATTTGTCTACTGACGTCATCAAAGTACAGGTCGCGCCATCTTTTTTCTGGTTTCAACACCACCAGAGGAAACATTGTTTTTTAATATAATTAAGGTTATGTTTTAGAAAATGTTAAGTATTCCAAGTTATAATATGAAGTTAATTTAATCGATGTTCAAATTTCCATCCTTCGGAACACACTAATTGTGAAGGAAATGTGTACAAAAGTTTTTCCATTGGAAGTATAGGAAGCAAAATTACTTGACGTCCACCTTAATAGTATGGGATAAGGGCGATGGAATGCATCCCGCTCCTATGTCCTGACCTTTGACCCCACTTCTCCCATTTTCAATAGGGTTCATTCCCAGTAATCCCCTACAATACACTAAAATTTCATCGACATCGAACCATATTTACGTAAGTTATGACGCATAAGGGCAATGGAATGGTTCCCGCTCCTATACCATGACCTTTGACCCCATTTCGTCCATTTTCAATAGGGTTCGTCCCCTGGTGGTCCCCTACCACATACTAAAATTTAATCGAAATCGAACCGTTTTACGCGAGTCATCGTGCCAACAGGCGGACGGACAAAGCTGGAGCATATATGCTTCTTCAACCTACGGTTGGAAAGCGTAAAAAACCAGTAGCAGGATATACCCTGATCAGAAGTTTAGGTCTACGTACGCTGTGTGAGAATGGCGAGCCTGGATTTCTGGGGCTACGTAAAAAATCAGGTGTATGCAACAGCGCCTACAAGTCTGCTGGATCTACGTCGTCGTGTTACAGATGCTTGCAATAGTGTGATACCTTCCATGTTGAGGAATGTGCATGCGGAGTTACTTTCGCGAATACAAATGTGTATCGTGGGCAATGGCGAACTCTTCAAACATACTCGACATTAACTTTTTATCACTGTGCGCCAGTTTGCCTTTTTTGTTTTTGTTTTGTCTGACATCATCAAACTGTGTTGACATAAGTACGCATTTGTGCAATAAATTGTGTGTATTTGCCTGTTCCCTTCAAACGTTCACACAAAAGGTTGTGCATCGATTTCGGACATTTTAGGGTATTCAGGAAACAATATATCTTATCCATGTGAAACAAATGTCGTTTTGTACTAATTAATTGATGCTCTACAACTTTGCAATTGGAAATTTTGCTCTATCTCTTTTCGTTTTCGATTTGCAATGACTAACTTCCGCATTTCGCCACTAAGGGCGCTGCTATCGGTTGCATTCGATCGCAATTTTACTCCAGGCTAAAGGGACTTTCCCATGTACCCTGTATAGCTATCAAGAGTAAATTTTATATTTAGAAGTTGTGTGAAATAATTTTATAAAACAGTACATTGCACTTTCTCTTAAAGATAATTGAAATATATTTGAAAAGTTGTCAGTTGTAAAAACATCTGAAATTCCAAATAATTCTGTTGCCGAAAAATCACGGCCGCCCCGGTGGCGCAGTGGTCTAAGGCGTTGGCCTCTGATCATTCGTCCGTAAGGGTCCGGTTTCGAATCCCGTCAGGCATGGATGTTGTGTTTGTCTTACGGCACTGGTTCTCTCCCTTCCCTGGAACCAGTGACCCTAAATTAGGGACGGGCAACTGCTTATAGCCCATTGAGTTGCTCACGGTGGTCGTTAAACCTCCAATAAAAAAAAAATCACTATGAAAAAAAATACGTAATTTGTGATAAGACCTCCTACAGTAAAAATAAAATTATTACGGACGTATTCAAACTTTTTTTTTTCTGAAATAAACGGATTTGACGACTACGGAAAATCTTTGAAAATACGGAAGTTCAGATCAGATCATATGTAGAGGATTTTAGGAAGGGAGTGTCTGACCCCAGATCTTGAGCAACCCTTAGAAATAGGAAGCTAGGAGATTTGGGCTAGAGTGCCCGATAGGAAAGTGACACGGAAGCGAAGTAGAAAGGGGGAGGAAGACGCCCTTATTTATTACCGGGGGGGGGGGGGGGGGGCAGTGCCCGGGGTCCGACGGCTTAAAGTGCCCATCCGACGCACGGTGGTTATTTAGTGGTTCGAACGTTCGTACCTGTCCAAGATCGAATCTGAGGTTATCTCCATGGCAGTTACAAACGCTGACCACTAGGCCACTCGCGGCCCAAATACGGAAATTAAGAAAAACGAACATTTTCAAAAGCTGAAATTCCGTTATAAGACTGACACGCTATTTTCAGAAAATTCCCGTGAATTCGCAGCACTTATTTTTAACAGTGTGCTCAAAACCTAACAGTTCGGAGGACGCTGCTTCGAAACCGTTTCCGCATTCTAACCATTTGCATGTCGCAACCTGTTGTACATATCCTAAGCTAATACCAGCAGTATTTCATGGTGCTAAAATTTTCACAAACAGTAGTTCAGTAGGACTGATACAAAATGAGTACAATAATTAAAATTATTAAGCGAAATTCTATGAAAAATTCCTGGTCCATCTTAGTTCGGTAAAATTAGTCAATTAGTCATCAGCAAGATAGTAAACGCAACTGCATGCAAAACAAAAGGTGTATTCAGATTTAATTGTTATAATGCTGCAGTCAATGTGATATCTAGAATCTCCAATAAGAATAAAGCATTACAGAATTTGGCTTCAGAGGAAAGTTTAATGAGCACTTTTTATGGCAACAGAATTCGAATAAATAAAATGATTGCAAGTATACTGTCAACTAAAGTAACATTTGGTTCCTGATTTTAATAACCTAATAATTTGATGTCGCTGCTAATTGTTTCTAAAAGCTTTTATACCCGAAATGAAATGTGTGCCAACAAAACTGAACTGCTAATGCATGAACATAAAAAAAAAATTATATTAAGGCGAATGATTAATTTTAATACTATTAGAATATTTATTAGGATAATTACTAGTCTAAAAATATATGTAATAATTTCCCTTTAGACCGCTGTTGTGCTGTGATAAATGCATCCTGTTTTGCTTAAGGGAAATAATAATGAAACCGTGATTCATCGAAGCGAACCTGATTGAAAAATGATGGAAAAAATTCTGATGAAATATTTTCGAGAAGGCTTCATTTTGGAAACAGAATGTCAACAAAAAGAAGCGGTTCTGAATAATTAAATTTGTGAACAATTATTTAATAACGGAAACAGAATTTTTACCCGAGGATTCCTGTTTTAAAAGATTAAGTGAAATCTGAGGTTCGCGATATTTCTGCTTATTGAGATAGTCTGGAGACGTCTTGCATGTTTAGTAGTTGTATCGTGTGCAAAAACTATCAGAGTGAATAAAATTTTATGCAGGCTTCAATTTGTATAACACAGAAAGTTTTCCTTCAAGTACTGCAAAACCTGAATTTCCGTACTTTCCCATTTAGGTAGCAAGGCAAAATCGATGTTCATTGTTCGACGTATAGAAAATGATCAAATGTAGAGGATTTTAGGAAGGGATTGTCTAACCACAGGTCTTAAACAAACCTTAGAAATAGGAAGCTAGGAGATTTGGGCTAGAGTGCCCGATATGAAAGTGACAGGGAAGCGAAGTAGAAAGGGAGAGGAAGACGCCCTTATTTATTACCGGGGGGCCAGTACCCGGGGTCCGACGGCTTGACGTGTCCATGCGACGCACGGCGGATATTTATAGTGGATCGAACCTGAGGTCCTTTCCACGGCAGTCACGAACGTTGCTCACTGGGCCACCCGCGGCCCTTGACGTATAGCGTTGAAAAAAAAAAGTAATTTCAGCAAATGCAAGGCAACAAAATAGTGCTAATTACCGCATATACAAGTCAGACAGACAGAAAAATTGGTAGGGGCGACTGATAATTGAGGTCGGGCAAAAAATGTAAAAGAGGTGGGCTGCGGATGGCTCTGTGGTCAACGTTTGGGACTGGCACGAAAAAGTCTCAAGATCGATCCCAGACAGGTTCGAACCACTAAATATTCAATGCAGAAGACTTCGTGCTAAGTGAATAAAAGCATAAACATTACGGCCGTCTGCACACGATACAAAAGGTGAATTTAATGACACACTTGAACGAAGATGACATAGTTAAAAATATTTAAAATGCGTGAGACACCTGATCTCAGCCACATCCATACAATCTCAACCTCTCTGAATCCCCCCCATTCTCTCATCCCTCCCACCCCCTTCTTGTGAGGACATGGCACACGTGGTTCATTTGACCATCCACGGACACGTCATTTACGCGTCATTGTAATTACTTTTCATTCGACCATTCACTATTACGTCATTTGTTTAACTGTGTAATTCCTTATAGATGTTGCCTCATCCATGGTGTGTGGCTCTTTTATCGCGTCTGATGATGACCCGAAAGGTCTCACGCATTTTAAATACACTGACGGGAAAAAAATATCCCAACACCAAGAAGGGGTTGTGCTAGATAAACGACAGTTGGTAGGCGGTGAGAGTACATCTGTAAGATGACGTCTATGCAAATTTCGCGCTCGGCGCATTGGTGTGGCGCTAGTAGCGCACCTCGGAACATGCAAAGCAGGTTTGCTGTAAATACGCGCTGAAACGTTCGTGAGCGTTAGTTATCCTTGAGATTCGACGTAGGGTGTTGATGATAGTCAAGAATGCCTTTAAGAAGACGAAGAAGCCATTATCAACAGCTCACGGAGTTTGAACGAGGTCGTGTAATAGGGCTACTAGAAGGTGGATTTTCTTTCCGCAATATTGCAGAACGACTCGGCAGGAATGTAGCCACTGTGCATGATTGTTGGCAGCGGTGGTCAAGGGAAGGTACTGCCTCAAGAAGACCGGGTTCCGGCCGGCCACGTGGCACTACTGAGAGGGAAGACCGCCGTGTACGGCGTATGGCCATGGCGCATCGTACCGCGTCTGCGGCAGCAATTCGAGCTGCAGTTGCCACCACAGTGACACAACGAACTGATACAAATCGGTTACTTGAAGGACAGCTCCGAGCTAGACGCCCTGTAGCGTGCATTCCACTTACTCCAAACCACTGCCGTTTGCGACGTCAGTGGTGTCAAGCTAGAGCTCATTGGAGGACGGAGTGGTGATCTGTTGTGTTTTCTGATGAAAGCCGGTTCTGCCTGGGTGCCAGTGATGGCCGTGTGTTGGTTAGAAGTAGGCCAGGTGAGCACCTGCAACCAACCTGTCTGTGGCCAAGACACACTGGACCTACACCTGGAGTTATGGTCTGGGGAGCAATTTCCTATGACAGCAGGAGCACTCTCGTGGTTATCCCACGCACCCTGACGGCAAAGTCGTACGTCGGTCTGGTGATTCAACCTGTTGTGCTGCCATTCATGAACAGCATTCCAGTGGGTGTTTTCCAACAGGATAACGCTCGTCCGCATACCGCTGTTGTAACCCAACATGCTCTACAGAGTACCGACATGTTGCCGTGGCCTGCTAGATCACCAGATCTTTCACCAATCGAGCACGTATGGGACATCATTGGACGACAACTCCAGCATCGCCCCCAACCAGCATTAACCGTCCCAGTATTGACCGACCAAGTGCAACAGGCATGGAACTCCATCCCACAAACTGACATCCAGCACCTGTACAACACAATGCATGAACGTTTGCATGCTTGCATTCAACATTCTGGCGGTTACACCGGTTATTAAAGTACCAGCATTTCACATTTAAAATGGCTCTTCTCGCGCTTACATTAAGCTGTGATCTTGAAACCTTAATCGATTAAATATGTTACCTATACAAATGTTTTGCCGCCATTTCATTCCTCTACAACTATTTTTTCGTGGTGTTGGGATTTTTTTCCCGTCAGTGTATTTTTAACTATGCCATCTTAGTTCAAGTGTGTCATTAAATTCTCCTTTTGTATCGTGTGCAGACGATCGTAATGTTTATGCTTTCACTAAATATTCGCCGTGCATCGGATGTGCACGTTTAGTCATCGGACCGCGAGAACTGCCACCACGGTTTTAAATAATGCCGTCTTTTCCTCCTTTTCTATACCTAGCTATCGTGTCACTTTCCTATCCGGCACATTATAGCCTAAATCTTCTAGCTTCCTACTTCCAAGGGTTGTTTTAAGACCTGGGATTAGACACTACCTTCCTAAATTCCTCTTCCTAAATCTCTATATAAGAGAGGTCGGACACTGGAGTGTGTAATGTGAGTCGCTAAGACGGGTAAAAGGAAACTCAGCTGGTGCGCCGCCCGTCCTGGCCCTCCCCTGGCTATACGGCCCTGACACAAGTACCAATCTGTTCAAAATGTAGTCGCCAACGTTTGCCACAGCCTGCTCCCATCGTCTAGGAAACTGTCGGATACCGTCTCTGTAGAATTGTGACGGCTTGGACGCAAAGAAGTGAGTAAGTACGCGTTTCACATCGTCCCATTTGGTGAACCGCTGTCCGTTCAGGAAACGCTGCAACGACCGGAAGCAGACAGTGCCTATAATGTTTCAAGGTGTTGCCCATCCCCATACTTCTCCCCAATAGAGAATGTGTGGGAAGACACTTGAGACGACTTAACGCTGCACGATCCCCCAGGCAATGACCATGAATTATGGACACAAATCAACGACGCATGGTTCCAGCTCAGAGCTGAGTTCGGGCTCAATTTTAAGAGCCCGAAGTATGTCAGCCCGAGCCCGAATTTTATATTGCAAGCTATAGCCCGGGCCCGAACGAGCTCGAAAACTATGATTAACCTGTTTAGGTATTTAGAAAAAAAATCTTCTCTTCCAGACTTCCCGTCTCTCCTACCCGTGAAATTAACCGATGTCTTTCTCAACTGCGGAGTGGGAAAGAGTTGTCTATCTATTTCTATAGTTTCTTGGTCCATTCATTTCTTCCTGAAATGTTTCTAGGGGGTGAGGGGATATCAGGAAAAATCGGGAGGCATAACAATCTACGTCGTATGTTGTTGCTCAATAGAATTAGTAGGGAGCTGCCCCTTAGAGGTAGGGAGCAAAATTTCGTCAGCTTCCTATCTACTGTCTATAGTTTGTGACGTGACTTCCCAGAAGGACGCACGCGACATAAAGGCAGATAGCAGTCAGAACGAACGTCCGCGTAGCTCAGTCGGGAGAGCGACTTATTCCGGAATGAGGGGACCAGGGTTCGAGCCCCGGCGTGGACAAAAATGACGGAGAAATTTACACGTCAATAAAACCAAACCGTCGATACACGATTAAACTCATAGTTACAGTAAAAACTCCCCACAAGTACATGACAAACTTTACTAAAAGCTAAAAGAAGTATATACAAGTTAAAATGTTGTAAGATCTTTCGGGAACGCACTATGGTCCCATCCTCCGACTAAACTTGTATAATACGTTGTGCTAATCCCCTTATATACCCAATGCGCAGAATGGGAATGACGTAAGTAGACATTAAAGAATTTGTTTTAGTGCCTGCGCAACCCAACGGGAGGCAGGTCTACAGGAGGAAAGATAACGATTGCAAAAATAGTGAATACAGTTCCTCTTGAGAAGTGTCACTCTGGCTGTTGTGTTAAATCACTTGGAAATAAATATTTCCAAGCTTGCGGAATATCACAAGGTAAAGAGTCATTACAGCAGAGATGTATTTGAGAGTAAATGCATAAGCTCTCCGCCAGGAGTAGTGATGACTTGCTTGTTGGGGTTGTTAATATACGAGCTTCATCCCATACGGGATAATGAGTCCCACTATGGGTTAAACGGGCTAGATCTGTGTTCATGGCCCCCATCCGCACACTGTAAACGTGCTCCGACAGGCGAGTCTGCAAGGAGCGGCAAGTGGAGCCGATATACTGTTTAGATGGAACATTGTTGTCCACGGCTCGCATGGGAATACAGTAAATTCCATGTCGTTCACTAGGGTTAATGGAATCTCTATCGTTTTTAGTGATTGATAGGATGTTCGAAGTTTTAATACCGAATGCCAGTTCATAACGCTTGCATATATTAGACAAGATAGACGTTAGTGCAGGATAGTAACAGATGGACCCAATGAAGGTGGGTATACGATGCTCCCGTTGGAGGGTAGATGCAGGGGAGTTAAGTAGGTTTCTCAAAAGACGGTCAACAACAATGTCATCATAGCCATGTAATCTGGTGATCTCTTTTATTTTTGTTAAGTTCCGCCCTGCGAAGCTCTTTTTACCAAAAACCTAATAGTCGACGGTTTGGTTTTATTGACGTATATTTTCTACACGTAATCATCGTTTTGAGAAGAAAGTTACTTCCTTATAATGGTGCCCGCACTTTCCGGATGACCCGCTCGTTCAAAATCTCGCAATGGTGTGATGTTCTTTCCACACCGCGAGAGAGGAAAAATAAGAGAATCTTTTCTCCAGCGCTTCGAAAAATAAAAAAATGTGTGATGTTGCATTCCACACACCAGATTGACTGGGAGTTCTCAAGTGTACGTTCTTCAGCGGATGAAGAACGTACACTTGAGAACATGGTCACGGCTGACCCGTGGGCAATGCCCCCGGCCCTCTTTCGACGATTCATGGTCACGGTTGACCCGTGGGCCATGCCCCCGGCCCTCTTTCGGGAGGGAGGAGGATGTGACGTGCCTGCCCAGCAGGACGCACACAACATAAAGGCAGTTAGCAGTCAGAACGAACGTTTGCGTAGCTCAGTTGGGAGAGCGATATATTCCGGAATGAGGGGACCCGGGTTCGAGCCCCGGCGTGGACAAAAATAACGGAGAAATTTACTTCGTTATAAGTTCTTAAATTTTTCTTTCGCAGAAATCCTGTAATTCATGGCCTATGGAATTCTCTTACCCAAGCCCGGAATAGATAGATAGCCCTGCCGAATTCCTACTCCCCATCAAGACCCACTTGCCGAAGAATTCCTCTTTCACAACTCGAAAGTGTAAAAAAGTCTCGTATGATAAATCATGTAAAATTACATTAAAAGAAAAGGGAAGAAAATTATGTCCCTCTCTCAGAGCGGGCTCGGGCTCTACTTCGGGTTTTGGGGCTCGGGCTCGGCCCGTCTCAGCTCTATTCCCCATATCTCAGGATCCATCCTGGAATTCTTACTCTCCGTGCCACGCCGTGTTCCCGGATGTATATCCCATCAAAGCATTTTACGACCTACTGACTCAGGCAACATTATACACTGAAGTGCCAATAGTCATGGGATATCAGTATGCAAATTTTTAACTGGAGGTTCCGCCGTATAAAGGTTTCCACGCACACCACGATTTCTATCCATTGCGAGGTGTAATCTCGTGAGTCAGGTTGAACAACCGCCAGTAGGATTATGGCAAGCAGACGTTAATTATCGGAGTTTGATTGAGGCATCATAGAGGAACATTCAATTTTCGAAGTTGTGCGAACATTCAACATTCCTGGATCCACGATGTCACGTGTGGCCGACCATGGGTGCTGAATGACTGTGACCAGCGGCGTCTAACCAGAATTTTCCGTGTTAACAGACAAGCAACACTGTCTCAAATAACATTCAATGCAGGAGGTACCTGAGAGCAGAGCCAGCTGGACCATAGGGGTAACTAGGGCGGTCGCCCTGGGCCCCGCGTCTTCACCGGGCCCTGCATCTTAGAAAACAAAATCTTTTTTCCTAGAATTCTCTATATTTATTACTATTTTTTTCTTTTTTTTTTCTTTTTTTTTTTTTTTTAAGTTTTGGGGCGCGAGGTTCTTAAAATATATTTTTACAATGTTTTCTTTTTTTTCAGTTTACAATCCCTCCTCCATTGTTTTAGATTTTAAACTTTTCCACATTCATGAAATAGCAAATTGAATTTCATCGCATTTTATCCCTCCCTACTATATGCTCAACAATTTGTGTGTGAACCAGACACTGAAATTTAAAAACAATGAAAATAACAACATTGACGTTGTTTTAGGGCTAAATATGGACGCCAATTGTTGAGTGACTTTAAAAACAGTATTAGAAATAAAAAAAAAAAAGAAATTTTCATACATGAGCGCGTATGAAAGATAAAAAAAAAAGTACTAATTGATTTTTGATGCAAGGTAACTCACTAATTTGTCAGTTATACCACCTTGCTTCAAAAATCAATCACTAAAACAAAATGTGCCAGGGGGAAAAAAATATATATATATATATATATAAAGGAATTTATTTAAGGAGGATCCTTATTATTCGCTGCGTAAAAAATTTTGCTATAGAAAAACATTCGCTACGCAGATTAGTTAAATTTATCGTTTAACCATTTTAATCAGTCGTCGGCGCACGTGTCCGTACGCCGACGACTGATTACATTCACTTCGCCGTACTCCTTAAATACCACCGACGATAATTTGCATATTACGCCGTGCTGTGGCGTAAGCGCTCACGGGTTGGTCCCGAAATTAACATCACTCCTACGTAAACTCGACCCCATTAGCATATGTAAATTTCATGATCGTCCGCCAATTCCTTCTTGGTGTTCTTTTTTCACTTTCCGCCAGTGTAATTTTAATAGGGTTGAAATTTAGTCTAAATACAGGCTACCGCGACTGATTTAATCACGCTTTGTAGGAAACTCGAGTTTTAAAAATAAAAGATGCATGGAGGACGCACCGACGCTCATTCAAGGAAAAGAAATTACTGTTTACCTTCTTTCGAAAGTTTTAAAATTTGTCCTCCACTGACAAATGCCAAGTTTAACTGATGATTCAGTCGAAAGCTCCTTCACACAATGGCGGTGCCATCTTCTTTTCACCTACTGAAGAACGTTTCCTTTTTTCGGTGAGAATGGGTCACTTTTTCTTTTTTTCACTGAATACGCTTAAAAACCATCGATCATATGCTGCCTCGTCCAGCGTGGCGGGCTGTCATTGTGTTTTAGATCTAGAGTTTTTTTTTTTTCCGAAATTTTTTCTTCACACATGCGTGGCATTAGCTCTCTCTCTCTCTACGTCTGTTAATACGCAGTACAGACACCCAGTGAGTTCAGATTCGTTTTTATTTAATTTGAGGACATTCACGGAGTCAAACTAAAATCGCTACGCCTTGATATTGTTCTTGCATGGAGCAATTTGTAAATTATCGCTCGCAATATCGGTTTTCTGGCTTCAGTCAGCTTTCATACACGTAAACCTCTACTGTTTATTTATTTACTTTTTTTTTTTTTTTTTGGTCTTCGCTAAATCCATCTTCGAATAGGACAAAAAACATCGTCTCTTCTCACGTTATGTTAAAGGCTCTTTTTCTGGCGAACGCACCGGAACGGAATTTTGGCAACTTTTTTATCACAATGAATTTTGGTTTTAGGGCCTGCAATAATTATTCAATTAAAACAGCGTAAAAACCGTGACAACACGTAATTATTTTATTTAAGTAATGTAATAACCGTAACATGTGAGGGAGGGAATTGGCAAGAATTAACCCCTTTGCGTTTGATTTTTTCGAAGTTGTACACGGAAATGTTTCTTTCCTGCGCAAAATATGTCGCTGTATAGCCGTTATAGCCCATTGAGTTGCTTACGGTGGTCGTTAAACAACCAATAAAAAAAGCCGGTTGGGAGTCTATTTACATATCAACGGTGTTCCTAGCGGCACGTTTTAGTGACTGCCTTAATCTCAACCATTAACGTTCGCGGAGAGCTTGGTGTTTTCATTTTTCTCGCCGAAGCAGTCGTATATGCGACCGGGGTTGAAATGGTAGTAAATGCGACCGGGGCTGAAATGTTGGTAAATGCGATCAGGGTTGAAATGGTAGTAAATGCGACCGGGGTTGAAATCGTAGTAAATGCGACCGGGGTTGATATGGTAGTAAATGCGACCGGCTAAACACAGTGGGATGGGGGAAGGGAGTTCATATGGGGATGGGTAGGGAGACAGGAGGGAGTGAGCTGTTGACTATGCAGTGTGACGAATCGAGTAGTGTTCGCGACCATCACGTGAACTACGGAAATGCCCTTTCGCTACTCCGTAAAAGAAGTTCCTTTGTACGCACTTCAGTTTGAACGCACTTCAATTTTTTCTTTGTACGCACTTCAGTTTGAACGCACTTCAGTTTTTTCTTTGTACGCACTTCAGTTTGAACGCACTTCAGTTTTTTCTTTGTACGCACTTCAGTTTGAACGCACTTCAGTTTTTTCTTTGTACGCACTTCAGTTTGAACGCACTTCAGTTTTTTCTTTGTACGCACTTCAGTTTGAACGCACTTCAGTTTTTTCTTTGTACGCACTTCAGTTTGAACGCACTTCAGTTTTTTCTTTGTACGCACTTCAGTTTGAACGCACTTCAGTTTTTTCTTTGTACGCACTTCAGTTTGAACGCACTTCAGTTTTTTCTTTGTACGCACTTCAGTTTGAACGCACTTCAGTTTTTTCTTTGTACGCACTTCAGTTTGAACGCGACAGAACTTCAGTGTTTTGAACGCGTGTCTGGGGACTTGTGGTTTCTCCCACATGAATTTTAGATCCCCAGAAAATATTAAATAATAATGTGGCTTTGATTCATTGTCATTTTTAAGAATAACTTATTTACGCTCTGACTTTATTACAGCTACATAATAACAATATGTTGGAAAACGTAGAAAATATCATTCCCCAGAAAACATTCCTACCTTCATGTATTGCTCTTTTAATTCCTCATAGATTATTTTACACGTATCTGGAATTATTGTTTCCTAAAAAAATCCGCAGAAATAGCTTTTGTAAATTTCAGATCTTCATACGAACGCTCAGTATCAGACTGGCGATCTATACACAGCCCTGGAAGGAGTTTTTTTGGGGCTCACTCTTTGCAAAAAATATTCAACTGCCCCAAATCTAAATTATGGTATGCTGCTATTTCCTGTTTAATAGTCTTTTTTTAGCAAAAGTCTGATAATTATTGTAATTATTTGTATTGTTTGTATTTGCAAAATAAGATTTTACTCATGTTTCGGGATTGCAGCTTGAAGATACCCCTAATAAATAAATAAATAAATACATCGCTCTTTCCACGTTCCAGAAACACATAGCAACCAAAAATTGTTTCTATGTGTTTTTGGAACGTGGAAAGAGCGATGTATTTATTTATTTACTGATTTCCATACCTCTAGTAAAACTTGATCTGTATGTAAAAAATAAAACACTTCCTTTTCCCAAGCAATACCCATAGTACTTACTTTCTCTACGACAAACTGCCGGAGATTTTATTCCATTCGTGTGCGAATTTTATTGCGATAGCTGCATTCAGAATTAATTGTGAGTTTCCTCGTTTTTAGTAAGAAAGGAAATTCAAATGTTCCCAAATTTCATTTTTTTTTTTGAAGACTATGAAAAATGAAGTAATAACGAAATTATCAAAACATCGATGGCACAATTTAAAATTTCTGTTACAGCAAGAATTTCAATGGTAATTCATATATAAAGTGAGAGAAATTAAAGAGTGCGAAAATTGTTTATTCAGTTAATTCCTACAGACGTGATCTGCTCGGCACTGAACACACCTACTATCTGACCTTTCAACCCCGGTCGCATTGACCGTTGGAAGGCTCCAGGTAGCCAACACCCCAAATCCCCACCCTGTCTCTCTCCTTTCTTCCCCACTCATCTTTGCCCTGCCGGTAGCATTTGCTACCATTTCAACCCGGTCGCATTTGCGACACCTTCTTTCTCTCCCCGGCGAATTTCAACAACCACCGCTTTAACCCTTTAAACGGCTGAAACGAGTTAACTCGGGGTTAGCAAAATGGGCTGAAATCAGCTCGAACGAATATATTCGCTGTCTAAGAAGCGAGCAGAACGCAGGTGAGCCTTCCCATCAGAAAGTGTTTTATTTTTCTTAGCTTTGTTATTCAAAGCAAATAGCCTAGTGGTCAAGGTTCGTGACTGTCACGGGAAAACCTCAGATTCGATCCCAAGCAGGTACGAACGCTCGAAACACTAAATGTCCGCCGTGAGTCGGATGAGCACGTTAAGCCGTCGGACTCCGGTTACTGCAACCCCGGTAATAAATAAGGGCGTCTTTCTCCCTTTTCTACCTCGCTTCCGTGTCACTTTCCTATCGGGCACTCTAGCCCAAGTCTCCTAGCTTCCTATTTCTAAGGGTTGTTTAAGACCTGGGGTCAGGCACTCCCTTCCTAAAATCCTCTACATATAATCTACTCGTTTTTTGTTTTTTGTTTAAATACAATCGTATCGTAAACGAGTGCATGGCATGCTCAAATATAAGTAACCATACGTAATAAGTAGGAACTGTACACCAATGATACTCAAAGTAGTATAACTACACTAATAATCCGAAATCTCTTGGCGTAAAATGGAAATAAAACTTTCCAAACTTTCGCTCATCAACCAGGTGACGTTTTCAAGGAAGGTAGACAGCTAACTGCAAACTGGATAATAGAAAAAGCCATCGGGTTGATGTGCGAAAGCTTGGAAAGTTTTATTTCTATTCTATGCCAAGAGATTTCGGATTATTAGTGTAGTTATGTTGTTTTAACCATACGTACTTAGAAATAACTGCGTCAATAAATATAAATATAATCTCTTATTACTTCATTTTAGATAATACAGATTTCATGAGAAATTGTTTAATAAATTTGTAAAACATAAATAATTTGTACAACAAAGTCACTGATCACAAGTAATTTTATCATGCATAAAGTATCTTTGTGTACGTTTTTACATTAACTATATTTGTGTCAATTTCATAAATAATATATTGTCGCTTCATCTCTCTATTTGCCATAAAATTGTGCGGTCCATTTGCCCAGCATGTGACAACGAGTATATCTACTATCCCAGATGCGCCATCGAATAATTTAGCATCCAGTTGATTCTATGAATAAATGAGTAAGTATGGAGTACACGTATTCCGAATTTGGAATCGAACTGCGGATGGCTTAGTGGTTAGAGATTCAGACTGCAGATGCAGGGAGCCCTAGGTTCAAACCTGGCGTGGTGGTGTGAATTCCTAACAATCGCTGATTAGCCGACGTGCATCGGACGAGAACGTATAAGTGAGGGCCCCGGGTAGAAATCCCTCGTTTAAAGTTCGTAAGTCCCCCTAAATTTCTATGTGCGCAAACGTACGGTGTCGCCATCTAGTGCGCTCTCTCACTTACAAATTATCCTGTCAGAATCGCTAGATTTGCTCTAACTTCCTTGAGTTTATGCGACCTGCCCGAAAGGGCACAGAAATTGAATGAAGTTAGAGCACATATATTTGAAATATATGGATTTTTTTAAAAGTACATATATTTGAAATATATGTACTCAAAAATGAGTACATATATTTAAAATTAGAAATACCAGATATACTCACAATTGATTCCCTGTATGTACTCAAAAATGAGTACGTGTCTTTTCCAAAAAATGAGACACAGGTACTCGGAGCTATTGTAAGCCCAGAATGTACTCAGAAATGAGTACGTGTCTTTTCCAAAAATGAGACACAAGTACTCGGAGCTATTATAAGCCCAGAATGTACTCAAAAATGAGTACGTGTCTTTTCCAAAATGAGACACAAGTACTCGGAGCTATTATAAGCCCAGAATGTACTCAAAAATGAGTACGTGTCAAGCCCAGAATGTACTCAAAAATGAGTACGTGTCTTTTCCAAAAATGAGACACAAGTACTCGGAGCTATAATAAGCCCAGAATGTACTCAAAAATGAGTACGTATCTTTTCCGAAAATGAGACACAAGTACTCGGAGCTATTATAAGCCCAGAATGTACTCAAAAATGAGTACGTGTCTTTTCCAAAAATGAGACACAAGTACTCGGAGCTATTATAACCCCAGAATGTACTCAAAAATGAGTACGTGTCTTTTCCAAAAATGAAACACAAGTACTTAGAGCTATTATAAGCACAGAATGTACTCAAAAATGAGTACGTGTCTTTTCCAAAAATGAGACACAAGTACTCAGAGCTATTATAAGCCCAGAATGTACTCAAAAATAAGTACGTGTCTTTTCCAAAAATGAGACACAAGTACTCGGAGCTATAATAAGCCCAGAATGTACTCAAAAATGAGTACGTGTCAAGCCCAGAATGTACTCAAAAATGAGTACGTGTCTTTTCCAAAAATGAGACACAAGTACTCGGAGCTATTATAAGCCCAGAATGTATTCAAAAATGAGTACGTGTCTTTTCCAAAAATGAGACACAAGTACTCGGAGCTATTATAAGCCCAGAATGTACTCAAAAATGAGTACGTGTCAAGCCCAGAATGTACTCAAAAATGAGTACATGTCAAGCCCAGAATGTACTCAAAAGTGAGTACGTGTCTTTTCCAAAAATGAGACACAAGTACTCGGAGCTATAATAAGCCCAGAATGTACTCACAAACGAGTGCATTTTGCTTATTTCTAAGTACCAATTTTTAACAGTGAATAATAGTCTATCTCTCAATGTTTGTTTCGATAGCGAGAACTGCTTTTCACGAAGGTAAGGATATTATTTTCTCAAACAAAAAATGTCTCCTATATTCATTTCGCCTTTCCACATAACCCAGGTACGTGATAACCATCTAAGAACGACAGCGGTGTTGCTCGCAAGAAAACACCGCTTTAAATAATCGCATTGTAATTACATCGGACACTAAATTATGGCATAAATTTTGTTCGGGATAATTTAATGCGAAATTAAGGTTCATAATTATTTCACGGCCTTGACAGCCAACCTCCGCGGATAAGGGTGCGCCAGTACAACTACTTGATGTCACGGGCATGCAGCTTTTCGGATACAGTAATTGGGAGTGTCCACAACTACTGTTCTCAGCGTGCTGAAGCGAACACCACTCGTGAAACACCGAGAGCGGAAATTCGGACACAACGCCAGGTGATCTCAAAATCATCGGGAAGACCTCCCAGCAGTTTCGGCTGATGTCACGAAATCTTGTAGTTTCCCGGAGGCCAATAAAGACGCGCGAAACACGAGGCGCAAATGATTTGTCGGGAAAGCACGCTCCGCTGTTAGCGGTCTGCATGAACGTGTGTTGGAACTTAGTGTGCAGAACAGCGTTTTTGCGGTTTTTGATTTAACAATCTTTTGCTGAAAATCTGCTTTTAAATTTAGTAGCACCGAAAGGCTGATGAACTCTGCAGAATAATTAATTTCGCCATTTTCTGCCACTGCTATAGATAAGTCCTTCCCCACTTTTGTTATCTTGAGCAAATGTTTTCACGTGTTTTGAAAACCAGGGGGTGTACTTATGTTATTACTCTTTCTCTCTTTGTCCGTCCATCTGGACAGCGGTTAATGATAATGTCCCACTTATCCGTCCAATTTCGAAAATTCTTTTTGCGTTACGAAGTCTGAACTGTGCGAATGATGATCAGTCTTTATTTCACTTCATTTCATTTATTTAGTTGTCGCATCAGGATACATAGCATATATATTAACGTGACAATTAATGATTGTTGGCCGCCCCGGTGGCGCAGTGGTCTAAGCGATGGCCTCGGATCATTCGTCCGGAAGGGGTCCGGGTTAGAATCCCGGTGAGGCATGGATGTTGTCTTACGGCACTGGCTCTCTCCCTTCCCTGGAACTAGTGACACTAAATTAGGGACGGGCGACTGCTAGCCTATTGAGTTGCTCACGGTGATCGTTAAGCCTCCAATAAAAAAAAAAAAAAATGATTGTCGACAACTTGGAAGAAAGAGGGAAAAGGCTATTAGGCCTGATATAGCCCTTTCCTCCCTGAAAGAAATAGTTACAAATGCTAAGACAAACCAGCATGCGACAACATTTAATTACATAAAGAGAATGAGTCCCCCCTCCCTCTCCATAATCCGCCTCCCCACCAATAACCTCCCCCTTATATTTCTCAGTGTCAAAACCAGTCCAATTGACAATAGTTTACAATGCTATAATATGACAAACACATACATAAGATTTCCATCTAATAGCAGTATTACACCAAGTTGATTCCTGAGTTAATTTCGATTCGGGATCAAACACTCGCTGATCCGGACACTCAACCAGAAACCATAGATTATTAGTATAAAGTGTCAATACATTTCATTAGTATAAAGTGTCAATACATTTCATTAGTATAAAATGTCAATACATTTCATTAGTATAAAGTGTCAATACATTTCATTTGGCATTTTCTGTGATTCCGTCCAAAATTATTATTTATTTGAATTTTTCCCGTAAGATATAATTTTAGTTTTTTCTTAAATAGGTCAATGTTGTTTACAGATCCTAATGAATTCCACAAATTTAGGACCAGAGTACTTTACATTCGTTTTAGCCGATTCAACCTGGGGAAACATTGGAACAAGTTTTGTCCTGTTTCTAGTTTCATGTTGATGTGTACGGATATTTAGTGATATTAAATCGTCATAGAGGTTATTTCTGATCCTTTTGAACATCATTTTACCTAAGTTGTAATCGTATAGTTGTTTTACGGTAAGACTATTGTAATCGTTCGAATTTACTTTAGTTCGTTTAAATATGTGGGATTGATAGTTATTGTGTTATTTTAAATCTAAGAATCTGATATATTTGTTTTGCAGCACTTGAAGTTTGTTAATATTGTATTGCGTCGTTTTGGCCCATGTTAAGATACAATAGTTGATGTGCGTTTGAATTAGTGTAAAGTATAAAAGTATCGTTATTTTTGAGGATAAATTTTCGAGAGTATTACTGACAACCCCAATATTTCTGGATATCTTATTAGATACCTGTTCAATATGTTTATTCCATTTTAAGTCCTGTTGAATTATCATACCTAAGTAGCTGGATGTTATTCGATGTATAAGTTTGCCGCTAAGGGGCGTAAATGCAACTGTTTTCCAATTTAAAGTTTATTTTGCTCCATATCATTGCTTCTTTTTTTATTTCTATTATTTTTTTATTGGAGGTTTAGCGACCACCGTGAGCAGCTCTATGGGCTATAATCAGTCGCCCGTCCGTTATTTAGGGCCATTAGTTCCAGGGAAGGGAGAGAGCTAGTGCAGCAAGACATAACACAACATCCATACCTCACCGGGACCCGGATCCATCTCGGTCGAAATGATCAGGAGCCATCTCGGTCGAAATTATCAGGAGCCAGCGCTTAGACCACTGCGTCACCGGAGTGGCTTCGTTACTTCTAAATGTTCCATTAAAAAATTTACATTTTATTTCACATCTTTTACAACGAATACCATTTTGCGCATATTTCGTATGCAAATGATGAACAGTTTTCCGTCTCCGTTGCGTAAGAATAACTGCATTTTCCCAGGTGCATCTGCTTCTAAAAATCCGATTTGAAAAGTTCTTTTTACCTCGGATATAGTTCGTGTTGAAGAATGCTTTCCACATAATTTCTAATCATTCGCAAAGCACAATTTCACCAGCACTTGCTCCACTGGTGAGTAAGAGCTCATATCTGTTTCTATTTCCTTTTAGTGCTATTTTCCAACACCTAGAAGGATATACACGGTCGAGTTACATTATTGTGATCATTAGCTAATATCCACGGTAACCGCCATGTGCAGCGTGGACAGCAGCTAAACGGGCTGGGAGTTACTCAGTAAGGTGGTGGAACGTGTTCACAGGTTTGTGGATATATGCTGACTGCAGCGCATCTGACAGTTGCTGGAAGGTGCGTGGTAGAGGATCCATAGAGCAAACAACACGATTAAGGTGGTCCCACAGATGCTCAGTTGGGTCTGGAAACCATTCTGAATACGCACGAAATGTTTTATTGCGTTCATTAAGAGTTCGTCCAAAAACTAATGAAATGGATATCTTCGTTCCACAGAAATATCACTGAGATCGCCGTGGCAGATGTTGCATGCCTATCGCATCCTCCTCGTTATCGCTCCACGACCCCGTGGGTGGCATTCACCCCTGGACGAAAACAATGGGTGTATCTCATTTACCTCCCTATGATTAATCTTCTGAAACACGTCGCTGCCACGCAGTTGATTGGTTGGTGACAATCGTGCCGACAGCTGGCAACGCATGCACAATTGCTAGCGACTGGCTAGGGTAGTCTTTTTTACTCTGTCAATCACTCAGTTTTATCTCTCAACTGAATTGCAACAAACTATTGCTTCTAGTTATTTTGCTTATTTTAATTTATTTCATATTTCCACTTGCAATTAAAAGCCGTGTTTTGGTTTCTCGTTTTAATCGAACTCTGTCAGAAAGAAGCGAGCGATAACTCATGCTGCAAGCATTACTCTGTTCGACACAGTTCTTTGAATATTTTTTTCCCCCACCTTTGCGCTGCGGTTTCTCCGACTGGTCGGCCAGAGGGAAGGAATTCGGTAACGTCAGCCCCCCTCCCCATCCACTCCAAAATTAATGTATGAAATTCAAATGTTTACTGAAAAGAAAAATGAGGAAATTACCTCACTCTCCGTCATTTTAGTATTTACTAAAACATTAAAAATTTAGTTACAGAAATTCGGAACACTAACTGTAGTTGTAGACTCGTTTTATACTGAAGATCGACTTATCTGTAAATGAAGGTACAGAAATTGAGAAATTTACCCCTTTCTACTTATAAGCCGGTTTTGTTATTTTTTATGGAAGCTATGTAACCGCGCCAGGAATCCATTGCCTACCGATTTCAGTTTAAGTCAAAATGGTAGTGTAATTGTGCTGGAACGGTTAAGTAAGAACACTGTGAAAGAAACAATAGGGTACACAGTCGCAGTGGGACACCTGATAAACGGTAAAGCAAAGACTGTGGTGTTTCAACTGCAACAATACTTGAAAATTTCACATCGGGAAATAAGCTGGCGTAAGGATTCCTCAAATGCTGAAAACAAAGAATACGGATTCGGTTTTTGCAAATGGCTGACAACAGAGAATCGAAAAACCCTGTCTTCTCACGATATATGTTTCTCACCTGTGAAGAGCATGTTCTGTACGTCGCAGGGTAGTTGAATAACTAAAGCTACTTTTGCCTTATTAAATTTGGAAATAAAGATCTCGAAATAATAGCTCAAAAACTTATTGAGCACCCATCAAATATCAGTAGTTTCCAAGATATGTGCTGCTGAACTAGAAATTCGCTTTGTATCAAGAAAAATGGGCCAAGGTTTAATGTTAAATTTCTGTTTTCAGAAGTTTCCGTATGTAATCAATGAAACATGAAACATTGAGCAATTTGACGGATCTTTCGTAGCCACTAATTCCGTTCTTTTGGGGTGGGGGGGGGCAGGAAAGCCCGTTTCATGTTTTTCCGTTTTTAGAAAGAAATTTCTGAAAATGCATTTCCATTTTTATACAGATGTTTTCTGAAATTCAGAAATTTCCATTTTCCCCATTTCCGTTTTTATACGGATGTTTCGTGAAATTTTCATTTTCTCTTTTTTCGTTTGTATACAGGTGTTTCGTTAAATTTTCATTTTGTCTTTTTGCGTTTGTATACAGATGTTTCGTTAAATTTCAGAAATTTCCATTTTGTCTTTTTCCGTTTTTATAGGGATGTTTTCTGATGTTTCAGAAATTCCCATGTTGACTTTTTCCGTTTTTGTACAGATGCTTCCTGAATTTTCCATTTTGAATTTCTGAAATTTCAGAAATTTCCATTTGGAATTTTTCCATCTCTTTTCAAAAATTTCCTTCCCTTCAGTAAATTACCTTTCTGGCTTTTTCCGTATTCATACAGAAAATTCCTACAATTCAGGAAATTCACGTTTCGGCCAATTCTGATTCAGTTTATTTCCAGCTTTCGCATTACAATACTGACTTGCCGCATCGCATCTTCCGTCGTTATCTTCCAGATGTGGCCGCATCTTCCGTTGTAAACTGCAAATAAAAGTACTTTTATTCCCTCCAGTCAAAGTTCAAGAAAAATTTGCATGTTTCACGAAATGATTTTTCCAGAAATTACCTCTCAACAGTATATATGTTACTCTGAATTGATAATATTTTTGCATTTTGTCTCTCAAAAGTTCTGCGTAAATCGATGCATTTGCTGTTGCAATGATGCACCCAGCACTAATGCATTTGCACACCCAATTTGTTGGTGTATGTCTTAAGTTTCAGTTGTGATGGCTTCATCTTGAGATCTATGTAGTCTTTTCCCTTATTTTTATGTCACTTTGCTTTTCAAAACAATTATGATAGTCCTTTCATGTCTGCTTCAGATCACAATGTACAACACGAAATACATGAATATTGACTATATTGACAAAAGTTACCGGACACCCCCTTCAAAAGCAAATGAACGGATCCGCTGCGTTGTTAAGATGCGCGGTACAGCTTCAAACGGAATGAAAACAAGCCTGCAGCTGACCGTGATCATATCGCCCTGTGAGGCTTGAGTGAAAATGCCGCGGCGGGAAGGAACTGACTTTAAGATAGGAAAGATTGTTGGGGTTTATATTAGTGGGTTGTCCATAAAAGAAACCGAGAGGCGTTTAAACATACCCAAGTCATCTGTTTTGGATGTACTGAATAAGTGCAAGACACAAAACGTACCGGCAGACCAAAGAAAATCAGTGATAGAGGACGTCGAACCTCAAGAGAGTCGTTACAGCTAATCGACTGAGTACTGCACAAGACCTCAGTGTACAGAAGAGTAAAAATGCTGGAACCTCGATATGTACACGTACCATTTGCAGAGAACTTCATTCCATGGATTACCGTGGTCGTACGGTTCCTCATAAGCTTTTCATCTTCACTCGGAATGCTACTCGTCGTTTAGCATGGTGTAAAGAACATTTGTCGTGGACCGTAATGGAAACGAGTCCTGTGGACTGGTGAATCCAGATACACGATCCATCAGTCTGATGGCCGGCGGAACGCTATTTACCACAGTGTACTGTTCCTACGGTCAAGTTTGGAGTTGGCAGTGTACTCATGTTGGAGTGTTTTTCGTGGTATGGTCCCGGCCCATTAGTTATCGTGGACAAACCTGTTAATTAGCACATCTATTTCGATATTCTGGACAATTATGCCCTACCAACTATGTGGCAATAGTATGGAACCGATCCTTGTTGGTTCCAGCAGAATAATGCACCGAGCCATAAAGCAAGGTCTATTACGGCGTGGTTTGACGATAATTCCTTGTCGTATGTGGACTGGCCAGCACAGACCCCTGATATTAATCCCATAGTGCACCTATGGGATGAATTAGGGCGCAGCATAAGAAGTTTTGGACCAAGGCGTACTACTAAGCAACAGTTAGCGGCAGCATTATGTACTGAATGGAAGCTCATACCTATCACTGTGTTCCAAAACCTTGTCGAAAGCCTGTCTCTAAGAATCAGTGCATGCATTAAGGCCAAAGGTGGACCGACAACGTACTAATGTATGTCAATAAATGCTGTGTTGTGTTTCTCTTCTAGGTGTCTGGTGACTTTTGTCAATATAGTGTATGTGCTTATACTGTATCTTATGTTATTAAATCAAAAACACACCGACATGCACACCGGTACAAACACGTCTAGCGTGATACATGTGCGTAGTTAACAATAGATAAACGTACAAGTATAGTGTATACAAGCATTCACGATACAATGATATTACAGAAACAGTGCAGAAAATATCAGTTACCTGGTAAAACATTTTCCAATATTCACCAGCCACTTTCTTTGATGTATTAAAGAAGCGTATTTCTGACATTACCTTGAATTTTGAATTTTCTGAATTTTCAGAAACCTTCCCACAATTCCTTTCGAGTGTTAACAATAAATTTCCGTTTTCAAGAGGCCTTAACGTAAAATTCTAAATTTTGAGAAACCTTTCCGCAATTCTTTTCCCATATTAAGGTGGATCCTCTTAAAATCTTTGCGTTGTATTTCCAAATGGGCAAACTTCTTTAGCCATTTTCTTCACAATTAATGCGTTCCCGAAGTTGAAAATTTGAACATCGATAGAAATAACTTCATATTAAAGCCTAGTATACTTTCCTAAAATGTAACCATAATTAAGCAATCCAACATTTGTTTGTCTACTGACGTCATCAATGTACAGGTCGCGCCATCTATTTTCTGGTCTCAACACCACCAAAGGAAAAGTTACTGATTTTTAATATAATTATAGTAAAGTTTTGGAATTAAGAATAATAACATGAAGTTAGTTTTATCGATGTTCAAATTTTCATCTTTGGGAACGCATTAATTGTGAAGAAACTGGCTACAGACGTTCGCCCATTAGAAATACAAGGCAAAGATTTTTGGTGGATCCACCTTAACAGAAAAATGCTGTACCCACTTTTTCAGCACGTCTTTTGTAAAAAAAGATCGTGCTTCTGTTATCGGTTCGTCCGTCCGTCCGTCTGTACCCACGATATCTCTGCAACTCTTAGTCCGATTTGAAATTTTTTTTTTTGCATTCGGAAGCTTGAAATATGCAAATGATGATCCTTTATTGCGTTTTTTTTTACGATGTACAATTTCGCCGGTAGAGGGCGTAAATGCAGATGATGTCGAATTCAAAAATACGTTTTATTTCACATATTTGCTTCTAAACATCCGATTGAATTTTTTTTTATCTTTCGATTCCATTTATGTCGAAGAGTATTTTAGATATAGTTACTTTTTCAAATTATGCATAGATTTTCAGCTAGGGGGCGTAAAAATAAATTACATTTTTCCCGATACCTCTTCTTCTAAAACTCCGATTTGAAAAAACTTTTCTTCAGCGGATGCATCTCCTGATGGAAAATCTTTTGCATATAATTTCAAATTTTTGGTAAATAATACTTTGGCCACCAGGGGGCGTAAGTGTTAATTTTTCCTTCTGATATGGTTGCCATAAAATCGGAGCTTCTAATATATCGATTGAAAAAATTATTTCGTGTACTAATGCCACTCACATTGAGAAACCTTTTGGGAATATTTTTTTCCTAAAATATTCTACAGTTTCTCCGCCAGGGGGCGTAGAAGTACATCTTATTTTTGTCAATATCTCTACTTCTAGGAGTTCGATTTGAAAAATTCTTTATTTGTTGGATAGTGTTTTCTGTGTGACATTTTTTCATATAATTTCAAAATTTTCAAGTAATTCATAGCTTTTCCGCTAGGGGCGTAGCGGTATATTGTTTTTTCCCCTATATCTCTGCTTCTAACTCTCCGATTTGAAAAATTCTTTCTGCCCCGGATACAGCTCCTGATGAGAAATCGTTTGCACATAATTTCTAATTTTTGTAAAAAACTAGTTTGGCCACCAGGGGGCGTAAATCTTAATTTCCCCTTCTGATGTATTTGCAGCAAAATATGAGCTTCTAAAATCTCGATTGAAAGAAAAGTCGTTTTTTGACCCATACTACTCATGTCGACAAACCTTTAATGAAAATTTTTTTCTTGAAAAAATGCATTGTTTCTACGCCAGGGGGCGTACATGTATATCTTATTTTTGTCAATATCTCTACTTCTAAGAGTGCGATTTGAAAAATTACTTCTTTGTTGGATAGTGTTTCCGATGCGAAATGTTTTTCCTATAAATTCAAAATTTACATGTAAATCATAGACTTTCCGCTAAGGGGCACAAAGGTAAATTGCGTTTTCAGCGTTATTTCTGCTCCTAAAGCTGCGATCTGAAAAATTCTTCTCGTCTTCTTGTATCGCATACAGGACCTGATGGAAAATATTTTTCACATAATTTCTAATGTTTGGCAAAGAATGGTTTGGCCACCAGGGGTCATAAGTGTTAATTTCTGCTTCTGATGTATTTGCAGTAAAATCTGGGCTCCTGAAAACTCGACTAATGTTTTTTTTCTTGGGCCGATGCCGCTTATATGGATAAACCTTTTAAGAATACTTTCTTCCTAAAATAATGCATGGTTTGCTCACCAGGGGACGTAAAGTCACGTCTTCTTTCTGTCGATATCTCTGTTTCAAAGAGTTCGCAAGCTCACGATTCCGTTTACAGCAATATCTGAGGGATTAAAAACCCGATTGAAAATCTTTTTTTCTTTCGTCAGATCTACTGTTTTCCTTACCGGTTCCATTGACTTTGAATAGCTTTGATAAATTTAATTTGCGTCAGAACGGATTCAAAAGACGAGCTTATTACACCCGAAAATTTGGTGTCATCTTTCTTGTTTTCGTATTGATATGGAGAAAAATTACTGTTAATGGGAGCGATTCGCAGAAATATTTGAGTTTTGATAAACTATTCAATTTCAATCTATGTGTCGGAGAATCTGGTTTTGACGTTCTGTAGATAAAACTGGATATCGTGGATGGCACATCACAAGAAAGTTTGGTTATTGTTGCACATGAAAGTTTGGTTGTTGTTGCTCCAACCCCCTCTCCCTCATGTTGTGTTTTACCGTAAGATACCTAGTAGTTGAATTATTGTACAGGTGATTGTACAATATCTATCAGTCTGTGGACTTCTTAAGACAAAGGCTATTATTGCCATCAAGAGTAAATCTAATAATATTTAGGAGTTATGTGAAATAATACACGGTAATGCACAATGATTCATCCTATTACAAATGACTATATTTTATGTGTTTCTACATCATCATCATCATCATCATTGTCAACCATTATCAATCCACTGCTGGACGAAGGTCTCCCCAAGTTTCCTCCACAACGGTCTGTCTTGTGCCAGTCTCCTCCATGTCACCCTTGCATACTTTCGAATTTCATCCACCCATCTCCCATGTGGTCTTCTTCTGGGTCTTTTCCTGTCCCTTGGAATCCAATCTAAAATTTCGGCTGTCCATCGATGATCTGTCCTTCTGGCAGTATGTCCAGCCCATTGCCATTTCAGGGATTTAACTCTGATCATGATGTCTTCCACTCTCGTCATGTTTCGGATCCACGAGTTTCTCTTCTTATCTCTCCTGGTTACACCAAGCATGCACCTCTCCATGCTGCTTTGAGTTGTCTGCAGCCTTTGTATGTCTCTTTTAGTTAAGGTCCACGTCTCTGCACCATACGTAAGCACTGGAAGGATGCATTGATCAAACACTTTTCTTTTAAGACATAATGGCATATTGCTCTTGAAAATTATGCTGTTTCTTCCAAAAGCTCTCCAGGCAAGTTTTGTACGCCGATTAATTTGTTCATCAATGTGACCCTCACTTGATATCTGCTGTCCAAGATAAACGTACGTGTCTGTTATCTCCAGCTTTTCTCCATCAATCGATAAATCTTCATTTCTTGTAAAAGCATTGAACATCACTTTTGTCTTCTGAAAGTTCATTTTTAATCCCACTTCTTTACTCTTGTCAGCAAGTTCCTGGATCATACTCTGCAGCTCTGATGGGCTAGTTGCAAAAATGACTACGTCATCAGCAAAACGAAGGTGGGTTAGATAATCTCCATTAATCTTTATCCCCTTGTTTTCCCAGCTCAGTGACTGAAAAACACCCTCCAATGTGGCATTAAAGAGCTTCGGAGATATGTCTCACTCCCTTTCCAATTTTTATGTGTGTTGTATTTTCAAACAGCCTAATCTTTGCACTTGCATTTTCATAGATGTTATTAATAATATTAATGTATATGCAGCGATTAAATGTACATAGGATAAAGAAAAAACTTTCCGAATTTTGTTTTCATACCTTATAAATGTTCTATGTGGCTTCCATTGGTCACGCGAACTACGTTGAGGTGATAATAAAATTCGTGCCATACGTGATCAACGACTGCAGAGCACTATGAATGCGAACTTTGAGTTCATATAGCTTTGCGGACAATTGTGGCATATACACATTATCCTGATATATGATATTCCTCAGCGGATTCGCGAATTCCGGTTATTTTGGTCATCATTTGAGTTAAATCTCGAGATCGATGCAAAAAATATTTTTTTGCTTAACGGGTGGGGGTTCTCCCATCTGGGAACTGTATTTCGTCTTACAAAACTTCCAAAATCGGAAGTTAAACGCAGTAAAGATTTTTTCCCGTGATTAATTTATTTTTTCTCACAATGTTGCCTCAGCCCAGTATTGTTGTTAAATATGATTTTATTGCATACATTTGTTCTGCATGAAATTGAGGGCAACGGTTTCCAAAAGCTAATGTTTTGCAAGTATAACAACTAAACAAAACCAAAAATACTGTGTTTAAAGAAGCAATGTCTTAAAACCATATTATTTTGTTTTTAATTCAATAATTTTATATTGTGAATACAGCGATGTGCCGCAGTTTAATATTTACAAAAATTAAATCCACACTTTCTCATCGACCGTTTTGAGTTTTCATCCG
Organism: Macrothele yani; assembly: GCA_039090855.1. Lineage (NCBI taxonomy): Eukaryota > Metazoa > Arthropoda > Arachnida > Araneae > Macrothelidae > Macrothele > Macrothele yani. Next base: position 97,698,330 of record CM077009.1, on the reverse strand, counting down.
GTTAAAAAGTTCAACTTTTTTGTTTCTTGGTCGGTCTCATGTATGTATTCTTGACATATCCCCCCATAAGAAAAAGTCGCAAGGGGGTCAGATCCGGATACCTGGCGGGCCACCTGTAGACAGAGTTGCAAACGGGTCAAAAATTTTGGATCCGGACCCGACCCGGACAAATCTGCTTTGAACTATAAATTCGAAACTACACACACACGCACGCACGCAGACACACAGGGCGTTCAAAAAGTCTTTTCGCAGTGGGCGTCGTAGGTTATACAGAAATCATACATATGTAATACGGGCGGAAACGCATAATTTATCGACAGAAAGTGTTGAAACTGTAGTCCTCACATAACCTAACTGTTTTGCAGATGTTTTCAAACACATCTGTGGGAGTTAAAAAATCACTCCGTAGTGATGTTAAGGCTGTTCCAATTCATTTTGATGGTGCTACAGTCAACATTTTTGAATTAACAGCATTGTGCGGGGCTCCAAGAAGCAACCTGCCAAATTGGCTTGGCAGTTAGCGTGTGTGAGTCCGGAGGAATTCGAGGCCGCAGTGGTGTAGCGGAAGCATATCCGGCGTGTAACTGGAAGACCCTGGGTTCGACACCCGGTGGCGACCAATGAGAATTTTTCCGTGACTTACTTATAAACGTGGAAAGAGCGAAGATCTTTGTTTGATGTTCCTGGTCCACGTTAAATGTCTGTATTAATTATTCATTCGCTTTCTAATTATTTCTTCAGTTGCTGCTTACCATCTTTGGTGAATCCCCAGCATTGTGCGGGGCTCCAAGAAGCAACCTGCCAAATTGGCTTGGTAAGTTAGCGTGTGTGAGTCCGGAGGAATTCGAAGCCGCTGTGGTGTAGCGGAAGTATATCCGGAGCGTAACTGGAAGACCCTGGGTTCTACTCCCGGTGGCGACCAATGAGAATTTTTCCGTGATTTACTTATAAACGTGGAAAGAGCGAAGATCTTTGTTTGATGTTGTTAATGTCAGTTTTTGTTGATTTCTTGATAACATATCAAGCTTCAGAATATGTTTCACAGCAACGCCAATTTTCACCCGCTTCTAATGAGTTGAAAGTTTCCAAAATGTGGATGTTGATATAGTAACACTATACTAGTGATCCGATTTTATTGACGTAGGAAACAGACACATAAGCGTTTCCAAGCTTTCGCACATCCATCTGGTTGATGTGCGAAAGCTTGGAAACGGTTATGTGTCGATTTCCTACGCCAATAAAATCGGATCACTAGTATAGTGTTACTATTTCCTACATAATTGGTGTACTGTTCCTCGTTATCAATTCGTTATCAATGTGAATGTTGATTTAATCATTGCCCCTCAGAAGGAAGGAATACTCACGAAATCAACATTCGCATTTCGGAACCTTTGAACTCATCACGAGCTTGTGTTGCTGTGAAACACATTCTGGTTTCATAGTGAGACGAAACTTTCAGCATTCACTTTTCCCCTTTTTGTTTTCAACAACTTCCAGTACTCACTCTTCCCCTTTTTGTTTTCGAAAACTTCCAGCACTCACTCTTCCCCTTTTTGTTTTCAACAACTTCCAGCAGTCACTATTCCCCTTTTTGTTTTCAACAACTTCCAGCACCCACTATTCCCCTTTTTTGTTTTCAACAACTTCCGGCACTCACTCTTCCCCTTTTTTGTTTTCAACAACTTCCGGCACTCACTCTTCCCCTTTTTTGTTTTCAACAACTTCCAGCACTCACTCCTTCCCCTTTTTGTTTTCAACAACTTCCAGCACTCACTCTTCCCCTTTTTGTTTTCAACAACTTCCAGCACTCACTCTTCCCCTTTTTGTTTTCAACAACTTCCAGCACTCACTCTTCCCCTTTTTGTTTTCGAAAACTTCCAGCACTCACTCTTCCCCTTTTTGTTTTCAACAACTTCCAGCAGTCATTATTCCCCTTTTTGTTTTCAACAACTTCCAGCACTCACTATTCCCCTTTTTTGTTTTCAACAACTTCCGGCACTCACTCTTCCCCTTTTTTGTTTTCAACAACTTCCGGCACTGACTCTTCCCCTTTTTTGTTTTTAACAACTTCCGGCACTCACTCTTCCCCTTTTTTGTTTTCAACAACTTCCAGCACTCACTCTTCCCCTTTTTGTTTTCATCAAGCACGTATTTGTTGGCCTCGACGCCTTTTTTCAATCTCCTTCATATTAAATTCATCCATATTAGGCCCAACAGAGAAGGCTAATTCAGACACAACATGCAATGGAACGGGATGTTATGACATCAAATGTAAACCTCTGAATGCTCAATGCAAAACATGCGATGTGAAAAGTAACTAACTCTCAGTCTTACAATGTGGCACGCGAGGTGTGAGAGAATGAATCACCAGAGAAGCAGGTGATTCATTCTCATAGAGAAGCAGGTGATTCATTCTCATAGAGAAGCAGGTGATTCATTCTTCGCTTTCAGTGCGATTGTCCGGAGCAAACGCCTGTCCCTCGCTCCGGACAATCACACTGAAAGCAAACGCAAAGGAAGTATTCTTTTAAGATATGGTATCGGTGTGCCGTATGGTCGGTCGGCGGAAATCTTCGTTGCTTAAGAAAAAGACCTTATTTTTGTAGGACAAATCATTTTTCTCTCTGCTGACACCAATATCGAGCATAGAATTCCACAGTATGCATTTTCCTTTGAAATATTTTTTTTTCCTTTTCAAAAATAAAACTGAAATAAAACCGGATCGAAATCGGGTCAGGAACACTTCGACCCGACCCGTCCCGTTTAACCGGCATGAAACTGTTGATCCGCTGACCCGTTTCCATCTCGGCCTGTACAGTTCTAGGTCATTTTGTTCACAGCGACCAATCCAACGTTAGGAAGCTGTTCTTTAAGGCAACGACGAACATCCAGATGCCAATGGGGCTTATACTTTATTTTTTACGTAAGAATTCGTGAACTCAGTGAGTTTCTTTTCATTTTGATGTGTGGTAAGCTAATATTACCTTGATTTCCACAGAGCTGTGATCTAATAAAATCGAATGAATCATTTTGAGTTACCCTGTATATAAAACACTACATTGCACGTTTTCTTATAGATAATTGAAAGTCATTGTTCGTTTAAAAAGATCCAAAATTACAAAGCATGCATGCTGTTGCTTCGAAAAATCATGATGGAAAAAAAAAAAAGTCAATTTTTGATAAGTCATCCTGCAAAATAAAATAAAATTATTAGGAATTTATTTTGAAAAATAATGAGCTCCAACACAAAATAAAATTACTAAATCAGCCGCATTAATAGCAAAAAAACATTTCATCGTTGAGGTGTTGGAGTTCAATCTGATACGTGACGGCGCTTTAACGTGTTTTTCTCGCTGAAGCGGTACTATGTGCATCATCAAAGTCTGATGAGACTGGTTCAAACGGAAGGGATCTGAAAATGTTAAGATTTTGCGAAATTTTTGCATAAATACGGAAAAATCCGGAGCGGACTTTTCTGAAATAAACAGAATTACTGACTACGGAAAATCAGTGAAAATACGATTTAGATAAAACGGGAACTTTTAGAAACGGGAATTTCGTTAAAAAACGGACATCTACCGGCAATCTTTTTTTTTTTTTTTTTACCTTAGATAGAGCAATAACAGTTTAAACTCATTTGAGAGTCTATCTAAATTCATGGCGATATTACTGACCTTCAGTGGGTAAGACGCAAGGGGATTTTGATACTGTATCTTTTGGGGGAAAAGTGCGTCTTATATTTATATATATATATACACATAAAAATTGGAAAGGGAGTGAGACAAAATGACACCATATCTCCGAAGCTCTTTAATGCCACATTGGAAAATGTCTTTCAATCACTGAACTCGGAAAACAAAGGGATAAACATTAATGGAGATTATCTAAGCCACCTTCGTTTTGCTGATGATGTAGTCATTTTTGCAACTATCCCATCAGAGCTGCAGAGTATGATCCAGGAACTTGCTGACAAGAGTAAAGAAGTGGGATTAAAAATGAACTTTCAGAAGACAAAAGTGATGTTCAATGCTTTTACAAGAAATGAAGATTTATCGATTGATGGAGAAAAGCTGGAGATAACAGACACGTACGATTATTTTGGACAGCAGATATCAAGTGAGGGTCACATTGATGAAGAAATTAATCGGCGTACAAAACTTGCCTGGAGAGCTTTTGGAAGAAACAGCATAATTTTCAAGAGCAATATGCCATTATGTCTTAAAAGAAAAGTGTTTGATCAATGCATCCTTCCAGTGCTTACGTATGGTGCAGAGACGTGGACCTTAACTAAAAGAGACATACAAAGGCTGCAGGCAACTCAAAGGAGCATGGAGAGGTGCATGCTTGGTGTAACCAGGAGAGATAAGAAGAGGAACTCATGGATCCGAAAAATGACAAGAGTGGAAGACATCATGATCAGAGTTAAATCCCTGAAATGGCAATGGGCTGGACATACTACCAGAAGGACAGACCATCGATGGACAGCCGAAATTTTAGATTGGATTCCAAGGGACAGGAAAGGACCCAGAAGAAGACCACATGGGAGATGGGTGGATGAAATTCGAAAGTATGCGGGAGTGACATGGAGGAGGCTGGCACAAGACAGACCATTTTGGAGGAAACTTGAGGAGACTTTCGTCCAGCAGTGGATTGATAGTGGTTGACAATGATGATGATGATATATACACTGACGGAAAAAAAAATCCCAACACCAAGAAGGGGTTGTGTTAGATAAACGACAGTTGGTAGGCGGTGAGAGTAAATCTGTAAGATGACGTCTATGCAAATTTCGCGCTCGGCGCATACGTGTGGCGCTAGTAGCGCCCCTCGGAACATGCGAAGCAGGTTTGCTGTAAGTACGCGCTGTAACGTTCGTGAGCGTTAGTTATCGTTGAGATTCGACGTAGTGTGTTGATATTAGTCAAGAATGCCTTTAAGAAGACGAAGAAGCCATTATCAACAGCTCACGGAGTTTGAACGAGGTCGTGTAATATGGCTACGAGAAGGTGGATTTTCTTTCCGCAATATTGCAGAACGACTTGGCAGGAATGTAGCCACTGTGCATGATTGTTGGCAGCGGTGGTCAAGGGAAGGTACTGCCTCAAGAACACCGGGTTCCGGCCGGCCACGTGGCACTACTGAGAGGGAAGACCGCCGTGTACGGCGTATGGCCGTGGCGCATCGTACCGCGTCTGCGGCAGCAATTCGAGCTGCAGTTGCCACCACAGTGACACAACGAACTGTTACAAATCGGTTACTTGAAGGACAGCTCCGAGCCAGACGCCCTGTAGCGTGCATTCCACTTACTCCAAACCACTGCCGTTTGCGACGTCAGTGGTGTCAAGCTAGAGCTCATTGGAGGACGGAGTGGCGATCTGTTGTGTTTTCTGATGAAAGCCGGTTCTGCCTGGGTGCCAGTGATGGCCGTGTGTTGGTTAGAAGGAGGCCAGGTAAGCACCTGCAACCAACCTGTCTGCGGCCGAGACACACTGGACCTACACCTGGAGATATGGTCTGGAGTGCAATTTCCAATGACAGCAGGAGCACTCTCGTGGTTATCCCACGCACCCTGACGGCACAGTTGTACGTCGGTGTGGTGATTCAACCTGTTGTGCTGCCATTCATGAACGGCATTCCAGTGGGTGTTTTCCAACAGGATAACGCTCGCCCGCATACCGCTGTTGTAACCCAACATGCTCTACAGAGTGTCGACATGTTGCCGTGGCCTGCTAGTTCACCAGATCTTTCACCAATCGAGCACGTATGGGACATCATTGGACGACAACTCCAGCGTCACCCCCAACCAGCATTAACCGTTCCTGTATTGACCGACCAAGTGCAACAGGCATGGAACTCCATCCCACAAACTGACATCCGGCACCTGTATGACACAATGCATGAACGTTTGCGTGCTTGCATTCAACATTCTGGCGGTTACACCGGTTATTAATGTACCAGCATTTCACATTTAAAATTTTTCTTCTCGTGCTTACATTAAGCTGTGATATTGAAACCTTAATCGATTAAATATGTTATCTATATGAATGTATTGCCGCCATTTTATTCCTTCCTCTAGAACTAATTTTTCGTGGTGTTGGGATTTTTTATTCCGTCAGTATATATATTTTTTTAATTGAAAGTTTAACGGCTACCTTTAGCAACTCAATTGGCTGTAAGCAGAGTCGCCCGTCCCTAATTTAAGGCCACTGGTTCCAGGGAAGGGAGAGGGCTAGTGCCATAAGACAAACACAACATCCAAGCCTCACCGAGATTCGAACCCGGACTTTTTCGGACGAATGATCAGAAGCCATCGCTAAGAGCACTGCACCACCGGGGCCACACGTTTTATAATCCTAACAAGTTACTAAAATCACGCTTTCCAACATACCAGAAATCATTACTCAAGTTATGTGGATAATGGCTGTGGAACAAATCTCGCTCCTGTGCCCTGATCTTTGACCTCATTTCGTTGATATTCAACAGAATTGGTTCAGTATACCTCCAGAACAAGATACTAAAGTTTTGTCGCCATAGTAGCATTTTCAGTCAAGTTATGAGGATAATGGCTGTGGAACAAATCTCGCTCCTGTGCCCTGACCTTTAACCCCATTTCGTTTATATTAAACATAATTGGTTCAGTGTACCTCCAGAACAACATGATACATTTTTGTCGCAATAGAAGCATTTTTGGTAAGTTATAACGCATAAGGGCAGTGGAATGGATCCCGGCCGCCCCGGTGGCGCAGTGGTCTAAGGCGTTGGCCTCTGATCATTCGTCCGAAGGGGTCCGGGTTCGAATCCCGGTGAGGCATGTATGTTGTGTTTGTCTTACGGCACTGGCTCTCTCCCTTCCCTGGAACCAGTGACCCTAAATTAGGGTCGGGCGACTGCTTATAGCCCATTGAGTTGCTCACGGTGGTCGTTAAACCTCCAATCAAAAAAAAAAAAAAAAAAATGGATCCCGCTCCTATGTCCTGACCTTTGAGCCCATTTCACCCATTTTCAATAGGGTTCGTCCCCAAGCTGTTCCCCACTGCATACTAAACTTTCATCGAAATCGAACTTTTTTTACGCAAGTTATGACACATAAGGGCAATGGAATGGATCCTTTTCCTATGTCCTGACCTTTGAACCCATTTTTCCCATTTTCAATAGGGTTCGTCCCCAGGTGGTTCCCTAACACATACTAAAATTTCATTGAAATCGATCCATTTTTACGCGAGTTATCGTGCGGACGGACAGGTCTGGGACATATACGCTTCTTCAACTTACGGTTGGAAAGCGTAAAAAATACGATATTTTTCATATTTCTATTTTTTATTTCGGTTAAAATGTTTAGAGACTGAAGAAGTCTCCACAGAAATCATTGATTGCCAGAAGCTTTCACTTGCTGTATTACATTTGCTGTAAAAGGTGATGGTTACACTTGCGAACTGGGATTTATTATGCTTCTTCATTTTTCTTTCTTTTTTTTTTTTTTTTTTTTAGAAGTGGTGCTTTCGAAAGGGACAGTGTTCTGTGATCACAGCGCTCAGTTCGGGAGAGTTGAATCTCCATGGGAATAATGGCGGTGGTGGAAAAAGAGAAAAAAAGAGAAAAGTGTGGCGGGGGAGGCTTTGAATTGCGGAGTACACAGAAGGCAGAAATCGGTCACCGTGTCGCTCTTTCTCTGCCGCTCTTCTTTCGCTGCTCCGGCTCTCCAGAGTTGCCATTCCTACTGCTGAGAGTAAATCTGAGTCGTTTCCACGGTTCAACGGGCCTCTGTTTGCATGCTTTTCGTGAAACGCGCTTTCGAATAAAAGCCTCACCACCTTTGGTATTCACCACTGGCTTGTACGTCAGATTCCAACCACCAGTCAAGATGGCGGCCAACACCTTGGGCCGCATTTCGAATAATTACATCTCACTGAGCACATGTTGAACAACAAGATGCTCCTGGCCAAATTAATGTTAATTATACATAAACAATCAGCATATCAACAAAGAAACGGGCAGTCAAGTGCTTTAAACGAAACTGGAGTCTCCCCGATTTAATGTAATCATCTTTTAAAAGAACAAGTTAGTGAAATAAATCTCGCTCCTATGCCGTGACCTTTGACCCTATTTCGATGACATTCTACAGAACCATTTCAGTGTACCTGCGGAAAAACATGCTAAAGTTTTGTCGCAACAGAAGCATTTTTACGTAAGTTATGAGAGTAATGGCTGCGGAATAAATCTTGCTTCTGTGCCATGACCTTTGACCCCATTTCGTTGATATTCTACAGAACCGGTTAACTATACCTCCCGAACAACATGATAAAGTTTTGTCGCAATCGAACTCTTTTTACGTAAGTTATGAAGTATAAGGGCAATGGAATGGATCCCGCTCCTATGTCCTGACCTTTAACCCCATTTCGCCTATTTTCAACAGGGTTCGTCCCCATGCGGTCCCCTACCACATACTAAAATTTCATCAAAATCGAATCATTTTTACGCGAGTTATCGTGCGGACGGACAAAGCTGGAGCATATACGCTTCTTCAACCTACGGTTGGAAAGTGTAAAAACGCTGTCTTCCGTAATGTTCCAAAATTACGTGCAAGATTTCCTAGCAACGGCTGATCTGGTACGTTCAACACAATTTTCTGCATGCGATTCGAGGCGGTAAATAAACGTAAGGGAAGGAACATTGGGCAATTCCCCGAACAGACGTTCTAATCAGTTTATAACCAAAGGCAGATAGTGGCGCAGTGGTATAAGCGCTGATTTCTGATAATTCGTCCGAGATAGGTCTGGGTTCAAATCCCGCTGACGTATGGATGTTGTGTTTGTCTTACGGCACTACACGTTAAAAATTTTGTATTTGGTTGTACCCAAAAGTGGTGCTACGTCAGCTGCACCACTTTCCGAGGAAAGATGCATCATTGTGTGGTACAAACAAAACCCAACAATGTGGTTCAACTTGTTATAGTACAAGGTCTCATCATATTATAGTGCAAGATTGTACCATGTTGTTGGGTTTTGTTTACACCAGACAATTGTGCATATTTTCTCGGAAAGTGGTGCAGCTGGTTTAGCACCACTTTTTACGGCAACCTACCACGAAATGTTTTTTGCTCTCTCCCTTTCCTGGAACCAGTGGCCCTATATTAGGAACAGGCGGTTGCTTATAGCCCATTGAGTTGCTCCTGATGGGCGTTAAATCACACATAAAGCATTACCGAATTTGTTTCTAGAAAAGTGCCAGGTGACGGAGAACGTTTTAAATGTTCCCCGATTTTTTTTGTTTTCCTGCGATCTTTTAATACAAACACGCTTAACATGAAATAGTGTCTAAATGAACTGATATTTCATCAGAATAGAAGAATGCATGCGAACCAGCAACATATATACCGGTTGGACATTGTCCAAGACGGAAGTGAAAGGGCTGGAGACATTTGTGATGTGGAGCTATAGAAGAATGGAGAGAATAAGCTGGCTCGATAGAAAGACTGAGAAGGTCCTGGAGAGAGTGGGAGAACCCAGGAACCTGATCAACATGTTAACAAGTTAGTAAAATCATGCAATGCATTGATTATGATACGCTTTCCAATATACTATAAATCATTACTCAAGCTATTACTCAAGTTATGAGTAAAATGGCTGTGGAATAAATCTCACCCCTGTGCCCTGACCTTTGATACACTTGGATGATATTCAACAGAACTGGTTCAGTATATCTCCGAAATAACATGATAAAGTTTTGTCACAATCGAAGCAATTTTACGTAAGTTATGATGCATAAGCGCTATGGAATAGATCCCGCTCCTGTGTCCTAACCTTTCACCCCATTTCACCCATTTTCAATAGGATTCGTCCCCAGACAGGTCCCTACAACATACCAACATTTCATCCAAATCGAAACATTTTTACGTAAGTTATGACTCATAATGGCGATGGAAGTGATTCCTCTCCTATGTCCTGACCTTTGACCACCATTTCGCCAATTTTCAATTGGGTTAGTCCTCAGGTGGTCTCCTACCACATACTAAAATTTAATCGAAATCGAACCTTTTTTACGTTAGTTATGACGCTTAAGAGCAGTGGAATGGATCCCGCTCTTATGTCCTGAACTTGGACCCCATTTAGTTCACTTTCAATAGAGTTCCTTCCCCGGTGTTCCCCTACTACATACTAAAATTTCATCGAAATCGAAAGATTTTTACGCAAGTTATCGTGCGGACGAACATACGCACACAACCCGTGACGTAATGAGGCAGATGGGAATCGCGACCATCTGCTACCAAGGTGTGACGTCATAAAACTTTAATAGGATCCACAAACAACGTGTGACGTGATGAGATAGATGGCATGACCGCGCGTCAACATCTGATGGAGCGACGCCATGACACCACACTACAAACTTGGTAATTCGGGGTGGTTATTTAACCCACTAAACAAATTTTCTTAAAGTCGAGATCAAGCTAAATCGATTTCTAGTACCAGAAAACGGTAGGTTAACGACCTTCATCAAAATCCTTAGAGCCGTTTTCAAAATAAAATTTACATACATACAAGAATTACTCCTTTAAGGTGAACGTCAAGTAATTTTGCTTCCTGTACTTCGAATGGAAAAATTTCTGTACACATTTTCTTCCCAATGAATGCGTTCCCAAGGATGAAAATTTGAACATCGATTAAAATAGCTTCATTTTATAACTTGGAATACTTAATATTTTCTAAAACATAACCATAATTATGCAATCCAACATTTTTTTGTCTGCTGACGTCATGAAAATACAGGTCGCGCCATCTTTTTTCTGGACAATTAATGCGTTCACATAGATGAAAATTTGAACATCGATTAAAATATCTTCATTTTATAACTTGGAATACTTAATATTTTCTAAAACATAACCATAATTATGCAATCCAACATTTGTTTGTCTACTGACGTCATGAAAATAAGGTCGCGCCATCTTTTTCTGGACAATTAATGCATTCACAAGGATGAAAATTTGAACATCGATTAAAATAGCTTCATTTTATAACTTGGAATACTTGATATTTTCTAAAACATAACCATAATTATGCAATCCAACATTTGTTTGTCTACTGACGTCATGAAAATAAGGTCGCGCCATCTTTTTCTGGACAATTAATGCATTCACAAGGATGAAAATTTGAACATCGATTAAAATAGCTTCATTTTATAACTTGGAATACTTAATATTTTCTAAAACATAACCATAATTATGCAATCCAACATTTGTTTGTCTACTGACGTCATCAAAGTACAGGTCGCGCCATCTTTTTTCTGGTTTCAACACCACCAAAGGAAAAGTTATTGATTTTTAATATTATTATGGTTATGTTTTAGAAAATGTTAAATATTCCAAGTTATAACAAATTTATTTTAATCAATGTTCAAATTTTCATCCTTGAGAACACATTAATTGTGAAGGAAATGTGCACAAAAGTTTTTCCATTGGAAGTATAGGAAGCAAAATTACTTGACGTTCACCTTAATAATATGGGATAAGAGCGATGGAATGGATCGCAATCCTACGTCCTGACATTTGACGCCATTTCGTCCACATTCAATAGGGTTCGTCCCCAGGTTGTCCCCTACCACATACTGAAATTTCATCGAAATCGAACCATTTTTACGCACGTTATGACGCATAAGGGCAATGGAATGCATCCCGCTCTTATGTCCTGACCTTTGACCCCACGTCACCCATTTTGAATAAGATTCGTCCCCAGACGGTCCCCTACCACATAGTAAAATTTCATTGAAATCGAACCATATTTATGCAAGTTATGACGCATAAGGGCAATGTAATGATCCCGCTCCTACGTCCTGACATTTGACCCCATTTGTCCCATTTTCAATAGGGTTCCTCCCCAGGTGGTCCCCTACCACATAGTAAACTTTCATTGAAATCGAACTATATTTACGCAAGTTATGACGCATAAAGGCAATGGAAGGATCCCGCTCCTACGTCGTGACCTTTGACCCCATTTGTCCCATTTTCAATAGGGTTCGTCCCCAGGTGGTCCCCTACCACATACTAAAATTTCATCGAAATCGAACCATTTTACGCCAGTTATCGTGCGGACGGACAAAGTTGGAGCATATACGCTTCTTCAACCTACGGTTGGAAAGCGTAAAAAAGAAGAAGAATGTTATGGATGTGATATACATTGTGGCATGGAGACCCGATTCTGAAAGTTTTAGAAGGGACATTTCAAGGCAAGAGAGGAAGAGGACGGCCAAGGAATAATTTTGTGGCGCAGTTACTCCAAGACACCAATACTAGGGCATACTATGACTTGAAGAGAACGGCGGAGAATAGAGAGCAATGGATAGACAGAGTACAACTACTGAACAATCAGTTCTTGAATTGAGTAACCAAGGAGAAGAAGAGGATTGTGTTCATGCGAACTGACCTATCTGTAAAGGGAACTCCGGGGGTATTGTCAACATCAGGTAACTCCTTGTTTTCCAGTGAAAAAGAACTGGATGAATGCCACTCAGTTTGTTTGCCGATAATCGTGCTGAACTTCGTTGTATGCGGTTTATCCAAAAATTATCTTTCATAACATGCAGTTAAATAACAAAGGAGAAAATTACGAAGTTCAAAGGATACGTAAAAACTTCAGTTTATGCGGAACTTCGATTGTGCGAGGACAATATGTAGTCTCGACTGTAATTTTAGGTCCGCAGAAGAGTTTCCAAGCCAAGGTCCGCAAATTTCCATGGTATGTAGATCAATGGTTCCCAACCTTAATGCATTCGCGGACCGGCAAAACTTTGGGCAATGTTTCGCGAACCGGCGATGCCCAAACAAAACCTTTAGGCTATTTCCGATCATTTAATCTCGTAATATTCTATATTATAATGATCACTGCGTACGATCCATAATTTACACTGTATTGACAAAAGTCACCAGACACCTAGAAGATAAACACAAAATAGCATTTATTGACATATATTAGTACGGTGTCGGTTCACCTTTGGCCTTAATGCATGCACTGACCCTTCGAGACATTCTTTCGAAAAGGTTTTGGAACGCAGCGATAGGTATGCGCTTCCATTCAGTACAAAATGCTGCCGCTAACTGTTGCTTAGTAATAGGCCTTGGTTTCAAACTTCTTATGCAGCGCTCTAATTCATCCCATCGGTGGTCTATGGGATTCAGATCAGGTCTCGGTACTGGCCAGTCCACACACGATACGGAATTATCGTCAAACCACGCCATAACAGTCCTTGCTTTATGGCTCGGTGCATTATCCTGTTGGTACCAACAAGGCTCGGTTCCATAGTATTGCCACAGGGTTGGTAAGGCTTAATTGTCCAAAATTTTGAGGTAGACGTGCTGGATAACAGGTTTATCCACGATAACCAATGAGCCGGGACCATACTACGAAAACCAACCCCCAATTGAATGCACTGCCAGCTCCAAACTTGACCGTAGGAACAGTACACTGTGGTGAATAGCGATCCCCCAGGCTGCCACCATACCCACACACGGCCATGAGACTGATGAATCGTGTATCTGGATTCATCAGTCCATAGAACCCGTTTCCATTGATCTACGGTCTACGATAAACGTTCTTTACACCATACTAAACGGCAGATGTAGCATTCCGAGTGGATATGAAAGGCTTGTGTGCAGCCGCACGACCACGATAATCCATGGAATGAAGTTCTCTGCGAATGGTACGTGTACATGCCGAGGTTCCAGCATTTTTACTCATCTGTACACTGAGGTCTTGTGCAGTACTCCGTCGATTAGCTGCAACGACTCTCCTGAGGCTTCGACGTCCTTTATCACTGATTTTCTTTGTTCTGCCTGTACGTTTTGCTGCTTCAGGCACGCCATGTGTCTTCCACTTATTCAGTACACCCAAAACAGTTGACTTGGGTATGTTTAAACGCCTCTCGATTTCTCTTATGGACAACCTTCTAATATAACACCCAACACTCTTTCCTTTCTCAAAGTCGGTTCTCTCCCGCCGCGACATTTTCACTGAACCTCACAGTGCGATATGATCGCGGTCAGCTTCAGGCTTGTTTTTATTCCGTTTGTAGCTGTACCGCGCGTCTTAACAACGCAGCGTGTCCGTCCATTTGCTTTTGAAGGAGTGCCCGGTGACTTTTGGGAATATAGTGTATATACCAGAATATTCCACGTCACCTTCTTACAGCTAATATTATTTAATCTGTTAATATTCTTTAATGATTAATAAGTGCAATCCATAATCAGTATACCACAATATTCTCCTTACTGTTACACTGGGTGAGTCGAAAGTTTTGTAACATTTGGATCACTTTATGTCTTCATATGTACTTTTACGACGAATGCTGACCAGCACTCGAAACATAGGCCACCGTGTTCCGCTGTCTTTAGCCATCTGTCTGCCAATTCTTCGATTCCGTGATGGTACCACTTATTGTCCATCGAGGCGAAGAACTCTTTTACCCCAGCCACCACCTCCTCCTGGTTGTTGAAGTGGCCCATGGACTGGAACAAGTAATAATCTGACGGGGCAAGATCCGGACTATATGCTGGATGTGGCACCACTTCGATTATCTCAAGTTCCTGGAGTTTAGCCCTGGTCGTTCTCGCGGTATGAAGCCGAGTGTTGTCCTGCTGTGGGTGAACACGCTTTCTGTTCATCAGTGCCGAGTACTTCTCCAAAACGGCATACATCCGCTTCAGCTGTTCAGAGTAGAAGTTCGTGTTGATGGTCCGACCGTCTGAAACAAATTCGTACAAAGTTTCCAAGCTTTCGCACATCAACCAGATGGCTTTTTCAAGGAAGGTAAACAGCAAACCTTCCTTGAAAAAGCCATCTGGTTGATGTGCGAAAGCTTGGAAACTTTGATTTTATCTACGCCAATAAATTCAGATGACTAATGTAGTTATACAGTGGATCCCATTTAAGAAGTTCCCGCTTAAGAAGTTTTCCCGTTTAAGAAGTTTTATTTTTAGAGTCCCGATTTTTTCCATAGTGCTAATGTTAATTTTTCCCACTTAAGAAGTAACGATGTTTCAAGTTTCCCCGCTTAAGAAGTTGTAAGTGTCACAAGTTTCTAAATAAGAACATACGGTTTTGGAACTCGTGCAGCAGATGAGTACATGTCAAAGAAGTTGGGAGGAAACGTTTCCCCGTACACGAAGCCCCCTGCCGGCTTCCCACGGTCAACGCATAGGGTCATGTTTACTCCCCCACTGCTTCTGCGTCTGCCCTTTCTGTATCACAATCACCTTAACTTTGGGGCTGGGGAAAGGTTGGGAAAGGAAACACCTGCTGAAAGTTAGTCGTTCTGTCAGAGTTAGGCTCAGATGTTGCACCTCGCATACGTGGAGTTAAACGTTTAGTTTTATTGTTGAAAATGCGTAGCTGGAAATATGGCGTCTAAAGGCATCAAAAGAAAAGCTTTATCTGTGGTTGAGAAACGAAACATTATTACGCAAGTTGATGAAAACCCACATTTAACTATGTGCAGTTAGCAAAATAACTAAATTTACTTGTTACAACCCACAACGGTATAGTGGCAAAACGTTGACAAAGATGTTCCCACTTTTGAAATGCAAAATATCGACGATATTTGCGGCATCGAAACCCAAGAGGACGATGAACCAGAAACCCAAGAAAATGAGTGCAGGCCAATTCCAACTTCAGCTGAATCTGGTAAAGCACTGCAAACTTTTCGCCGCTTTATAGAAAGCCACGAACGTGTTCCAACGGACATAATGAGAAATTTGAGGGAAATGTACACGTACTTTGTGAATCTAGCGGAAAAAAGGAAGAAACAAACGCTTTTAGATCAGTATTTTTGTAATCCTGTAGCATAATAAATGTGGCTTTCAATCCTCATCATCATCATCATCATCATTGTCAACCATTATCAATCCACTGCTGGACGAAGGTCTCCCCAAGTTTCCTCCACAACGGTCTGTCTTGTGCCAGTCTCCTCCATGTCACTCCCGCATATTTACGAATTTCATCCACCCATCTCCCATGTGGTCTTTTTCTGGGTCTTTTCCTGTCCCTTGGAATCCAATCTAAAATTTCGGCTGTCCATCTATGGTCTGTCCTTCTGGCAGTATGTCCAGCCCATTGCCATTTCAGGGATTTAACTCTGATCATGATGTCTTCCACTCTCGTCATTTTTCGGATCCACGAGTTCCTCTTCTTATCTCTCCTGGTTATACCAAGCATGCACCTCTCCATGCTACTTTGAGTTGTCTGCAGCCTTTGTATGTCTCTTTTAGTTAAGGTCCACGTCTCTGCACCATACGTAAGCACTGGAAGGATGCATTGATCAAACACTTTTCTTTTAAGACATAATGGCATATTGCTCTTGAAAATTATGCTGTTTCTTCCAAAAGCTCTCCAGGCAAGTTTTGTACGCCGATTAATTTCTTCATCAATGTGACCCTCACTTGATATCTGCTGTCCAAGATAAACATATGTATCTGTTATCTCCAGTTTTTCTCCATCGATCGATAAATCTTCATTTCTTGTAAAAGCATTGAACATCACTTTTGTCTTCTGAAAGTTCATTTTTAATCCCACTTCTTTACTCTTGTCAGCAAGTTCCTGGATCATACTCTGCAGCTCTGATGGGCTAGTTGCAAAAATAACCACGTCATCAGCAAAACGAAGGTGGGTTAGATAATCTCCATTAATCTTTATCCCTTTGTTTTCCCAGTTCAGTGATTGAAAGACATTTTCCAATGTGGCATTAAAGAGCTTCGGAGATATGGTGTCACCTTGTCTCACTCCCTTTCCAATTTTTATGTGTGTTGTATTTTCAAACAGCTGAATCTTTGCACTTGCATTTTCATAGATGTTATTAATAATATTAATGTATGCATCTTCAATACCGCAGGATTTCAGAGCCGTGGTAACTGCTGATGGTTTCACCGAATCAAAGGCTTTTTCATAATCGATAAAAGCCATGCACAATGGAAGTTCATATTCCCTCGCTCTTTCAATTAGTTCTCTCAGTACGTGGATATGATCTATTGTGCTGTAGCCACTCCTGAATCCAGCTTGTTCTCTCGGTTGAGCCATGTCCAGTGTTACCTTCAAGCGGTGTGAAAGAACTTTAGTGAAGATTTTATAAACCACTGATAGGAGGCTGATAGGTCTGTAGTTCCTGAGATCCTCAATGTCACCTTTTTTATGTAGCAGGATCATTGTAGCATTGTTCCAATCCTCAGGAATTTTCCCTTCATTAAGGCATCGAGTGAAAATTTGGGCGAGTACTGTTTCAATTTCTCCACTTGCTTCTTGTATGATGTCTATAGTAATTCCATCTTCTCCTGGAGCTTTCCCCCGCTTCATGTTCTTGATTGCATGAGCAACTTCTGCTGGGAGGACTGGAAGAACTCTGGTACCTTTCATGATGTCTGGAGTACATGTATCATCCCTTTCATATAATTTGGAGTAGAAATCTTTCACTCTCGTCAAAATTTCGCCTCTATTTCTTGTTATAGAACCATCTTCTTTTCTCAGAGCCATAATCTGTTTTCTTCCCTTACTGAGATGTCCCTTTGCTATCTTAAGGCTTTGGTTGTTTTCAATTGCTTTCCTCACTAGCTCACAGTTGAATTTCCTTACGTCTTCAGTGATACTTTTTCGTGTTGTCTTGCATAGCTCTATATATTCCACTTTGGAAGTCACATCTTCTTTAGTTGTCCTCATCTCTCTTCTTTTTTGCATCAACATTTTGGTTTTTCCTGATAATTTGTTCACATGCAACTTGTTCTTAGACCCAGCTAATTTTGTTGCTGTTTCCATTAGAGCTTTGGTTACTTTTCTGTTAACTTCCGAAATATCCACTTCTTCCGATGTTAGGCCTTCTAAAGCAGAGAATCTGTTCTTCAGTTCCAACTTGAAAGTATTATGGTGTTTTTTAAGGTTGGTTATGTCAATACATTTTGTTTGTCTTATGAGCTTGCCACGTTCCAGTTTAGTGTTGAGGTGCATCTTACATCTCACCAATCTATGGTCACTACCTGTGTTGAACTTGTTCAGCACACTGCAGTCTTCGATGACGAATTTTTTGTTACACATAATAAAATCAATTTCACTTGTCGTCCCAATTGGATGTCTCCATGTCCATTTCCTGTGTGGCTTTTTCTTGAAAAAGGAGTTCAAGATGAAAAATCCTTCTGCCTCTGCAAACTCAACGAGAGTATTTCCACGCTGGTTTCTGTTGCCGTGACCGAATTTACCTACTGAAGTTTCATTCTGTTGCCGTTGCCCTATTTTTGCATTGAAATCTCCCATAATTATCTTCAAGTGCTGCTTACCTTTATTATTTAGATGACGAATTTCCTCATAAAATTCTTCAATTTCTTCTTCAGGATGACTTGTGGTGGGTGCATAAGTTTGAATAATCTGAGCCTGGTATCTTCTCGATAGTTGGATAACGAGTCGTGCAGCTCTGTCAGAGGAACTTTCAACTTCTACCACTTTATCCTTCAGTTTCTTGTTTATTATAAATCCAACACCACTAGTTCTGCCAGTATCTGTCCCACGATAATAGAAGAGATGTCCACTTTTCAGTTCAATGAGATCTTCTCCTTTTCTCCTTACCTCACTTAGCCCGACGATGTCCCACTTGATCCTTTGTAGTTCCTCTTCCAATTCAAGAAGCCTTGAATCAGAAGATAGGGAGCGTCCGTTATAGGTAGCCAAGGTCAGCATCAAATGGCAGCCTAGTCCGGTCCTCCGGGGATTCTTAGCACCCTCTGCCTTCATGTCGCACTGGCCGCTGCCTTGGCCAGGTACATTCCAGCTGCCGGAGACTGAGGGCCAAGATTTAAGTTGTAGAGTCATTTTGGAGGTGTTTGGCCATAACTCACCACGCTGGCCAAGCGGGTTGGTGAGTGTGGGATAGCATTTCCTCTGATCCCGATGGTATAGTTATACCGCTATTGGCGGTCGTCAGAGCCCCTTTAGTGGGAACAGGATGCACCACGAGAAGGCGGGGTTGACATTTGTCAAGGAGAGGCTGTGATGTTACGCATCACCTGACCTTACATCCCTTCAATCCTCATATTCAAGTTTAAATGGGTAAGTTGTGAAATTTGTTGTTACTTTAAAATTAACTAAAATGTAATTTCGGGATTTAATCTCAGCTACATTTTTAATCGCTAAAGTGTTACAAAACCCAATCACACACTTCCCGTTCAAGAAGTTTTAATCGCTTCGTCCCAACGAAGACTTCTAAAGCAGGATCCACTGTACTATCTTATGTATAGTTGGTGTACAGTACATTGCGTTATTATTCGTAATGGATTATCCTCTCGAAATTCCACCAGGCGTGCGGCATCACCTTGCATTCGAAGCGCCCACATTTGGCAACATGTTGAGGAAGCTGTCCCGACCTCAGCCACTGCCGTTGTGTGTTAGGATTACGGAAATAAACCCACTTTTCATCGCACGTAGCAATTCTCTTGATGAAACATACATCGCGCTGGTTTTCTAGGAATTTCGTGCACACTTCCACTCGGCGGTTTGCTTCAGCTGGTGTCTGTTCGTGAGGGACAATGCGGCCACAGACGTTGACCTTGCCGAGGTCCTGAAGGTGACGAACCACGGTGGTCTGTGATTGGCCCAGCTCTCCCGATAATCTCCACGGCCTCCGAATCCACGGTTCGCAGCCTACCTGAACTTTTGCTGTCACCTGAGCAGAATTTCTTGAACCATGTGATAGCGGTGCTGTATTCCACGGAACCTTTGCCTTTCGCATGGCAAATGTTTCGTGTTGCTTGAGCAACGTTGTGGCCGCGTTCAAACTCATAAAGCAAAGGTTACCTAATTAGCCGGTTGTGGCTGTTCATCTTTTAGGCGTCCCAACCACAGACAGAACGACGACATGCACTGCTGTTCACAGCAACGACTACCACTTTATATCCCTTTCTACTGACTGCAGTGAGCGACTTGAAGTAGTTTAAACACGTGATATACCCGCCGCAGCACATGCGTTTATGGAAATATTCCAAAACTTTCGCCTCACCCTCTATAATATCATTTTCTGGGGTCAAGGCAACGTCTCTTGTTGCTGCTTCGCGATAATCTTCTCAAACCTCACTGTAAAAAAAATTCTGAAATTCCCGGGCAACTTTCCGTCATTTCTTTCGTGAATTAACGAAGCGTGTTTCTGATACAACCTTTTCCGTGAAATGACGTAAAGAAACCTGAATTTCACGGATTTTTCGTACTACGGGAAAATTCTTCAGAAAAGTATTTCCGTCAATATAAGAAAGGTTTCTGAATTTTCAGAAACCTTTCTTATATTGACGGCAAATTACTGTTTAAGAGATGTGTTAACGGAAAATTCTGAATTTTCAAAAACCTTTCCGCAATTCTTTTCGTACACTGAGAAAAAAGTTTGTTTCAAACAACAAAAGAGTTTTATTTAGCTGTTTTGTCGATTTATTTTGTTGCCTTTAGTAATTGTTTTGTTGGCAACACAAAATTATTTCGTTGGCTATATTTTGTTAATTCAACTATATGGAGGTGGCATCGACCTTACGCCAAAGCTCACGTGATTACTAGCTACTCCATACGGGCACTACCACTAACCAGAAGAACATCGTTTGGAGCTTAAGATTTCGTTTTGAATTATGGCTGACTGCCAATTTTATTTGCTATCAGAACATATAGAACGTTAAGAAAAGCATTGCCATTTTTTTTGTCTAACCAAAAATGTCAATAATTGGTTTCATCAAAAAACTAAGGAAAACATTTAACAAGTTAGTAAAATCATGCAATGCATTGATTATGATACGCTTTCCACCATACCAGAAATTATTACTCAAGTTATGTAGATAATGGCTGTGAAATAAATCTCGTTCCTGTGTCCTGACCTTTGACCCCATTTCGATGATATTCAACAGAACCGGTTCACTATACCTCCCAAACAACATGATAAAGTTGTGTCGCAATCCAAGCATTTTAGGTAAGTTATGATGCACAAGGGCAATGGAATGGATCCCACTCCAGTGTCCTGACCTTTGACCCCATTTCGCCTATTTTCAACAGGATTTGTGCCCAAATGGTTCCCTACCACATACTAAAATTTCATCGAAATCGAACCATTTTTACGCAAGTTATATCGCTTAAAGGCAATGGAATGGATCCAGCTCCCATGTCCTGACCTTTGACCCAATTTCACCCGTTTTCAATAGGGATCGTCCCCAGGTGGTTTCCTACCACCTGGAGTAAGAAATTACTGTGTCACGATAACATATCGAGCAATTTTTACGCAAGTTATGACGCACAAGAGCAATGGAATGGATTCCGCTCCTATGTCCTGACCTTTTACCCTGCTTCGCCCATTTTCAACAGGGTTTGTCCCCAGGTGGTCCCCTACCACATACTAAAATTTCATCGAAATCGAACCATTTTCACGGGAGGTATCGTGCGGACGGGCGGACAGACGAACGGGCAAAGCTGGAGCATATACGCTTCTTCAACCTACGGTTGAAATGCGTAAAAAAGAAATCGGATTTAGAAACGTGTTACACATGCACCAAAATAGTGTCAATATGTCGTTATGTCAAGTATAAATCGTCCGTGAACATTCCAGAAGGTAATAAACCGACCTTCAAATGCTGAATTCGCAGATAAGAATTTACTCGTAAGTACAGGTAGAGCCGCGTGGTAGCACGCATAGTTTCTAAACTGAAAGTCTCAGGTTCGAATCCGCTCGGTGAGAGATTTTTCGTTGGCTCTGAAAAAATGTCCTCGTGACGTAATCCCGTCCAAATTCATTTAAACACCCCTAGAAAATAAATACGGCGCGCAAATTTAAAATATGGGGCGGAATGGCTGACGCCAAAGGGCACAGGCAAAGTGTTGCCATCGGGGAAAAAGTTAAGGGGGCAAAGTTGCCTAGCTACGTAACCCTAAATTTGCTGGAGTAAGAAATTACTGTGTCACGATAACAATATGTTTGGTTGCAGCAACAAAACGTTTTATCACTATAACAATGCATATTGTTGGATCAAACAAATTCCCAAAAATCGACCTAGGCATTTTGTTAAATGAACAAAACACTTTGTCATGATAACAATAAATTTTGTAGAATCAACAATAATTTTCAGAAAATATACTTTTGCAAATTCAACAAACATTTTGGTTGAATTAAAAATTATCTTTGTTGACTGCATATCGAAAATTTTTTTTTGGTTGATTGGTCAAAGGGCACCGCCTAAAATACTGCACCAGCAAAGTGTTGCCATCGGGGGGAAAAGTTTAGGGACAAAGCTGCCTAGCTACGTAACCTTAAATTTGCTGGAGTAAGAAATCACTGTGTCACGATAACAATATGTTTGGTTGCAGCAACAAAACGTTTTATCACGATAGCAATACATATTGTTGGATCAAACAAATTCCCCAAAATCGACCTAGGCATTTTGTTAAATGAACAAAACACTTTGTCATGATAACAATAAATTTTGTAGAATCAACAATAATTTTCAGAAAATATACTTTTGTAAATTCAACAAACATTTTGGTTGAATTAAAAATTATCTTTGTTGACTGCATATCGAAAAATTTTTTTTGGTTGATACAAAATTTTTTTTGCTGAATTAATAAAACGTTTTTCTCAGTGCATATTAACGGAAAATATCCGTTTTTACTCTTCCGGTATCCGTATGACGAGAAATTACCGGAGCAATTCTTGAGAATACTTGAGGTTTGATTAAATTTTTAATTTTAATCGTCTATCGAATTTTGAAGTTCGGTAGCGAGATCGCATGGAATTGGGTTATTGTGGCCCAGGATTTTTTCTTCTCCTTTCCCTTATTTGGTGCGCCAGCTACTTATTATAATATTGTGTTACTGTAAGAAACCGGGTGTTCACTGTACAGATGATTGTAAGATGTTTGTGCATCAGACTTTGGACAACTTAAGACAAAAGCTATTATAGCTATCAAGAGTATATTTTATATTTATTTCTTCTTTTTCTGCGTGTGTGAGATAATACTATGAAAAAGAACATTTCGCCTTTTTCTAAAGATAACTGAAAGTCATTGCCAATTTAAAAAAATCGAGTTGCAAAGCATTTCGTTGCTTAAAAAAATCACGATTAAAAATGCTTCATTTGTGGAAAGTCCTATAGAAAAAAAAATCAAAAAAATAATAACCTCCAACAAAAAATAAAATGACTAAATCACTCGCATTAATGACAAGAAAATAAAATTTCATCGTCGCGGAATTCGTTTTACGATGTACCTGGAGCTGATCGCCGAGCGTTTGTAGCTCAGTGGTTAAAGGCGCGAGTTACATGTTGAGCCAACACAAACGTCAGGGGGGGGCTCGATCCTGATTTCAGCGGATGGATTATCTGGGGCAAGGACTGAAAAGTACAGGGTCGCAGAATTTGAGTTTAAATACGGAAAAGCCTGAAAAACAAAATTTCATCGTCGTTTTACGATGTACGTGAAGCTGATCGCCGAGCGTTTGTAGCTCAGTGGTTAAAGGCGCGAGTTACATGTTGATCCAACACAAACGTCGGGGGCTCGATCCTGATTTCAGCGGAAGGATTAACTGGGGCAAGGACTGAAAAGTACAGGGTCGCAGAATTTGAGTTTAAATACGGAAAAGCCTGAAATGGACTTTTCTGAAATAAGCGCAATTTCTGTAATCTGTGAACATACGGAAGTCACTCTTAAAAACTGAAATTTCTGAAAAAGACAGATACCTACCTGCAACTTTGCAGCACGTTATTTTCAGAAATTTTCCGTAAATTCAGACCACTTAACTTTTTACAGTGCGTGCTTCCGGCGTCGTTTCTGCAAGGCATAGTAGTGCATTGCAGCATGTCCACTATGTTCCTGTACTTCGTTTTGATTGTCGAAACAGCTGAAAAGGTTTTCTGGCAATAAATACGTGGTTGAAAAAGTTAGCTATTAATTTCAGAGCTTTGTTGATAAGACTTAAATATTCCTTCCCCATAATACCCCAAAACTGCTCAGAGATTTGGATCTGAATATCGATGCCAAACTGGCATCAGAAGGAATTTGAACAAAGCTCTCCTTTTCCTGGTGAGTTAGCCTGCAGGAGTTCAGATCTTCTGTGAAGGGATTAGCGTTCCAATCAGTGGCGTACCAAGGAATTCTTGCTGGAGGGGGCTATATATATATATAGTATACGTACACAATGTGTGTACTTATATATAGTATACACCTATAGTTTATATACGGTTGTGACATACGTCGCACTTAATCTTTTTGGCGCTTTGAAAAGAAGACAGCATGTGATAAAAGACACTATGTAACTTTTTGAACATGTAAAATAAATTGTTGAATGTTTAATTTGTGACATACGTCGTTCTTAATCTCTTTGGGGCTGTGGGAAGAAGACACTAGGACAGACACTGTGTAATTTTTTGAATATGTAAAATAATAATTTTGAATGTTTAATTTGTGACGTATGTCGCTCTTAATCTCTTTATGGCTTTGGGAAAAGACACTATGTAATATTTTGAACATATAAAATAATATTTTTGAATGTTTAATTTGTGACGTACGTCGCTCTTAATCTCTTTATAGCTTTGGGAAGAATACACTATGTAATAGAAAACACTATGTCAAACACTATGTAATTTTTTGAATATGTAAAATAATATTTTTGAATGTTTAATTTGGGACGTACCTTGCTCTTAATCTCTTAGGGGCTTTAGGAAGATGACAGTATGTCAGACACTATGTAATTTTTTGAACATGTAAAATAATATTTTTGAATGTTTAATTTAGGACGTACGTTGCTCTTAATCTCTTTGGGGCTTTAGGAAGAAGACACTATGTAATAGAAGACACTATGTAATTTTTTGAATATGTAAAATAATATTTTTGAATGTTTAATTTGGGACGTACGTCGCTCTTAATCTCTTTGTGGCTTTGGGAAAAGACACTATGTAATATTTTGAACATATAAAATAATATTTTTGAATGTTTAATTTGTGACGTACGTCGCTCTTAATCACCTTGGAGGGGGCTTAAGCCCCTAAAGCCCCCTCCGTGGGTGCGCCAATGGTTCCAATGTTCCTTTAATTTTCCGCGGCGGGTGTTTAAAAAATGTACATCCATATTTCCTCTTGCTTTGACCCCACTTCGATTCAAAAGGAAAATAAATAAATTCACTCCTTTCTCGCGGACCGGGATAAAAAAACTCGCCGACAGGTATTAGTTCGTGGACCGGCGTTTTGGGAAACACTGATCTAGATTAAAATGCGTGAAAGGTTTTTAAGGTTTCATTGCCATACGTCACAGGTGCGGGAACAGAAAGTCCCCTTTATCGATGAATATTCGATGAAACTTCTGCTCCGCGAAAACGCTGGGTGTGCCCCTTCGCTGCTTTGTGTTCTGACCCTAGGGGTTTGAAAAACTTGTTTATTCGATCGGAATTCAAGCGTGAAGAGGCAAACAATGCATGAAAAGATTGGCGAGCTAGTATTTTCTCTAAAACGAGCATCAACAGGTGGAGTCGGTCGCGAAGTGCTCACATTATTTCGACTCAGAAAACGAATGTTACACCTTTACGATGTCTTTTTAAAATTGTTGAGAGTTAGGCGGTGTTTGTTTGGTTATCGGTGCTTCATGGATGTCTTGGGATGCACGAATGAATGCTTTTCGGTTGTACGCACTAAAGTTTGAACACGGTAAACGGTGAAATTACGGTCGGTCTCATTGATTTTTTCTTTTTATGCACCATTGAACACGAGACTCGTAAGCTGTGATTAATTTATATGACAGTGACTTTTTTTATATACACTATATTGGCAAAAGTCACCGGACACTCCTTCAAAAGCAAATGAACGGATCCTCTGCGTTGTTAAGATGCGTGGTAGAGCTGCAAACGGTATAAAAACAAGCCTGCAGTTAACCGCGATCATATCGCACTGTGAGGTTGAGTGAAAATGTCGCGGCGGCAGAGAACTGACTTTGAGAAAGGAAATATTCTTGGGTGTTATATTAGTGGGTTGTCCATAAGAGAAACCGAGAGGCGTTTAAACATACCCAAGTCAACTGTTTTGGGTGTACTGAATAAGTGGAAGACACATGCCTAAAGCAGCAAAACGTACCGGCAGACCAAAGAAAATCAGTGACAGAGAATGTCGAAGCCTCAGGAGAATCGTTGCCGCCCCGGTGGCGCAGTGGCCTAAGCGATGGCCTCTGATCATTTGTCCAGGAGGGGTCCGGGTTCGAATCCCGGTGAGGCATGGATGTTGTGTTTGTCTTACAGAACTGGCTCTCTCACTTTCCTGGAACCAGTGGCCCTAAATTAGGGACGGGCGACTGCTTATAGCCCATTGAGTAGCTCACGGTGGTCTTAAACCTTCAAAAAAAAAAAAAAAAAAAAAAAAAAAGGAGAATCGTTACAGGTAATCGACGGAGTACTGCACAAGACCTCAGTGTACAGTTGAGTAAAAATGCTGGAACCTCGGTATGTACACGTACCATTCGCAGAGAACTTCATTCCATCGGTTACCGTGGTCGTGCGGCTGCTCATAAGCCTTTCATCTCCACTCGGAATGCTACTCGTCGTTTAGCATGGATGTAAAGAACATTTATCGTGAACCGTAGATCAATGGAAACTGGTCCCATGGAATGATGAATCCAGATAAACGATCCATGAGTCTGATGGCGGTGAGTGGGTATGGCGACAGCCTGGGGAACGCTATTTACCACAGTGTACTGTTCCGGCAAGTTTGAAGCTGTGTTGGGGTGTTTTTCGTGGTATGGTCCGGCCCATTGGTTATCGTGGGCAAACATGTTAACCAGCACATCTACCTCCATATTCTGAACAATTATGCCCTATCAACTCCGTGGCAATACTACGGAACCGAGCCTTGTTGGTACCAGCACGATAATGCACCGATCCATAAAGCAAGGTTTCAAAATCGCTTTATTCTAATTTATCATAAGAAAACATAAGAGGGAGACGTACAGTATTGGGCATCTCACTGGGAAATAATACAAAACTGTTAAAAACATGATGGTATATACACTGCAATGACAATGGGGATGAATAACAAATGCTGCAAGCAAAGCTTATTGAATAAAAAATTGCAGAAGTGACAAAGAGAAACACATCGTGTCACATGACATTGGCTGGGCATGATTTACAGGATAACACAGGCGAAACAATAGTACACAATTAAAAAAAAAGAACAGCACAAACACCGCCGTGAAGGTAAAACATTACATACATGAGATAAAAACACAGCGTGCACAATTGTGCAAGTTATTTAACGAGGGCACCAAAGCAACATAATACAGGCGGGGTGAAAGTAAGTAATGTACACGAGTAAGCATGAAAATACACTGAGATGGCATTAGCATTCACAATTCAACGGTAGTGTGGATTGCACGAGTCGTAGAGTGGAGGAGGGCCACCAGGGTGCCAAAGAACTCAGCAAAGGAGGTGTAGAATGTCCTAGGGTTCTGATAGGTGTAGCAGTCCAGAATCAATCGCAAACCATGGAGCGGCCGGCGCCCAGGTAGCATAGAAGGTGGCTTCTCGACGACTGGAAGAAGCCGACTGGTACTCCAGGCGGAGTCGAGAAAGCAATCGATCTTGAAAATGGCACAAAAGTGCTGCGCTGGCCTGGTGTAAAGAGACCGGCGAGGAAATGCTGCGGAGTTGTTGAAGGTATACGTAAATAACGTGTTTAACCAGCACTAAAAGATAGGCACATACTGAAGGAAGAGTTGTAGGTGGATGAGCCCGCAGAAGAAGATGTCTGTAGGCAGTGAACGGAAGATCTTGAGAACAAGAGCGACTGGCAATCCGGAAAGCCTGGTGGAGGAGAGGCATCAGGATGGGACAGTAAAGGTAGACGTGAGAAACGTCTGCCTCCTGTGCGCAGAAGGAGCAGAGAGGGGAGGAGAGAAGAGACATGCGAAAGAGAAAATACGGAACAGGGAGGCGATTATGCAAAAAGAGCCAGTGGGTATTAATTTCAAGAGGGGCAGATAAGGGTGAGCGGGCAGCGGCCCAGACAAGAGGAAGAGAAGCAGGGGGAACCTCCAGAATAGAAAGCGGTGAAGGGGTGGCAAGGTGCACTAGAAAACGATAAAGAGATTTAGAGGAGAGAGAGGAGAGAGGAAGAACCGAGTTTGTGAGTCGGAGGAAAAACGGCAGCGGAAGAGGGGCAGAAAAGACAGAGACGAGACCGGGGGAGACAAGATCAGGGAAAAGCGAAAGAAGTGCAGTTAGCAGAGAGTCATAGACCAAATGGGCGGATGGGGACGAGAGAATAGCAGGGGAGGCCAGAGAGAGGGCGCCAGGATAGATCCGAGTTAGTGAGGTCTTGTACAGTTACTACACCTGCTCGGAGCCAAGAGGGGAATGAAAAACAGGGGAAATGGGGGATGAACAAGGGAGTTGAAGAAGAGGGGTTCAGAAAGAAGCTCTAGAGTTGAAGAGGGAGGGGAGCGAATGAGGGGGAGAGATCGAGGTGAATGAGGGCTTCAGAATATGCAGGTGGGAGTTTGGAGGGGGGAAAGGACAGCAATCCATGAGAACTAAGGAAAGAAAGGGAAAATGTGGGTTACGCAAGGAGGCAAGAACGTCACGTACCTGAACTGCGGAAGCCACTGGAGCCTTGAAAAGGTGAATGGACTGCTATGGCGTGGTTTGATGATAATTCCGTATCGTGTGTGGACTGGCCAGCACAGATTCCTGATCTTACTCCCATAGAGTACCTATATGGGATGACTTAGAGCTCCTCATAAGAAGTTTGGAACCAAGGCCTACTACTAAGCAACAGGTAGCGGGAGCATTATGTGCTGAATGTAAGCGCATACCTATCGCTGTGTTCCAAAACGTTGTCGAAAGCCTATATCTCGAAGGGTCAGACACCGACCCTTCGAGACAGGCTTTCGACAAGGTTTTGGAACACAGCGATGGCATTTATTGGCATATGTTAGTACGGTGTGTGTGGACCGACACCGTACTAATGTATGACAATAAATGCTATGTTGTGTTTCAGTTCTAGGTGTCCGGTGACTTTTGTCAATATAGAGTATGTTGTGCTACCGTAAGAAACGGAGTACTTAATTTATTGTACAGATGATAGTGCAACGCCTATGTATCACTCTGCGGAATCCTGAAGACGAAAGCTGCATAGGTATCTGGAGTAAATTTTATATTCAGAAGTTTTGTGGAATAATATTATAAAACAGTTCATTGCACCTTCCTTTAAAGCTATTTGACAGTTATTGCCAGTTGAAAAAAAAGATCCCAAACTACAAATAATTCTGTTGCTTCGAAAAATCACGATGGAAAGAATGCGTAATTAATAATAAAACTTCGTACAGAAAAAATAAAATGATTAGAAACGTATTCAAGAAAATAACAAGCTCTAATAGAAAATAAAATGACTAAATCACTCGCATTAATGAATAAAAAAATCACCATCGCGCAATTAAGTTTTACCTTGAACGTCAGCCTGATTCCTGTCCTATTCTGGCTCAGTGGTTAAGACGCGCGGCTTCAACCTAAACGGCCCGGGGCTCGATTCTCAGAAGAAAAGGATTCTCTCGCGTAAGGGCTGAAATATTCAGCGTCTTGGGTTTTTGCAGAATTTCAGTCTAAATACGGAAAAACTTGAAACGGACTTTTCTGAAGTACACGGAATTACTGACTACGGAAAATCGCTGTCCCAGTGGCGCAGTGGTCTAAGCGCTGGCTTCTGACCGTTCGTCCGAGAAGGGTCCGGGTTCGAATCCCGGTGAGACATGGATGGTGTTTTTGTCTAACTGCGCTGGCTCTTTCCCTTCCCTGGAGTCTGTGGCCCGAAATTAGGGACGGGCGACTGCTTATTGCCCGTTGAGTTGCTCACGTTGGTCGTTAAATCTCCACTCAATAAAAAAAAAAAAACTACGGAAAATTTGTGAAAATACGGAAGTTAAAAAAAAAACCGGGAACGTTTAAACACCGAAATTCTGTTAAAAGACGGGCAGTTACTTTTGATGCACGTTATTTTAAGAAAATTTTCCGTGAATTCACAACACTTATTTTTTACAGCGTACCGTTTATTTCAGTTACACTTGGTGTGGTAAACAAATGGTATTTTTAACATAAAAAAACCCGGCTGTAACGTTATTTTAAATACACCAGACAGTGAATTCTCAAAAAACGCTTACAGTGTAGTTATTCCGTTTATTTTGGTGGTATAATACGCATAAAGATTCGCCAAATCTTCGCTGTCCACTGGGAGACTTTTTCAAGGGAATCGTAGACATAAAATACAGGGAAGAACACGTAAGAAACAAATATGGTTTCTTGAACAACGTGGATGACATCCAGAGGTGGAAACGGGTCACGGATCAACCGGTATTCCTCACCTACCTATCCTGTACTGCTGAAGTTTTGTCGTACATGCAAAAAAAATTCTGTAGCTACGTAAGTCTATACTGCATTCTTACGCTGTAGAACGCTAAATTATTTATTTGTATGCAACCATATCTAGTAACGATCACTAAAGTATTATAATAACACTGGCGGAAAGTGAAAAAAGAACACCAAGAAGGAATTGGCGGACGATCATGAAACTTACATATGTTAATGAGGTCGAGTTTACGTAGGTGTGATGTTAATTTAGGGACCAACCGGTGAGCGCTTACGCCACAGCACGGCATAATATGCAAATTATCGTCGGTGGTATTTAAGGAGTAAGGCGAACTGAATGTAATCAGTCGTCGGCATACGGACACGTGCGAAGACTCTGAAGAA
Source organism: Macrothele yani (assembly GCA_039090855.1). Classification (NCBI taxonomy): domain Eukaryota; kingdom Metazoa; phylum Arthropoda; class Arachnida; order Araneae; family Macrothelidae; genus Macrothele; species Macrothele yani. The sequence goes on along the minus strand of CM077009.1, from coordinate 97,667,584 downwards.
GCTGCAATGCCTGGACATGGAAGACGTGTACGATTTCAGCAGTTATCGGACTTTGAGCGAGATCGTCTAGTCGGACTCCGCGAGGCCGGGTGGTCGTATCGTCGTATTGCGGTCTCCACGGCCAGCTACGGGAAGTATCGATGGTGGTTCGATGGTGGTGTAGATAATCCGAGGAACATTCCCACACGAGAAGACGTGGAACCGGGAGTCACAGACGGACTGATGAGCGGACCGATCGACGCATAAGAAGAGCGGCGTTGTCAAGCAGAACATCCACTGCGACGCAAATCCGAGTTGCCGTTGCACCTGAGGTGACTGTGCGAACAACCCGCAACCGTCTACTGGATGTAGGACTACGTGCAAGTGTGCCTCTGGCATGTGTACCTCTGACTCGAGCCCACCGTCTGGAACGGCTGCAGTGGTGTCGCCAACGTCTGCACTGGAGAACACAATGGCGATCTGTCGTGTTCAGCGATGAAAGCAGATTCTGCGTGGGGGCCTCCGATGGCCGTATGCGTGTTCGCAGGCGCACAAGGGAGCGTCTCCACCCTTCTTGCATCCGCCAGCGACACACAGGGCCTACACCTGGTCTCCTAGCGTAGGGAGCGATCAGCTATCACTCCCGTACACAACTAGTGTTTGTACCGGGTACGTTAAACAGCACCTCCTACATCAACAGCATCATTCAGCCCGTAGTTGTGCCTCTTGTAAGGTCGGTCCATCGTGGTGTTTTCCAGCAAGATAACGCACGCCCACACACGGCACGTGCAACGCAACATGCACTTCAGGGTGTGAGAGAACTCCTATGGTCTGCACGTTCACCGGATTTGTCCCCCATTGAGCACGTGGGGGATTTTATGGGACAACGACTTATCTGGTCTCCACGGCCAGCCACGACCATCCCCGATTTACGCGTCCAGGTTGAGGATGCTTGGAACTCAATACCCCAAACTTACATCTAAGATCTGTACGACAGACTCCATGCCAGAATTGCACAGTGTGACGCAGTTCATGGCGGTTCAACCTCGTACTAACCATGTTACATGGAAATGTTATTTTTCAGTTTACCAGGAAATACAGTTGTATTTTGCCATAATGTTTTGATCACGTTATCCTCTGTATTTCGTTATTATGCTGAATAACTTTCGTTGGTATCAGACGCCTCCTTCTCGGTGTTCTTTTTTCACTTTCTGCCAGTGTATACAGCCAGTGCAGTTAATGCCCACCAGATGGAGACGTCTCAGCACCTGAGCCCATCTTACGGACTTATGGATGTCAGATGCTGACTGAAAAAGAAAAACACGCATAGCGCCGTGAATTGTTGGCCGCTGTGGTATAAGGCTAACGCGCTCGGCAGGTTATCGAGAGATTCGGGGTTCGATTCCCCGACGGCGGCTGGAAAATTTTTTTCCGGTTGCTGTGTGTTGCCTAACGTGGAAAGAGCGATGGATTTCATTATTCAACTGACGCCACGTATTTAGATGATTTTCACCGTAATGCTTTGTTGAGTAAGCAAAGATTTTGCGTATTTTGCAAAAACACTTCCTGCGTACGTTTTGAGTACTTTGTAGACCCGAGGAAATTTTCAAAGAATCGTAAAGCTCCCAATTTAATTAAGTCTGCTTCAGTGCGTAATTCTTTAGAGCATTTCAAGGTTTGTTCTGCGCATCAAGACTATTTATTGTTAACGGTCACGGAAAACTTGGCTACATTTTGAAACGGGTGATTAAAAAAGTTTAAAAGAAGCAAAATTGTAGAAGCACTTATGTATCCTCTTTTGTTCGCGCCGGTTGCAGAATTGTATTTACATATCATCATGCAATAGCTACATAAAAATTAAAGTCAACAACGGCACGCGAGCTCGGAAAATTAATGAATGCATCAGAGGCAGAAGCAGACAAAGGGTTCGCGGCAGCGGAATTTCGTATCGAACGCGCAGACAGTGTTTCGCGCAACAGAAACATCGCTTCGGCCATTGTTCTGTGACACGCAGTGCCTTTCTTTAAAGCTCCTCGAAACGTCAACTAAGGTTTCATTGCGATATTTAACAACAACATTTTTCGTTATTGTCGTGTATTCTAAGATGCAAATGCAAACCTGAGTGTTGTGCAGTGTCTGGCGTTTTAAATACAAGCAAATTCATTCGAATGGCTATTTTGCCGTATGCGGGAAAACAGATCGTGACAAATAAATAAATACAGCCATTTGCAAAAGTTTAAGACCGCCTGTCAGTTTATTGAAAATTAAGATTTTCAAAGAAGCAACTAATTTCTCGTAAGAGATATTTGAAAACATGACATCACAGATGAATACTTACATTCTTTAGAACACAAAAAGACTGGCTTCTGACCTTTCTTTGTGTGGCCATCAGGGTCGGCTGGACCATAGGGTCAACCGGGGGTGGTCGCCCCGGGCCTCGCGACTTTAAGGGGCCCCGCACTTTAAGGGGAAAAAAATTTAGTTAGAATTTTTTTACAAGTTCGGGTGCGAGGCCCTAAAAAGTGCTTTCTTTCTTTTTTAAGTGTTTTTGTTTGTTTGTTTCCAATCACCCAGTTTTCGAATAGGTTATTATCGCCCTTCGCCGTACAAATACGGAGATCTGTAGATTTCAAGTGATTATTGTAACGACCTTAATATTTTCCGAATTCATGAAATCGCAAATATAATTTCATCATTTTGTGGCCCTTCCTTTTATATGTTTAACAATTTGCGTGCAAACCAGATACTTAAATTTAAATAAAATAAAAAAGAAGAATATCAAAGTTTTTTTCGGCCTACACATGGAGGCCATTTATTCAGTGACTTTAAATACATTACTAGAAATTAAAAAAAAAAAATCATATATGAGCGCGTATAAAAATTTAAAAAGTCACTAATTTGTCAGTTACTCCATTTTGCATTAAAAATCAGTCACTAAAACATATATCAGGAGAAAAAAACTATTTATACGAATTTATTATTTAATATTTCTACACTAAAATATTCGCAATTCAAAAATTTTCGCTACGCACGCAGCTTTTTGTCATTTTGTGAAGCAGTTTTTATACAATAAGTGAAAATACAACCTCATCTCCTCGGAAAGAAAATCTTAGATTTTAACAGTTTTTACTCTCTCTCTCTCTCTCTCTCTGAATAAAGCTGTTTAAAGCACCTGGGCACTGAAACTGCTTTCTCATTATTGTGTGATTGCATTGAAAAAAGAGTTAAATGCCAATACTTCCTAAGTGATTTACAAATTATCATGAAATATCATGGGCTTTCTACAATCATTACTGATAAATATTTGAAGCAACGACTCTTACAACATTTCGGAGACAAGACAGTGATAAACAAATATTTCTGGGAAGAAGAATATTGTATGTGTGACAGATGTGTTAATCATAAATTGCTGACTGATCAATGTTACAATGAGAGAAAGAAAGAAAGTTTGTCGACGAAGAAGAGTTGTTGAAGCAGCAGCAGAAATTAATAGAGAGGACATACAGAAAATGTTCACAACAGTACCAAACATCCAAATGCAAACGATATCAAGGAGGGTGGATTAAATGTTGTCCCGAAAACGCTGCAAATATTTACAGACATGGTTACAAAAAAAAAAAAAAAAAAAAGACGGCGTGATGGCAGCACATCCGGTATTATTCTCAAATGAACTGTTATAAACCATGCTATAACATCTGCTCTAAGACCTAGATCATTTTTGTCAGCTGTTCAAATCACCACTGCATTGTATTTAAGTCGTAGTAGTGGTTCCAAACATTTAGTTGAATTATCATCGAATTATCACTCAATGATATTTACCAATAACATGGAGTGCACCACAGAGCTGACTGATTTTCTGTCAATCCTCAAATTAAACGAAGAACGATTGCAGCATTAAAAGAGAAATTCCTCTCTGCCATTAATATTATGGTTCTCACGGCTAATAACGATGTTGATGTAGATATAGTTTGAACCTCTATAAAAGTGTTGAAACTAAACCCTACTGTAGTCACCGTAGGTACGGATACAGACCTTATTGTTTTATTAATTGCGCTGGCGCCAGAAGAAACAAAATCGGTTGTACTTCAGCTTACCTCGGACCAAGGTTTTGTATACTTTTTCCTCGCTGTATGGAATATTAGGCCGTATGGAACATGAAAGTAAAGTCCTTATGAGGGGCTGAGGCACTTTTTTTTTTTTTACGGATTTTTAAAGTTTGGACTACTTTTTGCTTCGCGCAGTACTTACCATTGCAAATGATTTGGCATTTCCGTACGAGAGGTTTTAGAGCTTCCGAGCAGTTCTTGGCGTTTTAACGTAACGTTGGAGTAGTGCTTTGTTTGACGCTGTTTATTCCAATTATAAAAACGGTTGTCTTTATTTTTTAGCATGGCTTTGTCAACTCTAGGAAATTCTTCCAATTCGTCGACATCGGACCTTTGTGCTGGCTGTACGTTCACGCTTTTTCAGTTCGTCGAAACGAAACGAACGTTACAGGATGAAAAGGAACGGATTCACCGTTTCTGGAAGACGTTAAAAGTGGTGTACCCTCCGTCTATTCCTTAAGGAACTCGTAACAAATGTTCATTAAATAACGACATCTGTATATACACTGGCGGAAAGTGAAAAAAGAACACCAAGAAGGAGACGTCTGATACCAACGAAATTTATACAGCATAATAACGGAATACAGAGGATAACGTGATCAAAACATTATGGCAAAATACAGCTGTATTTGCTGGTAAACTGAGAAATAACATTTCCATGTAACATGGTTAGTACGAGGTTGAACCGCCATGAACTGCGTCACACTGTGCAATTCTGGCATGGAGTCTGTCGTACAGATGTTGGATGTAAGTTTGGGGTATTGAGTTCCAAGCATCCTCAACCTGGACGCGTAAATCGGGGATGGTCGTGGAGATCGGATAAGTGGTTTTCCCATAAAATCCCACACGTGCTCAATGGCGGACAAATCCGGTTAACGTGCAGGCCATGGAAGTTGTCTCACACCCTGCAGTGCATGTTGCGTTGCACGTGCCGTGTGTGGGCGTGCGTTATCTTGCTGGAAAACACCACGATCGACCGACCTTACAAATGGCACAACAATGGGCTGAATGATGTTGTTGATGTAGGAGGTGCTGTTTAACGTACCCGGTACAAACACTAGTTGTGTACGGGAGTGATAGCTGATCGCTCCCCACACCAGGAGACCAGGTGTAAGCTCTGTGTGTTGCTGGCGGATGCAAGAAGGGTGGAGACACTCCCCTGTGTGTCTGCGAACACGCATACGGCCATCGGAGGCTCCCACGCAGAATCTGCTTTCATCGCTGAACACGACAGATCGTCATTGCGTTCTCCGGTGCAAACGTTGGCGACACCACTGCAGCCGTTCCTGACAATAGGCTGGAGTCAGAGGTACACATGCCAGAGGCACACGTGCACGTAGTCCTGCATCCAGTAGACGGTTGCTGATTGTTCGCACAGTCACCTCAGGTGCAACGGCAGCTCGGATTTGCGTCGCAGTGGATGTTCTGCTTGACAACGCCGCTCTTCTCATGCGTCGATCGGTCAGCTCATCAGTCCGTCTGTGACTCCCGGTTCCATGTCTTTTCGTGTGGGAATGTTCCTCGGACCATCTGCGCCACCATCGTACCACCATCGATACTTCCCGTCCAATTCGCTCCGCAATACGACGATACGACCGCCCGGCCTCGCGGAGTCCGACTAGACGACCTCACTCAAAGTCCGATAAATGCTGTAATCGTACACGTCTTGCATTTCCAGGCATTGCAGCTTCTTTAGGGTCTTCGCACGTGTCCGTACGCCGACGACTGATTACATTCACTTCGCCGTGCTCCTTAAATACCACCGACGATAATTTGCATATTATGCCGTGCTGTGGCGTAAGCGCTCACCAGTTGATCGTTAAATTAAAATCACACCTACTTAAACTCGACCCCATTAACATATGTAAATTTCATGATCGTCCGCCAATTCCTTCTTGGTGTTCTTTTTTCACTTTCCGCCAGTGTATATATATATGTATTACAAAATGTTTATATTTCCTTAAAAATGTTTATATTTATTTCAATGTATATATTTTAATAAACAAAGACATCTGCATTTAAGAAAAATGGAATTGCTTTTCCCCAGTGGCATGGTCTACAAAAATTAGCTCCGAAGTAAACCTCTAGTACAAAAACGCTGAATCACCTGCGATGGTAAGCACTAAGCGGAGCAAAAAGTAGTCCAAACTTTAAAAATCCGTAGAAAAAAAAAATGCCTCAGTCCCACATAAGGATTTTACTTTCATGTTCTATAGGGCCTAATATTCCATATAGCGTGGAAAAAGTGTTCAAAACCTAGGTCCGAGGTAAACTGAAGAATTACCTTTTTCTTTCTTAAACCGGGCACTGCTGCAATACCTCCTATATTTTACAGCGTTGAAAAACTGATATCTATTTACAGCCATGTGCGCAAATCCCTGTTATTCAAGTATGTCATTACACTGTGGGATAAAACGTTCGCTTTTTACGTACACTTGGGGAAACAAAAGGCAGTTAAACTAATAAAAAATTCTCAGGAGGCTCAGTCACAATCAACGGTTTTCAACCGCGTTAATGCTTCAAAAGAAGAAATCTTTCAAAATGGAGAAAGCTTCCTTTTGGATTTATATGGTTTACGCAAACGCGGTAATTTAGATGATGCCAGATTCTTTTACTACAAAAGATCGATTGCGAAACTATCAATGAGATCAAACTTCGAATTGGGAAAACTTCCACCTACAGTAGCAGCAGCTCGACGGCATTTATTGCGGGTATACCTTCAAGTTGATATGTGGTCAGGGAACAAACTTGACAACCCCATCAACTGGGGGTTGAAGTTAGAGGGTAGAAGACTACTAATTACGACTACTTTACCAAGGGCACCAGATGGACTTTTATATTTTATTTCATGCAATTGTAAGTAAGAATGTGGGATTTTTAGCAGTTGCCGAAAAGCCCGGATTTTCATGGTCTTTGTGTGAACGTTACAGTGTCACTGTCTTGTACACAAACAAACCTGATATGAGTGACGACATTGATAATGACTTGCGATAATTCTGTCACGACTGTGCGTTATTCAGAAGAACCACAAAAGCCAATGTAAGACAAAATATATATCATTTTAAAAGTTATAAAGGTAATCATCACCGCTTTTGTTTGCAGCCTTTTCTTTTTTTAATTATGGTTTTGTGCAATTTTAATCTCCGTTCTTTTAGAAAATTTGAAAATAAAAATGTTTTTTTTTTTTTTTTTTTGGGGGGGGGTATTTTTAAATTGTAGAAACAGAAGCAGTGCATACAACTAAATTCATATCTAACAACAAATGTATTAAGGAAAAAAATGACATTGTTATATTTCAATTCAGCAATTCGTTTGCGCATAATAATCATTAGTCCCACGCCTCCACGGGGAGGGGGTTGAATTGGGTGTGAAGCAAACAGGCAAGGCTTTTTGCAGGTACGAAGCTAACTAAGTTATATTTTTCTTTTTTTACCTGTCGTTGATAATTATACTCCGCGCCAAATTATTGCATGTTTTACTCGGGTTTTTTTTTGTCATTTTATAGGTACAATGCATTCGCAGTGTTTCGGTACAATAGAAGATAAACTATAAAGTGCATTAAGACAAATAATATATCGTTGTAAAGGTTATAAAATATAACTTTTAGTTTTGAACCGTTTCGGAAATTTGGCTCTGTGAAGCGGTAATTGCAATAAATCGGTAAAATGTCGAGAAAAAAAAGGTGCTATTTTGCGGGTTTTCGCAAATTGCAACAAAACTGTAGTAGATATAATAAAAATGAATCGAACAAAATTTATAGATCATACCAAGAGAAATAAGTTAAAACAAAATTATCGCTGTACGTTAATTATTTCGAGAGTTTTGAGTGGATTGGTATTAGACATAATTTCCCTCCTTTATGGGAGTGTAAGCAAGCGGGGGAGGGGTGGAGCCTTTTGTTAAAATGCTAAGCCCAATGAGTTCTACTAGCCTGCAAAAACTCAGCTTTTACCTAATTTGTTCCGGGTCAAGTCCTTTATTTACTAGGCTATTAGTCTAAGTTTATGTGCAGGTTTATAAGACTTTAATCTAAAATCTTCGCTAAGACGTCGGGAAACAGTGCTGTTATTGACATTAGACACCTTTGAATGTAGAATGCTTTAATTTTCTTGCACGAACTACTCGGAGAACGCACAACTATTCGCTTAATTGTATTGTCAATACGTAGTGTTGTTTTCCTTGGACGTCCACTTCTTTTTCGGTCGCTAAATTTACCTGTATCTCGATATTATACTGTATTACCGTATTATGAATAGCAGTCTTGCTCATGTTCGCCTTTCAGCTTGTGTCACGTTCGGAGTATCCTTCATGATCTAAAGTCACTATTTGTGTCCTTTGAGTAACACTTAAGGACGTATAACGAAGTAAATTTCTCCGTCATTTTTGGTCCACGCCGGGGAACGAACCCGAGTCCACTTATTCCGGAACAAGTCGCTCTACCAACTGAGCTACGCACACGTTCGTTCTCGCTGCTATTTGCCTTTATGTCGTGTGCGTCCTGCACACGACATAGAGGCAGATAGCAACGAAAATCGTGCCTTTGGGCATTCACAAACGTCATACAGCAGACAAATCACGGTTTTTATTCTTAAGTACCAAAATAATTAGCCGTTATTTCCAAAGAATCTAGACAAAGCACGATTTTCGTTCATTAGTACGAAAATAATTATCCGTTTTTTCCAAAGAATCCAGACAAAGCACGATTTTCATTCATAAGTACCAAAATAATTATCCGTTGTTTCGAAAGAATCCAGACAAAGCACGATTTCCATTCATAAGTACCAAAATAATTATCCGTTTTTTCCAAAGAATCCAGACAAAGCACGATTTTCATTCATAAGTACCAAAATAATTATCCGTTGTTTCCAAAGAATCCAGACAAAGCACGATTTCCATTCATAAGTACCAAAATAATTATCTGTTGTTTCCAAAGAATCCAGACAAAGCACGATTTTCATTCATAAGTACCAAAATAATTATCCGTTTTTTCCAAAGAATCCAGACAAAGCACGATTTCCATTCATAAGTACCAAAATAATTATCCGTTGTTTCCAAAGAATCCAGACAAAGCACGATTTTCATTCATAAGTACCAAAATAATTATCCGTTGTTTCCAAAGAATCCAGACAAAGCACGATTTCCATTCATAAGTACCAAAATAATTATCTGTTGTTTCCAAAGAATCCAGACAAAGCACGATTTTCATTCATAAGTACCAAAATAATTATCCGTTTTTTCCAAAGAATCCAGACAAAGCACGATTTCCATTCATAAGTACCAAAATAATTATCCGTTGTTTCCAAAGAATCCAGACAAAGCACGATTTCCATTCATAAGTACCAAAATAATTATCCGTTGTTTCCAAAGAATCCAGACAAAGCACGATTTCCATTCATAAGTACCAAAATAATTATCCGTTGTTTCCAAAGAATCCAGACAAAGCACGATTTCCATTCATAAGTACCAAAATAATTATCTGTTGTTTCCAAAGAATCCAGACAAAGCACGATTTCCATTCATAAGTACCAAAATAATTATCTGTTGTTTCCAAAGAATCCAGACAAAGCACGATTTCCATTCATAAGTACCAAAATAATTATCTGTTGTTTCCAAAGAATCCAGACAAAGCACGATTTCCATTCATAAGTACCAAAATAATTATCTGTTGTTTCCAAAGAATCCAGACAAAGCACGATTTCCATTCATAAGTACCAAAATAATTATCTGTTGTTTCCAAAGAATCCAGACAAAGCACGATTTCCATTCATAAGTACCAAAATAATTATCTGTTGTTTCCAAAGAATCCAGACAAAGCACGATTTCCATTCATAAGTACCAAAATAATTATCCGTTGTTTCCAAAGAATCCAGACAAAGCACGATTTCCATTCATAAGTACCAAAATAATTATCTGTTGTTTCCAAAGAATCCAGACAAAGCACGATTTCCATTCATAAGTACCAAAATAATTATCTGTTGTTTCCAAAGAATCCAGACAAAGCACGATTTCCATTCATAAGTACCAAAATAATTATCTGTTGTTTCCAAAGAATCCAGACAAAGCACGATTTCCATTCATAAGTACCAAAATAATTATCTGTTGTTTCCAAAGAATCCAGACAAAGCACGATTTTCATTCATAAGTACCAAAATAATTATCTGTTGTTTCCAAAGAATCCAGACAAAGCACGATTTCCATTCATAAGTACCAAAATAATTATCTGTTGTTTCCAAAGAATCCAGACAAAGAAGATACAAGAAAGTGGGCCATTTCTCGAGTAGTCCACCGGATAATTATCCCGGTGTTCCGGTGGGCCAATCAGCCCCTGGCGATAAAAGATCCAATTTTCACCTGACATTACGGTACGTCTGATGAAACGCTCATCGGTAGGATTTCCAAACAACTGACGACATATCTCTACTCGTCTGTAAGCTTGGGCAGGTGTCAATTCGTGCGGGACCACTCGATAGCTTCCAGCTCGTCTTCCAGTGCTTGTGAAGATGGAGAACGACATTGATTTATGAAAGTTCCAAATGGTCCGGACAATGTACGTGTGCTGGTTGTAGGGTTTGGCCACCACTACTACAGTAGGGCTTCAAAATTCACGATAGTGTTGGTATCCCTGGGTGAGTCTAATCTTCCAATTCCTGGTATAGCCAGATTTGAATTTGGTGAACCATCTTCTTGCGGTCATGTGACTCATTACGTGCTCCCCTTTTGAGGCGTCAGGTGCTTCGGGTATAGCCTCCGCTGCGTCGTGGTTCAGTTGGAACTCATACAACAGAAGTTCACGGATCAGGCGATTTTGTTTCTCCATTTGAGCTACCTCTGAAAAACAGCAAATCAAATTAATACACATGAAGGACTGATTTTTATACATGGCAGCGAAAGTTCTGCACACTATCCATTTTTGGAAAAATTGTGAAGTAACGGAGAAAACTTACCTTATTCCCGTTCAATGTACTCCTCTCAGCTGCTAATGACAACTTGCCAGCGGTGAGATAGGTCCTGGATACCCCGTAGTATGCCATCTTTGTCCGGCTGTCGTATTACTCGGGTCACGTCCAATGACATTTCGGCCAGCAATTCGTAGCGGGTGCCACGGAACCGATTTTTTAACTTTGGGAAAAGATCAAAGTACGGTGGTCTGAGATTAGGGCTATGTGATGGGTGGGATAAAGTTTCCCAGCCATATTTCGACAAAGGTCCCCGTATCGACGTTACACCATGACACGATGCGTTGTCATGGTGTAGCGTCGAACAAGTTGGGGGCGATTCTGACGAATTTTCGGTCTCAACTTTGTCCTCAGAAAGAGATTGTGCTTCGATCAAGAGTTCCTTCCCCACAAACTTCTTGCAAGGCAGTGTGGATATGTGTCGCAGTTTTTCCCCGTAGAGTTTCTATTTTCACGTACGAGCGCTGGTCTAACGCTGTGACTCGACCTGAGGAGCTGCACGCTTCCGTTTCCAAACCCTTCCACGTCCACACAGCAAATGATAGCGCGACCTTCTGACACCACTGCGTTGCTGAGAGTCTGGACTTTGCATGACGCAATCATTTTCTCGATTGCATCATCTGCTTCCGTTTTAGATAAACGTGTGCAGAACTTTTGGTAGGACCCTCCTATTCTTTTTTTACTAATTTTTCATTAGTTTCATTGATAAGTTTCATTATATTAGTTTCATAAAATTTATATTAGTTTCGTAATATACCTTTCATAAAATTTATATTAGTTTCATAATATACCTTTCATAAAAGTTATATTTGTTTCATAAAAGTTATATTAATTTCATAATATAAGTTTCACAAAAGTTACATTAGTTTCAGCGTACACTGAGTGGCCACTTTATTATGACCACCCCCTCAGTACTTCGTTCGGCCACCTCTTGCCTTTAATACTGCGTCGATTCTTCGTGACATGGACTCCACGAGATGTTGATAGGTGGTTTGTGGGATCTGAGACCATGTTTGATGAATAGCACTTTCCAGGAGTGTGAGATTGCAGGGTTGTGGATCCAGCTGTCTGATGGCTCGTTCAAATTCATCCCACAAATTCTCAATTGGGTTGAGATCTGGAGATTGTGGGGGCCACCTAATCAAAGTAAACTCACCGGCATGTTCCTGAAACCAATCCTTTACAATACGAACACTATGGCAGGACGCATTATCTTGTTGAAAATAGCCATCGCCATTTGGATAAACCATCCACATGACAGGATGCACTTGGTCCGCAACGATGTTTAGATATGATGTGCCAGTCAGACGTTGATCAACACGAATTAAAGGGCCCAAAGCATGCCAAGAAAACATTCCCCAAACCATAACGTTGCCTCCACCAGCTTGAAGGGTTGTAGCAATGCATTTGGGGTCCATGCTTTCGTGCTGTTTCTGCCAAATTCTCACTCGGCCATCGGCATGGTGCAACTGAAAACGTCATTCATCTCACCACATAATTTGTTTCCAATTATCGACTGTCCAATCCTTGTGCTCCTGTGCGAACTGGAGACGTTTTCTCTTGTTACCTGCAGACAGCAAAGGTGTTCGAACAGGCCTTCGGCTGCCATATCCCATTCGATGCAGTGCACGGCGAACAGTGCGTGCAGAGATCATTTGAGGGAATCCTTGATTAAGGTGGTCTGTAATTTGTTGCACTGTTGCCCTTCGGTTGCCTGTTACCAGTCTGGACACTCTCCGTTCTGCCCGAGCAGTCACTAGTCGATGACGACCACACGTTGCACGTAGAGGCCCAGTTTATTGGGTGACAGTCCAGTCTTTAAACACTTTAACAACAGCTGCTCTGGAACATTTCACGAATGCGGCGGTTTCGGCGATACTCGCTCCATTACTCCGAGCTTCTACAATCATCCCACGTTGAAAGTCCGTCAAATTGCATTTTTTACCCATCTCGTCACCCAAAAATCACTTGTACTACTGTCGCAAGCACTAAGCTTTCCCTTTTTATACTGGCCTCGCCCTCTGGCGGCAACAGCGTGCAGCCATAGCTCATTTTCTTAAAACTATCAGGTGGTCATAATAAAGTGGCCACTCAATGTATAAGTTTCGCCGCCCCGGTGATGCACTGGTATAAACGATAGCTTCCGATCATTCGTCAGAAAGGGACGAATGATTAGAAGCCATCGTTCGAATTCCGGTGAGGCATGGATATTGTGTGTTGTCTTACGGCACTGGTTCTCTCCCTTCCCTTGAACCAGTGACCCTAAATTAAGGACGGGCGACTGCTTATAGCCCATTGAGTTGCTCACGGTGGTCGTTAAACCTCCAATCGAAAAAAATGTATATACATAAGTTTCATTAAGAAGTTTCATTATTAGTTTCATTATATTAGATTCCTAAAATTTATATTAATTTCATAATATAAGTTATAAAAGTATTAAAAGTTATATTAGTTTAAAAGAAAATAAAAGTACAAAAGTTATATTAGTTTCATAATATAAGTTTCGCCGCCCCGGTGGCGCAGCGGTCTTAGCGATGGCCTCTGATCAGTCGTCCGAATGGTGTCCGGGTTCGAATCCCGGAGAGGCATGGATGTTGTGTTTGTCTTACGGCACTGGTTCTCTCCCCTTCCCTGGAACCAGTGGCCCTAAATTAGGGACGGGCGACTGCTTATAGCCCATTGAGTTGCTCGCGGTGGTCGTTAAACCTCCAATGGAAAAAAAAAAAATATGTACACTACCTACCAACAAGTATTTGGACACCTGTGATAGCAAAGGAAAACGAAATTTATTCACCTTCAATAGTTAGTGGAGCCTCCACGAGCTGCAGTTAAAGCTGCGACCATCCGGGGCATACTCTCAACCACGCGTTGTACGACGGCTAGCGGTATTTTCTTCCACTCGGCTTGGAGAAGACAGGTCAGTTCCTTCACCGATTTTGGACGGTGGGGGCACCCCTTAAGTCGACGCTCCAACTTGTCCCAGAGGTGCTCGATAGGGTTAAGGTCCGGGCTCTGCGCAGGCCAGTCCATTCGATTAACCCCATTGTCACCATACCAAGCCATGGTGGACCTCGCAACACGACAGGTAGCATTGTCATCCTGAAAGTAACATGGGTCCACCCCGTAAAACTGCCACAACGTAAGAAGCGCATGGTCATCCAAAATGGTGCAGTAGGTGTCGACTTTGAGCCTACCAGGAATTGCGACCAAGGGTCCCGTGCCATACCAGGAGAAACACCCCCATAGCATATTTCCACCGCCGCCGAACTTCACAGTTGGCACAATACATTCCGGCAGGAGGCGTTCTCCAGGCAGACACCAAACTCAGACCCTGCCATCGAACAGTAGAGGGTGAACCTCGATTCGTCGCTCCAGAGAACCTGTTTCCACTGTTCAACGGTCCACTGTCGACGTTCTTTGCACCACGTTAGCCAAGCAGCGCTATTGGAATTTGTGATCAAAGGTTTGTGGGCGGCAGCACGTCCATGATAACCGAGCAGATGGGCTTCCTTACGGATGGTATTCATCGAAAGAACACTCCCGGATGCCTGTTGAAACGCCTCGCGGATGCGGCCCATCGATTTGGTGCGGTTCTTCCAAATTTCTCTGACCAGCACCCGTCGGTCTCTAACTCCCAGTTTTGTGGGTCTGCCGGGTCGGGGCACATTCCGACAGTCACTTCTCATTTTCCACTTGCCAATCACGTAGGCCACTGTGGATTTTGGGTACTTCAACTCGCTAGATATGTCACGTATGGATCGGCCATTTCTGTGATACCCGACAATTACACCTTTCTCGAAATCAGAGAGCTCCGAACTGCGTGGCATCTTGCATGCGACTTGTTGCGTTGTTGTTTCCCACACGATATTTAACGGCGGCGGCCGTGACGTGTATCTGGACCGCAGATATCGTCGATTGCAGGGGTGTCCAATTACTTGTTGGTAGATAGTGTATATATATATATATGTTTCATTAAGAAGTTTAATTATATCAGATTCATAAAAGTTATATTAGTTTCATAATATAAGTAATAAAAATAATAAAAGTTATATTAGTTTCAAGAAAATTAAAAGTACAAAAGTTATATTAGTTTCATAATATAAGTTTCGCCGCCTCGATGGCGCAGTGGTCTAAGCGATGGCTTCTGATCTTTCGTCCGAAAGGGACGAATGATCAGAAGCTATCGTTCGAATCCCGGTGAGGCATGGATTTTTTGTTTGTCTTACGTCACTGGCTCTCTTTCCTGAAACCAGTGGCCCTAAATGAGGGACGGGTATCTGCTTACAGCCCATTAAGTTGCTCACTGTGGTCGTTGAACCTCCAATAAAAAAAAAATAATATTTATATATATATATATATATATCATCATCATCAACCATTATCAATCCACTGCTGGACGAAGGTCTCCCCAAGTTTCCTCCACAACGGTCTGTCTTGTGCCAGTCTCCTCCATGTCACTCCCGCATACTTTCGAATTTCATCCACCCATCTTCCATGTGGTCTTCTTCTGGGTCTTTTCCTGTCCCTTGGAATCCAATCTAAAATTTCGGCTGTCCATCGATGGTCTGTTCTTCTGGCAGTATGTCCAGCCCATTGCCATTTCAGGGATTTAACTCTGATCATGATGTCTTCCACTCTCGTCATTTTTCGGATCCACGAGTTCCTCTTCTTATCTCTCCTGGTTACACCAAGCATGCACCTCTCCATGCTGCTTTGAGTTGTCTGCAGTCTTTGTATGTCTCTTTTAGTTAAGGTCCACGTCTCTGCACCATACGTAAGCACTGGAAAGATGCATTGATCAAACACTTTTCTTTTAAGACATAATGGCATATTGCTCTTGAAAATTATGCTGTTTCTTCCAAAAGCTCTCCAGGCAAGTTTTGTACGCCGATTAATTTCTTCATCAATGTGACCCTCACTTGATATCTGCTGTCCAAGATAAACGTACGTGTCTGTTATCTCCAGCTTTTCTCCATCAATCGATAAATCTTCATTTCTTGTAAAAGCATTGAACATCACTTTTGTCTTCTGAAAGTTCATTTTTAATCCCACTTCTTTACTCTTGTCAGCAAGTTCCTGGATCATACTCTGCAGCTCTGATGGGGTAGTTGCAAAAATGACTATGTCATCAGCAAAACGAAGGTGGGTTAGATAATCTCCATTAATCTTTATCCCTTTGTTTTCCCAGTTCAGTGATTGAAAGACATTTTCCAATGTGGCATTAAAGAGCTTCGGAGATATGGTGTCACCTTGTCTCACTCCTTTTCCAATTTTTATGTGTGTTGTATTTTCAAACAGCCGAATCTTTGCACTTGCATTTTCATAGATGTTATTAATAATATTAATGTATGCATCTTCAATACCGCAGGATTTCAGAGCCATTGCAACTGCTGATGGATATATATATATATATATATATATATATATATATATATATATATAAGTTTCTTTAGTAAGTTTCATTATTAGTTTCATTAATAAGTTTCATTATATTAGTTTCATTGTATAATTTTCATAATTATGAGTTTTATTGTTAAGTTTCATTTTTTATCAAAATCGAAGTTTCTGTTTTAAAGATAGAAAGTACTCTATATGAGAAATCATTTTCTTTTATTTCCAAGGTTCTTAATAATTTTTGCTTTTCATTGCTTTTAGGTTTCTGGCTGTTGATATGAAGCCGTTTGCACTCAAGTATGTCGTTTGTTCACCATTTCTACATCCTACTATTTCCTTCAAGCCATGACAGAAAAAGGTAAGTGATAGAACTCATGTTAAGATTAGTGAAAATTGACATTGTCCGATATGAAGTAAACAAAATTCAATTTTTTTTTTAAGTTGGTTATACTCTATTAGCAAACATCATCGCACAACTAATTTAAAAAAAAAAAAGTTTTTCGTTGACTGCGGCACGTATAATGTACGCTCATCATTGGCTTTATAATAAACTTTGATTTTCCCAGGAATGCATCGTAAGAGGTTGCGTAACCGATTCTTCGAATATTTTGCATCCAGGTAAAACTCTAACCAAATCCGTATAACAGCCGGATGTATAAATATTGTGCCACTCCTGAGAAGCTCTCAGTGGAGTGTTCTTAAAGTTTATATGAGCAAAAGTTAACATTTGTGTCACTCCAGAGAAACAGCCAGTAGAATGTTCTAATATTGTACCACTCCACAGAAACAGGCAGCTGAATATTTAAATGCTGTGTTACGCCAGAGAAACAAGCAGTTTAATGTTCTAATATTGTGCCATTTCACAGAAACAGGCAGTACAATCAAAGAATATAAACGCTTCGCGTGAAGAAGCTCAACTCTCGTAGAGATAATGTAAAACAGGCGACAGCAGCGCCACCATGTAATGCGGCAGCAGATGCTCTGCGGGAAAGTTAACATTCAGGCGCAAAAAGCGTAGGAGACACGGGACGGGAAGCCTATTTCACGGAAAGGAAGCTAAGCTTTGATCTGCGACTGTTTCCTTCGGTCTCATTGGGTCTACTAAAGCATTTTTTTTTTGTTGTTCTTTTCTGAGTATCCCTCCTGTCCCTTCTTTTGGTGAAACAAATATATACATTAGCAATTAATATTATTTTAAGGAAATTTTAGCAGTTTTATTCTCACTTTAAGCACCGTAGTAAAACCAGGTTGCTTGGCATGAATTTCATATTTACAATATACCTTAAATGTCAAAAATGCTGAGGCTGGTTTCCCAGTAGCAGCCATAATAATAATAATAAAAAAAAAAGCAAAGACAACCGCAGTTTCCCAAAGCTACAATTTTTTTTTCTACCCTTCCGAAGTTTGTAAATTAAACGCACTGCGCTGGAGAAATTTTCTCAACAGATCGGAAAAACATCCGTTCGTATCTGAGTAGGTTCGAACCTGGGCCGCTGGCGTGATAGCTGAGCTCTCTACCGACCGGACTAACTCGCCACGATTGAGTGTATGCTTAAAGCTGTCTGTTTGGTATGCATTGTGTAATCGAATGCTTCCCTCTTTCATTTTACAATATTACGAGGTATTTTTCATAAAAGTCAGTTTCATATAATTGATAAATTAATTTTTTCTAACGTAATTGTACCACTCACAGAAACAGGCAGCTGAATATTTAAATGCTGTGTTACGCCAGAGAAAAAAGCAGTTTCAAACGGTTTCTAATATTGTGCCATTTCACAGAAACAGGCAGTACAATGTTCCTAATATTGTGCTTCTCCATAGAAACAGGCAGTTAGGATGTTCTAATATTGTGTCACTAGAGAGACAAGCAGTACAATGTTAGAATATTGTGCTATTCCAAAACGCCAAACAGGTAGTAGAATGTTCTAATATTGACCACTTCCACAAAACAGGGAGCTGAATGTTCAACTCATGTTGTTTTACTCCTGAGAAACAGGCAGTATGATGTTCTTCTGTGTAGTAATTCTTTGCCGCATAGATATAGTGGCGCTAGTTACGTCTCGCTGAGCCTTACCTTCTTATCAGTTCAGATATTCTTTGGTACAATGTTCTAATATTGTGCTTCTCCATAGAAACAGGCAGTAGGATGTTCTAATATTGTGTCACTCCAGAGAGACAAGCAATATAATGTTAGAATATTGTGCTATTCCAGAGAAACAGGTAGTAGAATGTTCTAATATTGTACCACTTCCACAGAAACAGGCAGCTGAATATTTATATGTTGTTTTACGCCAGAGAAACAAGCAGTCTGATGTTCTAATATTGTGCCATTTCAGAGAAACAGGCAGTACAATGTTCTAATATTGTGCTTCTCCATAGAAACAGACAGTTAGGATGTTCTAATATTGTGTCACTCCAGAGAGACAAGCAATATAATGTTAGAATATTGTGCTATTCCAGAGAAACAGGTAGTAGAATGTTCTAATATTGTACCACTTCCACAGAAACAGGCAGCTGAATGTTCAAATGTTGTTTTACTCCAGAGAAACAGGCAGTATGATGTTCTAATATTGTGTCATTTCAGAGAAACAGGCAGTACATTGTTCTAATATTGTGCTTCTCCATGGAAACAGGCAGTAGGATGTTCTAATATTGTGTCACTCCAGAGAGACAAGCAGTACAATGTTAGAATATTGTGCTATTCCAGAGAAACAGGTAGTAGATTGTTCTAATATTGTACCACTTCCACAGAAACAGGGAGCTGAATGTTCAAATGTTGTTTTACTCCAGAGAAACAGGCAGTCTGATGTTCTAATATTGTGTCATTTCAGAGAAACAGGCAGTACATTGTTCTAATGTGGGCCGCCGGTGGCCTTGTGGTCAGCGTTCGTGACTGCCATGGAGATAACCTCAGGTTCGATCCTGGGCAGGTGCGAACGTTCGAACCACTAAATACCCGCCGTGCGTCGGATGGGCACGTTAAACCGTCGGACCCCGGATACTAGCAGTTCCCCGTTAATAAATAAGAGCGTCTTCCTTCCCCTTTCTACCTCGCTTCCGTGTCACTTTCCAATCAGGCACTGTAGCCCAAATCTCCTGGCTTCCTATTTCTAAGGGTTATTTAACACCTGGGGTCAGACACTCCCTTCCTAAAATCCTCTACATATGATCGGATCTGATCTGATCAGATCAGTATTCTGTTATTGTGCTTCTCCATAGAAACAGGCTGTATGATGTTCTAATATTGTGCCACACCAGAGAAACAAGCAGTAGAATGTTAGAATATTGTGCTACTCCAGAGAAACGTTCTAATATTGGTAGAACGTTTCTCTAGAGTAAATCGGTGTTTTTTTGGCTTTGTATCTTGTAGTCCGAATTTTTACGACTATCTCAATAATTTTATTTTTCTGGCTCAGAAAATTTTCACCATTTGAATTTCGAGCAACTTCTATTCTAAGATAATGTGTCACATGGCCTAAATCGGTTATTTCATAGCTTTACTTCAGAGCTTCGACAGTTTTATCAATTTGATTCCACTCTTTAGTGATGAAAAAAGAAGAAAAAGCCAAGATGAGGAACACCACGTCGTGCTGTTTCAGCGATGACAATTGCACGTGTGAATGTTGCAGTACAGGCCAATCGAAGTATCACGATCCAAGAACTGGGGAACAGTGCTGGTGTGAGCATCGGAACTGTCAATACTATTCAAGAACTGGGGAACAGTGCGGATGTGAGCATCGGAACTGTCAATACTATTCAAGAACTGGGAAACAGTGCGAATGTGAGCATCGGAACTGCCAATACCATTCAAGAACTGGGAAACAGTGCGGGTGTGAGCATCGGAACTGTCAATACGATTCAAGAACTGGGGAACAGTGCGGGTGTGAGCATCGGAACTGTCAATACTATTCAAGAACTGGGGAACAGTGCGAATGTGAGCATCGGAACTGCCAATACCATTCAAGAACTGGGAAACAGTGCGGGTGTGAGCATCGGAACTGTCAATACGATTCAAGAACTGGGGAACAGTGCGGGTGTGAGCATCGGAACTGTCAATACTATTCAAGAACTGGGGAACAGTGCGGCTGTGAGCATCGGAACTGTCAATACGATTCAAGAACTGGGGAACAGTGCGGGTGTGAGCATCGGAACTGTCAATACTATTCAAGAACTGGGGAACAATGCGGATGTGAGCATCGGAACTGTCAATACTATTCAAGAACTGGGGAAACAGTGCGGGTGTGAGCATCGGAACTGCCAACACCATTCAAGAACTGGGGAACAGTGCGGATGTGAGCATCGGAACTGTCAATACGATTCAAGAACTGGGAAACAGTGCGGATGTGAGCATCGGAACTGTCAATACGATTCAAGAACTGGGAAACAGTGCGGATGTGAGCATCGGAACTGTCAATACGATTCAAGAACTGG
This sequence comes from Macrothele yani, assembly GCA_039090855.1. NCBI lineage: Eukaryota > Metazoa > Arthropoda > Arachnida > Araneae > Macrothelidae > Macrothele > Macrothele yani. The sequence continues at coordinate 97,646,718 of CM077009.1, read as the reverse complement.
GAAACAGTGCGGATGTGAGCATCGGAACTGTCAACACGATTCAAGAACTGGGAAACAGTGCGGATGTGAGCATCGGAACTGCCAATACCATTCAAGAACTGGGAAACAGTGCGGATGTGAGCATCGGAACTGTCAATACGATTCAAGAACTGGGGAACAGTGCGGCTGTGAGCATCGGAACTGTCAATACTATTCAAGAACTGGGGAACAGTGCGGGCGTGAGCATCGGAACTGTCAATACGATTCAAGAACTGGGGAAACAGTGCTGATGTGAGCATCGGAACTGTCAATACGATTCAAGAACTGGGGAACAGTGCGGGTGTGAGCACCGGAACTGTCAACACGATTCAAGAACTGGGGAAACAGTGCGGGTGTGAGCATCGGAACTGTCAACACGATTCAAGAACTGGGAAACAGTGCTGGTGTGAGCATCGAAACTGTCAATACGATTATGCATTCGGACCTTGAATATCGTAATGTCTGCGCCACGTGGGTACCGAAACATCTGTCGCATGAACAGATGAGTCAACGAATGGGATTATTGATACAACATCTCTTCCGCTACTGAAGGTGAAGATTTTCTACTACGCATTATTGCAGGGGACGAAAGATGACGTCAGCATTTCGAGCCAGAGCTTGCAGTGGAAACACGCATCAGCGCCATCGCCGAGGAAATCACGGTCCACCATTTCCGCAGGCAAGGTGAAATCTGTTCTTTGACCATCCAAGACCACTGCTTCTTGAGTGGCTACCAAAAGGATCAACCAAACAGTATTGTCCTACTTTAATGGAGCTTCGACAAGCCATCAAAAACAAGAGACCTAGCAACCTTACTCAGGGTGTTGTGCTTCTGCATGACAACGCACGACCGCATACGGCAGTTACCATGCAAAGGACATTGCAGTGCTTTCTCTGGGAAGTCCAACATTCGGCTTATAGTCCTGATATATCGCCCTGCGATTTCTACATCTTTGAACCTATGAAAACCTTTCTCAAAGGCAAACGTTTCACTTCGGATGACCAGGTGCGTGAGGCTGTAGATAATTGGTTGCAGCAGCCTGCTTCCTTCTATGCCACAGGGATACAAGGACTTGTGCAACGATGGGAACGTTGTGTAAATGCTGGTGGCGATTATTTTTAGGCATGTCATGTTTTGAGTCTTTCAAGCAGAAAGTCTGTGACGTGCCTGCACCGCAGGACGCACATGAGATAAAGGCAGATAGCAGTGAGAGCACGTGTCCGTGTTGCTCAGTTGGGAGAGCGACTTATACTCCGGAGTGAGGGGGACGCGGAATCGATGCCCGGTGCGGACATACTTGTTCGTCATAAGTCTTACTACTTATTGAACAACCCTTATGCCTATTTTAGTCGTCTTCGTAGTAAGATATCTTAGTAGAAGACTGTAGGAACGTGCGTCATTCCTCCTGCTTAATCATTACCAGGGCAGCGGCAACAATTTTGGATGCAGGTTCTGAGAATTTTGCACGCTTTCTCTCTCAGCATTGAAAACGGTTTCGTGATAAAATATTTTTATTGCAGACTGTAGGAAAATTGTGTCATTCCTACAAGAAAGCATAACCAATTAAACGGGAACAAATTTTAATAGCAACCTGTAAGAATATTGCGCAACTCCTGTTGCAAAATTGGAGACATGGCAGAACACTTTTAATATTTCGAAGAATTTTAACGACCGGTTTTGAGAATTTTTCAGTATTTTTTTTTTTTCGTTATTTAAAACAAGTGTTAAAGGTAATATATCGGTGAATTTTAACATGCTGTTGGGATAAAAACTCCTCCTGTGTAATTTAGGAAGTCTGTTGACTGCTGCACCTCCGCGTGCGTAAAATTCCTTGAAAATTTCGTCACACATGTCTTTCGTAATCGGTTTCGCACAAACAACGTAATTAGTTATTTCGGTCTAATCGGATGAAAATGGGTCTGTTCAGTTTAGATTAAAATTTCACGAAGATTGCAAATCTTCCATTCTGCCAGAATATATTCACTTCAAACCTAATTGCACGCTTCAATCATTTTGACATATTATATCTATCTACCCGTATAAATACGTGTTATTTGTTGGACGTATAGATGTAATTCGAACTTCGAATGTGCGTTCGCGTAACAAAAGCGACACACCCATTATTATTATTATTAATAGACGAATGAGATAGATGCACATAGTCCAATGACCAGTTTCTTTTTTTTTTTTCATTTTAAAATTTGGAAACTGTAAGATGTAGGGTATTTATTTTTAATTTGCCGCCAAGAACTGGAACTTTTGTTTGATGTACCATAAAACCCGTTCATAACTAGGCCGTATTTAGAAAGATTGCGTATTTAACGATTAAAACTGGAACTTTTGTTTGATACGCAGTAGAACCCTCTGATGACGAGCCCGGTTTTAAAAATATTCCGAATTTAACGAGCGAAACTGGAACTTTTATTTGATATACCGTAAAAGCCGTTCGTAACGAGCCCGTATTTAGAGATATTCCTTATTTAACGAGCAACACTGGAACTTTTGTTTGATACGCAGTAGAACCCGCTGATAACGAGCCCGGTTTTACAAAGATTCCGGATTTAACGAGCAAAACTGGAACTTTTATTTGATATACCGTAAAAGCCGTTCGTAACGAGCCCGTATTTAGAGATATTCCTTATTTAACGAGCAACACTGGAACTTTTGTTTGATACGCAGTAGAACCCGCTGATAACGAGCCCGGTTTTACAAAGATTCCGGATTTAACGAGCAAAACTGGAACTTTTATTTGATATACCGTAAAAGCCGTTCGTAACGAGCCCGTATTTAGAGATATTCCTTATTTAACGAGCAACACTGGAACTTTTGTTTGATACGCAGTAGAACCCGCTGATAACGAGCCCGGTTTTACAAAGATTCCGGATTTAACGAGCAAAACTGGAACTTTTATTTGATATACCGTAAAAGCCGTTCGTTACGAGCCCGTATTTAGAGATATTCCTTATTTAACGAGCAACACTGGAACTTTTGTTTGATACGCAGTAGAACCCGCTGATAACGAGCCCGGTTTTACAAAGATTCCGGATTTAACGAGCAAAACTGGAACTTTTATTTGATATACCGTAAAAGCCGTTCGTTACGAGCCCGTATTTAGAGATATTCCTTATTTAACGAGCAACACTGGAACTTTTGTTTGATACGCAGTAGAACCCGCTGATAACGAGCCCGGTTTTACAAAGATTCGGGATTTAACGAGCAAAACTGGAACTTTTATTTGATATACCGTAAAAGCCGTTCGTTACGAGCCCGTATTTAGAGATATTCCTTATTTAACGATTAAAACTGGAACTTTTGTTTGATACGCAGTAGAACCCTCTGATCACGAGCCCGGTTTTAAAAATATTCCGAATTTAACGAGCAAAACTGGAACTTTTATTTGATATACCGTAAAAGCCGTTCGTAACGAGCCCGTATTTAGAGATATTCCTTATTTAACGAGCAACACTGGAACTTTTGTTTGATACGCAGTAGAACCCGCTGATAACGAGCCCGGTTTTACAAAGATTCGGGATTTAACGAGCAAAACTGGAACTTTTATTTGATATACCGTAAAAGCCGTTCGTTACGAGCCCGTATTTAGAGATATTCCTTATTTAACGAGCAACACTGGAACTTTTGTTTGATACGCAGTAGAACCCGCTGATAACGAGCCCGGTTTTACAAAGATTCGGGATTTAACGAGCAAAACTGGAACTTTTATTTGATATACCGTAAAAGCCGTTCGTAACGGGCCCGTATTTAGAGATATTCCTTATTTAGCGAGCAACACTGGAACTTTTGTTTGATACGCAGTAGAACCCGCTGATAACGAGTCCGGTTTTACAAAGATTCCGGATTTAACGAGCAAAACTGGAACTTTTATTTGATATACCGTAAAAGCCGTTCGTAACGAGCCCGTATTTAGAGATATTCCTTATTTAACGAGCAACACTGGAACTTTTGTTTGATACGCAGTAGAACCCGCTGATAACGAGCCCGGTTTTACAAAGATTCCGGATTTAACGAGCAAAACTGGAACTTTTATTTGATATACCGTAAAAGCCGTTCGTTACGAGCCCGTATTTAGAGATATTCTTTATTTAACGAGCAACACTGGAACTTTTGTTTGATACGCAGTAGAACCCGCTGATAACGAGCCCGGTTTTACAAAGATTCCGGATTTAACGAGCAAAACTGGAACTTTTATTTGATATACCGTAAAAGCCGTTCGTAACGAGCCCGTATTTAGAGATATTCCTTATTTAACGAGCAACACTGGAACTTTTGTTTGATACGCAGTAGACCCCGCTGATAACGAGCCCGTATTTACAGATATTCCTTATTTAACGAGCAACACTGGAACTTTTATTTGATATACCGTAAAAGCCGTTCGTAACGAGCCCGTATTTAGAGATATTCCTTATTTAACGAGCAACACTGGAACTTTTATTTGATATACGCGTAAAAGCCGTTCGTAACGAGCCCGTATTTAGAGATATTCCTTATTTAACGAGCAACACTGGAACTTTTGTTTGATACGCAGTAGAACCCGCTGATAACGAGCCCGGTATTTAGAAAGATTCCGGATTTAACGAGCAAAACTGGAACTTTTATTTGATATACAGTAGAAGCCGTTCGTAACGAGCCCGTATTTAGAGATATTCCTTATTTAACGAGCAACACTGGAACTTTTATTTGATATACCGTAAAAGCCGTTCGTAACGAGCCCGTATTTAGAGATATTCCTTATTTAACGAGCAACACTGGAACTTTTGTTTGATACGCAGTAGAACCCGCTGATAACGAGCCCGGTTTTACAAAGATTCCGGATTTAACGAACAAAACTGGAACTTTGGTTTGCTATATCCTAAAACCCGTTCATAACGAGCCTGTATTTAGAGAGATTCCGTTTTTAACGAGCAAAACTGGAACTTTTGTTTGATACGCAGTAATACGGGCTTCTCCATCCACTCCAAGAGGCAATGAGAAAGATTTCCGGATTTAACGACAAAACCGGAACTTTTGTTTGATATACAGTAAAACCCAGCAATAACGAGCCCGTATTTAGTGGGGCACTGGGTTTATCGAGCGAATCAGGATAAAAATTTTCAAATTTTCGGATTTTATCTGACTTACCATCCTTGTCACATTTTACGCCAAAAATCGGATTGCCATCTTCAAAATTTGTATTATATGGCGTAATCCCGTATTTCTTTCATGATTTCTTTCAGGATCTTTTGTTTGGTATAATGTTAATGCAAAGCAAATTTGATCGTTTTTAACGAACAACATTTAGCGAAGTTCTCGGACTTAACGAGAAAAACGATGATCATCAATTTTAGCAAGCGATTTAACAAAATTTACCGGAGTCCCGTATTTAACGCGGCGGATAAAATCTGCAGGACAAATTCCTGAGATGGAGGAATGGAAATAGTGACGTACAGCGCGAAATTGCAATAGCGCATTGAAACGTTGATGCGCTATAGAAAAAGTGTTGATGCAAACATTCTTCTACTAGCACATTAAGGACACAATTCGCTTGTTGAGCATTTGATGCTCAACAAGCGAGTTTCAGAAAAGAATCTCCTCCATCCACTCGAGGAGGCTATGACAGAAGTATCGTGTCAGTAGTGTTAAAGCGACCCACTCCTGGGCAAAAAGTGTATGGGTGGAGTTCACGCACATGTATTAAGTGGATTTCTCGCCGACGATTGCAGAGAAAAATAGGAAGGTAATTGAATAGGAACGTGGACTGAGAAAGAAACAGGAGATGAAAATTCCTGGATTTCTCTCCATTGTCTCTCTCACCTTCCAAGTGAGCTTTGCATTGGGAAAATCTGTACTGCTTTTGCCCTTGTGCATCTTTAAACAGTGTTTAACTCACGTAGTCGTCAATAAGGAAATCCTAATCTTTTATAAATGACAAAAATGTCTAGGAGAAAAGTGTTATCCGTAACAACAAAGTATAGCCATAACTAGAGAGCTACAAAATAGCGAAAAAAATGTTGCCATGTGTTATAATATATGAATATAAACATATATCCATAATGTCATGTATACATATTTTTGCATGGTGGGATTTTTCAGCCAAAACGGATTTTTCGAGCGCCCGGATTCAAGGGGGGTCCCAAGCTCCTCGTTATATGTAGATTCTCCTGTATTTCAATGAAAGTTACACAGAATCTAACAAAACTTTGTATGGACGTATATTTTGACATAACTCGTCAAAATTGCGTGAAATACAAAATAAAATGCATTTTGAACCTGATAAATGTTCTAAGCATTCAAACTGCCATTTTAGAAGTAGTGTTTCGAGTCCTGTTGGGGTCAGTATGGTGTATAGGCGTCCCTCACTTCTATACAGTCCTCACAATTATCCGAGATGCTTCCAACAAGTTGGTTTAACAGCTCAGTAGGGATACTTTCCAATTCCTCTGTCAGAGCTGCTTTCAGCTGACAGTTTTTCCTTGGAAAGAGTTGCATCTTAAACGCATCCCAAGCTTGCTCGATGGGTTTACGGTCTGGGGACCAGATCCCATCTGCCCCAGGAAAGACAATCACCATGTATGGGTGTACGTCGTCTGCAAGGATGGATTCATGACGAATTCGGTCCATAGTGTCTTCCACAGGTGTGAGTGAACCCAGAGAATGCCACGAAAATATTCCTCAGACCATAACGCGGCCCGCACCAGCTTGTGTTCTTCCAGGAATGGTTGAAGAGTGTTTGTTCTCCAATGTTTCTCGCCTTATACGCCAACCTTCATCCGTTCGATGAAGCAGAAAACGTGACTCATCGGAGAAGGCAATCCTTTGCCAATCAGCGGAGGTCCAATTCCGATACTGCAGTGCAAATGTAAGCCTTTTCCGCCGATGCACCTTCATAAGCATAGGTGCAATGACCATACGTCTACATCGGAGCCCCATGCTCAATAGGGTTTGCTGAACTGTCGCGTTAGACACACTTCCAGTAGACCTCTGGTTCATTCGGCCAGTGAGTTGCTCCACTGTTGCGTGTCGATCGGCCCTCACGCACCTTCGCAGCCGACTTTCACCTCTCACATCAATGGCACGTGGTGCTCCACACTTTAACCACGGAAGCACGCGATACACTTTAACCACGGAAGCACGCGAACAGTTCACAAACTGCGCTGTTTCAGAAATACTGCCACCCTTGTCTCGAAAGCCGATAATCATCCCTTTTTGCAAATCTGATAGATCGCTCCTTTTATCCGCGACAGCAACGAGTGATATGTTTTCAGATTGCCTACGGTATACCTTATTTACCCTCCAAGCCAGCTCACAAGACGCGCTTTCTTTCATTGGCTACTCGCTATTGACGTCAAAATTAGGAGGTAAACACAATAATGTGACTGGATTGTATATTTTGACTCATCTGTGAAATGTACATTCCCCCCTCTGCTCAGGTGTCCAGTTAGCTTATTCCATGGCAGTCTAGCTCTTTCGTGTCCCGTGTAAAGAGGATATAGATCCTAGGTTTCTTGGCATACTGTTCTCTTATGCATATAGCCTCTTGGATACCGCCCAGATTGATACTGATCTTCCTTCTGCTGAGGGACTTTCTCAGCCTTTCAGGGAGAATTGATGAGCTGTCAGTTAGAGCTACATACGTACATCATCCTGAGCTGTTGCAGAGCATCGGAAAATTTCTAAACATAACGTGCAGTAAAGTTGCCGGTAGGTTTCAGTCTTTTAACGGAATTTCCCGTTTAGAAAACGCCCGCTTTTTTTTTTTTTTTTTTTTTTTATCATCCGTATTTTCACAGATTTTCCATAATCGGAAACTCCATTTATTTCAGAAAAGTCCATTTTAGGTTTTTTCCGTATTTATACAGAAATTTACCAAAATCGAAGACCCTCAATTTTCAGCGCTTACACCAGATATTTCTTTGCACAAGTGGGGATCGAATCAACTCAGAAATCTGAATCATGTTCGTGGTAAAACTATTGGGTTGTCGGAAAAGTCATGACGTATTTTGGCACCCGATGGCGGTTGAGCGGTTTTGGAAGTACTAGAGGCATGCGCAGAGCTATTATCGCTATGGCATTTAATAGCTGACAATTCTAGCTGCAGTCTAAAACGAATAGTGAGCGATTTGGTTGATTTGCGGAGATTTGACATCAAGTTGAAGATGGAAGACCAAACTGTGCATTTTCGCCATATTTTACTGTTTTACTTCCGTAAAGGGAAGAACGCGCGTCAAGCTTGTGAAAAGTTGCGCAAAGTGTACGGCGATAATGCTCTACAAGAACGTCAGTGCCAGCGGTGGTTCGCAAAATTCCGTGCTGGTGATTTTGACCTCAACAGTACTCCTCGGTACGGGAAGACAACCGAGGTCGATGACGACCAAATCAAGGCATTGATCGAGTCAAACCCACGTTACACGGCACGAGAGATTGCAGACACATTGTACATCCATCATTCAAGCGTTCACGACCACCTGAAGAAGCTGGGATACGTAAACAAGCTCGATGTGTGTGTTCCTCATGAACTCAAAGAAGCTCAATTGACGGCGCGTATAAACATCAGCGATATGCTCATTAAACGTGAAGAAAACGATCCTTTTTTGAAGTGACTGATAACTGGTGACGAAAAGTGGATTGTGTACAACAATGTGCTGCGCAAACGGACTTGGTTCCGATGTGCTGCTTTGCCTCAAACGACATCCAAAGCAGTCAATCATCAGCGAAAGATTCTGGTCTTAGTGGTGGGATTTTAAAGGTGTCATGTTTTTCGAGCTTCTACCACGGAACCAAACAATCAATGCGAATGTGTACTGTCGGCAATTGGACAGTTTGAACGAATCCATCATTCAAAAACTTCCAGAGCTTGTTCATCGTAAAGGTGTCGTGTTCCATCACGACAACGAGAGACCACACACAAGTTTGATCACCCGCCAAAAATTATTGGAGCTTGGGCGGGATGTGTTGCCACATCCAGCATACTCGCCTGACCTTGCGCCGTCTGACTTCCTCTTGTTTCGCTCTCTTCAACAGTCCTTGCGTGGTATATCGTTCAATTCAGATGAGGCTGTAAATCAGCACCTTGTTTAGTTTTTCGCCACGAAAGACAGGTCCTTCTATGAACGAGGCATTCTGCAGCTCACTGAAAGATGGCAAAGGGTTATCGAACGAAACGGGCATTATACCATTGATTGATCTTTGTTCTTTCTATTAATAAATGAACTTTGCAAACCATGGCTAAAATACGTCATGTCTTTTCCGACAACTCAATAATTGCGCGATGATGATTTTTTTTGGAGGGGGGGGCATTAACGCGAATGAATTAATCATTTTTATTTTCTCTTGGAGCTTATTATCTTTTTAACAGATTTGCAATAATTCCAGATTTTTCTGTAACAGGACTTATACAAATTAAGTATATTTTTCAGCATGATTTTTCAAAGTAACAAAAAGCTTTGGAAACTTGAGAAGTTTTTAAACTGAGAATAAAATTTTGTGAATTATATTACTGATAAAACACTATAATAGTATAGTGTTTTATAGTAATATTTCACAAAACTCCTAAATATAAAATTTACTCTTGACAGCTATAATAGCTTTTGTGTTACGGGAAGCACAGACTGATACACACAGTCGAGTCGCATTATTGTGACTGCCTCCTACTTTTGACGTCATCAGCGCGTAGCCAATGAAAGAAGGCACGTGTCGTGAGCTGGCTTGGAGGGTATATAAGGTGTGCTGTAGGCATTCTGAAAACATACTCCCCGGGTACTGGCTTCCCGGTAATAAATAAGGGCGTCTTCCTCCCCCTTTCTACTTCGCTTCCGTGTGACTTTAATATCGGGCGCTCTAGCCCAAATCTCCTAGCTTCCTATTTCTAAGGGTTGTTCAAGACCTGGGGTCAGACACTCCCTTCCTAAAATCCTCTGCATATGATCATGATCTGAAAACATATCGCTCGTTGCTGTCATGAATAAAAAGGAGCGAATCAGCAGATTTGCAAAAAAGGGATGATTATCGGATTTCGGGGCCAATGGGGGCGGTATTTCTAAAACAACGTATTTCGTGAACTATTCGCGTGCTGCTGTGGATAAAATGTATCGTGATGGGAGAAACGGCACCATTGCGAATAAGTGACGTGGAAACTGCGGAGCACCACGGGTTATTGATGTGAGAGGTGAACGTCGGCTTCGAAGGTGCGTGAGGGCCGATCGACACGCTACAGTGGAGCAACTCACTGGCCGAATGAACCAGGGTGCTACCGGAAGTGTGTCCAAAACGACAGTTCAGTGAACCCTGCTGCGTATATGGGGCTCCGATGCAGACGGATGGTCACTGCATGTATGCTAACATGTATACAAATGTAAGCCTTTTCTAACGAATATGGATCATCGTCAGAAAAGGCTTACATTTGCACGGTAGTATCGGAATTGGGATCCGCTGATTGGTAAAGGATTGCCTTCTCCGATGAGTCACGTTTTCTGCTTCATCGAATGGATGGACGTTGGCGTATAAGGCGAGAAACATCGGAAAACAAACACTCTTCAACTATTGCTGAAAGAACACAAGCTGTTGGGGGGCAGCGTTATGGTCTGGGGAATGTTTTCGTGGCATTCTCTGGGTCCACTCATATACCTGTGGAAGGCATTATGGACCGAATTCGTTATGAATCCATCCTTGCAGACCACGTACAACAATACATGCTGATTGTCTTCCCTGGGGCGAATGGGATACTCCACCACGACAATGCGACGTGCCACACGGCTAGAAATGTCCGAAACTGGTTGGAAGATCGCGATGAAGACTTCAAAGTACTTCCCCTGGCCCCCAAATTCCCCAGATTTATACCCAATTGAGCTCTGTGGGACCACTTCGATCGTGTTGTTCGCTATATGGATCCTCCACCACCCACCCTCCAGCAGCTGTCAGATGCGCTGCAGTCAGCATGGCTCCACATATACCTGTGAACACCTTCCAGCAGCTTATTGAGCCAGTCCCAGCCCGTCTAGCTGCTGTCCGCGCTGCACACGGCGTTTACTCTGGATATTAGCTGGTGGTCACAATAATGTGACTCTGCCGTGTATATAGACATCCTGTACAATAATTTAAGTACTAGGGTTCTTACGGTAACTAAATATAAAATTGCTGGAAAACAAAATATGAGAGGTTTTATTAATTGTTAAATTTCCTTCGGCCGACGATTGATATTTAACAATTAATAAAAACTTAAGTATTCCCACGAGTCGCTCCTATTACGGAAATTTTTTTTGTCATGCAGATGCCAAAACTTTTTGAACTTCCAGGGTTTCCTTAGCGTACGAAAAATCCGTGAAACTGTGGTTTCTTTCTGTCATTTCTCGGAAAAAGTTGTATGAGAAATATGCTTCGTTAATTCACGAAAAGAATCTGGGAAACCAACTCGTGAATTTCAGAAAATTTCTCGCATTGCAGTCAGATGTTTCTTAACGAAATACTAATCTGTACACTGAAGAGCAATTGAATTAGAGATACCTGTCTAGTAACGTGTAGCGCCACCTTTCGCCCTGATGACACCGGCGATTTGTCTCGGCATGGACACAAGACACCGGAAGCGTTGGGAAGCCATACGGATCCACGACTCCTGAACAAGCTCCCACAGTTCACGAAGATTTGATGGAGGGGGATCAGAGCCTCGAACATCTCTCTCGATGGCATCCCAGATGTGCTCAATGGGATTGAGGTCAGGTGACCTAGCTGGCCAAGGAAGCGAGGTCACATTGGTGGAGTGTTCATACAACCATTCGGATACAATTCGGGAGCTGCATTGTCTTGTTGCAGGTTGAGGTCCCCAGTGGGATGTTGAAGACGCACAAACGGGAGCAAATGGTCGTCCAGGATATCCCGGTAACGTTGACCTGTGAGGGACGATGTCACACGTTCCAGGGGTCTCATTGCTGTCCACGTAAACAGTCCCCAGACGAGAATGCCACCCCTACCAGCTTGAAGAGTACCCTGCTGGCAAGAAGGATCCATCGCTTCATGTGGTTTGCGCCGTACTCTTATCCTGCCATCCGTATGTACCAACGCGAATCTCGACTCATCAGTCCAGGCAACATTTTTACACATGTCTAGGGTCCAGTGGCGATGCTCCCGCGCCCATGCTAATCTTTGCACCCTGTGATGTGCGGTCAGCAGCGGTACCCTCGTTGGACGATGGCTTCTGTACATCATAGCGAGGAGATGGTTCTGGATGGCGTGGCTGCTCACACGTTTTTGGGCACCAGCGTTAAATTGCCGAGTGATTTCTTGCACTGTAGCCCGTCTATCCGCTGTTACAATGCGAGCTAGCCGACGATGACCCTGCTCATTAACACGCTGTTGTCCACGGCAGTTGGTCCTTGCAAGGATGGTTTTACCGGATTCGATGTACTCACGGTGCACCCGTGACACAGTGGCTCGTGAAAATCCCAGTGCCTGCACGACTTCCCAGATGGAGTGACCCATTCGTCGGGCCTCGACAATTTGCCCACGATCAAATGCGCTTATATCCTTCGTCTTACTCATACTGAGGCTGACTCTTACTGATTCCCGTCCGCATCACTCCTTATATTGTCGGATCGCTGCATACGTTATGTCGGTTCTGTTTACAGTGTCGCCCACAGCGCCACATTTGCATAACACCAGCTGTCTCTAATTCAATTGCTCTTCAGTGTAATACGACGGTCATTTCAAAAGCTTTGCACACTGTGGGTTATCTCTAAAAAAATGAATTTATTTCACAACATACCTTTACAAGCCTTCGAAGTAATCTCCATGTTTCTTTATGACAACGGCCGAACGTTTGGGCAAGTCTTGTATTCCAGTCCGGACACCTCTATTGTTGAGATGTCGGATTAATCGGGTCATCTCATTTGAAACATCCTTAATCGTACTGAAACATCCTTAATCGTACTGAAACATCCTTAATCGTACTGAATCGTTTCCTTCAGTTTTGGGAACAAGTCATAGTCTCGTGGGCTCATGTCAGAACCGTATGACGCATGGGGAAGCAATTCTCCTCCCCAGAATGTCTCTTACTGTATGAACAACATGCGGCCTCGCGTTTTTGTGCAAAATGATAACGTAACCTTTGAGCATGTCGGGATTTCTTTGGCGAATCTTCGGGCGCAAAGCATTTCGCAGAAACCTTCTGTAGTATCCCGCTGTTACAGTGGTCCTATCGAGCACTATGTTGCAATAACTCCAACCTATTCATAGGCCATAATCATCATCAGCTTAACCTTCGATTGTTGGCGGTGGAAAAGTTTTTCTGGAGAGGGGATTCTGCGTGTCTCCCACTGAGCGGACTGAGATTTCAGTTGTGGTTCAAAATCTCGTATCCGAGTTTCGTCTATAGCAACAATTGTGTCCAAAAACTGCTCGCCTTCTGTCTCGTACCGCTGAAGCAATTCTTCTGCGATCCCTTTGCGAACTGCTTACTGCTCTTCACTCAGATTATGCGGAACCCATTTGGCAACCACTTTTCTCTTCTGTAATTCTTCAGTGAGGATTCTGAAAACCAAAGCGGTAGACATGTTTGCTTCATATGTAACTTCTTCGCATGTTTTCCGTAGATCTTCTTCCAAAATGCCGTTGACAATAACCACAGAAGTGTCGTCCGTTGCATCGGATGGCCGGCTGCTTCTTGGGTCGTCGTCTTCGATGCTGTCCCAACCTTGGCGGAAAGGAGAAGCCCACCGTGCTACGAACCACTAAATTTCGGTCGGGAATTTTCTTTGCAGAGTTTCAATTTTAATGTAGGATCGCTGGTCGCTACCAGAGATGGAAATGGTTTAACGGGTCGACAATTTCTTGCGGGTCAAACGGGTAGGGTCAAGGTGTTCCTGACCCGATTTCGACCCGGTTTTATTTTTTAAAAGAAAAAAATATTTCAAAGAAAATGCGTGCTGTCAAATTTTCTGCTCGATACTGGTGCCAGCGAAGTGAGAAATGATTTTTCATACACAAATATTGCCGTCTCTTTCTTTAAGCAATGGCTATTTCCACCGCCCGACGACACGGCGCAGACTCACCGATACCGTATCGTTAAACGATACTTCCTTTGCGTTTATTTTCAGTGCGATTGTCCAGATAGTAGACTTACTGATACTGTGTCGTAAAAATGATACTTCCTTTGCGTTTGTTTCCAGTGCGATTGTCCAGATAGTAGACTTACTGATACTGTATCGTAAAATGATACTTCCTTTGCGTTTGTTTTTAGTGCGATTGGCCAGATGCTAGACTTACTGATACTGTATCGTAAAATGATACTTCCTTTGCGTTTGTTTCCAGTGCGATTGTCCAGATAGTAGACTTACTGATACTGTATCGTAAAATGATACTTCCTTTGCGTTTGTTTCCAGTGCGATTGTCCAGATAGTAGACTTACTGATACTGTATCGTAAAATGATACTTCCTTTGCGTTTGTTTCCAGTGCGATTGTCCAGATAGTAGACTTACTGATACTGTATCGTAAAATGATACTTTCTTTGCGTTTGTTTTCAGTGCGATTGTCCAGATAGTAGACTTACTGATACTGTGTCGTAAAATGATACTTCCTTTGCGTTTGTTTTTAGTGCGATTGGCCAGATGCTAGACTTACTGATACTGTATCGTAAAATGATACTTCCTTTGCGTTTGTTTCCAGTGCGATTGTCCAGATAGTAGACTTACTGATACTGTATCGTAAAATGATACTTTCTTTGCGTTTGTTTTCAGTGCGATTGTCCAGATAGTAGACTTACTGATACTTTTCAACTGTGTCGTAAAATGATACTTCCTTTGCGTTTGTTTTTAGTGCGATTGGCCAGATGCTAGACTTACTGATACAGATTCGGTCAAAGTTAGACTTCGGATGCATTACTATACGATTCAGCGCGTCCATCGGTTTTCCAAAGCCTTGGACCCCGTCCATCACCAGGCTCTGCGGCTATGCACCGGTGCTTTCCGCACCTCTCCCGTGCATAGGCCTGTATGCGGAGGCTCCACGAGCCGCCGTTAAGTGCATCCGTCGTAAGCAGCTGTCTCTTCAGTTTTATACAAAACTGAAGTCTTTTCCTGATCATCCACTGTATGGTTCCATCTTTCCAACCGGACTGTGTCCGTTTGCTTTCCAACCGCCCCTCCTGTGTTCCGACGTTCGGGATTCGGATGTTCTGCCATAGTGCGCGATTGTCCAGATAGTAGACTTACTGATACTGTGTCGTAAAATGATACTTCCTTTGCGTTTGTTTTTAGTGCGATTGGCCAGATGCTAGACTTACTGATACTGTATCGTAAAATGATACTTCCTTTGCGTTTGTTTCCAGTGCGATTGTCCAGATAGTAGACTTACTGATACTGTATCGTAAAATGATACTTTCTTTGCGTTTGTTTTCAGTGCGATTGTCCAGATAGTAGACTTACTGATACTGTGTCGTAAAATGATACTTCCTTTGCGTTTGTTTTTAGTGCGATTGGCCAGATGCTAGACTTACTGATACTGTATCGTAAAATGATACTTCCTTTGCGTTTGTTTCCAGTGCGATTGTCCAGATAGTAGACTTACTGATACTGTATCGTAAAATGATACTTTCTTTGCGTTTGTTTTCAGTGCGATTGTCCAGATAGTAGACTTACTGATACTGTGTCGTAAAATGATACTTCCTTTGCGTTTGTTTTTAGTGCGATTGGCCAGATGCTAGACTTACTGATACTGTATTGTTCATTTTTACTACATCAAATTATTTTTTAACCTTGTGTACGTTTTTATTGCTTTAGTTTTTAAGTTTTGATGTCTTTTGTTTTGGCGCTCTTTGGCCAACCATGGCCCCTTGCGCCATTAAAATATATTAACCAACCAACCAACCAGCCAGCGAAGTGAGAAATGATTTTTTCATACACAAATATTGCCGTCTCTTTATTTAAGCAATGACTATTTCCACCGCCCGACGACACGGCAACGCAGACTTACTGATACTGTATCGTAAAATGATACTTTCTTTGCGTTTGTTTTCAGTGCGATTGTCCAGATAGTAGACTTACTGATACTGTGTCGTAAAATGATACTTCCTTTGCGTTTGTTTTTAGTGCGATTGGCCAGATGCTAGACTTACTGATACTGTATCGTAAAATGATACTTCCTTTGCGTTTGTTTCCAGTGCGATTGTCCAGATAGTAGACTTACTGATACTGTATCGTAAAATGATACTTTCTTTGCGTTTGTTTTCAGTGCGATTGTCCAGATAGTAGACTTACTGATACTGTGTCGTAAAATGATACTTCCTTTGCGTTTGTTTTTAGTGCGATTGGCCAGATGCTAGACTTACTGATACTGTATCGTAAAATGATACTTCCTTTGCGTTTGTTTCCAGTGCGATTGTCCAGATAGTAGACTTACTGATACTGTATCGTAAAATGATACTTCCTTTGCGTTTGTTTCCAGTGCGATTGTCCAGATAGTAGACTTACTGATACTGTATCGTAAAATGATACTTCCTTTGCGTTTGTTTCCAGTGCGATTGTCCAATAGTAAACTTACTGATACTGTATCGTAAAATGATACTTTCTTTGTATTTGTCTTCAGTGCTATTGTCCAGATGCTAGACTTACCAATAGTGTATCGTACTTCCTTTGCGTTTGTTTTCAGTGTGATTGTCTAGATAGTAGACTTACTGATACTGTATCGTAAAATGATACTTCCTTTGCATTTGTCTTCAGTGCGATTGTCTAGATGCTGGACTTACCGATACTGTATCGTTAAACGATGCTTCCTTTGCGTTTGTTTTAAGTGCGATTGTCCAGATGCTAGGCTTCCTGATACTGTATCGTACTTCTTTTCCGTTTGTTTTCAGTGCGATTGTCCAGATAGTAGACTTACTGATACTGTATCGTAAAATGATACTTCCTTTGCGTTTGTTTTCAGTGCGATTGCCCAGATGCTACACTTACCGATACTGTATCGTACTTCCTTTGCGTTTGTTTTCAGGGTGATTGTCCAGATAGTAGACTTACTGATACTGTATTGTAAAATGATACTTCCTTTGCATTTGTTTGCAGTGCGATTGTCCAGATGCTAGACTTACCGATAGTGTATCGTAAAATGATGCTTCCTCTGCGTTTGTTTTCAGTGCGATTGTCCAGATGCTAGACTTACCAATACTGTATCGTTAAATGATGCTTCCTTTGCGTTTGTTTTAAGTGCGATTGTCCAGATGCTAGACTTACCGATACTGTATCGTACTTCCTTTGCGTTTTTTTTCAGTGCGATTGTCCAGATAGTAGACTTACTGATACTGTATCGTAAAATGATACTTCCTTTCCGTTTGTTTTCAGTGCGATTGTCCAGATGAGATGCTACACTTACCAATACTGTATCGTAAAATGACGCTTCCTT
The DNA here is from genome assembly GCA_039090855.1 of Macrothele yani. Classification (NCBI taxonomy): domain Eukaryota; kingdom Metazoa; phylum Arthropoda; class Arachnida; order Araneae; family Macrothelidae; genus Macrothele; species Macrothele yani. The sequence goes on along the minus strand of CM077009.1, from coordinate 97,629,325 downwards.
TGCTTTCGTTTTCAGTGCGATTGTCCAGATGAAATGCTACACTTACCAATACTGTATCGTAAAATGATGCTTCCTTTGCTTTCGTTTTCAATGCGATTGTCCTGATGCTGGACTTACCGATACCGTATCGTACTTCCTTTGCGTTTGGTTTTAGTGCGATTGTCCAGATGCTAGACTTACCGATACTGAATCGTTAAACGATGCTTCCTTTGCTTTTGTTTTCAGTGCGATTGTCCAGATGCTAGACTTACCGATACTGAATCGTACTTCCTTTGCGTTTGTTTTCAGTGCGATTTTCCAGATAAAATGATACTTCCTTTGCGTTTGTTTTCAGTGCGATTGTCCAGATGCTACACTTACCGATACTGTATCGTACTTCCTTTGCGTTTGTTTTTAGTGCGATTGTCCAGATAGTAGACTTACCGATACTGTATCGTAAAATGATACTTCCTTTGCGTTTGTTTGCAGTGCGATTGTCCAGATGCTACACTTACCAATACTGTATCGTAAAATGATGCTTCCTTTGCGTTTGATTTCAGTGCAATTGTCCAGATGCTAGACTTACCGATACTGTGTCGTAAAATGATGCTTCCTTTGCGTTTGTTTTCAGTGCGATTGTCCGGAGCAAGATATATGCAAACGCCTGTTCACTGCTTGTCTGGTGATTCACTTTTTCACATCCCGCGTGCCACATTGTAAAACTGAGAGTTACCTTTCACGTCGTATCTTCTGCATTGAGCATTCAGAGGTTTACGTTTGATGTGATAACATATCATTCCATTGCATATCGTGTCGGAATTAATGCCTTGGATGAATTTAATATTAAGGAGATTTAAAAAGGCGTCGAGGCCAACAAAAACATGCTTGTTGAAAAAAATATAGGAACAGTGAATGCTGGAAGTTGTTTCATCTCATTAAGAAACCAGAATGTTTCACAGCAACAACAATTTTTCACAAGCTTGTGATGAGTTGAAAGTTTCCAAAATGTGAATGTTGATTTCATGAGTGTTCTTTCCTTCTGAGGGGCAATGATGAAATCAACATCCACATTTTGGAAACTTTCAACTTATTAGAAGCTGGTGAAAATTGTTGTTTGCTGTGAAACATATTCTGAAGCTTGATGTGTTATCAAGAAAACAGCAAAAACTGAAATTAAACATACACCAATTTATTTAATTCAATTTTTTTACTATAGCACCATCAGAATTAACTGGAACAGCCTTAACATTACTGCGGAGAAACATTTTGTCTATCGCAGATGTGTTTGAAAGCATGTGTAAACAGTTAGGTAATATGAAAGACGACAGTTTCAACACTTTCTGCGAGTCAGTAAATTATACGTTTGACTTGAGTGAGATGCTATCATTGCAAGTATCGCTGTTGGTAATGATCTCCAAGGTTTCCCGAATGGCTGTACATTTAGTGATAGAGTAGGTAGCTAATTTCTTTATATCATCCCACATAGGAGTAGCTGACTTGAATTTGACTTCTCAAACGTCTCATTCGAGTTGTCACGAATTTGGAACCAGTTCTTCAAGTAACGCCTTCTCCCCACCAGGATGCCGCGTGCGTGATGCCTCGTATCTTTAAATTCATACGTATAATGTCGTATATACACTGGCGTGCAAAAATTAAGGACGAGACGGTTTTTCGAATGTAACGTCGTGCAGAAGTGCTCCACATAGACTCAAATCATACCATAAGATCCCCAAGATGTAAGAATATGGGACAAGTGAGCTAAACCATCCAAACAAGGAATCCAAAGGATACAAAGGCACTTTATTGAAAAGGTAGCTTCGAGCACAACTGGACAGAAGACAGAAACGTCCATGTGACAGGCGGATGCCAAGAAATATCTAGCCTTTAGTAGGGGATACGATCACCCCTGACTGCGTTTCAGGATTTACAACGTCTGTCCATGCTGAGGACGAGGTTGTCAAGGAGCTGTTGAGGCATCTCGGCCCATTCCTCTTGTAGCGCCAATCGCAGCTGCGGAATCGTTGCTGGCGGCTGGTGACGTGCTGCCAAGCGTCTCCCGAGAAGGTCCCACGCGTGTTCGATTGGATTTAGGTCCGGGGACCTTGCGAACCAATGCATGCGTTGAATAACTTCACTCTCCAACAGCTCTGCGACAGCCACTGTACAATGAGGTGTAGCGTTGTCGTCCATGAAGAGGAACTCAGAACCCACAGCACCTCTAAACAGATGCACGTGAAGCAGGAGAACCTGGGTACAATAGCGGACACCAGTGACTGAACCTCCTTGGAAGATGTGGAGGTCAGTACGGCTACAAAGCATGATACAGCCCCAAACGAGAACTCTGCCATCTCCAAACCGGTCCCTTTCGCTGATGTTGGAGGTGTGATTGCGTGTTCCCTTCTCTCTCTAGATGTGTATACGTCCAGAATCGCTCGTCAGACTAAATCGGCTCTTATCCGTAAAGAGAATTCGACCCCATTGCTGATGTGTCCATTACTTGTGTTCCTGGCACCACAGAAACCGCAGTTTCCGATGAGCAGGCGTTAATGGCACACAGCGTACTGGTCGTCGTGCAAATAGACCACCTTTGTGCAGCCTCCTGGCCACGGTAAAACGCTATAACGGACGTCCAGTTGTCTGTTGCACGTGCCTTGCGATTTCTCCCGCTGTCTGCCGTCTGTCTCTTCTCGCCTGTAGGACAATATACCGGTCGTCCGCCGCCGTGGTTGCTTGTGGACGACCACTGCTAAACTCTCGGACAGCTGTTCCTGTCGTTTGAAATGCTCTCCAAGCTCGTGAAACGATGCTGTGAGCGATCCCGAACTCCTCGGCCACACTAGTCACACTTCGACCTTCTTCCAACTTTCCAATGACGCGACCTCGGGTAAAGTCATCCAGATGTCGTCTACTGGATTGCCTGTTTGTCATATCACACGGTGGCAGCAACTCGACGTCGTTCAAACCGATGTACACCGTGCAATAGCTTTCACCGAATTGCTGAGCGTACACCGCCCGTGTGCTTTATACCCTTCCTACACTCCCCCACCCCTACGTCATGCTGCATATATGCGTATGCCCTACCGTACCGGACCCTAGTCTATCTCCTGGGTGGTCTTTCGGTCCGTTCTGCCTGCTCTCGTTCCGCTGTTATGCTAATTTCTCCTCTTTGTCCTTAAATTTTGCACACCAGTGTATTTATTGTCAAGTCAAGTTCCCGCGTTCAAATTGTTAATGCGTTCTATTATTCAGTTTGCAGTTTCTGTCTAACTTCCTTGAAAAAGCCATCTGGTTGATGTGCGAACGCTTGGGTGTATATTTCCTACGCCAATAAATCGGATCACTATGTTACTATTTCCTACATAATTGGTGTACTGTTCCTCATTATCAATGTGTAGAGAATATTGCAATGTAGAAAGAATAGCCTATTTCTTAATTTATTTTGATTTCCTTAAGAGTGAGGAAATGCAATTCAATTAAGGAAGGGAGTGTCTGACCACAGCTCTTAAACAACCTTTAAAAATAGTAAACCGGGAGATTTGGCTAAAGTGCCCGACAGGAGGTATAAAGGGGGAGGAATGTGCCCTTGTTTTTATCCGGGAGCCCATGCCTGTAGTAGAGGTTTGCACGGGCCTCATTTGGTGACCTCAAAGTCCGTGTGTTTAAGGCTAGGGCTCATTTGGTGACCTCAAAGTCCGTGTGTTTAAGGCTAGGGCCCGTCAACAGCAGCTATTATTTAGGCCCGGCCTGTGATGGGCCGTTTTGTATTCTTTTGTATTGAATTGTGAAAATTAAATAATGAAATGAGATATTATTGAAAATATTTAGTTGAATGTAAGCCTAAAAAGTAGTAACTAAACTTTGGCAATTAACGATAAATACACTGAACTGCCAAAAAAACTGGTACAGACGAGCTTATGCAAAATACATAGCAACGTCACCTATGTGCGTACTAGGTTGCGTCCGCCAGTGTGTATATAAAGCGATAGACATCTTTGCCAGCTGTCAGAACTGTTTTCGGCAAGAGAATGACGAGTATTAACGCTTTAAGCGATTTTCAACGCGGTGTCCTAGATGGCGCTCGTGAGATGAGCCATAGTGTTTCAGAGGTTCGGATTTTCACGGACGACCATTGCAAGGGTGTACCGCGACTACAAGAATTCCGGCAAAACCTCCAACCTACGATACCAGTGTTGCCGTAAAAAGACATTGGGTGAGCGTGACCATCGTCGGCTGTCAAGAATCGTTTCACGCGATAGGCGTGCAACACTCTCTCAGGTATCATCGGAATTCAATGCCGGAGTCTCAACAAGCGTCAGTGTCCGGACTGTGCAACGTACCCCGCACGATATGGGCTTTGGGAGCCGACGCCCAACTGGAATCCCCTTGATGGGTGCACGACAAAGAGCTATGCGCCTCGCTTTGGCACGGCAACACCGCCACTGGACACCTGATGACTGGAAACAAGTAGCCTGGTCTTTCGAGTCGCGTTTTCAACTGTATCGGATTCGTGTGTGGCGCAAACCCCATGAAGCCATGGATCCCTCCTGTCAACAGGGAACTGTACGGGCTGGTGGGGGTCCATAATGGTATGGGTGTGGGTACGTCTACAAACGTCTGTGACCGGCCAACGCTGTGTGCGCATCCTTTCTGACCAGGTACACCCGTTCATGTCCTGCATTCATGCTAGTGAGTTGGGCCTGTTCCAAAAGGACAATGCACCTCCACACAAGTGTCGGGACGCCACATTATGTTTAGAGGAGCATTCATCTGAGTTTGGGGTGTTGCCATTCCCACCCGAGTCCCCAGATCTGAACGTGATAGAACACATTTGGGATGCCATGCAACGCGCTATCGAACACAGGAATCCGAGACCTCGGAATACACCCGAATTGTGGAACGCTCTGCAGGAAGTATGGTGTACAGCATATTTCCAGAAGCTAGTGAAATCCATGCCCCATCGTATTTCTGCAGTCCTGTGCTCCCGGGGGTGGGGGGGCTACCAAGTATTAGATTGGTGTGCCAGTTTTTCTGGCACTTCAGTGTATAACCTTTAAATAGAGAGCAAAAAAGAGACTCAGGTCGTTCAAAATCTCGCTTTCTCTGAACTAGCTAGCGGTAAAACTACAAAAGTCAATCGCTATACGGATTAGGGATAGGAGAAACAATCGATGTCGTCCCACTCTCTCATACAATCACACACCTCACTGCACGACACCCCGTGTCCACCACTCCACACACACTCGGGGTCGAATCTTTTGTTGTCAACAAACCTCAAAGTGTTTTTACCATCTTAATTCCCACAGATGGTAAAAACACTGCGAGTGCCTCTCCTCGCCTCTGCGATTACGCCCTGGGCTATGTCATGGAAGTAAGTAAGCCAGAAAAACTGTTAAACAGACCGGGAAATCGGGAAACACAGCTTCTTTCTTTACCATTGCGATAAAAAGCATCGGTCGACTTGCCCCGGCCGTAAGGTCTGGGGAAAAGCTTGGCCTGGTCCTTCGGTTTGTTCTCTAAACTAAAAAAAAAAAAAAAAGGCCGAACCCTGCCCGTGAAGACCTCCAACTCGGAGTCCGACCGCTTAATGTGTCCGTATGACGCACTGCGGATATTTATTGGTTGGAGCTTTCGTACCTGCCTGGGATCGATCCTGAGACTTTTCTGTGGCACCATTAAGCCATTCGCAGTCTGGAAAGAATCACGCGGGTTCACTGGTTCCAGCCGTGTTCTGCCCGCTTCTTAGACTGCGAACATATTCGTTGAAGCGAATTTCATTTAATTTTGCAATCTTCGAGTTAATTAGTTCCAGCCACTTAAAGGGTTAAAACTTCTTTTCGCAGCCAACCGCTGTAACCACGAATTTTTCTGTCGCCACTTTTTTTTTAAGTTGTTAATTACATATTCCAAAAAACAAAAAACAAAAAAGTTTTGAAAACGCGCTACGTTTGAGACATCGTCAGAAGGCATGTTTATTACCTTTGGGAATTTGGTGGCATCTATCTCTAGCTTTACTTTTCTTCTGTTTCTGCTTCTCTTTTTTGCGGAATCACACTTTCTTTAATGTCAGTACATGAAATAGTAAGTGCTTCAATCCTGAGAAAAGAGCTTTTTCATGAGAATAGTGCATCTCTCTTGCGGTAACACTTCAAGTGACCTCATTCAGCGGCTTTTCTTTTTCATTTATTTCGCCGCCGTGGCGAAACGGAAAGAGCAACCACATCGACCGACTTCGACGTGTTGCTCTCCTATGACCCACATGTTTAAAAAGATGATCAACGTCCTCTACTTCTTTTGCCTGTCGACATCCACCCCCCTTCTCCTTCAACTTTTTACTAGCGGGTCAATCCTGTTACAGCCTTCAGATTGCCATTACTTCGGATCTGCTCGCGTTTATCACGTCAAAGGCATATTTTATCAAAGAATAAAAAAGAAAAAAAAGTAATAAAATAAAACTTGGGCGCACTACCTACTATTTTCGGTCTTACTTTTATCCTACTTTTTTTTTCTTTTTTTTTTTTTTAGCGAGAGCTATTACGGTTCTTTCGAAACTCCCCTCGGAATAAAAAATATTTATTTTTGGCTTGAAATTATACTCCCTACAAAAACGTTTCATATATGAGAATTGTTCGCGCTTCATTTACTCTTAACTTATCGGAAAAGAGCTCTGAAATTAAATTCAGTAATATTTTCCTGAAGCATCAATATTAAATCTATGGCAACGCAAGTGTACCGTAAATTTGAAATATTTCCAGTTTTGTTATAAATGTTCGATTTAGTGAACTGCTGTAATATTTGAATATAAGTGACGACACTAATTCCTGTTTCACGAAAAATTACTGTACCTTGTGAAATTCAAATTTCTCGGTGGCGACCTGGAAACCACACCCTCCTGCTACGGAGCCGAATGCTTTCCCATTTAAGCTACGCTGGCGAGGGCTTTTCACTGCTACTTACAGTCTTGTCATGTGCTTCACGACTTATAAACAGAGTGGCATTACCAAAACCTCAGACGCAAATGGCACGTAAAGAAAGTGAAACTTTAAAGAAACAAGAAAGATGACATCGAATTTTCGGGAGTAATAAGCACGTTTTTCGACTCCGTTCTGACGCAAATTAAATTTATCAAAGCTATTCAAAGTCAATAGAACCGACATGGAAAACAATAGTATTTGATTGAAGAAAGAAGTTTTTCAATCGGGTTTTTAATCCCTCAGATATTGCTGTAAACGGAATCGTGAGCTTACGCCCTATGGTTGCAGACTTGTGCGTTAAGAAAAACATGAATTTATATGAGAAACATTTCGCACCAGAAACGCTTTCCAACACATTTTTTTTTTCAAATCTGACTTTTAGAAAGAGAGATATCGACAAAACTAAGATATGACTTTATGTCATCTGGTGGGAAAACCATGCGTTAGTTTAGGAAGAAAGTATTCTCAAAACGTTTTCCCATATGAGCGGTATCGGTTCAAAAAAAAAAATAATTATTTGAGATTTCAGGAGACCAGATTTTGCTACAAATACGTCAGAAGTAGAAATTAACACTTATGCCCCCTGGTGACCAAACCATTCTTTACCAAACATTAGAAATTATGTGAAAAACATTTTCCATCAATTGTTGTATATGTGATACAGGAAAAATTTTCAAATCGGAGTTTTAGAAGCAGAATCTTAATTTCCGCTTCAGAAAACGCAATTTATCTTTGTGCCCCCTATCGGAAAGTCTATGATTTACTAGAAAAGTTGGAATTTATACAAAAAAACATTTCGTTTCGGAAACACTATCCAACAAAGAAAGAATTTTTCCAATCGGACTCCTAGGAGTGGAAATATTGACAAAAATAACATATACATCTACGCCCCTGGCGTAGAAACCATGCATTATTTTAAGAAGAAAATGTTTCTAAAAGGTTTGTCGACATGAGTAGTATCTGTCTACAAACGAAATTTTTTCCAACCGAGAATTTAGAAGCTCATATTTTGCTGCAAATACAGCAGAAGCGGAAATTAAGATTTACGCCCCATGGTGGCCAAACCATTTTTTTTTTACAAAAATTAGAAATTATGTGCCAACGATTTCCCATCAGGAGCTGTATCCGGTGCAGAAATAATTTTTCAAATCGGAGATTTAGAAGCAGAGATATGGGGGAAACGCAATTTAACACTACGCCTCCTAGTGGAAAGTCTATGAATTACTTGAAAATTTTGAAATTATATGAAAAACATGTCACACTGAAAACACTATCCAACAAAGAAGTAATTTTTCAAATCGGTCTCCTAGAAGTAGAGATATTGATAAAAATAAGATATACATCTACACCCCCTGGCGGAGAAACTGTGGAATGTTTTAAGAAGAAAATATTCCGAAAAGGTTTATCGATGTGAGTGGCATCAGTCCACGAAAGAATTTTTTCAATCGAGGTTTTAGAAGCTCAGATTTTATGGCAAATACTCCGAAGTAAAAATTAACACTTACCCTGGTGGCCAAAGTATTCTTTACCAAAAATTTGAAATTATGGGCAAAAGATTTTTCATCGGTGGTGTAACCGCTGAAGAAAACATTTTTCAAATCGGAGTTGCCGCCCCGGTGGCGCAGTGGTCTAAGCGATGGCATCTGATCATTCGTCCGAACGGGGTCCGGGTTCGAATCCCGGTGAGGCATGGATGTTGTGTTTGTCTTACGGCACTGGCTCTCTCCCTTCCCTGGAACAAGTGACCCTAAATTAGGGACGGGCGACTGCTTATAGCCGATTGTGTTGCTCACAGTGGTCGTTAAACCTCCAATCAAAAAAAAAAAAAAAAAAAAAAAATCGGAGTTTTAGAAGAAGAGTTATCGGGAAAGATGTAATTTACTTTTACGCCCCCTAGCGGGAAATCTATGCATAATTTGAAAAAGTAACTATATCTAAAATACTCTTCGACATAAATGGAATCGAAAGATAAAAAAAAATTCAATCGGATGTTTAGAAGCAAATATGTGGAATAAAACGTATTTTTGAATTCAACATCATCTGCATTTACGCCCACTAGCGGCAAAATGGTACATCGTTAAAAAAAAAAAAAAAAAAAAAAACGAAATAAAGGATCATCATTCGCATATTTCAGGCTTCCGAATGCAAAAAGAATTTTTCAAATCGGACTAATAGTTGCAGAGATATCGTGGGTACAGACGGACAAACCGGTAACCTAAGCACGATTTTTTTACAAAAGATGTGCTGAAAATGGCCACACAAAACATAGTCAACCTCAAGTTTTAAATATTTTATGTTGTCTATCTCCGTTCACAAGTGCTGTCACCATAGTTACGCAATTCTGTGATCTGTAAGCACACCGGACAAATAATTAGTCACCCCTAACAGAAATGAGTGTAGGAAGTTGCCGGTTGCACAGAGGGCGCCGTGATAGCATTGTTGGGAAATAAGTACCACTCACGTGGTCTACAGGATCATTTTTGTCTCGTGCAGTGGTGAAGAGGAACGTGTGTGTTGTATTTAGTCTGCAACATGGGTCGTAAGACAGACTTTACTGAGCGGCAAAAAGGAGCCATCGTGTTTGGCCGTGCCCGCGGACTCAAAGTAAATGAAGTCTCCCAATTGGTTAGTGTGTCGAAGCGTACTGTCCAGCGGGTCTACAAACAGTGGTATAGTTCGCAGTCAACTGAAAATTGTCGACGTAACTGTGGCGGGAAAACGATTCTCACCAACTGGGACCGCCGCCATGTTTCACGCCTAGTAACTGCAAATCGGTTTCAAACCAGGCAACAATTGCTTTAAACAGTCAATGAAAGTCCACTCCAACAAATTTCCAAAAAGACACTCTAACAAGAACTGCATGCGATGGACATCTGGCCTCTTTTAACAGCAAGCCACAAAGTCGCACGTTATCAGTGGGCTAAGAGGCACCACAACTTTACTGTGGAGGATTGGAAACAAGTAATTTGTAGAGTCTCGTTTTTGTTTGTACTCCAATGATGAGAGGCGACCAGTGCATCGCAGGCCCAATGAAGCCTTTAATCCTGATTGTACTCCAATGATGGGAGGCGACAAGTGCATCGCAGGCTCAATGAAGCCTTTAATCCTGATTGTACTCCAATGATGGGATGCGACAAGTGCATCGCAGGCCCAATGAAGCCTTTAATCCTGATTGTACTCCAATGATGAAAGGCGACAAGTGCATCGCAGGCCCAATGAAGCCTTTAATCCTGATTGTACTCCAATGATGGGATGCGACAAGTGCATCGCAGGCCCAATGAAGCCTTTAATCCTGATTGTACTCCAATGATGAGAGGCGACAAGTGCATCGCAGGCCCAATGAAGCCTTTAATCCTGATTGTACTCCAATGATGGGATGCGACAAGTGCATCGCAGGCCCAATGAAGCCTTTAATCCTGATTGTACTCCAATGATGGGATGCGACAAGTGCATCGCAGGCCCAATGAAGCCTTTAATCCTGATTGTACTCCAATGATGGGATGCGACAAGTGCATCGCAGGCCCAATGAAGCCTTTAATCCTGATTGTACTCCAATGATGGGATGCGACAAGTGCATCGCAGGCCCAATGAAGCCTTTAATCCTGATTGTACTCCAATGATGAGAGGCGACAAGTGCATCGCAGGCCCAATGAAGCCTTTAATCCTGATTGTACTCCAATGATAGGAGGCGACAAGTGCATCGCAGGCACAATGAAGCCTTTAATCCTGATTGTACTCCAATGATGGGAGGCGACAAGTGCATCGCAGGCCCAATGAAGCCTTTAATCCTGATTGTACTCCAATGATGAGAGGCGACAAGTGCATCGCAGGCCCAATGAAGCCTTTAATCCTGATTGTACTCCAATGATGGGAGGCGACGAGTGCATCGCAGGCCCAATGAAGCTTTTAATCCTGATTGTACTCCAATGATGGGAGGCGACAAGTGCATCGCAGGCCCAATGAAGCCTTTAATCCTGATTGTACTCCAATGATGGGAGGCGACGAGTGCATCGCAGGCGCAATGAAGCTTTTAATCCTGATTGTACTCCAATGATGGGTGGCGACGGGTGCATCGCAGGCCCAATGAAGCCTTTAATCCTGATTGTACTCCAATGATGGGAGGCGACGAGTGCATCGCAGGCGCAATGAAGCCTTTAATCCTGATTGTACTCCAATGATGGGAGGCGACGAGTGCATCGCAGGCCCAATGAAGCTTTTAATCCTGATTGTACTCCAATGATGGTAGGCGACGAGTGCATCGCAGGCCCAATGAAGCCTTTAATCCTGATTGTACTCCAATGATGGGAGGCGACGAGTGCATCGCAGGCCCAATGAAGCCTTTAATCCTGATTGTACTCCAATGATGGGTAGGCGACGAGTGCATCGCAGGCCCAATGAAGCCTTTAATCCTGATTGTACTCCAATGATGGGAGGCGACGAGTGCATCGCAGGCCCAATGAAGCCTTTAATCCTGATTGTACTCCAATGATGGGAGGCGACGAGTGCATCGCAGGCCCAATGAAGCTTTTAATCCTGATTGTACTCCAATGATGGGTAGGCGACGAGTGCATCGCAGGCCCAATGAAGCCTTTAATCCTGATTGTACTCCAATGATGGCAGGCGACGAGTGCATCGCAGGCCCAATGAAGCCTTTAATCCTGATTGTACTCCAATGATGGGTGGCGACGAGTGCATCGCAGGCCCAATGAAGCTTTTAATCCTGATTGTACTCCAATGATGGGAGGCGACGAGTGCATCGCAGGCCCAATGAAGCCTTTAATCCTGATTGTACTCCAATGATGGTAGGCGACGAGTGCATCGCAGGACCAATGAAGCCTTTAATCCTGATTGTACTCCAATGATGGGTGGCGACGAGTGCATCGCAGACCCAATGAAGCTTTTAATCCTGATTGTACTTCAATGATGGGAGGCGACGAGTGCATCGCAGGCCCAATGAAGCCTTTAATCCTGATTGTACTCCAATGATGGCAGGCGACGAGTGTAACGCAGGCCCAATGAAGCCTTTAATCCTGATTGTACTCCAATGATGGGTGGCGACGAGTGCATCGCAGGCCCAATGAAGCTTTTAATCCTGATTGTACTCCAATGATGGGAGGCGACGTGTGCATCGCAGGCCCAATGAAGCCTTTAATCCTGATTGTACTCCAATGATGGGAGGCGACGAGTGCATCGCAGGCCCAATGAAGCCTTTAATCCTGATTGTACTCCAATGATGGGAGGCGACGAGTGCATCGCAGGCCCAATGAAGCTTTTAATCCTGATTGTACTTCAATGATGGGAGGCGACGAGTGCATCGCAAGCCCAATGAAGCCTTTAATCCTGATTGTACTCCAATGATGGGATGCGACAAGTGCATCGCAGGCCCAATGAAGCCTTTAATCCTGATTGTACTCCAATGATGAGAGGCGACAAGTGCATCGCAGGCCCAATGAAGCCTTTAATCCTGATTGTACTCCAATGATGGGATGCGACAAGTGCATCGCAGGCCCAATGAAGCCTTTAATCCTGATTGTACTCCAATGATGAGAGGCGACGAGTGCATCGCAGGCCCAATGAAGCCTTTAATCCTGATTGTACTCCAATGATGGGATGCGACAAGTGCATCGCAGGCCCAATGAAGCCTTTAATCCTGATTGTACTCCAATGATGGGATGCGACAAGTGCATCGCAGGCCCAATGAAGCCTTTAATCCTGATTGTACTCCAATGATGAGAGGCGACAAGTGCATCGCAGGCCCAATGAAGCCTTTAATCCTGATTGTACTCCAATGATGGGATGCGACAAGTGCATCGCAGGCCTAATGAAGCCTTTAATCCTGATTGTACTCCAATGATGAGAGGCGACAAGTGCATCGCAGGCCCAATGAAGCTTTTAATCCTGATTGTACTTCAATGATGGGAGGCGACGAGTGCATCGCAGGCGCAATGAAGCTTTTAATCCTGATTGTACTCCAATGATGGGAGGCGACAAGTGCATCGCAGGCCCAATGAAGCCTTTAATCCTGATTGTACTCCAATGATGAGAGGCGACAAGTGCATCGCAGGCCCAATGAAGCCTTTAATCCTGATTGTACTCCAATGATGGGAGGCGACGAGTGCATCGCAGGCGCAATAAAGTTTTTAATCCTGATTGTACTCCAATGATGGGTGGCGACGAGTGCATCGCAGGCCCAATGAAGCTTTTAATCCTGATTGTACTCCAATGATGGGAGGCGACGAGTGCATCGCAAGTGCAATGAAGCCTTTAATCCTGATTGTACTCCAATGATGGGAGGCGACGAGTGCATCGCAGGCCAAATGAAGCCTTTAATCCTGATTGTACTCCAATGATGGTAGGCGACGAGTGCATCGCAGGCCCAATGAAGGCTTTAATCCTGATTGTACTCCAATGATGGTAGGCGACGAGTGTAACGCAGGCCCAATGAAGCCTTTAATCCTGATTGTACTCCAATGATGGGTGGCGACGAGTGCATCGCAGGCCCAATGAAGCTTTTAATCCTGATTGTACTCCAATGATGGGAGGCGACGAGTGCATCGCAGGCCCAATGAAGCCTTTAATCCTGATTGTACTCCAATGATGGCAGGCGACGAGTGTAACGCAGGTTCAATGAAGCCTTTAATCCTGATTGTACTCCAATGATGGGTGGCGACGAGTGCATCGCAGGCCCAATGAAGCTTTTAATCCTGATTGTACTCCAATGATGGGAGGCGACGAGTGCATCGCAGGCCCAATGAAGCTTTTAATCCTGATTGTACTCCAATGATGGTAGGCGACGAGTGCATCGCAGGACCAATGAAGCCTTTAATCCTGATTGTACTCCAATGATGGGTGGCGACGAGTGCATCGCAGACCCAATGAAGCTTTTAATCCTGATTGTACTTCAATGATGGGAGGCGACGAGTGCATCGCAGGACCAATGAAGCCTTTAATCCTGATTGTACTCCAATGATGGCAGGCGACGAGTGTAACGCAGGCCCAATGAAGCCTTTAATCCTGATTGTACTCCAATGATGGGTGGCGACGAGTGCATCGCAGGCCCAATGAAGCCTTTAATCCTGATTGTACTCCAATGATGGGAGGCGACGAGTGCATCGCAGGCCCAATGAAGCTTTTAATCCTGATTGTACTTCAATGATGGGAGGCGACGAGTGCATCGCAAGCCCAATGAAGCTTTTAATCCTGATTGTACTCCAATGATGGGTGGCGACGAGTGCATCGCAGGCCCAATGAAGCTTTTAATCCTGATTGTACTCCAATGATGGGAGGCGACGAGTGCATCGCAGGCCCAATGAAGCCTTTAATCCTGATTGTACTCCAATGATGGGAGGCGACGAGTGCATCGCAGGCCCAATGAAGCCTTTAATCCTGATTGTACTCCAATGATGGGAGGCGACGAATGCATCGCAGGCCCAATGAAGCCTTTAATCCTGATTGTACTCCAATGATGGCAGGCGACGAGTGTAACGCAGGCCCAATGAAGCCTTTAATCCTGATTGTACTCCAATGATGGGTGGCGACGAGTGCATCGCAGGCCCAATGAAGCTTTTAATCCTGATTGTACTCCAATGATGGGAGGCGACGAGTGCATCGCAGGCCCAATGAAGCCTTTAATCCTGATTGTACTCCAATGATGGCAGGCGACGAGTGTAACGCAGGCCCAATGAAGCCTTTAATCCTGATTGTACTCCAATGATGGGTGGCGACGAGTGCATCGCAGGCCCAATGAAGCTTTTAATCCTGATTGTACTCCAATGATGGGAGGCGACGAGTGCATCGCAGGCCCAATGAAGCTTTTAATCCTGATTGTACTCCAATGATGGTAGGCGACGAGTGCATCGCAGGACCAATGAAGCCTTTAATCCTGATTGTACTCCAATGATGGGTGGCGACGAGTGCATCGCAGGCCCAATGAAGCTTTTAATCCTGATTGTACTTCAATGATGGGAGGCGACGAGTGCATCGCAGGCCCAATGAAGCCTTTAATCCTGATTGTACTCCAATGATGGCAGGCGACGAGTGTAACGCAGGCCCAATGAAGCCTTTAATCCTGATTGTACTCCAATGATGGGTGGCGACGAGTGCATCGCAGGCCCAATGAAGCTTTTAATCCTGATTGTACTCCAATGATGGGAGGCGACGAGTGCATCGCAGGCCCAATGAAGCCTTTAATCCTGATTGTACTCCAATGATGGGTGGCGACGAGTGCATCGCAGGCCCAATGAAGCTTTTAATCCTGATTGTACTTCAATGATGGGAGGCGACGAGTGCATCGCAGGCCCAATGAAGCCTTTAATCCTGATTGTACTCCAATGATGGGAGGCGACGAGTGCATCGCAGGCCAAATGAAGCCTTTAATCCTGATTGTACTCCAATGATGGTAGGCGACGAGTGCATCGCAGGCCAAATGAAGCCTTTAATCCTGATTGTACTCTAATGATGGGAGGCGACGAGTGCATCGCAGGCCCAATGAGGCCTTTAATCCTGATTGTGTCGAAGATGTTGTTCAAGCTGGAGGGGGTTCTGTGATGTTTTGAGGATGTTTTTCGTACCGCGAAATGGGCCCTCTCGTTGCAGTGATGACGAATTTGAACCAGCATACGTACCACTGCATTCTGAATGACCACACATCAAATGTGTTCTTATTCTGGCACAGAATGTGTTCTACATTTTACTGCCAATGTGTTCTGAATTGTAACACATTGGGAACACATTTCAGAAGGCATTTAAAAATGTGATCTCTTAGGAACACATTCGGAACGCATTTCATTGTTGTGTTCTCAGCAAGAACACATTGAGAACACATTAATGTGTTCTTAAACTGGAACAGAGTATGTTCTAAAACTTACTCCCAATGTGTTCTAAATAAGAACACATTGGGAACACATTAACGTGTTCTCAAAATATGTTCTTAAAATGTGTTCCAAATATGTTCTAAATAAGAACACATTAAAGCGTTCTTAATCTGGCACACATTGCGTTCTAAAATAAGGTCCTAATGTGTTCGTAATGTGTTCCAAGCGTTTGCAGTGTAAATGTTGCCCTTTGCCCTACATCTTCAAGAGCAGCATCACATTGTTACTCCTGTCTTCCAAGACGACAATGGCCGTGTCTGAGTGACACGACGAACAATCAGCAACACTGTCTCACTTCGACTGGCCCGCCACATCCCCAGATTTAAATCCTATTGAAAATCTGTAGGATCACTTGGAACAGAAGGTGAAACGCCGGAATAGACACCCACGTACTCAGGCGGAACTTCGGGACCAATTGTCGCACGAGTGGCTGCAAATCGATGTTCAATACTTCCACAACCTCGTGGAGTGTCTACTATACCGGATGCATGTGGTTACCAAGCCAAGAGGCACAGTCACCCGTTATTAAGTTGGTTCTGACAAGGGTGACTAATTTTTTGTCCGGTGGGCTTATTATGCATGCTATTGCCAAAACTGTTCAGACACCGGAGGAATATACTGAAAAATCAAAGTGCAGAAACAGGCGCGACACTATACGGGTGGGCTGGAATGGACTTTAGCCCACCTAACGTTTTTGAGCAATTCCCCCACCCCTCCACTATCAAATACACTGGCGGGAAGTGAAAAAAGAACACCAAGAGGGAATTGGCGGACGATCATGAAATTTACATAAGTTAATGGGGTCGAAATTTACATTAGATTTACATTAGCAGCACGTCGGGACCAAGACCGTTTGCGCAGCACATTGTTGTACACAATCCACTTTCCGTCACCAGTTATCAATCACGTCAAAAAAGGATCGTTTTCCTCACGTTTAATGAGCATATCGCTGATGTTTATACGCGCCGTCAATTGAGCTTCTTTGAGTTCATGAGAAACCCACACATCGAGCTTGCTTACGTATCCCAGCTTCTTCAGGTGGTCGTGAACGTTTGAATGATGGATGTGCAATGTGTCTGCAATCTCTCGTGTCGTGTAACGTCGGTTTGACTCGATCAATGCCTTGATTCGGTCGTCATCGACCTCGGTTAGCCTCCCTGACCGAGGAGCATCGTTGAGGTCAAAATCACCAGCACGGAATTTTGCGAACCACCGCTGGCACTGACGTTCTTGTAGAGCATTATCACTGTACACTTTACGCAACTTTTCACTAGCTTGACGCGCGTTCTTCCCTTTACGGAAGTAAAACAGTAAAATATGGCGAAAATGCACAGTTTGGTCTTCCATCTTCAACTTGATGTCAAATCTCCGCAAATCAACCAAATCGCTCACTATTCCTTTTAGACTGCAGCTAGAACTATCAGCTGTCGAATGCCATAGCGATAACAGAGCTGCGCATGTACTTCCAAAACCGCCCAACCGCCATCGGGTGCCAAAATACGTCATGACTTTTCGGATAACCCAATAGTTGAAGAACATCGTTTTCATAATTATATTTTAAAAGAAGAGAGAGAGAGAGAGATTCGTTGTCGGGTAAAAAATTAAAATTCATAAACTGCCTTATGACAGAACAAAAAAGAACCAAAAAACGACGTAAGCTAAAGTTGCGAAGAAATAGTAACTTGCCATAGAGATTCATATCCATGGTTCCCATAGCGAGGCAGAAAGGGGGAGAAAGACGCCCGTATTTATTACAAGGGAGCCAGTATCCGTGGTCCGACGGCTTAGCGTGCCCATCCGAGATATTTACTTGTTCGAGCGTTCGCACCTATCTAGGGTCGAACCTGAGGCTTCTCCGTAGCAGTCACGAATGTTGACTACTAGGCCATCCGCAGCCCGATTTCATACACAGTCTAGGTGTGCTCAATTTCTCGTAGTAGCCCCACGTACGTGCTACTTCGTTATCTCTCCGAATATGTAAAACAGGGACTGTTCTCATGCGAAGCTAACTCAGTGTATAATATTTTGTCCATTCAGTGTATGTTGTTCCACTGGTGTTAAAATGTGTGAAGGATTTCAGCGAAGAAGTATTACACCACACATGCGCTTTTCATGTACGCGGAAGTTGTTTAGTTTTTTTTTTTTTTTTTATATAGGGAAGTCTATAATCTGTAGAGCTATGTTGATATCAGCGTAGTAAAATAACTAGTAAACTAAGACTTCTGAGAGCAATACAGAATATCTCGGAAAGATCAGTTTCTAACCTGAGGTGAGGGAATGTTCAACAGGTTAATACATCTTCGGTATTTACGATGAACTTTAGCGTAAAATGCAAGCTGTTCAGAGACGATAAAACAAGGGATTTGAGCCGTTCAAACAAGCTTTCACAGTGTAACTACCACGTGCTTGCAACAAAACGAAATAGAAAAGAAATACAGATTGCTAAACCTTTGCCAACACTGAAGGCAGGGGGAAAATACAACTGTGGGGTTGTTATTTTTAAAATAAGAAGTATTGCTTGGGAAGTTCAACTGAGTTTATGAATTTTTATTAGAATTCGTAAGAAACTTCGACGCGACTCTAAGTCCATTAGCGTAGAGATCGCGGTGTCAGGTTCCTCTTATTGGCTAGTCCTGGTTCGAATCGCAGATGCAATATGAAATAATATAAATAGACAAAGTCACGTTTATCTTTAAGTATTATTATTTTTTTTTTGCCTTAGATCTTACTTGCTGAGCCCATCCCTACGGATTTGTGAAGACAGATAAACACACATAGCGCCGTGGAATGTTTGCCACCGTAGCGTAAGACGAACGCACTCCGTTAGTTATCGAGATATCTGGGGTTCGATCCCAGCGGTGTCCGGATAACAATTTTTCGACTGATGTGTGTTAATTAAAGACAAACGCGGAAAGAGCGATGACTTTTGTCTATTTACATTGTCTTCACGTATCTGGAAGATATTTCACCGATGCAATATTAATTTGTATTCATTCTGAAAAGTTTCTTCCCTTCCCTCGAAAACAGCAACCTCAAATTAAAAATTATCATTGGTAATGATGAGCTCGCTTTTTGACAAAATTCTCAGTTCTTCAGCGCCACCTTGAATGGAATACTTAATGGCATAGGTACATTTGTTCAGTGTATGCGACGGGGTGAAATATGATACACTCTGTATTTAGCACAAATTTCTACCTGAAGCAAAAAAAAAGTATATTGATAATATCTATTATAAATGAATGTGATCTCTAGCAGCATAGGTACGTTGTCCAATGAATACGACGCACTTGAGGTGGGAGGGGTTCAAGCTAACCTCAGATAAAGAAAAATACGTTCTCTTTACCTGAGGTTCTAGCTACTTAAGAGTACTTTTGCTTACCTAGAGTTGTTTTTCGACCTCAGGTAAAGAAAAGTACTGGCGCCATGGTCTAAGCGATGGCTTCTGATCATTTGTCCGAGATGGGTCCGGGTTCGAATCCCAGTGAGGCATGGATGTTGTGTTTGTCTTACAGCCCTGGCTCTCTCCCTTTCCTGAAACCAGTGGCCCTAAATTAAGGACAAGCGACTGCTTGTCCCTAATGAGTAGCTCACGGTGCTTGTCCCTAATGAGTTGCCCATTGAGTTGCTCACGGTGGTCCTTAAACCTCCCATAAAAAAAAAATAGTACTCGTAGTATATATTACCTGCGACGTATACCTCTAGTTTAGCCTTCCTTTTGAGTTTATGTGTTTCACGTAAATTTGGTTCCTTCTGGTTGAATACTTTCTGACTTAACGACACATTAATTATCTGACGAGTTTTCTTAAATTTGGCATCACTGGCAGTGGATCAGCGATCAACGTAACGATCTGTAACGACAGCAGTTTGTGACAACGATTCGTTAAATGCATAGCGGGATAACTATCTGTTATTATGCCAGATGGCGAAAATTTTTCTTTTGAATTAAATCTTTTTAGAAGCTAAATTACTACTGTACGTTTGGGAAATGTAAATTTGCATGTAGTTAATTTCGCAGAAATATACTTTTATGCCACTTAAATGCATTTATATACATTCGTGCCACTTAAGTGGCAAAACTCTTCGTAGTGCATTGCAAACAAAAATGCATGGCAGGTTTAACTCATGGATCCAGTTAGCTATGGCGAAAAAAATTTTGCCTAAGCGATTTGTAGATATGCAGATATCATGCAAGACATTAACATATTGTCACATAAATTCGGAAGCGCAATATTCATGGTCCTAAGCGTTATCTGCTGGCAAAAGGATTTTTTTTTGTAACCAGCAGTAAGATGCGGAAATTTCTTAACTAGTGATAAAGAGAAAAACAAAACGATGTCACAATCGTGCGATTTTCTTTAATCGAAAGAAATGCAAAATTATTTCGAAAAATTATTGCTAAATTATTCACTAAAAAATGCCTTTATCTCTTGTATATTCTGAAACTTTAGAGGAAAATATGTGATAAACGAATAAAATTGCTTTTTTTTTTTTTTTATATGATACCCTCGTATGTTCCATGTGTACAATATTTAAGTGAAAATAGAATTTCCGCAAAGTTTCTGCCTATGATGAATTTCACCTGCCATTCTACGCTGGGTAAACGTCATAAATTTCTCTCAAATCGCAATCGAGACAAAATTTCACTTTTTTATTGCATTTTGTAAAAGCATTTTTGGAACGAATTTTGTGTTTGTGTAACTTAAGATTATTTTCCGTTCTTAAAATCTCGAAGATCAAATTTCACCGGCTGCTGCATTTGTTATTTGGAATACCGAAGAAGAAAAGATGCTTCTTTTTTTTTTTCTCTCTCTCTCTCTTCCAGTAAGTTCTTCAACAAAACCCGATTTTTTTGAATTTGTTTTATTTCGTTTTATCTTTCTTTCTTTCTACGCCGAAGGCATTGAAAAAGAAACGAAGGAAAGCTGAATATATCATGTCTTCAAGAAATTTGCAAAAAGATCAAAAGTTTCTTCAGCAGAAACAGCTATTCGGAGTCATCCCTTTTTCCAAGTGAAATCTGAATTTCTCAAATGCTTTTAAATCACGCCGACATTCCGATAAAAGTAAAAAAAAAAAAAAAAATAAGGAAGATTTATTTTTTCTGCATGTAAATAAATATGTTTTTATGTCGTTCTTCTTTGTTGCGCTTTTAATAGGGAAATTATATCGAACGGCAAGAATAGGACTTATTTCCAATTTTGAAATGTTTTGAGGTATGTAGTCGCTGAAATGAAATTTGTTACGGCTTTCAATTATGGAACTTAATTAAAATTTTAAGAAATTTTCGTCCAACAGAGCATTAGCTTCGATTTCATGTAAAATTATCTTTTTTGGTCGATTCTCTAATACAGGGGCAGAGAAACAAATGCATCGCTCTTTCCACGTTTTAGCAACACACAGCAAGCGAAAAATTGTTATTCAGTCACCGCTAGGGAATCGAATCCCAGATCTCTCGATATCTAGCCGAGCGCGTTATCCTTACACCACGCTGGCGAACAATCCACGGCGCTATGTGTGTTTTTCTGTCAGCTTCTGGCATCATGAATCCGTAAGATGGGCTCAGTTACTGAGGCGTCTCCATCTGGTGGGCATTAACGGCACTGTAGCAGTGAAAATATATATTAATTACAGCAGTTGTCTTGTTTATCAACTGACGCACGTATTTGGAGGATTTTCACTTTGGATCTCGCCCTTTGGATTTAACTGAGCAGCGTGTTGTTGCTCCGCGATTTTCTTGTAATTTGGGGTGTGTTATTGGACTCTTCGCTCCTTAATTTCACGTTCACCTTAAGTATAAAGGTATCGTCTTTCATTTTGCTTCGTTTCGAGCGCGGCGAGTGCCTATTTTGTTGTATTTCATCTTATTTACGTTTGGCCGAGCTGGCCAGGCTCGCTACTGGGCGCCGCCATTACAGATGGCGACTTCCGGTAGGGATAGTGATAGCCCTAATCTCTCTTCCTTTTCTGATGCCCCAGATGGGTGTGTTGCCACGCAAGCGTCCGCTCGTGGCGTTGCCACTTTGCCTTCTCCAGCTACGTCACATCTCCCGGCTTCTGCTATCGATGATGACGCAATGGACATCACTGGAAATGCAGCCTCTTCTAGCACTGCCAAACCCAACGTGTCATTACCTTCGTTTTCTTCTGTTGCAGCCTCCAAAGTCTCTCGTCCAGCATCCAAGAATAATTATGTTGGCGCTGATAAGCTGAAATCTTTCATTTCCCAAGCTGGCAATAATATCGTTCTTAATATCCCAGCCAGCTCTCCAGCTGGCACAGCTTTTACTGAGAATCTTGCAAAAGGCGTCCACTTCGAAGCCCTTCCAGACACTCCTTTGCAAGTATATGCAGATGCCATTGCACAGCGGTTCCCATCTGAATCTATTCCGCAAATGTATCGTAGAGGACGACTTGTGGTCGTTTATCTGGCCACGGCTGAAATGGCGAAATCTCTCCTAACATCTGACCTCACCATTGGTGATAGACATCTTTCTGCAGAATCGGTGGGCCAAAGACCCATTAACGTTTCTTTCTACCCGGTCCCGTTGGAAGTGACAGATCTCATGCTGTATGCTGTCTTATCTTCGGTTGGTCGAATAGTTGGAGGCATACAAACGCATCTTGCTGCCCGAAACGACCCATTACGTGATCCACGACATGCGTCGATACAAGGTGCTCGCCGTGTTGCGAGGGTCATATTTCCATCACAAGAAGCAATCGAACGGCTTCCAACACACTTCACTGTTCGGTGCGAAGATCAGGTCAGGCAAATAAACTTCCTGACGGAATTCCATTGTAGTCAATGTCACCAGGTTGGTCACTACTACAAGCAGTGTCCAGTTGCTCCACCAAAGTCTGTTTCGCCCGTCTATCAAGATCCGACGCCTTCTCATCAAGATCCTAGTAGCACTCCGTTACCGACGGTGGTTCCTGCGAACAACCTACCTTCGGTGGCAACCTCTACGCCAATTGTTGTCCCACCTTCTCTCTCCGAGGAACACTACCCAGTTTTGCAATCTTCAACATCTTTTCGTGTTCCTGCGGACCCTACAGCAGTTGCTGAGTCCGTTGCGACTGACCAGTCTGATACCGAGACCTCGACCGCTGATGACACAGCCTATCAAAGCGTCAGCGACCGCTGATGACATCACTATGGGACGGAGGGCTATCTCCGGACCCGTCCTGACAAAAGGGATGCCAAACCTCCTCGCGGCTCTACGAAACGACGGCGACAATCTGGCCACTCTACTAAAACCTCTCCGACTAAGCCTGCTGGATCACCTGCTTCGGGTCGCCCTGTCAAGTCTTCCAAGCCAGTTATCTACCTCCTGCCTCTTGAGGAATTTTCCGCACGCCTACACATGAATGTGTTTCCGGACACTCCTCTCCCTTATAATGATATGCACGACTTTGCTTGTGCCAAGACTCTTCTTCATAATTTACCCACCTATGTCAACCGATTTGAAGGTCGCTACCCAGCAGTTGAGAATCAACTGGCACAACTGTTAACTCTTTACAATACTATCAAGAGTCCATCTGCCGAGGATGCTGCCACTCAGAAGTGCATCCAACGGCGGTACAACAACTTCCGTTCCCATTTGGAAAAGATTGTCACTGCCACTAGAGACATGGCACTTTCACTGTGACTTCCTTGAATTGTCGCGGGTTCGCGACACCAGTGTTGAACTCCCTCGTTTATGAGGACATTTCTGCCGCTGGTGGAGACGTTCTCCTTCTCCAGGAAACTCACTGCTCTGCTGACACTCCCACTCACCTATGGAGACGCTGGCCGTACACCTTTTACCACTCGTATTGCCTCTCGCGGTATGGTGGTATAGCTGTAGATGTGCGCCAGCGGTTTTTGACTCAGCTGACTTCTATTTCTGTGACAAATTTACACCTTGATTTTCTTCAGTGTTTTACCTTTTGTGTGAATAATGTTACTTTTCATATCTTTAATGTATATATTCCCACTGATGAAATATATGTTGCTCATCTTTTCAGTAATATTCGTGCAGCGATTGCAGCGATTCCTCCCGGGGATTATTTCGTTCTTGGAGGGGGGGGATTTTAACTGCACGCTGCAGCCTTCTCTTGACAGAAATTCGGCTTTTGGCGAATACCGCATGATTTAGTTTCACAGCTGACTCAGTTCCTTGATGATTTTCATCTTGTCGATTCCTTCAGACGGCTAAATCCTGATTCCATTTCCTTTACGTGGTGTAATCCGCCGACGTTCGGTTCTACTGCTGCGCGGTTGGACCGAATATATGTTTCTCCTTCCTTACTCCCTGCTTTCACTGCTGCTCGACATTTACCTACTGTTTCTTCCGACCATTCCGCCGTTTCACTATCAATTTACGTCTCTCCTGCACCTTCATCTACGCGTCGTCATTGGACGTTTGATGACACTCTCTTGCAAGACCGTTCCATTTGTGAGGAAG
Source organism: Macrothele yani (assembly GCA_039090855.1). Lineage (NCBI taxonomy): Eukaryota > Metazoa > Arthropoda > Arachnida > Araneae > Macrothelidae > Macrothele > Macrothele yani. The sequence continues at coordinate 97,605,058 of CM077009.1, read as the reverse complement.
TTGAGAAGTTTCTTTCTGATCGAAAGCTGCTGCTCACCACGACCCCAAGCGCCTTGCGTTTGTGGCTTGATATCAAACGGGATCTTCTCTTGCTCGTTCGTCAACTCTCCTTTACTATTTCCACCACTCGCTCGATGGAGGTGAGTAACCTACGAGGACTCCTCTCCGCGACGCCAATGTCTGACCCGCACTATGCCTCCGTCCGTGATGAACTTCATGCCTGCCTCGAACCGTTTGCTCAGCAAGCAGTTCGTCGTCTTCGGCTCCTACGTATTTCACCATCGACGCATTCTTTCGAAGTCCTTTCGAAGATGGAATCCATGCGAAGCACGTCATCTTCCATCAGGCATCTCCGATTGCCTGATGGCACCGTTACTGGCAATACATCTCTCATCTGCTCTCATGTCCGTCACTTCTTTCAGGAGAAGTTCCGAGCGGTTGCGCAGGGTTCTTCTTTTTCTTCCTCCTCTTTTCTTTCTTCTCTCCCTCAGGTCCCGTCTTCTCTCTGCGCCCCTCTTATTGCTGAATTTTCTTTGCCTGAATTGAGAGAAGCTTTTGCCTCCCTCAATCTTCACTCTTCCCCGGGACCTGATGGCCTCCCGCTCTCGTTCTATCGGGCCTTTCTTCCGTCACTCCTGCCTTTTCTCTCTGCCGCTTTTTCGTGTGCTCTTTCTTCTCCTGAGCTTCCGCCGGAATTTACAGTTGCACATGTCATCCTCCTGCCGAAGAAGGGTGACCTTCTGGACTTGTCGAATTGGCGCCCCATCTCCATTCTCAACCTGGATTACAAATTCTTTACTAAACTCCTTTCTCGCCGCCTAAATTCTGTTCTTCCGTTCTTCATATCCCCCGACCAGACATATACCGTGCCTGGTCGTTCTATTTCTTACAACATCTCCTTTCTTCATAACCTTTCCTTTCTTGTACTAAAACATTCCGAACCCCTAGCTTTGTTTAATCTTGACCAGAAATCCGCTTTTGATAACGTCTCTCACACTTACCTTTCTGCCGTATTAACTCACTTTGGTTTTACTCCCGCTTTTGTTTCTCTCATCCTTACCCTCTACCGGGGCGCCCATTTGCACGTTCGGACGGCCACATTTTTGACTGCCCGATTTCTTTTCGATCTGGCATCAGACAAGGTTGTCCATTATCAGGACAACTCTTTGCTTTCGCCTTTGAGCCCTTTTTGATTGCAAGTCGAGCGTCTCTCTTACCTGCGGTAGGACCGATTGTCTCTAGTACTCGGCACCACCGTTTTCTTGTCTCTGCTTACGCAGATGATGTTACCTTTTGTCTTCGCCGCGATGACCAATTTGATACTCTTCTTGCCACTTATGAACAGTATGCTGCACTCTCTGGTGCTGTCCTGAATATTCAGAAAAGTGCTGGCCTGTGGTGTGGTTCTAGGAGAGGCCGCACTGACTTACCGTGGGGAGCAGTGTGGTCCTCCTCGACCCAAAAATTTCTTGGAGCTCATTTTGGACACTCCTTTACCACAAGCAACGTCACTTGGCAAGCTCTTCGCCCACGACTTCATCGCACGGCTGGTTTTTGGCAATTTACGTTTTCCTTTTCCTCTTACTTTCAACGTGCTCAAATTGTTCATCGATATCTTCTCTCACAATGCTTCTATCCATGGGATTCCTGTGTGTTTAAATCGCATCATTTTTCTGCCATCAAAAGTATTTTCCCATCAGTGATATGGCCATCTAGACATTGGATTTCTGCTGCCACGCTTTCTCTGCCAACATCAATTGGTGGTCTTCATTTCCCGGATGTCAGAACATATTATCGAGCTCACCGAATCGTCTCCTTCATTCGTCTTCTCCTTTCGCCATCCCCTGCTCTTTCTTCTACCCTGAATACTCTTATTTCTCTTCATGATCCATCCTTCACTTTCCTCTTTTTTCTTCGGATGGATTCATCTCCTTCTACTTCTAAACGACTCCCACCACTTCTTATCGACGCTCTAGCGGTATTTCATTCTCTCCCGCTACTCCGCTCTCCTCCCTCTACCACCCTGGACCTGCTTGCAGAACCTCTTTTCATTTCCACTCAGATTCATCCACCCGATCAACCATACTTTCTTTTCCCCCTTGGTTGCGCTCAGGAATTCTTACTGTCGAAGCTTTATTAACTTCCGATTTGACCTGGAAACCCCTCTCTTCTCTTTTCCCTGACCCTTCTTCCACCTTGGAAGAGGAGTATGACCTTCTTCGCTCCGCTCTCCGTACCCTCTTCCCACTTCTGGTTTCTGACACTGGCCTTGTTTCTGTCTCTGGACCGAGCCTCTCTCTTCCTTTCTTCCTTCCCTTTCGGGACTCTGTTGCTCCCATTTCTTCTCTAGGTAGGGGCTCAGCGTCATTTTCTTGTAGGACTTACGTCCACAGGGAGAAGAGTTTAGGTCCCAGCCACCTACAGCGAGATCGCCTTTTGGGCAGGACACAGAAACGGAAGGAATGAGAGCAAGTCTAGCGACTTTGACAGAACAGTTTGTAGTAAGATTAGAGCACAGTAGATGGTGTCACCGTACAAGTACGATATTGCACATAGAGGGGTGAGAGAATTTCAGGTGGGGTATAGGAAAGGATACCCATTTAACCAGTGGGTCCAGCCTGGGGGCCGTCACTTAACGTGCTCGTCCGATGCACGGCGGATATTCAGCGATTGTTAGTAAATCACACCATCTCTGAAAGATCAGCCCAGGCTTGAACCTGGGGACCCAGCATCGATAGTCTGAAACACTAACCACTGAGCCATCCGCGGCTCTGCTCCCATTTCTTATTTTTCACTGCCTCTATCTATGCGCTCCTCCGTGCGCCCCTCACTTCTCCGCATGGTCTTCCTGATGCTTCTCCTTCTCTGCTGCTGCCTATCTGGTCTGCCTCTTTCTCTCCCCTTTCTACCCCGTTAGAGCGAAACATCCGCTGGCGGTTTCTTCACCGCCGCCTTCCTGTTCCTTCTTCTCTCTTTCACATGTCTATTTCTTCTACTTCTCTATGCTGCTTTTGTGGTGTTGAAGGTGATGTTCCTCATGTCTACTGTCACTGTCCCGTTCTGCTTCCACTTCTCAATACTGCCTTTCGTCTTGTAGGCACCATTTGCTCCAGAGACATCCCTTTTCAAGCGTACGAGTGGCTATTGCTTACCAAACATCCCCCGGCTATTTTGCCGGATGCCTGTGCCTATCTCTTCGTACTTGTCAAACATGTCGTTTTTCTTTATCATAAATCTCTCCGCTCTCCTGCCTCCACACCTAGTATTCTCTCTGCTGGCGCGGCCTTACGGTCGATTTTTCGGAATCGCATCGTGTCTCGACTACGCCTGGAGAACTTCGCTGCTTCCACACCTCAATCTCCAGCCTCTTTCCGGTCTACCTGGGCGCAAGGGACCGGATATTTTAAAATCACTGGATCTTCCATTGATCTTTCCTTCTGATTGGTTTGTTTGTTTTCCCAGCTTCGACCTACTGAATGCATCGGTTGAGATCTTGTGCATTTTCTTCACATTCTTTGATGTCTTGTTTATTGTACTTCCCTCATCGCATTGTGCCTTGTGGGCTTTAAGATTTTGTTTGTGTTCAAGGCTAGTAGACTCTTGGACCCTTGATGTTTTTTTTTTTTTTTCTTGTTGCCTTTTGCACCGGAGCGTGTGGTGTTTGATATCTCTGGGTGTTCTACTTGTACTGCCCCATGTATCTATGTCTCTTTTTGTTTTGTGTTGTTTCAATTGTGTTTTGTCTTGCACGGCAGCAGAGGTTTTCTGTTCGTACCTATGATTTTGTATACAAGTTCCTATATTTCTTGCTCGACCCAAATCATTGTTTTTTTTGGACCCATGCAATACTGCACGGCTTGCTGTTTGTATTTTGTGTATCCTTGTGTTTCACTTGGTTAGTTTGCCCAAGTTTCCACTATGTTCTGTAATACTCATCATGTTTTTGTCACATATCGTGTGGTTTCCTGGATTGTGGGAACTTCTGTACCTTCATCGTAGTATATGCTTTTGTTGTGTTTTACATGTTCCTTTCTTTTTGTGCACTGCGTCGTACAGCCATGTTCTTGTAAATATGTTTACCTGTTGTTTTGTACTCTGCTCTCACTGTGCAAGTCATCGCATGCTGTAATATCGTAATCATTACTTTTGCTTGTGCAACATCTTCCTCAAGCATGTATTGTTCCTTATTAGTGATTTTAACATTTTGTCATCCTTAGTTGACTGCCGCATCACATTCACCTGTAATATTTCATCAGTATCGCTCATTGTTTTGTTGTTTATTTTGCCATATGTGGTACGCCTGTATTCCCTATGTGTTTGCCAATAAAGTATATTTTGAAATAACTGCTATAATTAATACATTGCCAGTGCCGTTAATGCCCACCAGATGGAGACGTCTCAATAGCTGAGCTCATCTTACGGATTTATGATGCCAGAAGCTGAGAGGAAAACATACATAGCGCCGTGGATTGTTGGACACCGTGGTGTAAGGCTTACGCATTCGGCTAGATTTTGAGAGATCTGGGATTCGATTTCCCAGCGGTGACCTAATAACAATTTTTCGGTTGTTGTGTGTTGCTAAAACGTGGAAAGAGCGATATTTTCGTTTATTCACTGACGCCACGTATTTGGAGGATTTTCGCAGGGGCAGATTTCCAATTAAGGCTCTACGAGACCCGCCATCTTGTATTGCTGCCTTCTCTTGTTAACCAACGGGCAAGCGTATTTCACAAATTGCTCGGGCAATTTTGCACATTTTGGAACACCGTTTGTGGCTAACGCAAGATATATGATAAATAAAAAGTTCCCTGGTTTCAGAATTTTTATTGACCCTTCCCTTCATTTTTTATCTGCAGCGACAGTCGTACGAAGGCGTCTTCCATAGTTTTATTAATTAATGAAAAATACTTAAAGAGTCGAAAATGAAAATCTGAAACCAGGAAACTCTTTATTTATCATATATCTGGCGTTAGCCACAAACGGTGTTCCAAAATGTGCAAAATTGCCCGAGCAATTTGTGAAATACGCTTGCCCGTTGGTTAACAAGAGAAGGCAGCAATACAAGATGGCGGGTCTCGTAGAGCCTTAAGCGCACTAGGCGCTCGCGTAGGGCCCCAGAACGTGAGGAGCCCCGAAAACGTATAATTGTATTGCCTGTATTGTTTTGCTTTTCACAAACCGAAACAAATCAATCCTTAAAGCGACTACTTTATCTGCATTATCAGCAATTGATATTTTGCTTTCTCATAGTAGTAACATATTCTGTATTTATTTATTTTGCTGTTGTTGATACTCAAATTTTTGGGTTCTTATCGATGTACTTGTTTTGAAAGGAATAGTTAAAATCATTCAGCAGCCTTCCTCTTAGTTGAATAGTTTCTTCAAAATCGAACATTAATTTTTTTTTTTTTGAATTTTTGATTTGACAGCCCTTAGGGGTAAATTCATGAAGTATGCGGGATATTTAAAGTGTCAAACTTAATATCCTTTGGTTTCCTATTAGCTGCAAAAATATTTTTTGAAATATCTGTAAAAACAGAAAAGTTTGATTTGCACGGACAGACAAAGCGATTATATTAACACTGTTTTTTACAAAACGTTCTAATAATAGAACGATAGAACGGCATTTTAAAAGAGATAAAAACTCTTTTCTTGACTATGTTATTATGTTTTTAATCTGACGGATGAAAGTTTCTGAACGATGAGAAGGGGTGGAGGGTTAGAGAACGAATCTGGGTTGGACCCTTTCCTTCGTTTCGTTTGGTGATACTTCCGGTTTAGAGACCGATTTGTGTCTATGGGTAGGATTCTGAGTCCGATCCTTTCCTTCGTTTCTTTCGGTATGCTTCTGGTTTAGAGGACGGTTTGTGTCTAGGGGTAGGATTCTGAGTCCGATCCTTTCCTTCGTTTCTTTCGGTATGCTTCAGGTTTAGAGAACGGTTTGTGTCTATGGGTAGGATTCTGAGTCCGATCCTTTCCTTCGTTTCTTTCGGTATGCTTCAGGTTTAGAGAACGGTTTGTGTCTAGGGGTAGGATTCTGAGTCCGATCCTTTCCTTCGTTTCTTTCGGTATGCTTCAGGTTTAGAGAACGGTTTGTGTCTAGGGGTAGGATTCTGAGTCCGATCCTTTCCTTCGTTTCTTTCGGTATGCTTCAGGTTTAGAGAACGGTTTGTGTCTAGGGGTAGGATTCTGAGTCCGATCCTTTCCTTCGTTTCTTTCGGTATGCTTCAGGTTTAGAGAACGGTTTGTGTCTAGGGGTAGGATTCTGAGTCCGATCCTTTCCTTCGTTTCTTTCGGTATGCTTCAGGTTTAGAGAACGGTTTGTGTCTAGGGGTAGGATTCTGAGTCCGATCCTTTCCTTCGTTTCTTTCGGTATGCTTCAGGTTTAGAGAACGGTTTGTGTCTAGGGGTAGGATTCTGAGTCCGATCCTTTCCTTCGTTTCTTTCGGTATGCTTCAGGTTTAGAGAACGGTTTGTGTCTAGGGGTAGGATTCTGAGTCCGATCCTTTCCTTCGTTTCTTTCGGTATGCTTCAGGTTTAGAGAACGGTTTGTGTCTAGGGGTAGGATTCTGAGTCCGATCCTTTCCTTCGTTTCTTTCGGTATGCTTCAGGTTTAGAGAACGGTTTGTGTCTAGGGGTAGGATTCTGAGTCCGATCCTTTCCTTCGTTTCTTTCGGTATGCTTCAGGTTTAGAGAACGGTTTGTGTCTAGGGGTAGGATTCTGAGTCCGATCCTTTCCTTCGTTTCTTTCGGTATGCTTCAGGTTTAGAGAACGGTTTGTGTCTAGGGGTAGGATTCTGAGTCCGATCCTTTCCTTCGTTTCTTTCGGTATGCTTCAGGTTTAGAGAACGGTTTGTGTCTAGGGGTAGGATTCTGAGTCCGATCCTTTCCTTCGTTTCTTTCGGTATGCTTCAGGTTTAGAGAACGGTTTGTGTCTAGGGGTAGGATTCTGAGTCCGATCCTTTCCTTCGTTTCTTTCGGTATGCTTCAGGTTTAGAGAACGGTTTGTGTCTAGGGGTAGGATTCTGAGTCCGATCCTTTCCTTCGTTTCTTTCGGTATGCTTCAGGTTTAGAGAACGGTTTGTGTCTAGGGGTAGGATTCTGAGTCCGATCCTTTCCTTCGTTTCTTTCGGTATGCTTCAGGTTTAGAGAACGGTTTGTGTCTAGGGGTAGGATTCTGAGTCCGATCCTTTCCTTCGTTTCTTTCGGTATGCTTCAGGTTTAGAGAACGGTTTGTGTCTAGGGGTAGGATTCTGAGTCCGATCCTTTCCTTCGTTTCTTTCGGTATGCTTCAGGTTTAGAGAACGGTTTGTGTCTAGGGGTAGGATTCTGAGTCCGATCCTTTCCTTCGTTTCTTTCGGTATGCTTCAGGTTTAGAGAACGGTTTGTGTCTAGGGGTAGGATTCTGAGTCCGATCCTTTCCTTCGTTTCTTTCGGTATGCTTCAGGTTTAGAGAACGGTTTGTGTCTAGGGGTAGGATTCTGAGTCCGATCCTTTCCTTCGTTTCTTTCGGTATGCTTCAGGTTTAGAGAACGGTTTGTGTCTAGGGGTAGGATTCTGAGTCCGATCCTTTCCTTCGTTTCTTTCGGTATGCTTCAGGTTTAGAGAACGGTTTGTGTCTAGGGGTAGGATTCTGAGTCCGATCCTTTCCTTCGTTTCTTTCGGTATGCTTCAGGTTTAGAGAACGGTTTGTGTCTAGGGGTAGGATTCTGAGTCCGATCCTTTCCTTCGTTTCTTTCGGTATGCTTCAGGTTTAGAGAACGGTTTGTGTCTAGGGGTAGGATTCTGAGTCCGATCCTTTCCTTCGTTTCTTTCGGTATGCTTCAGGTTTAGAGAACGGTTTGTGTCTAGGGGTAGGATTCTGAGTCCGATCCTTTCCTTCGTTTCTTTCGGTATGCTTCAGGTTTAGAGAACGGTTTGTGTCTAGGGGTAGGATTCTGAGTCCGATCCTTTCCTTCGTTTCTTTCGGTATGCTTCAGGTTTAGAGGACGGTTTGTGTCTAGGGGTAGGATTCTGAGTCCGATCCTTTCCTTCGTTTCTTTCGGTATGCTTCAGGTTTAGAGAACGGTTTGTGTCTAGGGGTAGGATTCTGAGTCCGATCCTTTCCTTCGTTTCTTTCGGTATGCTTCAGGTTTAGAGGACGGTTTGTGTCTATGGGTAGGATTCTGAGTCCGATCCTTTCCTTCGTTTCTTTCGGTATGCTTCAGGTTTAGAGAACGGTTTGTGTCTATGGGTAGGATTCTGAGTCCGATCCTTTCCTTCGTTTCTTTCGGTATGCTTCATGTTTAGAGAACGGTTTGTGTCTAGGGGTAGGATTCTGAGTCCGATTCTTTCCTTCGTTTCTTTCGGTATGCTTCAGGTTTAGAGAACGGTTTGTGTCTAGGGGTAGGATTCTGAGTCCGATCCTTTCCTTCGTTTCTTTCGGTATACTTCAGGTTTAGAGAACGGTTTGTGTCTAGGGGTAGGATTCTGAGTCCGATCCTTTCCTTCGTTTCTTTCGGTATGCTTCAGGTTTAGAGAACGGTTTGTGTCTAGGGGTAGGATTCTGAGTCCGATCCTTTCCTTCGTTTCTTTCGGTATGCTTCAGGTTTAGAGGACGGTTTGTGTCTAGGGGTAGGATTCTGAGTCCGATCCTTTCCTTCGTTTCTTTCGGTATGCTTCAGGTTTAGAGAACGGTTTGTGTCTATGGGTAGGATTCTGAGTCCGATCCTTTCCTTCGTTTCTTTCGGTATGCTTCATGTTTAGAGAACGGTTTGTGTCTAGGGGTAGGATTCTGAGTCCGATTCTTTCCTTCGTTTCTTTCGGTATGCTTCAGGTTTAGAGAACGGTTTGTGTCTAGGGGTAGGATTCTGAGTCCGATCCTTTCCTTCGTTTCTTTCGGTATACTTCAGGTTTAGAGAACGGTTTGTGTCTAGGGGTAGGATTCTGAGTCCGATCCTTTCCTTCGTTTCTTTCGGTATGCTTCAGGTTTAGAGAACGGTTTGTGTCTAGGGGTAGGATTCTGAGTCCGATTCTTTCCTTCGTTTCTTTCGGTATGCTTCAGGTTTAGAGAACGGTTTGTGTCTAGGGGTAGGATTCTGAGTCCGATCCTTTCCTTCGTTTCTTTCGGTATACTTCAGGTTTAGAGAACGGTTTGTGTCTAGGGGTAGGATTCTGAGTCCGATCCTTTCCTTCGTTTCTTTCGGTATGCTTCAGGTTTAGAGAACGGTTTGTGTCTAGGGGTAGGATTCTGAGTCCGATCCTTTCCTTCGTTTCTTTCGGTATGCTTCAGGTTTAGAGAACGGTTTGTGTCTAGGGGTAGGATTCTGAGTCCGATCCTTTCCTTCGTTTCTTTCGGTATGCTTCAGGTTTAGAGAACGGTTTGTGTCTAGGGGTAGGATTCTGAGTCCGATCCTTTCCTTCGTTTCTTTCGGTATGCTTCAGGTTTAGAGGACGGTTTGTGTCTATGGGTAGGATTCTGAGTCCGATCCTTTCCTTCGTTTCTTTCGGTATGCTTCAGGTTTAGAGGACGGTTTGTGTCTATGGGTAGGATTCTGAGTCCGATCCTTTCCTTCGTTTCTTTCGGTATGCTTCATGTTTAGAGAACGGTTTGTGTCTAGGGGTAGGATTCTGAGTCCGATTCTTTCCTTCGTTTCTTTCGGTATGCTTCAGGTTTAGAGAACGGTTTGTGTCTAGGGGTAGGATTCTGAGTCCGATCCTTTCCTTCGTTTCTTTCGGTATGCTTCAGGTTTAGAGAACGGTTTGTGTCTAGGGGTAGGATTCTGAGTCCGATCCTTTCCTTCGTTTCTTTCGGTATGCTTCAGGTTTAGAGAACGGTTTGTGTCTAGGGGTAGGATTCTGAGTCCGATCCTTTCCTTCGTTTCTTTCGGTATGCTTCAGGTTTAGAGAACGGTTTGTGTCTAGGGGTAGGATTCTGAGTCCGATCCTTTCCTTCGTTTCTTTCGGTATACTTCAGGTTTAGAGAACGGTTTGTGTCTAGGGGTAGGATTCTGAGTCCGATCCTTTCCTTCGTTTCTTTCGGTATGCTTCAGGTTTAGAGAACGGTTTGTGTCTAGGGGTAGGATTCTGAGTCCGATCCTTTCCTTCGTTTCTTTCGGTATGCTTCAGGTTTAGAGAACGGTTTGTGTCTAGGGGTAGGATTCTGAGTCCGATCCTTTCCTTCGTTTCTTTCGGTATACTTCAGGTTTAGAGAACGGTTTGTGTCTAGGGGTAGGATTCTGAGTCCGATCCTTTCCTTCGTTTCTTTCGGTATGCTTCAGGTTTAGAGAACGGTTTGTGTCTAGGGGTAGGATTCTGAGTCCGATCCTTTCCTTCGTTTCTTTCGGTATGCTTCAGGTTTAGAGAACGGTTTGTGTCTAGGGGTAGGATTCTGAGTCCGATCCTTTCCTTCGTTTCTTTCGGTATGCTTCAGGTTTAGAGGACGGTTTGTGTCTAGGGGTAGGATTCTGAGTCCGATCCTTTCCTTCGTTTCTTTCGGTATGCTTCAGGTTTAGAGAACGGTTTGTGTCTAGGGGTAGGATTCTGAGTCCGATCCTTTCCTTCGTTTCTTTCGGTATGCTTCAGGTTTAGAGAACGGTTTGTGTCTATGGGTAGGATTCTGAGTCCGATCCTTTCCTTCGTTTCTTTCGGTATGCTTCAGGTTTAGAGAACGGTTTGTGTCTAGGGGTAGGATTCTGAGTCCGATCCTTTCCTTCGTTTCTTTCGGTATGCTTCAGGTTTAGAGAACGGTTTGTGTCTAGGGGTAGGATTCTGAGTCCGATCCTTTCCTTCGTTTCTTTCGGTATGCTTCAGGTTTAGAGAACGGTTTGTGTCTAGGGGTAGGATTCTGAGTCCGATCCTTTCCTTCGTTTCTTTCGGTATGCTTCAGGTTTAGAGAACGGTTTGTGTCTAGGGGTAGGATTCTGAGTCCGATCCTTTCCTTCGTTTCTTTCGGTATGCTTCAGGTTTAGAGAACGGTTTGTGTCTAGGGGTAGGATTCTGAGTCCGATCCTTTCCTTCGTTTCTTTCGGTATGCTTCAGGTTTAGAGAACGGTTTGTGTCTAGGGGTAGGATTCTGAGTCCGATCCTTTCCTTCGTTTCTTTCGGTATGCTTCAGGTTTAGAGAACGGTTTGTGTCTAGGGGTAGGATTCTGAGTCCGATCCTTTCCTTCGTTTCTTTCGGTATGCTTCAGGTTTAGAGAACGGTTTGTGTCTAGGGGTAGGATTCTGAGTCCGATCCTTTCCTTCGTTTCTTTCGGTATGCTTCAGGTTTAGAGAACGGTTTGTGTCTAGGGGTAGGATTCTGAGTCCGATCCTTTCCTTCGTTTCTTTCGGTATGCTTCAGGTTTAGAGAACGGTTTGTGTCTAGGGGTAGGATTCTGAGTCCGATCCTTTCCTTCGTTTCTTTCGGTATGCTTCAGGTTTAGAGAACGGTTTGTGTCTAGGGGTAGGATTCTGAGTCCGATCCTTTCCTTCGTTTCTTTCGGTATGCTTCAGGTTTAGAGAACGGTTTGTGTCTAGGGGTAGGATTCTGAGTCCGATCCTTTCCTTCGTTTCTTTCGGTATGCTTCAGGTTTAGAGAACGGTTTGTGTCTAGGGGTAGGATTCTGAGTCCGATCCTTTCCTTCGTTTCTTTCGGTATGCTTCAGGTTTAGAGAACGGTTTGTGTCTAGGGGTAGGATTCTGAGTCCGATCCTTTCCTTCGTTTCTTTCGGTATGCTTCAGGTTTAGAGAACGGTTTGTGTCTAGGGGTAGGATTCTGAGTCCGATCCTTTCCTTCGTTTCTTTCGGTATGCTTCAGGTTTAGAGAACGGTTTGTGTCTAGGGGTAGGATTCTGAGTCCGATCCTTTCCTTCGTTTCTTTCGGTATGCTTCAGGTTTAGAGAACGGTTTGTGTCTAGGGGTAGGATTCTGAGTCCGATCCTTTCCTTCGTTTCTTTCGGTATGCTTCAGGTTTAGAGAACGGTTTGTGTCTAGGGGTAGGATTCTGAGTCCGATCCTTTCCTTCGTTTCTTTCGGTATGCTTCAGGTTTAGAGAACGGTTTGTGTCTAGGGGTAGGATTCTGAGTCCGATCCTTTCCTTCGTTTCTTTCGGTATGCTTCAGGTTTAGAGAACGGTTTGTGTCTAGGGGTAGGATTCTGAGTCCGATCCTTTCCTTCGTTTCTTTCGGTATGCTTCAGGTTTAGAGAACGGTTTGTGTCTAGGGGTAGGATTCTGAGTCCGATCCTTTCCTTCGTTTCTTTCGGTATGCTTCAGGTTTAGAGAACGGTTTGTGTCTAGGGGTAGGATTCTGAGTCCGATCCTTTCCTTCGTTTCTTTCGGTATGCTTCAGGTTTAGAGAACGGTTTGTGTCTAGGGGTAGGATTCTGAGTCCGATCCTTTCCTTCGTTTCTTTCGGTATGCTTCAGGTTTAGAGAACGGTTTGTGTCTAGGGGTAGGATTCTGAGTCCGATCCTTTCCTTCGTTTCTTTCGGTATGCTTCAGGTTTAGAGAACGGTTTGTGTCTAGGGGTAGGATTCTGAGTCCGATCCTTTCCTTCGTTTCTTTCGGTATGCTTCAGGTTTAGAGAACGGTTTGTGTCTAGGGGTAGGATTCTGAGTCCGATCCTTTCCTTCGTTTCTTTCGGTATGCTTCAGGTTTAGAGAACGGTTTGTGTCTAGGGGTAGGATTCTGAGTCCGATCCTTTCCTTCGTTTCTTTCGGTATGCTTCAGGTTTAGAGAACGGTTTGTGTCTAGGGGTAGGATTCTGAGTCCGATCCTTTCCTTCGTTTCTTTCGGTATGCTTCAGGTTTAGAGAACGGTTTGTGTCTAGGGGTAGGATTCTGAGTCCGATCCTTTCCTTCGTTTCTTTCGGTATGCTTCAGGTTTAGAGAACGGTTTGTGTCTAGGGGTAGGATTCTGAGTCCGATCCTTTCCTTCGTTTCTTTCGGTATGCTTCAGGTTTAGAGAACGGTTTGTGTCTAGGGGTAGGATTCTGAGTCCGATCCTTTCCTTCGTTTCTTTCGGTATGCTTCAGGTTTAGAGAACGGTTTGTGTCTAGGGGTAGGATTCTGAGTCCGATCCTTTCCTTCGTTTCTTTCGGTATGCTTCAGGTTTAGAGAACGGTTTGTGTCTAGGGGTAGGATTCTGAGTCCGATCCTTTCCTTCGTTTCTTTCGGTATGCTTCAGGTTTAGAGAACGGTTTGTGTCTAGGGGTAGGATTCTGAGTCCGATCCTTTCCTTCGTTTCTTTCGGTATGCTTCAGGTTTAGAGAACGGTTTGTGTCTAGGGGTAGGATTCTGAGTCCGATCCTTTCCTTCGTTTCTTTCGGTATGCTTCAGGTTTAGAGAACGGTTTGTGTCTAGGGGTAGGATTCTGAGTCCGATCCTTTCCTTCGTTTCTTTCGGTATGCTTCAGGTTTAGAGAACGGTTTGTGTCTAGGGGTAGGATTCTGAGTCCGATCCTTTCCTTCGTTTCTTTCGGTATGCTTCAGGTTTAGAGAACGGTTTGTGTCTAGGGGTAGGATTCTGAGTCCGATCCTTTCCTTCGTTTCTTTCGGTATGCTTCAGGTTTAGAGAACGGTTTGTGTCTAGGGGTAGGATTCTGAGTCCGATCCTTTCCTTCGTTTCTTTCGGTATGCTTCAGGTTTAGAGAACGGTTTGTGTCTAGGGGTAGGATTCTGAGTCCGATCCTTTCCTTCGTTTCTTTCGGTATGCTTCAGGTTTAGAGAACGGTTTGTGTCTAGGGGTAGGATTCTGAGTCCGATCCTTTCCTTCGTTTCTTTCGGTATGCTTCAGGTTTAGAGAACGGTTTGTGTCTAGGGGTAGGATTCTGAGTCCGATCCTTTCCTTCGTTTCTTTCGGTATGCTTCAGGTTTAGAGAACGGTTTGTGTCTAGGGGTAGGATTCTGAGTCCGATCCTTTCCTTCGTTTCTTTCGGTATGCTTCAGGTTTAGAGAACGGTTTGTGTCTAGGGGTAGGATTCTGAGTCCGATCCTTTCCTTCGTTTCTTTCGGTATGCTTCAGGTTTAGAGAACGGTTTGTGTCTAGGGGTAGGATTCTGAGTCCGATCCTTTCCTTCGTTTCTTTCGGTATGCTTCAGGTTTAGAGAACGGTTTGTGTCTAGGGGTAGGATTCTGAGTCCGATCCTTTCCTTCGTTTCTTTCGGTATGCTTCAGGTTTAGAGAACGGTTTGTGTCTAGGGGTAGGATTCTGAGTCCGATCCTTTCCTTCGTTTCTTTCGGTATGCTTCAGGTTTAGAGAACGGTTTGTGTCTAGGGGTAGGATTCTGAGTCCGATCCTTTCCTTCGTTTCTTTCGGTATGCTTCAGGTTTAGAGAACGGTTTGTGTCTAGGGGTAGGATTCTGAGTCCGATCCTTTCCTTCGTTTCTTTCGGTATGCTTCAGGTTTAGAGAACGGTTTGTGTCTAGGGGTAGGATTCTGAGTCCGATCCTTTCCTTCGTTTCTTTCGGTATGCTTCAGGTTTAGAGAACGGTTTGTGTCTAGGGGTAGGATTCTGAGTCCGATTCCTTTCCTTCGTTTCTTTCGGTATGCTTCAGGTTTAGAGAACGGTTTGTGTCTAGGGGTAGGATTCTGAGTCCGATCCTTTCCTTCGTTTCTTTCGGTATGCTTCAGGTTTAGAGAACGGTTTGTGTCTAGGGGTAGGATTCTGAGTCCGATCCTTTCCTTCGTTTCTTTCGGTATGCTTCAGGTTTAGAGAACGGTTTGTGTCTAGGGGTAGGATTCTGAGTCCGATCCTTTCCTTCGTTTCTTTCGGTATGCTTCAGGTTTAGAGAACGGTTTGTGTCTAGGGGTAGGATTCTGAGTCCGATCCTTTCCTTCGTTTCTTTCGGTATGCTTCAGGTTTAGAGAACGGTTTGTGTCTAGGGGTAGGATTCTGAGTCCGATCCTTTCCTTCGTTTCTTTCGGTATGCTTCAGGTTTAGAGAACGGTTTGTGTCTAGGGGTAGGATTCTGAGTCCGATCCTTTCCTTCGTTTCTTTCGGTATGCTTCAGGTTTAGAGAACGGTTTGTGTCTAGGGGTAGGATTCTGAGTCCGATCCTTTCCTTCGTTTCTTTCGGTATGCTTCAGGTTTAGAGAACGGTTTGTGTCTAGGGGTAGGATTCTGAGTCCGATCCTTTCCTTCGTTTCTTTCGGTATGCTTCAGGTTTAGAGAACGGTTTGTGTCTAGGGGTAGGATTCTGAGTCCGATCCTTTCCTTCGTTTCTTTCGGTATGCTTCAGGTTTAGAGAACGGTTTGTGTCTAGGGGTAGGATTCTGAGTCCGATCCTTTCCTTCGTTTCTTTCGGTATGCTTCAGGTTTAGAGAACGGTTTGTGTCTAGGGGTAGGATTCTGAGTCCGATCCTTTCCTTCGTTTCTTTCGGTATGCTTCAGGTTTAGAGAACGGTTTGTGTCTAGGGGTAGGATTCTGAGTCCGATCCTTTCCTTCGTTTCTTTCGGTATGCTTCAGGTTTAGAGAACGGTTTGTGTCTAGGGGTAGGATTCTGAGTCCGATCCTTTCCTTCGTTTCTTTCGGTATGCTTCAGGTTTAGAGAACGGTTTGTGTCTAGGGGTAGGATTCTGAGTCCGATCCTTTCCTTCGTTTCTTTCGGTATGCTTCAGGTTTAGAGAACGGTTTGTGTCTAGGGGTAGGATTCTGAGTCCGATCCTTTCCTTCGTTTCTTTCGGTATGCTTCAGGTTTAGAGAACGGTTTGTGTCTAGGGGTAGGATTCTGAGTCCGATCCTTTCCTTCGTTTCTTTCGGTATGCTTCAGGTTTAGAGAACGGTTTGTGTCTAGGGGTAGGATTCTGAGTCCGATCCTTTCCTTCGTTTCTTTCGGTATGCTTCAGGTTTAGAGAACGGTTTGTGTCTAGGGGTAGGATTCTGAGTCCGATCCTTTCCTTCGTTTCTTTCGGTATGCTTCAGGTTTAGAGAACGGTTTGTGTCTAGGGGTAGGATTCTGAGTCCGATCCTTTCCTTCGTTTCTTTCGGTATGCTTCAGGTTTAGAGAACGGTTTGTGTCTAGGGGTAGGATTCTGAGTCCGATCCTTTCCTTCGTTTCTTTCGGTATGCTTCAGGTTTAGAGAACGGTTTGTGTCTAGGGGTAGGATTCTGAGTCCGATCCTTTCCTTCGTTTCTTTCGGTATGCTTCAGGTTTAGAGAACGGTTTGTGTCTAGGGGTAGGATTCTGAGTCCGATCCTTTCCTTCGTTTCTTTCGGTATGCTTCAGGTTTAGAGAACGGTTTGTGTCTAGGGGTAGGATTCTGAGTCCGATCCTTTCCTTCGTTTCTTTCGGTATGCTTCAGGTTTAGAGAACGGTTTGTGTCTAGGGGTAGGATTCTGAGTCCGATCCTTTCCTTCGTTTCTTTCGGTATGCTTCAGGTTTAGAGAACGGTTTGTGTCTAGGGGTAGGATTCTGAGTCCGATCCTTTCCTTCGTTTCTTTCGGTATGCTTCAGGTTTAGAGAACGGTTTGTGTCTAGGGGTAGGATTCTGAGTCCGATCCTTTCCTTCGTTTCTTTCGGTATGCTTCAGGTTTAGAGAACGGTTTGTGTCTAGGGGTAGGATTCTGAGTCCGATCCTTTCCTTCGTTTCTTTCGGTATGCTTCAGGTTTAGAGAACGGTTTGTGTCTAGGGGTAGGATTCTGAGTCCGATCCTTTCCTTCGTTTCTTTCGGTATGCTTCAGGTTTAGAGAACGGTTTGTGTCTAGGGGTAGGATTCTGAGTCCGATCCTTTCCTTCGTTTCTTTCGGTATGCTTCAGGTTTAGAGAACGGTTTGTGTCTAGGGGTAGGATTCTGAGTCCGATCCTTTCCTTCGTTTCTTTCGGTATGCTTCAGGTTTAGAGAACGGTTTGTGTCTAGGGGTAGGATTCTGAGTCCGATCCTTTCCTTCGTTTCTTTCGGTATGTACTTCAGGTTTAGAGAACGGTTTGTGTCTAGGGGTAGGATTCTGAGTCCGATCCTTTCCTTCGTTTCTTTCGGTATGCTTCAGGTTTAGAGAACGGTTTGTGTCTAGGGGTAGGATTCTGAGTCCGATCCTTTCCTTCGTTTCTTTCGGTATGCTTCAGGTTTAGAGAACGGTTTGTGTCTAGGGGTAGGATTCTGAGTCCGATCCTTTCCTTCGTTTCTTTCGGTATGCTTCAGGTTTAGAGAACGGTTTGTGTCTAGGGGTAGGATTCTGAGTCCGATCCTTTCCTTCGTTTCTTTCGGTATGCTTCAGGTTTAGAGAACGGTTTGTGTCTAGGGGTAGGATTCTGAGTCCGATCCTTTCCTTCGTTTCTTTCGGTATGCTTCAGGTTTAGAGAACGGTTTGTGTCTAGGGGTAGGATTCTGAGTCCGATTCCTTTCCTTCGTTTCTTTCGGTATGCTTCAGGTTTAGAGAACGGTTTGTGTTTAGGGGTAGGATTCTGAGTCGGATCCTATCTTTCGTTGACAGTTACCGGTTTAGTGAAGGATTTTTCAGTTTAAATTTTTTTTTTAATTCCTACGGAATTTTTCTCCTCGGTTTATGTGCAAGTTCGTTTCGAAACATTTATTGGCGCAGGAACATATAAATATAAGCGTTTCCAATCTTTCGCATATCAACCAGATGGCTTTTTGTCTAACCTCCTTGAAAAAGTCATCTGGATGATGTGCCAAAGCTTGGAAACGCTCTTTATATAGGGTGATTCATAAAGAAATATGCAGTTTCCAGATGCTGTAAAACAGTAACAGTTGAAGACACGGACCACAACTGCGGACCTTTAGGTAGATGTACTCATAAAGTTTGTGTCCCGCTACCGAGGGAAGTGACGTATAGGCGATAGCGCGCGTGTCACGTGACTAGTCAGTCAAAATGGCAGCGTCTTCAGTGGAGAGAAGGCGTTTTGTGTTCTTGAATTGAGCAAAACGGAATCTGTAACTGTTGTGCAACGGCATTTTCGATCACGATTCGAAAAAGAACCTCCAACCAGAAAATCTATCCACGATTGGCATGCATAATTTGAAACTACGGGCTGTTTGGGTAAACTTAAAAGTCCTAGACGACCGCGTGTATCGGAAGAAGTCGTTGATAGTGTTTGCAAAGCCATTCAACGAAGCTCGAGAAAATCAACGCGGAGGGTGAGTCTTGAAGTGCAGATTTCACAGCCCACTGTCTGGAGAATTTTGAGAAAGAAGCTGAAAATGATTCCATACAAAGTGCAGATGTTGCAAAATCTCAGTGCACTTGATTCAGATATCTTACCTCGCGTTTGGGCGGAAATTGATTAACGGCTCCATGTGTGTCGTGTGACTAAGGGTGCACACATAGTACATCTGTGACTGTCTCTAAAAAAACTTGAAACATTCTCCTACAATTGTGTTACAGGTAACATAAAATATCTTACATTGTTTTTGTTTTATAGTGCGTTGAAACTGTATACTTCTTTATGAATCACCCTGTACATTCCTGCGCCAGTAAATCGGATCACTAGTATAGTTTTACTATTTTCTACATAATTGGTGTATGTGTTCCTCGTTATTAATTCGTTTCGAAATGTTCACATAATTAACTGCAGTTGTACACTTTTGAATAACAAATCTTTCTTTGACCAGAATATGAACCTCGCCCAGACACAAAGGTGGAATTTTTTATTTCTAGTGAAAAATAATTCTGACTGATTCATTCGTTTGTTTGTTTTTTCGAAGTACTGGTTCGCGAACAGCACATCTCTGCAGGGAGGGCAGCTGTGCCAACCCCACCCCCTCCCCCGAAGTAAGCTTCCGGATTCGTCGCTGCTTGGGGGGAAGAGGGGATGAAATATCCGTTACCACAATAACCTAAATATTGGGTTGGAAAGAAAGTAATGTCTGATGGGTACCTGAAGTCGAAGTCCCGGCCACGGCGCACCTTGGCCACTGAGATTGGGTAGCACACCGGAATGACATCGGCAGGTAAGTGGCTTAAATCAGTGGTAATTAGCCGTCAGAAGGCAAATCGGCAGTTGACACCCGATTTGAAGGAGAGAAGGGTGGAAGTCTGTTCTGATTTGCTGGAAGCGTTTGAAGCCAATGAAGACATGTTTTTTTTTTTTTTCGATCTGGTGACAGGGGATGAAACATGGGTGTATCTTTACGATCCGGAATATAGGTGTAAGCACCAGCCAACATGGAAATACACAAGGAGCACATCCGACATTGCGTGCTGTATGAGTTTCGTCGCGGTAGCACCCCCGCAGGTGCTGCAAGGAACATTGCCAGCTCTAATGCCATATCCCATCGTCAGGTTGTCGTTGGTTCGAACGGTTTCGAGAGGGGAATTTTGACCTGCCAGACCGTCCCAAAGCCGGATATGGACATGATGAAGACACGCACCCGTGGAAATGGACATGCTGAAGACCTGCAATAGTGGATATGGACATGCTGAAGGCCCGCAACAGTGGATATGGACATACTGAAGACCCGCAACACTGAATATGGACATGATGAAGACCCACAACACTGAATATGGATATGATGAAGACCCGCACAAGTGGATATGGACATGCTGAAGACCCGCAACAGTGGATATGGACATGCTGAAGACCCGCACCAGTGGACATGGACATGATGAAGACCCGCAACAATGGATATGGACATGCTGAAGACCCGCACCAGTGGATATGGGCATGCTGAAGACCCGCAACACTGAATATGGACATGATGAAGACCCACAACACTGAATATGGACATGATGAAGACCCGCACAAGTGGATATGGACATGCTGAAGACCCGCACCAGTGGATATGGACATGACGAAGACCCGCAACAGTGGACATGGACATGATGAAGAACCGCAACAATGGATATGGACATGCTGAAGACCCGCAGCAGTGGCCATGGACAAGCTGAAGACCCGCAATGGTAGCTATGGACATGCTGAAGACCCGCACAGTGGATATGGACATGCTGAAGGCCCGCAACAGTGGATATGGACATGCTGAAGACCTTAATGAAGATCGACCCACGTGTAATCATGCGGGAGTTGGCCGAACAGCTGGGTACTACCCACACAAGCATTATCATGCACCTGCGTCTACGTGGAAAGGTACACAAGAGGGAAGTTCGAGTACTTTATCAACTCACAATTAATCAGAAAGGGAATCGCGTGTGTGCATGCGTTTCCCTACTTGCACGTGACCAAGTTGAACCATTCTTCGACCGCATTGTGACAGGTGACGAGAAATGGGTCCATAATAACAATGTCAGCACCCGGAAACAGGGGTTGTACCTAAAACAGAAGCCCATGCCGACTCCCAAAGCCGGCTTACACCCACGTAAGGTCCTACTCTCTGTTTAATGGGATATCTGGGGTGTCGTGTTTTGCGCGCACGTACTCACTTCTTTGCGTCCAAGTCAGCACAATTCTACAGGGACGGTATTCAACAGCTGCTCAGACGTGGCAAGCAATGGCGATTACATGTTGTTCCGATTTGTACTTGTATGTACGGTAATTAACGCTTTTCTGTTGCCTTGGATTTGCAGATATTGCTTTCTTTTCAACCCGATATGATGTGATATGCTATTCACAAAATCCTGTCTCGTTACAGAACTTCGAAATCAGTTCCTCCAACCGACGATTTAAATTTAATAGTTAATGAGGCCTCAGATATTCCCACGAATCACTCCTATTACCTAAGATTTTGTCGTCAAATGGATACAAAAAGAGTGAGAACAGAAGTTTTCCTTTTATACATGAAAGGAATTGTGGGAAAGTATCTGAAAATTGAGAATTTTCTCCTTTTAACCGGAGAATGATGAACAAGAGTAAGCGTGAAACTCAGGTTTTTCCCGTCGTTCGTTTTACGCAAAAGGTTGAATCAAGAATACTTCGTTAATTAACGAAAGGAACCACGGAAAATGGCTTGTGAATTTCAGGATTTTTTTCTACAGTGCAGATTCAGTATTGATGAAGAATAGCTGGTGAGTTGCCCCGGTGACGTAGTGGTCAAAGCGCTGGCTCATGTCCGAGATGGGTTCGGGTTCGAATCCCGGTGACGCATGGATGTTGTGTTTGTGTTACGGCTCTGGTTCTTCCCCCTTCTTTGCAACCAGTGGCCTTTAAAGTTGGGACGGACGACTGCTTATAACCCATTAAGCTGCCATGATGGTCGTTAAATCCCGAATCAATAAAAAAAAAAAAAAAAAAATTGGAGGTTCAGATGTGGCGTTCAGTATAGAAACGGCGAGAAGCAACAAAAATTTGCACAGCTAATCAGCAAAAGCTTGATAGGCAGCATGCGTCACAATCAGGAGCGCAGCCACGGGGAGCTGTTCGTAGGGCGTGAGGCCCTTCCAGGAGGACTGTTTTGCGCCCTTCTTCGATCATAAAACTTAGCAAACTTAACGCCGAGTGGAGCAACCGAACATTTACTCAAATGTGTATTTAAAAAAAATGATCAGCATGTATTTATTCCTTTTTTACGTCTTTACTCTTCTAAACAGCCTTTTTGTCTTTTTTTCCCCCGAGCGTTGGATTACTGTGGTGTCTTCACGCAGTTGTTTTATGTAGCTGCTATTCTATAAAGCAGAAGCGAATGCTTCCCCATTCGCAGGATAATAACTTGATTACTTCCTGCAGGATTCAGTGAGTGCTGAATACTTTGGTTGTCGTTTGTGCAGCATTTCAGTTTATATTAGCAGGTGAACAATGGGGTTATGCACTGATGTATGCCGACAAATCAAAAAACTTAAGTTTTGGTTATTTCGCTCAGATGTACTGCTCAGTAGTCACAATGGGAGCACCCCTCCGGAGCAGCACAAGGCTAGTTAACGCTTTCCAACCATAGGGTGAAGAAGCGCGTATGCTCCAGCTTTGTCCGTCTGTCTGTCTCTCTCTCTCCGTCCTTCTGTATAGCCATCCTCTCGATAACTCGTGTAAAAATGGTTCAAATTCGATGAAATATTAGTGTGTGGTAGGGATGAAATATAGTGTTTGTATTACCTTCTTAAAAATGAATTGATGAGATGTTAGACCTGCGAACGAACCTTATTGAAAATGGACGAAATGGGGTGAAAGGTCAGGACATAGGAGCGGAATCCATTCCATTGCCCTTATGTGTCATAACTTACGTAAAAATGGTTCGATTTCGATGAAATTTTAATATGTCATTGGGGACTACCTGGGAACAACCCCCATTCAAAATGGGCGAAATGGAGTCAAAGCTCAGAACATATGAGCGGGATGCATTCCATTGCCCTTATGCACCATAACTTGCGTAAAAATGGTTCGATTTCGATGAAATTTTAATATGTCATTGGGGACTACCTGGGAACAACCCCCATTCAAAATGGGCGAAATGGAGTCAAAGCTCAGAACATATGAGCGGGATGCATTCCATTGCCCTTATGCATCATAACTTGCGTAAAAATGGTTCGATTTCGATGAAATTTTAATATGTCATTGGGGACTACCTGGGAACAACCCCATTCAAAATGAGCGAAATGGATTCAAAGCTCAGAACATATGAGCGGGATGCATTCCATTGCCCTTATGCATCATAACTTGCGTAAAAATGGTTCGATTTCGATAAAATTTTAGTATGTGGTAGAGGACCACCCTGGGGATGAACTCTATTGAAAATGGGCGAAATGGGGTCAAAGATCAGGACATAGGAGCGGGATCCAACTTATGCGTCATAACTTACGTAAAAATGCTTCGATTGTGACAAAACTTTATCATGTTGTTCCGGAGGTATACTGAACTTAAGTTTTGGTTATTTTTATTTCTGTTGAATATCATCGAAATGGGGGTCAAAGATCAGGGCCACAGGAGCGAGATTTATTCTACAGCCATTATCCTCATAAGTTGAGTAATAACTTGAGTAATGATTTCTGGTATGTTGGAAAGCGTATCATAATCAATGCATTGCATGATTTTACTAACTTGTGTGTATTATTCTCGTGCTGCTTTCAAAAAGAAACTATCTATATACTCGCATATAAGCCGATCTTGTGTATAAGCCGCGACCCCCAACTTCAGCAGTTAAAAATTGGTAAAAATCCAGGATCCCCATTATAAGCTGACCTTAAATTTCAAGATTTGTGGAAAACTTACTTATTATTATAAAATATGAAAATTTCTGATATTACCTTCTTAAAAATTCTTCAGATATGTGATTCAATGTCGGAGTTTCCAAAGAATTCCTGTAAATCCTCTTCCGTTCCGCTTGTGTCGTCAATATAAACATCGTCAGCAAATTCATCATTGTTCCTGTTGCCTCCACCTGAATCGTAAATCAGTTCATCTTCCGCTCCGTCCATGGCTTTATTCATACAGCAATTTTCGAAAGATTTTATTACTATTTCTGGTGAAATTGCGTCCCTCGCTTCTTTTACCCACGATGCAACAAGGCCAATGTCGGCCTTTTTCCAAACTTTTCCCACCTTTTGTTGTTTCCACGTCTGATGAATCCATTTCTGTTGTTGAAGTTTGTCTTTGAAAGGTTTTATCAAACTAACATGAAATGGCTACAAAGTGATGTTAAACCACCAGGTATTACTATCAGTGTACTATTAGTTTCCTTTGCCTTTTTATTTTAACATCTTCAGTTTTATGTGCTCTAAAGACATTCCATTCCACACGAGTGGTTGTTCTCCTCAGTAGCCAACTAATATATCTGATGTATGTCTCAGTGTGTGTCCGTTTCTACACCTGAGGTGACACAGCTCGCAGTCCCACTAGGAAACTAAAATAAGGGGATTCCTTCATGTTTGAAAGCAAGAAATTCCATGGACTCAATTTAAAACAGGATTAGGTGTTGCATTTATTATATTAGCAGCACCCGTTACAGTAGGAATTCTAGTCTTAGTGAAAAATTATCCCAGATTTTTTTTTCTTTTCTTAGTGACCCGCATGTAAGCCGACCCCCAACTTTAAAAACAGGGTTTCTTCCAAACACTTTCGGCTTGTATAAGAGCAGTGCTCAAAGTAGGCAGGTATACACTGGTATGGCATACAGGCCCTTCTTTTTTTCATAGTATTTCATACCGGCACTTTTTTATCCGGAATTTACGTAGTGGCACTAATTTTAGCAGTGGGAATTGCAGAAATGAATTGTTTTTTTGTCCCTGATTTACGAGCGCGCATTCTTAAATATAGAAATCTTATGTGCCTCGTGCCCTTGAAAAATAAACCGTAAAACATTGAAATCTTAAGGATAAAAATCTTATGCGCATAGAATTGTTAAACATAGAAATCTTACAAACCGTAAAATATAGTAATCTTAAGCATAGAAATTGTATGCGCCATAGAATGGAAAACGATTATTAAACCGTAAAAGATTGAGAACAACGTAGAATAGTAAAACATACAAAAGAAAACGATCATAAACCGTGAAACATAGAAATCTTATATGCATTAAATAGAAAACGATTATTAAATCGTAAAACATAGAAATCTTATGTGCATAGAATAGAAAACGATTATTAAATCGTAAAACATAGAAATCTAATAAACCGTAAAACATAGAAATCTAATAAACCGTAAAACATAGAAATGTTATGCGCATAGAATTCTTAAACATAAAAATCTTACAAACCGTAAAATATAGAAATCTAATAAACTGTAAAACATGGAAATCTTAAGCTTAGAAATCTTATGCGCATAGAATAGAAAACGATCATAAACCGTAAAACATAGAAATCTTAAATATAGAAATCTTATACGCATAGAATTCTTAAACATATAAATCTTATGTGCCTCGTGCCCTTGAAAAATAACCTTGAAAACCGTAAAGGCTAGGGGAGTGTTGTGCGCATTTCGAGGGTTGTCAGATTGCTATTTATTTAGGACTGAATATTTATTCTAATTGCAGAGGCCGACTTTCTAATTCATGGAAGTCCCCATTGGAATGGGGCTGTCTTCTGGGCTCGGGACCTTAAAGTTATGGGTTCAAGTTCAGCTGAATCACTAATGATTAGCCGAGGTTCGGAAGTCTAGTTAATCCGTTGGTCCCGGGTTTGAGAGTCATCATTGTAAACAAGTCTAACCCCAGTCCTCGGTGTAGCATAAGTAATACCCGCTCGGGTCCACAAACCAACCAATTCTAATCGACCGCCATTGTTTCTGACTTATGGCGCAATAGTATTGCACGGGATTGTATATTATATTTTCAAAAAAAGGAGTTTATCTTCCACGGATTTTTTTTTATATACTTTTTCAATTTTGGAGCTTTTCTGGCGAAGATATTTTTTCTGAAGTATTTTTAGTTAAATATTATCATACCGGCACTTCAAAATTTCCATTTCCAGCGCTGTATACGAGTATATACGATATTTCTTTTTCAGCTCCTTTTTCTTTTCATTTATAGTGCGTGAACAATAAAAATGGAAAATCCAAATGAAATTGTCCCATTCTCTCACAACATCAGATCATATGTGGAGGATTTTAGGAAAGGAGTGTCTGACCCCAGGTCTTAAACAACCCTTACAAATAGGAAGCTAGTTGATTTGGGCTAGAGTGCCCGATAGGAAAGTAATACGGAGGCAAGGTAGAAAGGGGAGGAAGACGCCCTTATTTATTACCGGGGGCCAGTATCCAGAACCCGACGGTTTAACGTGCCCATCCGTCGCACGGCGGATATTTGGTGTTTCGAGCATATCATCCGTTATTTTTGAGTGCATAACAAAAGGGATAAAGACAAATTTAATGTTATGTTATGTTAGGATATCCATTGCCAGAAGGGCGTACCTTCGATGGACAACTAAAATTTTAGACTGGATTCCACGGTACAGGGAAGGACCAAGAATAAGGAAACGTGGGAGATGGGTTGATGAAATTCGAAAGTATCCCACACAGCACAGAATATTTCGTATATGTTACAAGTGCGTAGCACTGAAACATTGAGACTTTTCAGATACGTTGCGCAGTGTAACAGTAATGTTTCAGAAACCTTACGGTTACGTCAAAATGTTCTCAAACGTTACATAACTTTGAAACATAACCGACGCGTTGCAGTGAAAGGTCTTTGTAACTTCAATATACCAACTTCATGTTACTGTTACGTATTTGAAAGATATTTGTAACTTCGTTACATTACTGTTACGTATTTGAAAGATATCTGTGGCGTCATCTTATTACCGTTACGTATTTACTTGCTGAACATTATAGTTTTAATAAACTTTGTAAAATTACAATAAAAAAATATTGCAATCGACAGCTGTTTCAAAAGTAACAGCAGTGGTATTACGAGTTGTTTACGTTTTCGCAGGTTCAACGCAGACCGCTGTCCGTTGGGAACAGTGGCTGCGTTTATATATTGATAACAAAAGAAAAAAAAAATCGCTTCCAAATGAGGGTGTTGAATTTCAATTATAAATGTGGAATAGACTATATTTAAGCGAAAAAACAAAAGAAAATCAAATTCGTCATTTCTCTAAATACCTACCAATATGAAATTTCTCAGTTTCAAATAAGAAAAAAAATGCTGATATATATATACTAATACAAAGTGATGTTCAATGCTTTTACAAGAAATGAAGATTTATCGATTGATGGAGAAAAGCTGGAGATAACAGATACGTACGTTTATCTTGGACAGCAGATATCAAGTGAGGGTCACATTGATGAAGAAATTAATCGGCGTACAAAACTTGCCTGGGGAGCTTTTGGAAGAAACAGCATAATATTCAAGAGCAATATGCCATTATGTCTTAAAAGAAAAGTGTTTGATCAATGCATCCTTCCAGTGCTTACGTATGGTGCAGAGACGTGGACCTTAACTAAAAGAGACATACAAAGGCTGCAGACAACTCAAATAAGCATGGAGAGGTGCATACTTGGTGTAACCAGGAGAGATAAGAAGAGGAACTCGTGGATCCGAAAAATGACAAGAGTGGAAGACATCATGATCAGAGTTAAATCCCTGAAATGGCAATGGGCTGGACATACTGCCAGAAGGACAGATCATCGATGGACAGCCGAAATTTTAGATTGGATTCCAAGGGACAGGAAAAGACCCAGAAGAAGACCACACGGGAGATGGGTGGATGAAATTCGAAAGTATGCAGGGGTGACATGGAGGAGACTGGCACAAGACAGACCGTTGTGGAGGAAACTTGGGGAGACCTTCGTCCAGCAGTGGATTGATAATGGTTGACAATGATGATGATGATGATGACAGTAGAACAACACAGCCATCTACTTAGATTTTATAAAATGCTTTTTAGAATTTAAAAATTATATAAAAAAAAGGGTGAAATATTAAATCCACTAACTAGCTAACTCAAGTACGACAGCACCACCAAAGAATATCCCAGTAGCACGTGGAAATACGACTACGAGAGTGCTTCAGTGAAATGGCATAAATGCGCATGCGCATCCACGCCGTTGCCAAACCAAAAATCTTAAATATCGCCGGAAGGTAGCAATTATGTACAATGGAAACTATAAAACAGTGGTATCGGTGAATGCTATTTTTTAATGCAACCGTAATGTACAAAAAGTTATGTTCCCTAAATAGATTTTGCTGAAACGTAATTGTAAGATATCTCTGAAAATGTAACGAAAATGAGAGATTCCAACATTATTGATACATATCTGAAACGTTTTGTGCTGTATGGATATGCGGGAGTAACATGGAGGAGACGGGCACAAGACAGACTGTTGTGAAAGAAACTTGGGGAGACCTTCATCCAGCCGTGGATTGATAATGGTTAACAATGATGATGTGGTCTAAAATAAAACATAAAATATTTCATGATCTTCAAGATTTATCCTTCGCTTCCAGTTTAATGTGGTTTCACCTAAAATCTCTGCCTTAGTTTCCAATGGTAAAACTTCTTTACATATTTTCTTCGCAATTAATGTGTTCCAAACGATGAAAATTTGCACATCGATAAAACTAACTTTAAGTTACAACATGGGATGCTTAATACTTGCTAAAACATAACCATAATTGTATTAAAAATCAATCATTTTTCTTGGAGTAATGTTCATACCTGTTAATAGATGGCGCGACCTGTACATTCATGACGTCAGTAGACAAACAAATGTTGGATTGCTTAGTTATGGTTATGTTTTAAGAAGTATTAAGTATCCCATGCTATCCCTTAAAGTTAGTTTTATTGATATGCAAATTTTCATCCTTGGGAATACAATAATCAAAGAATATAAAGCTTCGCGTGAAGAACGCCAACTCTCGTAGAGATAACGGAAAAAAGCGACAGCAGCGCCACCCCATCTTAAAAGGTAATATGCTCTGCGGGAAAGTTAACATTCAGGAGCAAAACACGTTAGGGAGACTATACGGCAGTGAAGCTTTTCTTTGATCCACGATGATTTCCTTCGATCTGATGACTATTTGCTTAAAGCAGGGTTTTTTTTTTTTTTGTTGTTGTTGTTGTTGTTGTTTTATGAAATTCCGCCCATTTCTTATTTTTGTGAAAAAAAAATATGCAATAATATTAGTATTACTATTTATATTAAGTTTTAGCAAACATTATAGTGAGGCCTAAGTATCCGTACAAAATGCAGTCATTCCCTAGTATTTGGCATTACTGAAAATACTTCTGAAGAACAAACAAAAGCCTTAACTAACCCGATTGGTGTAACAAGACTTACATATCCGATTTGCGAAGTGGTTATGTTACCGAGAACGTAACAATCACGTGCTATGAGTAGCTCGGGTGACTGTTCTTTATCCGAAGAATTGAAGTCAACAGAAATACGCATGCTCAGTCTGCTCCGACATCAGCCTGTATGTTGGCTTCTGTGCACTGCGTTTTAACTCTTAAGATATGGCGGCGCTAGTTTTGTCTCGCCGAGCCTTAACCTCTTCTCAGTTAGATATTCTTTGCAATAATTGCGAAGAAAATATGTAAAGAAGTTTTGCCGCTGGAAACATAAGGCAGAGATTTTAGGTGGAACCGCCTTGAATCGAAAATTTTCTCTTAATAATAATAAAAACAACAATATTGTGCTATTGGTTTGTTCCCTTCTTCGATTTTACTCGAGCGCTTTATCTCACCCAATAGCCCTCCGCCCACAAACCAAAAAAAAAAAAAATCGAAGAGCCGAAGAAAGAAAGATATGATAAAGAATGAAATTTAGAAAGAAAAAGGGCAAGCAAGAAAGAAATAACGAAGAGGAAAGCGTTTAGTTTTCTTTAAAAGCCGATTGTACAAATGAAGGTTTTCTGAAAACCGAATGAAAGAAAACTGAATACAATGGTGTAATAAGGTCAATGGTGTTTTGAGGTCATGAAAAGAAATCTAGGTATAAGCCAATCGAAAAGCGACAAAGACAGAATAGTAGCTGAGCATTGACTTTGACGCAGGGTTCTGTTTGATGCATATTTAATGGCCAAAGCACGTATTACAAGAAGAGTCAGGAATGGAAACAGCGAATTTTCCCTAGTATTCCGGAGGCAGGCTGCTGTTCCTATGGAAGTAACTGTCATCAATAAGTAATTTCGGAAATGCTTTGTTTCTGTCTACTTAAGCATTTTGTTTTGAAATAATTCCTTAAGATGCATGCAGGATTTCGATGTGACCCATGGCTCTTTGTTCCAGAACTCGCACGCTTCCGACGCCGTCTTCAGCTGATAATTTCTCGATAATGCCCGACAAAGTGTCAACTTATGTAATTTAGAGTGAGGAAGAAGTTCTTTTCCGCCCTGTTTCTGTCTATTCATCAGAACTCTTGGGAGAGGTAATTTTGCTGACTGCCTTCGCTCAGGCAGATTTCATTGTTTCCCTGCACGCCCGTGGATTAAAGCCGATCCTGCAGTCGGAGATACCAAAATGGAAATTTCATTAGCTCTGCATCATTCAGTCGCACTCTTGTTTCGTGTTTATTAAGATTTGTGGGAAGACATAAAGGGAATCAAAGTGGGAAAAAGAGTTCAAGTCTGTGTGTATTTGAATTAAATAAAAGGAATGGAAAGCTTACTGAGGAAAAAGCAGATCCAAATGTTCCTAACACCTGTCAATTCAGAAACTAACTGTTCCTGTTCGAGATGAAAGCTGCTCGGAAGAAGTACCGTTTTTCTTGTTTGTTTTTTGAATTATTTGTAGATCAGTTTGAAATTTTATTTTGGATCGGGTGCAGATCAGTTTGTTACTTTGCTTGAATCAGAAGTAGTTCAGTTTGCAGTTTAATTTTAGATCCGATGCAGATTTGTTTGTTGTTTTACTTGAATCGGATGCAGGCCAGTTTGCTGTTTATTTTGGATCGGAAGGAGATCAGTTCGCTGTTTTATTTTGGATTAGATGCAGATTAGTTTGCTGTTTTATTTTAAATCGGGAATAGATCAGTTTGCAGTTGAATTTCGGATCGGATGCAGATTTGCTTGCTGTTTTACTTAAATCTCAAGCAGGCCACTTTGCTGTTTTATTTTGGATTGGGCGAAGATCAGCTTGCTGTTTTATTTTAATCGGATTTAGAGCAGTTTATTGTTTTAATTTGGATCGAATATAGTTCAGTTTGACATTTTATTTGGGATTGAATGTTGTTCAGTTGGCCATTTCATGTTGGATCGGAAGTAATTCAGTTAGCCATTTCATGTTGGATCGGATGCAGTTCACTTAGCCATTTCATGTTGGATCGGATGCAGTTCAGTTTGCCATTTCATTTTGGATCGATGTGAATCCGTTTGCTGTTTTGTTTTGGATCGGAAGTAGATCAGTTCACTGTTTTATGTTTGGATCGTATGCAGATTTATTTGCTGTTTTATTTTAATCGAATGTACAGCAGTTGGGTACTTCAATTTGGATCGGATGCGAATCCGTTCACTGGTTTCTTTTGGGTCGGATGTAGTTCAGTTTGCAAGTTTATTAAGATCGGATGTAGATCACTTTGTCGTTTTATTTTGGATTGGCTGTAGATCAGGGTGCTTTTTCATTTTGGATCGGATGCGGAAATATTGTGATGTATATTTCTAATTAAATCTTCCTTCTGATATTCGATTCTTAGGTGAATTTTGTTACTTCTAGTTATATTTTTCCATCTCTGGAACATCAATGGCCCGGTTACGGCCACTTTTCTCGGGCAGCTGCCGGTCTTTTTGGTTTCGATATGATCCTGTTACACACGTGTGACGTCGGAAGTGGAAATCGTAGACGTTCTTCGAGCGGAGAAAGATGGAGATCTCCATTTTCCTCCAACGATTGAGGTAGCTCAGATCACCATGTTCACCCCTAATCCCATTCGCTGGTATGAGCCAGTGTCGTAAGACAAACGCAACATCCATGCTTCATCGAGATTCGAACCCGGACCCTCTGCGCCACCGTGCCCGCCATATTGAAGTATAAGTATCCCATGATTCATGGACAAATCAGTTTTAACAAGAAAATGTAAAAATGCATGGCTGAAAAATGGACACCAGTTCAATTATGCCCCCCCCCCTTCCGGTTCAGCTTGTTGAAATTATATCAAAGTAGTGGACAAAATTATATATTATTTAAATATCACGATTCAAACGAATTCTTAATGTAGGAGAATTTACCCCTGTTACAGATGTGTGTAAAACATCTGTAATGCATAAATACATCGCTCTTTTCACGTTCCAGAAACACACAGCAACCGAAAAATTGTTTTTCTGCCGCCGCTGTGGAATTGAACCACATAACTGTCGATATCTAGCCGAGTGCGTTACATTTACACCGCGGTGGCCAACAATCCACGGTGCTATGTGCATTTTTAACTCAGCTTCTGACATCATAAATCCGTAAGATGGGCTCAGCTACTGAGACGTCTCCATCTGGTGGGCATTAACGGGGCACGGGGTCAAGGGGCGGCATGCAACATTTTCCTAGAAGCTACAGTTTTCAATTTAGAACCACCAAATTTGGTATACTATCTTATTGTACTCTTACACCAACTTAGACCATAGACGGAAGGAGTCTGGGCACGGGGTCAAGGGGCCGCATGCAACATTTTCGTAAAAGCTACAGTTTTCAATTTAGAACCACCAAATTTGGTATACCATCTCATTGTACTCTTACACCAACTTAGACCATAGACGGAAGGAGTCGGGGCACAGGGTCAAAGGGCCGCATGCAACATTTTCGTAAAAGCTACAGTTGTCAATTTAGAACCACCAAATTTGGTATACTATCTCATGGCACTCTAACTTAGACCGTACACGGTTTTTGGAAGGGGTCGGGGCCCGAGGTCAAGGCGGGCCCCATTCAACATTTTCGTAAGATCTACAGTTTTCAATTCAGAACCACCAAATTTGGTATACTATCTCATGGTATTGTAACTTAGACCGCAGATAGGGTATTGGACTGCAGAATTGTGTTGCTTAAGTAAAAAATGGAAATTTTTGAGAAAATTTTGTATGGTGCTCCCTGTACCCACGGCACCAACCCTTCCCAAAACCGCGTACGGTATAAGTTAGAGTACCATGAGATAGTATACCAAATTTGGTGGTTCTAAATTGAAAACTGTAGATTTTACGAAAATGTTGTATAAGGCCCCTTGACCCCGGGCCCCGACCCCTTCCGTCTATGGTCTAAGTTCGTGTAAGAGTATAATGAGATAGCATACCAAATTTGGTGGTTCTGAACTTTTTTTTCGGTTTTTTAAGAATCGACAGTTTGCATATATTTTGTCGACGAAAGGTATCTGTCGAAGAAATGATTTGTCGACGAAACGAACGAGACCCGCTGCAGCGGAGATTTTCAAGTTAGGCATAGAGGATGTTCGACACCTTGTAGAATCTATTACTAGGCATCTGCGAACCGTGATTGCACAGAAAGTTGAACCAACGCGTTATTAAGTAAGTGTTCTTATAATGCAAAGCTGACTCAGTGTATAAGCTGTCCCCCGTCCCTAATTTGAAACCGCTAATTCCAGGGAAGGAAGAGAGCTTTTGCCGTAGGATAAATGCACTACCGTGTCCTGGAACCCGGACTCATTTAAGCCAAATTATTAGAAGCCAACGCCCCGTACCACTCGGCTACCGGGGGTGGCTTTTTATTTTCATTCATATTTTTCTTAATAACTGATTCATCTCTCAATAGATCTGAAAAGAACATCAAACAGAAGTCATCGCTCTTTCCACGTTTATAAGTGAGTCACGGAAAAACTATCATCGGCTGCCACCGGGAATCGAACCCGGGGCCTTCCAGTTACGCGCCGGACATGCTACCACTGCACCACAGAGGCCTCAAACTCTCCAGACTCACTTATAAACGTGGAGAGAGCGATGACTTCTGTTTGATGTTCCTAGTCCACGTCAATAGTGTGTATTAATTATTATTCATTCGCCTCCTAGTTATTTGTTCAGTTGCTGCTTACCATCTTTGGTGAATCCCCAGCATTATGCGGGGCTCCAAGAAACAACCTGCCATGTGATTTGGCAGTTAGTTGTATGTGAGTCTGGAGAATTCGAGGCCGCTCTGGTGCGGTGGTAGCATGTCCTTCGTGTAACTGAAAGACCCTGGGTTCGATTCCCGTTGGCAACTGATGAGAATTTTTCCGTGACTCACTTATAAACGTGGAAAGAGCGATGACTTCTGTTTGATGTTCCACGTCCACGTCAATTGTGTGTATTAATTAGATCTGAAAAGATTATTATGCTGAATTCAGCATCAAATTATATATTCAATATACACTATTTCAAAAGTGTGTGTTGAATATATGTAGTACTATTCAGCTCGCCCACAATGCTTGCAACCCAACCTGCTCGCAGCACCATTCGTACGAGTTGAAGGGTGATTCAGACGCCACATGCACGCCGTAATCGGTTGCGCTGCAGTCGTAGCTACTCGTGTGAGGGTGGTCTGTACGGCATGTTAGTAAGGAGTGAGTTGCGGGTAATTCTGTTTCATGAGTTCAAATTGGATCGTAATGATGCACAAACTTACCGTAATGTGGTCGAGACAACGGCCGAGGAGACAGGATCTGAACGTACTGTTCGTCGGTGATTTGGAGAGTTTCGTTTCGGTGACACGAGCCTACAAGATCAGGAGGTTCAGAGGACGACATTCGGTCATTGATAACGACACTCTGAATGGAAACGTGGGAGCAAATCCTCGCATCAGAGTTAGAGAACTCGCCAAATAGTACAGTGTGTCGGTGTCAACTATATTTCCGAAGATCTCCTACAAACTGGTAAGGTAAAGAAGCTCAGTACGTGATGGGTACCACACGGAATGGCAAAGCATGAGAAACAACAACGATTTGAGATGTCGAGTAACCTTCTGCTTCGCGACTAAAAGAACCCCCTACTAGATCGCATTCTAACCTGTGATGAAGAGTGGGTGCTATACGACAACCGTAAGCGATCTGAACAGTGACTGAACCATGGTGGACCACCGAAACGACATCCTAAACCATGGTGGACCAACGAAACGACATCCTAAATCATGGTGGATCACCGAAACGACATCCTAAACCATGGTGGACCAACGAAACGACATCCTAAACCATGGTGGACCAACGAAACGACATTCTAACCCATGGTGGACCACCGAAACGACATCCTAGACCATGGTGGACCACCGAAACGACATCCTAAACCATGGTGGACCACCGAAACGACATCCTAAACCATGGTGGACCAACGAAACGACATCCTAAACCATGGTGGATCACCGAAACGACATCCTAAACCATGGTGGATCACCGAAACGACATCCTAAACCATGGTGGACCAACGAAACGACATCCTAAACCATGGTGGATCACCGAAACGACATCTTAGACCATGGTGGACCACCGAAACGACATCCTAAACCATGGTGGACCAACGAAACGACATCCTAAACCATGGTGGACCACCGAAACGACATCCTAAACCACGGTGGACCAACGAAACGACATTCTTAACCATGGTGGACCACCGAAACGACATCCTAGACCATGGTGGACCACCGAAACGACATCCTAAACCATGGTGGACCACCGAAACGACATCCTAAACCATGGTGGACCAACGAAACGACATCCCAAACCATGGTGGATCACCGAAACGACATCCTAAACCATGGTGGATCACCGAAACGACATCCTAAACCATGGTGGATCACCGAAACGACATCCTAAACCAAGGTTGATTCCAAAGAATATTTCGTTGAGAATGTGGTGGACCGGACTGTTCACGGTGTCACACATTGCAGGTTCTTAAATGCTGGTAAAAGCATTACCTCAGTCACATACTGTGAAAAAATTGACCGAATGCAGCATAAGTTGTGTTTCGAACAGCCATCTTTGGTAAACAGGAAGGGTCGGATGCTCCTCCATTTTAGCGCAAGACCAGACGTGTCAGAAATGACGAAACAGAAACTACACGAACTGAGGTTCGAAACTCTCCCACATCCAGCCCGGTCGCCTGACTTGGTACCTACCGATTTCCATCTGTTCATACATTTTAGCAGTTACCTCAATGATAGGACCTTCAGAAACATAGAGGAGGCCGAAATTGCATTCCGGGACTTTCTTGCATCCAGGTAACCAGATTTCTTCGGGACTGACACTGAAGCACTTGTCACTCGCTGGCAGAGGTGCGTAGATGCTAAAGGCACCTATTTCGAACAAAACAAGATTGTGTGCTACGAGATATGTCTCTTTCATTTTTACCCTCCAGATCGGCCATTATTTTCCGAACGACCTGGTATTATTCCGTATGTACGAACTACATTATGCAAATTGTTGCCAAAATATAAGTTTTATTTCCGTGCAGTGGTAGATTTCCAAATAGGCGCACGCCTAGGGCCCCAGCGTCTGACAAGCATCGAAAACGCATAATTGGATTTTCAGTAATGTTTTGGTTTTCAGGGATCGAAATATGAATGAAAAATAAAATAAATTCTTATAAATAAATCCTAACAAATAAATCCTTAAAGCGACCACTTTATTTGCATTGTGAATTGATATTTTACTTTATCATATCAGTAACATGTAATACAAATTTTGAAGATGGCAATCCGATTTTTGGCGTAAATGTGACAAGGATGGTAAGTCAGATAATATCCGAAATCTTGAAAATTTTCATCGTCCTTTAGTGGGACTCGAAGTCGCGTCTCCCAGAAAACGCCCGGGTATGCTAACCACTACACCACCCTGAACGAACAAGTTTCAAGTTTCCGATCAATTTGAATATAACCATCACAGGATTCGCTAGTCGAAGCAACCGGCATTCATGTTTAGCGAATCTGGAGGTTAAGAATCTTATCCCGTGTTTTCCCG
Source organism: Macrothele yani (assembly GCA_039090855.1). Taxonomy (NCBI): domain Eukaryota; kingdom Metazoa; phylum Arthropoda; class Arachnida; order Araneae; family Macrothelidae; genus Macrothele; species Macrothele yani. Next base: position 97,568,964 of record CM077009.1, on the reverse strand, counting down.
GAGAAGCAGATAAATCATGAAAGAAATACGGGATTACGCCATATACTACAAATTTTGAAGATGACAATCCGATTTTTGGCGTAAATGTGACAAGGATGGTAAGTCAGATAATATCCGAAATCTTGAAAATTTTCATCGTCCTGGAGTGGGACTCGAACCCGCGTCTCCCAGAAAACGCCCGGGTATGCTAACCACTACACCACCCTGAACGAACAAGTTTCAAGTTTCCGATCAATTTGAATATAACCATCACAGGATTCGCTAGTCGAATCAACCGGCATTCATGTTTAGCGAATCTGGAGGTTAAGAATCTTATCCCGTGTTTTCCCGGAGAAGCAGATAAATCATGAAAGAAATACGGGATTACGCCATATACTACAAATTTTGAAGATGACAATCCGATTTTTGGCGTAAATGTGACAAGGATGGTAAGTCAGATAATATCCGAAATCTTGAAAATTTTCATCGTCCTGGAGTGGGACTCGAACCCGCGTCTCCCAGAAAACGCCCGGGTATGCTAACCACTACACCACCCTGAACGAACAAGTTTCAAGTTTCCGATCAATTTGAATATAACCATCACAGGATTCGCTAGTCGAAGCAACCGGCATTCATGTTTAGCGAATCTGGAGGTTAAGAATCTTATCCCGTGTTTTCCCGGAGAAGCAGATAAATCATGAAAGAAATACGGGATTACGCCATATACTACAAATTTTGAAGATGACAATCCGATTTTTGGCGTAAATGTGACAAGGATGGTAAGTCAGATAATATCCGAAAACTTGAAAAATTTTTCATCGTCCTGGAGCGGGACTTTATCTGCTTCTCCGGGCAAACACGGGATAAGATTCTTAACCTCCAGATTCGCTAAACATGAATGCCGGTTGCTTCGACTAGCGAATCCTGTGATGGTTATATTCAAATTGATCGGAAACTTGAAACTTGGTCGTTCTGGGTGGTGTAGTGGTTAGCATACCCGGGCGTTTTCTGGGAGACGCGGGTTCGAGTCCCACTCCAGGACGATGAAAATTTTCACGATTTCGGATATTATCTGACTTACCATCCTTGTCACATTTACGCCAAAAATCGGATTGTCATCTTCAAAATTTGTATTATATGGCGTAATCCCGTATTTCTTTCATGAGTAACATATATTTTTCTTGCTGTTGCTGATACTCCAAATTTTTGAGTTCTTATCGATGTCCTTGTTTTAAAAGGAACTGTTAAAATAATTTAGCCTTCCGTTTAGTGGTAGGTGAAAGAAGAATCCACGTTTCACACACTTTTATTGTGTAAGGCGAAAAACTGGTCTGCTGTTACATAAATTACTTCTACATAATATCTTAAAATTCTCTGTTACATAATTAGGTTTTCTTTTGGCTGGAAGTAGTTTTTCATGCTACTTCCAGCCAAAGGAAACTATCTGTGTTCGAACCTCCGTGACGTGCCTGCCCGGCAGGACGCACACGACATAAAGGCAGATAGCAGCGAGAACGAACGTGTGCGTAGCTCAGTTGGTAGAGCGACTTGTTCCGGAATAAGTGGACTCGGTACCGGCGTGGACCACAAATGACGGAGAAATTTACTTTGTTATAATGGCGCCCGAACTTTCCGGATGACCTGGCCGTTCAAGATCTCGCAATGGTGTGATGTTCTTTTCACACCACGATATAGGAAAAATAAGAGAATCCCTTCTCCAGCGCTTCGGAAAATAAATGTGTGTGACGTTGCATTCTACACACCAGATTGACTGGGAGTTCTCAAGTGCACGTTCTACAGCGGATGGCTGCCTGCAACGATTCATGGTCACGGCTGACCCGTGGGCCATGACCCGGCCCTCTTTCGGGGGGGGGGGAGATGTGACGTGCCTGCCAGCAGGACACACACGACATAAAGGCAGATAGCAGCGAGAACGAAAGTCTGCGTAGCTCAGTTGGAAGAGCGACTTGTTCCGGAATAAGTGGACACGGGTTCGATTCCGGCGTGGACAAAAATGACGGAGATATTTACTTCGTTATACCTCCTTTACCTCTAAGTTGCAATGAGGATTGCTTGTAAAAACTGTCTTGGGTCTAATCCTCCCCTGAACCAAAAGAATTGAAATTTAGGCTGAAAAAAGAAAAATTCGAGAATGTCATTGTATTTATCTTTTATGTAAAAGTACTAGAGGAAATTCCTATTATATTTGCAACAGCATTTTCTTATTACTTTCTCCTCCCCTGATTTATTAATATTGATAATTATCAAGTATTCTAACTTTTTCTGTTCCTTAAGTCGACGTGAAATTGACTTTTGAAAAAGCAATAAAAGTTTCAATGATACTTTTACGCGAAAAGCTGTGGTTCCTACTTTTCCATTTTCAAACCGTATCTTTTGCATTTAGTCCTTATGCCTGTTTGAAAATCCTCCACGGAAAGTGCCAAACCTAAGATCCTTAGATTTCCTATTTGCCGCAAAAAATTATTTGTGAAATATTTCTAAAAACAAAAAAAGTTCGATTTGCGCAGACAGACAAAGTGTTTCTTACAAAACTGACACTGTTTCTTACAGAACGTTCTAATAACAGCAAGAATGACGTTTTAAAAAGCGTAAAAACTGTTTCCTTGACTTTTTTTTTCTTTGTTAATCTGACAAATGAAAATTTCTGAGGCGATAAGAAGGGGAGGGGGGGGGGCCTGAATCTTTCAGGGCCTAAAAATCTAAAGTAGCCTCTGTTTCCGTGGTGGCATGCTTAAACAAACGAGCATGTCCGTTGTCGGCGTCTGTGATCTGTAGTTCCTTTAATGTAAGCTTGGATCTCACTACACTGTTCGGTAGCCTCGGAATCGCGAAATTTTACGGTTCTTGTGCTAAGGCTATTCGCACATGGGAGAAAATTCGTTCTGTTTTACGTGAAAGTGCCCAAGGATCGTCTCTTGCACGAGAAGGATATAGCATTGCGAAAGCTACCAACGCCCATCTCGAAGTCAGATGGTTCTCCTTCCTTGATTCTAAGCCGTACGAAAATTATTCATCATGTCTGTGATAATAACGAACTAAACTGACGATGCGTTGAGCAGGGGAATCATCAGTCTTCATTATTATTTTACATAGAGGTACTGGTGGAACAAACAATGAATAGAGTGTATTAACAAAACGTCCTAGTGCTCACACATACAGAGAGTGGACAAAATAATTGAAACACAACGTGATTTAGTGCAGCTGTGGTTGAACGAACGTTGCTTTTTTAAAACAGTTTATACAGGGTTTTTAGAAATGAAACAGACACTTTCAACATTTTATAAAAGCAAAACTATGTAAGATATTGAATCTCACAATACACCGTTCTATCATCAATAGTAACTAATTTACACTCATGTCTAGAAATTAATGGGTAGTTATATTTTTAGAGAAAAATATTCTAATAGGATTATGATAAGTACAAGGTTGAGTCACATTATTGTGACCATCCAGAGTAACCGCCGTGTGCAGCGCGGACAGCAGCTAGACGGGCTGGGACTGGCTCAATAAGGAGCTGGAAGGTGTTCACAGGTATGTGGAGCCATGCGGACTGCAGTGCATCTGACAGCTGCTGGAAGGTGCGTGGCGGAGGATCCATAGAGCAAACAACACGATCGAGGTGGTCCCACAGATGCTCAATTGGGTTTAAGTCTGGGGAATTAGGGGGCCAAGGAAGTACTTTGAAGTCTTCATCGTGCTCTTCCAACCACTGTCGGACATTTCTAGCTGTGTGACATGTTGCATTGTTGTTCTGGAAGATCCCATCCACCCCAGGGAGGACAATCAGCATGTATGGGCGTACGTGGTCTGCAAGGATGGATTCATAACGAATTCGGTCCATAGTGCCTTCCATAGGTATGAATGGACCCAGGGAATGCCACAAAAATATTCCCCAAACCATATCGCTGTCCCCACCAGCTTGTGTTCTTCCAGCAATGTTGAAGAGCGTTTGTTCTCCGATGTTTCTCGCCTTTTAAGCCAAAGTCCATCAGCTCGATGAAGCAGAAAACGTGACTCATCGTAGAAGGCAATCCTTTGCCAATCAGCGGAGGTCCAATTTTTCTGCCAATACAGCCAGAAAATACTGCCTGCCGTGATTACTGCCTTTCCTGAACACCCCTGTGATACTGCCTGCCGTGATTACTGCCTTTTCTGCCGATTCACTTTCGTCAGCATAGGTGCAGTAACCATCCGTCTGCATCGGAGCCCCACTCGCAGCGGGGTTCGCTGAACTGTCGTTTTAGACATACTTCCGGTAGCCCCCTGGTTCATTCGGCCAGTGAGTTGCTCCACTGTAGCGTGTCGATCGGGCCTCACGCACCATCGAAGCCGACGTTCACCTCTTACATCAATGGCACGTGGTGCTTCGCAGTTTCCACTTCGCTTATTCGCAATGGTGCCATTTCTCCAATCACGATGCACTTTAACCACAGCAGCATGCGAACAGTTCACAAACTGCGCTGTTTCAGAAATACTGCCACCCTTGTCCCGAAAGCCGATAATCATCCCTTTTTTTTTTTTTTTTTTTTTGGCAAATCTGATAAATCATTCCTTTTATCCATGACAGCAACGAGTGATATGTTTCCTGAATGCCTACAGCACGCCTTATATACCATCCATACCAACTCACGACACGTGCCTTCTTTCACTGGCTACGCTCTGTTGACGTCAAAAGTAGGAGGTGGTCACAATAATGTGACACGACTGTGTATGTTAATATGACATACAGACAGACTTAACAGAGATTTTTACGTATGAAGAAGCAGACGTTTGTTAACGTGCAGCTAATGTAGGGTACAAGAACAAGACGTACCATTTTTGGTCCTTGGCGGAGCAGAACGGCCATAACACTTGGAATACTGTGCCCTGTCAAAGTTTAATAGGGGATATGTCCACCCCTAGCTGCAATGCACGCGTGACATCGGTTGCGCATGCTCTTGACAAGATTGTACAGCAGATGTTGAAGTAGGTTGAGCCACTCCTGTTTCAACGCCAAAAACAGGTCATTTTTTGGTACGCGGTGGGGGATTGCGTTCCGCCATGTGCCTCCCAAGAGCATCCCATACATGCACTATGGGATTCAGGTCAGGGGAGTATACAGGCCACTCCATGCGGTCTATTCGTTCTGTTGAGCAGGTCATCAACGCAGGCCGAACGATGACAACGGGCATTGTCATCCATAAAGATGAAGGAATTTCTAACAGCACCATGAAAATTGCGTACATGAGGAACGATGGCGTCCTGACACTAACGCTGAGCATTCATGGTTCCACTTTGCAACACGTAAAGTTCGGTACGTCCATTTGTAATGATACCGGCCCAGACCATCACTCCACCACCACACTTTCTTTTTTTTTTTTTTTTTGTGACTGAAGATTTAACGACCACCGTGTGCAAGTCAATGGGCTATAAGCAGTCGCCGTCCCTAATTTAGGGTCACTGGTTCCAGGGAAAGGAGAGAGCCAGTGCCGTAAGGCAAACAAAACATCCATACATCACCGGGATTCGAACCCGGACCCTTCTCGGACGAAGACCACTTCGCCACCGGGGAGCGATGGTCAAGTCCCACAATGTTGGTGGAAGAATAGGAAGTGCCTGGTTCACGCTGGCGCCTCGAATCGAACGACAAACATAATATACTTTCGTCCGAGAACAGGACATTGGCCCATTGCTTGTCAGTCCAGTTGGCATGTTCACGTCACCATCGATACCTCTGTGTTTTGTGTGATGTGGTCAAAGGTACACATCGTACCGGCTTGCAGGCATACAAACCAACACTATTCAATCTCCTTGACACAGTCTGGGGCGATATTGTGGTGGCCGTGCTTGGCTGAAGTTCTCGTGCTAACCTGCCAGCAGTTATGCGGCGCCATCATTTCGCCGTTACAGTTAGATAACGATCATCAGCAGGGGTTGTTTTTGCGTGGTCGACTACTGCTGTACCGTATTGTAGCTGTTCCACTTTCGGAAAATTATTTCCACAGCCGTGCCACTGTTCTTTTGCCAACTCCGGACTTATTGGTTACATCTCGCGTTGAACGTCCTGCTTCCAATTTCCTCACAATTCTTCCAGGGGTAAAATCATCGAGATGTGTTCTTCGTGATCTTGTGACACTCGCCATAACAACAAATAACCAACAACAACAAGTTACCAACAGGTTAACGCACGTAAAGATAACTCTATCGCTTCAGCTTGTATCACTGTTTAGCAATCTCGTGCTCTCGCGTGTTTCCACATACACTATATTGACAAAAGTCACCGGGCACCTAGAAGAGGAACACAACATAGCATTTATTGACATACATTAGTACGTTGTCGGTCCACCTTTGGCCTTAATGCATGCACTAACATTTCGAGACAGACTTAAGGTTTTGGAACACAGCGATAGGTATGCGCTTCCATTAAGTACAAAATGCTGTCGCTAACTGTTGCTTAGTAGTAGGCCTTGGTTCCAAACTTCTTATGTGGCGCTCTAATTCATCACATAGGTGCTTTATGGGATTAAGATCAGGAATCTGTGCTGGCCAGTCCACACGCGATACGAATTATCGTAAATCCACGCCGTAACAGTCCTTACTTTATGGCTCGGTGCATTATCCTTCTGGTACCAACCAAGTTCGGTTCCATAGTATTGCCACAGAGTTGGTAGGACATAATTGTCTAGAATATTGAGGTAGACGTGCTGGTTAACAGGTTTGTCCACGATAACCAATGGGCTGGGACCATACCACGAAGAACACCCCCACACGAGTACACTGCCAGCTCCAAACTTGACCGTAGGAACAGTAGTACACTGTGGTAAATAGTGTTCCCCCAGCTGCCGCCATACCCACACACGGCCATCAGACTGATGGATCGTGTATCTGGATTCATTAGTCCATAGGACCCGTTTCCATTAATCTACGGTCCACGATAAATGTTCTTTACACCATGCTAAACGACGAGTAGCAATCCAAGTGGAGATCAAAGGCTTATGAGCAGCCGCACGACCACGGTAATCCATGAAATGAAGTTCTCTGCGAATGGTACGCTTACATACCGAGGTTCTAGCATTTTTACTCACCTGTACACTGAGGTCTTGAACAGCAGTCCGTCGATTAGCTGTAACAACTCTCCTGAGGCTTCGACGTCCTCTATCACTGATTTTCTTTTGTCTGCCGGTACGTTTTGCTGCTTCAGGCACGTCATGTGTCTTCCACTTATTCAGTGCATCGAAAACAGTTGACTTGGGTATGTTTAAACGCCTCTCGGTTTCTCTTATGGACAACCCACAAATATAGTACCCAACAATCTGTCCTTTCTCAAAGTCAGTTCTCTCCCGCCTCGACATTTTCACTCAACCTCAAAGTGCGCTATGATCGCGGTCAGCTGTAGGCTTGTTTTATACCGTTTGCAGCTAGCTGTTCCGCCCATCTCAACAATACAGCGGATCCGTTCATTTGCTTTTGAAGGGGTTTTCTGTGTCTTTTTTCAATATGGTGCATGTAAATTATGGGCAGGCAATCGATCTTATCTGCCTCCTACTTCTGTTGCTACCGTCAGCGATTTTCCGTCAATAAAGGCCTACTTCAACGTCCGCAAATTTGCGTATTTTCTCTGCCCCTTAATTATGGACATCAGTGTATTATATAGATGCGTCACTAAAAAAGTGTAAGTTTTTGCCGTCAGGTGACGCGTTAGGCAAGATGGCCGCAAATGCTGTGGAGAAAGCGTTTTGTGTGCCTGAATTAATCAAAATGAATTCTGTTACTGTTGTTCAACTGCGTTTTAGGACACGTTTCAAGAAATCACCGCTGAATAGACGATAAACTTCTATGCCTGGCACAAATTTTATACAACACGATGTTTGTGTAAAAGTTCAGGGAGATCACGTGGATCTGGTAAATATGTTGAGCATGTTCATGCGATTTACTAGCGCAGCAGAAAATCGCATGAACACGAGACCACGTGTATCTGATGAACATGTGGAGCGACGTGTATCATGAGACCACGTGTATCTGATGAACATGTGGAGCGACGTGTATCATGAGACCACGTGTATCTGATGAACATGTGGAGCGTGTTCATGCGATTTACTAGCGCAGCAGAAAATCGCATGAACACGAGACCACGTGTATCTGATGAACATGTGGAGCGTGTTCATGCGATTTACTAGCGCAGCAGAAAATCGCATGAACACGAGACCACGTGTATCTGATGAACATGTGGAGCGTGTTCATGCGATTTACTAGCGCAGCAGAAAATCGCATGAACACGAGACCACGTGTATCTGATGAACATGTGGAGCGTGTTCATGCGATTTACTAGCGCAGCAGAAAATCGCATGAACACGAGACCACGTGTATCTGATGAGCATGTGGAGCGACGTGTATCATGAGACCACGTGTATCATGAGACCACGTGTATCTGATGAACATGTGGAACGTGTTCATCCGATTTACTAGCGCAGCAGAAAATCGCATGAACACGAGACCACGTGTATCTGATGAACATGTGGAGCGTGTTCATGCGATTTACTAGCGCAGCAGAAAATCGCATGAACACGAGACCACGTGTATCTGATGAGCATGTGGAGCGACGTGTATCATGAGACCACGTGTATCTGATGAACATGTGGAGCGTGTTCATCCGATTTACTAGCGCAGCAGAAAATCGCATGAACACGAGACCACGTGTATCTGATGAACATGTGGAGCGTGTTCATGCGATTTACTAGCGCAGCAGAAAATCGCATGAACACGAGACCACGTGTATCTGATGAACATGTGGAGCGACGGGTATCATGAGACCACGTGTATCTGATGAACATGTGGAGCGTGTTCATGCGATTTACTAGCGCAGCTCAGAGAAATCCACAATGATGGCGGGTCTGGAGTTACAAATTCCACGACCGACTGTTTGTAAAATTTTGAGGAAGCTGCCGAAAATGACTCCCTACAAACTGCAGTTACTGCAAAGTCTAAGTGACAAATACAAAACCGCACATCGCTATTTCTGTACAGAAATGCAGGAGCGTTTTTAAGAAGATGGTTTCCGTGAGCGTCTAATTTTCAGCGACAAATCGACATTCCACTTATATGGGAAAGCAAACAAAAATAACATTCTGAAGTTAACAGAAAAGTAACCAAAGGTCTTATGGAAACAGCAACAAAATTAGCTGGGTCTAAGAACAAATTGCATGTGAACAAATTATCAGGAAAAACCAAAATGTTGATGCAAAAAAGAAGAGTGATGAGGACAACTAAAGAAGATATGACTTCCAAAGTGGAATATATAAAGCTATGCAAGACAGTACGAAAAAGTATCACTGAAGACGTAAGGAAATTCAACTGTGAACTAGTGAGGAAAGCAATTGAAAACAACCAAAGCCTAAAGATAGCAAAGGGACATCTCAGTAAGGGAAGAAAACAGATTATGGCACTGAGAAAAGAAGATGGTTCTGTAACAAGAAATAGAGGCGAAATTTTGACAAGAGTGAAAGATTTCTACTCCAAATTATATGAAAGGGATGATACATGTACTCCAGGCATCATGAAAGGTACCAGTACCAGAGTTCTTCCAGCAGAAGTTGCACATGCAATCAAGAACATGAAGCGGGGAAAAGCTCCAGGAGAAGATGGAATTACTGTAGACATCATACAAGAAGCAAGTGGAGAAATAGAAACTGTACTCGCCCAAATTTTCACTCGATGCCTTAATGAAGGGAAAATTCCTGAGGATTGGAACAACGCTACAATAATCTTGCTACATAAAAAAGGTGACATTGAGGATCTCAGGAACTACAGACCTATCAGCCTGCTATCAGTGGTTTATAAAATCTTCACTAAAGTTCTTTCACGCCGCTTAAAGGTGACACTGGACATGGCTCAACCGAGAGAACAAGCTGGATTCAGGAGTGGCTACAGCACAATAGATCATATCCACGTACTGAGAGAACTAATTGAAAGAGCGAGGGAATATGAACTTCCATTGTGCATGGCTTTTATCGATTATGAAAAAGCCTTTGATTCGGTGAAACCATCAGCAGTTACAATGGCTCTGAAATCCTGCGGTATTGAAGATGCATACATTAATATTATTAATAACATCTATGAAAATGCAAGTGCAAAGATTCGGCTGTTTGAAAATACAACACACATAAAAATTGGAAAAGGAGTGAGACAAGGTGACACCATATCTCCGAAGCTCTTTAATGCCACATTGGAAAATGTCTTTCAATCACTGAACTGGGAAAACAAAGGGATAAAGATTAATGGAGATTATCTAACCCACCTTCGTTTTGCAGATGACATAGTCATTTTTGCAACTGCCCCATCAGAGCTACAGAGTATGATCCAGGAACTTGCTGACAAGAGTAAAGAAGTGGGATTAAAAATGAACTTTCAGAAGACAAAAGTGATGTTCAATGCTTTTACAAGAAATGAAGATTTATCGATTGATGGAGAAAAGCTGGAGATAACAGACACGTACGTTTATCTTGGACAGCAGATATCAAGTGAGGGTCACATTGGTGAAGAAATTAATCGGCGTACAAAACTTGCCTGGAGAGTTTTTGGAAGAAACAGCATAATTTTCAAGAGCAATATGCCATTATGTCTTAAAAGAAAAGTGTTTGATCAATGCATCCTTCCAGTGCTTACGTATGGTGTAGAGACTTGGACCTTAGCTAAAGGAGACATACAATGGCTGCAGACAACTCAAAGAAGCATGCAGAGGTGCATGCTTGGTGTAACCAGGAGAGATAAGAAGAGGAACACGTGGATCCGAAAAATGACAAGAGTGGAGGACATCATGATCAGAGTTATATCCCTGAAATGGCAATGGGCTGGACATACTGCCAGAAGAACAGACCATCGATGGACAGCCGAAATTTTAGATTGGATTCCAAGGGACAGGAAAAGACCCAGAAGAAGACCACATGGAAGATGGGTGGATGAAATTCGAAAGTACGCGGGAGTGACATGGAAGAGACTGGCACAAGACAGATCGTTGTGGAGGAAACTTGGGGAGAATTTCGTCCAGCAGTGGATTGATAATGGTTGACAATGATGATGATGATGATGATGGGGGATTGAAAATTCTAGAGCAAAAGTTGAGCGTGTGCCGGATTTCCCAAAGGTTAATGTGTATCTGTATGAAAATTCTAGAGCAAAAGTTGGGTGTGCCGGATTTCCCAAAGGTTAACGTGTTCTGTGTTGTGTGAAAATTCTAGAGCAGGAGCTGAGTGTGTGCCGGATTTCCCAAAGGTTAATGTGTTCTGTGCTGTATGAACATTCTAGAACAAAAGTTGAGCGTGTGCCGGAATTCCCAAAGGTTAATGTGTTCTGTGTTGTAGCTCGTTAAAAAGTGGGCCCCTTCTTTTTACAAAAAAAAAACACTGTAATTGGGAGTTCTTATCTCGATATGCTAATTACTTGGTTGATGCCTCAACTCCACGAAGTAAGTAGCAACTTAATTTTTCGTCAGGATGGAGCACCACCCCACTGGCCTCGGAAAGTTAGAAATTACCTCGAAAGTTAGAAGTGTGCCGCATTTCCCAAAGGCTAATGTGTTCTGTGCTGTATGAAAATTCTAGAGCAAAAGTTGAGCGTGTGCCGGGATTTCCCAAAGGTTAATGTGTTTTGTGCTGAATATCATAAAAAAAGTTGACCCTTCTTTTTATAAGAAAACACTGTAAAGGGAAGTTCTTATGTCGATATGCTAATTACTTGGCTCCTGCCTATAAACTCCACAAAGTCAGTAGCAACTTAATTTTTCATCAGGATGGAGAACCACCCCACTGGTCTCGGAAAGTTAGAAATTGCCTCGATGAAAATCTCCTACAGCGCATGATTTCATCTAATTTATTGTTAGTAACTTCTGATAGCCCTAAATTGGGGATGAACTGGCTGCTAATTTATGGCTAGTAGTTTCTAAAAAATGTGCACTCTATGTCAAAAAAAAATAGCTGCACCCAGAAGGAGGCAACCGACAGGAATGAAAACTTGGTGGGTAGGTTTGACATCGTGAGACCTGCAAATGATTCAAGTATCACGCTCGGCCGTCCATGTGACTTAAGCAAGGAGAGGTCGTAGCGCTTTGCCTGATCAACTATATAAGGCCGTCCTGTTACGCGTGCTTGCCGTTCCGGCTCGTGCTGTATGAGTTTGTGTTGCATCCTTTGCAAGTGAAGTATTTCTCGGAGAAAAGTTCGGAAGCAATAAGTGCAGTTTGAGGAGTTCGAGAGGGGCCGTATCAGCGGGATGGTGTTATCTCCATATTGAGCGCCATACCGGTCGTGCGGGTGTCACCATACCACGCTGTTGGCGGCAGTGGATAGAAAAAGCACGCAGCAGCGACAGGGAGTGTCTGGGAGACCTAGACGAACCACGGAGAGAGAGGACCGACGGGTTGTCCGACATGCGCGGAGTGACCCAACAGCCACGATTGCGGATATTCAGCGAGCAGTGGTGCCTCTCCACACGCATCGTCCGATTAGTGCCAGCACCACTGGCAGACGGCTGCACGACGTAGGACTACACGCACGCAGACCGTTACGACGACTGCCCTTAACACCATTCCATCGTCGCCAAAGACTGCAATGGTGTCGTGCCAGACTGTCATGGAGCCACTCAGAACGGCAGCGGGTGATCTTCAGTGACGAGTCCCGCTTTTCTCTTGGAGGAGACGACCAACGAATCCGTGTGTGGAGGCACAGTGGTCAGCGCGAAGATGAACGGTTTGCTGTCGAGCGTCACACGTCCAGAATGACTGACGTCATAGTGTGGGATGCAATTGCCTATGATGCCAGATCACCTTTGGTGTTTATCACAGGCACTTTGACAGCCCAACGTTACGTTAATTATGATCCTGCAACCAGTGGCCCTACCTTTTCTGAACACTCACTCCGGTGCGATTTTCCAACAGGACAACGCTCTTCCGCATACTGCTGCTATCTCGAGAGCTTGCCTTCAAGACACTGACACTCTGCCATGGCCAACCACATCGCCGATTGAAAATGTGTGGGATGCTATTGGACGCACTATCCACGCTCCACCCCTATCGCACAATCTGCAGGAACTGCGTGAGAAGATTCAAGCTGCATGGGATGGCTTATCGCAAGACACCATCAGGAACGTGTACAACTCCATGTCGAGATATGTGGCATGCTATGTGAGCAAACATGGAGACCCGACGCCAAACTGTGAGACACTACTTATTGGCGTGTAGGTCAATAAATATTGTCCGTATATCAGTCTCAATGTTTAATCATTTATTGTTCCTATGAACCTTTACCTTCCTCCCGAATAGCATTGCAACCCGACACGTCCTTCTGAGTGCAACTATTTTTTTGACCTAGAGTGTATTTTGGTAACCCGTTACCCTAAATTTGGGATGTAGGATATATGACTTCTGCTTAAGGGATATCAGCATCCAAAAAACCAAATTAGAATACTAGTAGCTCTAAATTAGGGAGGAAGGCCGCCGCGGTGGCGCAGTAGTCTAAGGCGCTGGTCTCTGATCATTCGTCCGTGAGGGGTCCGGGTTCGAATCCCGGTGAGGCATGGATGTTGTGTTTGTCTTACGGCACTGGCTCTCTCCCTTCCCTGGAACCAGTGACCCTAAATTAGGGACGGGCGACTGCTTATAGCCCATTGAGTTGCTCACGGTGGTCGTTAAACCTCCAATCAAAAAAAAAAAAAAAAAAAATTAGGGAGGGATGCAGATCATTCTGTCCGGTACTCCCAGGTAAAAAAAAATGTTAAGGTACCAAAAAAAAAAAAAAAAAAAAAAAGGAAAATGCCTGCGGAAAAGTTATTCTAGTTCTGTCCTTTCTGTGTGCATTACCAAGATATTGTCCCTAATTAACGATAAGGTATAAGGTCTTCCTGTACCTCATTTTTGGAAAGAAAAAAATAATTAAGTAATTAAAGTGAAAGTATAGTAGCCGCCCCGGTGGCGCAGTGGTCTAAGGCGTTGGCCTCTGATCATTCGTCCGTAAGGGGTCCGGGTTCGAATCCCGGTTAGGCATGGATGTTGTGTTTGTCTTACGGCACTGGCTCTCTCCCTTCCCTGGAACCAGTGACCCTAAATTAGGGACGGGCGACTGCTTATAGCCCATTGAGTTGCTCACGGTGGTCGTTAAACCTCCAACCAAAAAAAAAAAAAAAAAAAAAAAAGAAAGTATAGTAAGAGAACAGGTGGGGGTTGAACGAAATGGGGACGCCCTTGTATCGTAGTGGCCTAAGCGTTGGCTTTTGACCATTTATCTGAAATGGGTTCGAGTTAAAATTCCAGTGAGTTATACATGGTGCACTGACTCTCTTCTTTCCCTGGAACCAGTGGCCCTAAATTAGGGACTGTTTGTAGCCTATTGAATTGCTCCCGCTGGTCTTTAAACCCCTAACAAAAGGAAAAAACGAAATGGAAAGTTCCCTGTCTGGTTTTACTGAATGTATTTCAGGATGTTTGATAACGATATTACAAAGATTTTTTTTCGTTCTTCTTTTTATAGTGTTGTGTGTACACTATCCAAAGTCTGCAGAGTTGACGTCATTGAAGACTTCCCATTGGCACTATTGATAGCAGAACCTTACTCTGTAAGTGCGGTCTGTTTTGGAATCTTCAGGAAATTCAAGCACGGTTCCAAAACTCCCGTCTCTCTCTCGCTCGCTCTTTCGTTCGGAAACGTTTATCTCTAAAGTCCTATCTTGCCGTGCCCCCCCACCCCCCCCCACCCCCATTTCACCCTATGAAGATAATAAATTGCCAGTGAGGCAGCAGCATTCCTTAAATAGCAATGGCCCCATTTTCACCTCCAGGTATAAGCAACGGTGCAGTGATTGGGACACCCAGCGCCACTGTCAGCGAGCGCAGGCAGCGAGCGGGAGTAGCGATTTGTTCTGACGTCCGTTCGCTCGGATCATTGACCCGCTATCGCCCACTCTGCGCGGAAATGCCAACTCTCTCCTCCCTCGAGCTCTCATTGGTCAGTTCCGCTGAGGGCTCGTATCATTGGTTCAGGACTTCCAAGTCGTATTTGCATGGACGGTGACGCGTCATATCGCGTGGACATTCTTGTTGGCCTTTTTTCTTTTCTTTGTTTTTTTTTTTTCTTCTTTTTTAACGCGGGTGTAATCTTCCGCCCGTCATTGTTTGACCTGACTGCTTGCTCTTTGTCAATCGCGTGAATGAAAAGGTGTATTGCGGGAGAATGCTTTTACAGCTGAGGGCAATTGACCTGTTATTTTCTTTTGTTCATTTATTTTATTTCCCTTCCCCACTTTTGGTGTTGGTTCATAGCTGTCGTGTCCTCTTTATTTCTTGTTTTATCTGCATCGTTTTTTTTTTTTTTTGGGGGGGGGGGGTTTCGCCCTTAATTCAGAACTTATTAGAGATAGCTTACAGAAATAGAGTTTTCTCGTTTATTTTTTAAATAATGCTTAGAGAGACTGCTACAAACTTTAACCCTTGAAGACGTACTTTTAAAACTCTTTTCTTTTCTAAATCAGCGTGGAACTTTCTTCTCTTTTATTTTATCATTTAACGACCAGTGCCTAATTCGGGATCACCGTTGTTGTTGTTGTTGTTGTTGTTTTTTAGTTTTGGTCACAGCCGCCCTTAGCAGCCTCTCGGCCAGGTGCGAACCTAGCCACGGGGACCTTTGCTTTATGTCCACCCCCCACCCCTCCCCCTACACTAGACTTAAAACATGCATGGACGTCTTAAGGGGTGGGCCAACGGGTCCGGTGCCCAGGGTCCCCGCCTGAACTGGGGCCCCCGACGCCCGACGAGTCCTATGGATTTACAAAAAATCAAAATCTTTCACCACTCATCAAAACGTTATTTTGTTTTATTTAAAGAAAAGACGAAACACCAATGCAGAAATTTGGAAGTCCTTCCGCCTTGTTTTTTTGGGTTTTTTTTTCTAAACCTTGATCGTAGCTTTGATTTCCCGAGGAGACAGGAGAGAAATTAGGGGTTGAGGTGGATCTTTTGTGACAAAAGAAACGAAAAATGCCAACCTCTCTCTCGATCCCGAGCAGGGCCGGATTAAGGCCTTAGTGGGCCCCGTAGGCTAAGGCACTTGAGTGGGGCCCCAAGGCTAAGATATCTGAGTGGGCTCTCAAAGAATTATAACGAGGAATCATTATGAAATCCGTTAAAACACGAAACTTTAGCAATATGCTTCTGATACTTAATTCGTGTAGTGCATTCTTCAAACTAATAAATTATCTGCAATTTTCATAATTAGTCATTGCATTTTCCATTGTTCTCATAAGAACATGAGTTAAAAGCTTAAGATTAATAGATTATGTCTTTAATTTTTTTAATGGTTTACCAGTGTATACTTTTCTTGGAGCATCTTTTTTGTTATGCAATGTGAAGCCGTAGGGAACTTCGGCCATTAACGATTCCAAGTGCAGATTAGGAAGTATGTGTGGATGGTAATGAATAAGCTGAAACTGTGTCTCGCTCATCCCGCTGTACACCACGACATGAAACCTTTACACTTCGTAAGTCACTGCCTTGAAATCTGTTGGTCTACCAGCTTCTGTTTCTGATAAGGTGGAAATCATACGAGACAAAAGCGAAACTACACTGCTGGCCACCTAAAATGCAACACCAAGAAGGACACGAGATAGCAAAGCCAGATTTACTGGACACATAACAACAGATACAAAGACGAAACGATTGAGC
Organism: Macrothele yani; assembly: GCA_039090855.1. Lineage (NCBI taxonomy): Eukaryota > Metazoa > Arthropoda > Arachnida > Araneae > Macrothelidae > Macrothele > Macrothele yani. The sequence continues at coordinate 97,552,283 of CM077009.1, read as the reverse complement.
TAACAGGCCCGTGCGACTTGCGGAACACGCAGACTTCAATAGTTCGTGTGGCCCCCATGGCTGGCAATAACGGCCGCTACACGCCGCGGCATCAAACGAAAGAGGCTTTTGATCTGGGCTTGGGATATGTCGGTCCAGGCTGCTTCCACACGTTGCCACAGTTCATCAGGCGTAGCCGCGGGTGGTGCTTGCCGGGCCACGGCAGCAGTGACACCTGGTGGACCGTGAAGAATTGTTCACGATGCGCGCCACGTGCGGACGCGCATTGTCCTGTTGAAACGTGGCCGCTGGCAGGTAAGGGAGGACTACAGGCTCCGAAACGTCGGAGATGTAGCGATGGCTGTTGAGTGTACCGGCGATGCGTACCAGAGGAGTGCGGGCGTCATATCCACGTGCGCCCCAAACTATAACGCTGGCGTTAAACGAATCGCGACGGACTGGTATGGCAATGAATAATGCAGGCGTCATACAAGTCTCTCGCCGCGGTGTCGCCACACGCGGATCCGACCATCGTGGTGTTGCAGGCAGAAGCGGGATTCGTCGGAGAAGACAATGTCGTGTCATTCCGTAGTCCAGGTGCGGCGTTCAACGGCCCACTGCCACCGTACTCGCCGGTGGTGTAACGTCAATGGTAAGCGGAGCAATGGGCGCCGTACGACAAGTCCCCGCTCCTACAGACGATGTCGAACGGTTGTTGCGCAACACACCCTAATTCCTGAGCAAACGTTTGTGATGTGGCGGTGTGAGCCGTCAACGCCCGCCGCACAACATGCGGGTCCTCTCGTTTGGTGGTGCGCCGCGGCTGCGGCAATCACTCACGTCGGTCGTCCGTCCCTCCTGCACCCACCGAACCCATATTCGCCTCACTTTGGCTGGATGTCGTCCCACACGGGCGCCGATGTCTCGGTACGATAAACCGCCGTCGCGATAAGCCCCTATTCGTCCTCTGTCGAACTCCGAAACGTGCTGGAATGACTGCCGTATTCTGCGACGAGGCATCAGGAAGCTTCCCACGCACAGGTCCGGCAGCACAACACTCTTCCACTACTTACACCCCACCTTCTGTGCACCCTTCTTATAGTGCTTCTCGGTGGCGAGCCGGGCGCACATGATTTGCATATGCCCTGCAATGCCAATCGTTTGCATGTTCTCTCGAGGTCGACGCATGCTTCGAATTTCAGGCTAATCGGATGCTTCCTTCTTGGTGTTGCATTTTGGGTGGCCGGGGTATTTTATACAAAGCGCTCTCTCTCTCTCTCTCTATCTATCTATGTATCTATCTATCTATCTATCTATGTATCTAACTATGTATCTATCTATGTATCTATCTATCTATGTATCTATCTATCTATGTATCTATCTATCTATCTATCTATCTATCTATGTATCTATCTATGTATATATGTATCTATCTATGTATCTATCTATCTATCTATCTATCTATCTATCTTGGTCATGGTGAGCCTGTAGACGAACGAACCGCAATTGTTTCCGAATAACCTTTTCCTTCTAAGCAGTCACTCGTGTTATCTGTACGACGAAGAAGTGCCCGTATGTATATCACTGAGGTTTGCCCATATGGGCTACTTATATATATCTAAGTGAGGTAAGGAGAAGATCTCATTGAACTGAAAAGTGGACATCTCTTCTACTATCGTGGGACAGATACTGGCAGAACTAGTGGTGTTGGATTTATAATAAACAAGAAACTGAAGGATAAAGTTGTAGAAGTTGAAAGTTCCTCTGACAGAGCTGCACGACTCGTTATCCAACTCTCGAGAAGATACAAGGCTCAGATTATTCAAACTTATGCACCCACCACAAGTCATCCTGAAGAAGAAATTGAAGAATTTTATGAGGAAATTCGTCATCTAAATTATAAAGGTAAGCAGCACTTGATAAATATTATGGGAGATTTCAATGCAAAAATAGGGCAACAGCAACAGAATGAAACTTCAGTAGGTAAATTCTGTCACGGCAACAGAAACCTGCGTGGAAATACTCTCGTTGTGATTGCAGAGGCAGAAGGGTTTTTTATCTTGAACTCCTTTTTCAAGAAAAAGCCACACAGGAAATGGACATGGAGACATCCAAATGGGACGACAAGTGAAATTGATTTTATTATGTGCAACAAAAAATTCGTCATAGAAGACTGCAGTGTGCTAAACAAGTTCAACACAGGTAGTGACCATAGATTGGTGAGATGTAAGACGCACCTCAACACTAAACTCGAACGTGTCAAGCTCATAAGACAAACATAATGTATTGACATAACCAACCTTAAAAAACACCATAATACCTTCAAGTTGGAACTGAAGAACAGATTCTCTGCGTTAGAAGGCCTAACAGCGGAAGAAGTGGGTATTTCTGAAGTTAACAGAAAAGTAACCAAAGCTCTTATGGAAACAGCAACAAAATTAGCTGGGTCTAAGAACAAGTTGCATGTAAATAAATTATCAGGAAAAACCAAAATGTTGATGCAAAAAAGAAGAGTGATGAGGACAACTAAAGAAGATGTGACTTCCAAAGTGGAATATATAGAGCTATGCAAAACAGTACGAAAAAGTATCACTGAAGACGTAAGGAAATTCAACTGTGAACTAGTGAGGAAAGCAATTGAAAACAACCAAAGCCTAAAGATAGCAAAGGGACATCTCAGTAAGGGAAGAAAATAGATTATGGCACTGAGAAAAGAAGATGGTTCTGTAACAAGAAATAGAGGCGAAATTTTGAGAAGAGTGAAAGATTTCTACTCCAAATTATATCAAAGCGATGATACATGTACTCCAGGCATCATGAAAGGTACCAGTACCAGAGTTCTTCCAGTCCTCCCAGCAGAAGTTGCACATGCAATCAAGAACATGAAGCGGGGAAAAGCTCCAGGAGAAGATGGAATTACTGTAGACATCATACAAGAAGCAAGTGGAAAAATCGAAAAAGTACTCGCCCAAATTTTCACTCGATGCCTTAATGAAGGGAAGATTCCTGAGGATTGGAACAACGCTACAATGATCCTGCTACATAAAAACGATGTCATTGAGGATCTCAGGAACTACAGACCTATCAGCCTCCTATCAATGGTTTACAAAATCTTTACTAAAGTTCTTTCACACCGTTTGAAGGTAACACTGGACATGGCTCAACCGAGAGAACAAGCTAGATTCAAGAGTGGCTACAGCTTAATAGATCATATTCACGTATTGAGAGAACTAATTGAAAGAGCGAGGGAGTATGAACTTCCATTGTGCATGGCTTTTATCGATTATGAAAAAGCCTTTGATTCGGTGAAACCAACAGCTGTTACAATGGCTCTGAAATCCTGCGGTATTGAAGATGCATACATTAATATTATTAATGACATCTATGAAAATGCAAGTGCAAAGATTCGGCTGTTTGAAAATACAACACACATAAAGATTGGAAAGGGAGTGAGACAAGGTGACACCATATCTCCGAAGCTCTTTAATGCTACATTGGAAAATGTCTTTCAATCACTGAACTGGGAAAACAAAGGGATAAAGGTTAATGGAGATTATTTAACCCACCTTCGTTTTGCTGATGACGTAGTCATTTTTACAACTACCCCATCAGAGCTGCAGAATATGATTCAGGAACTTGCTGACAAGAATAAAGAAGTGGGATTAAAAATGAACTTTCAGAAGACAAAAGTGATGTTCAATGCTTTTACAAGAAATGAAGACTTATCGATTGATGGAGAAAAGCTGGAGATAACAGACACGTACGTTTATCTTGGATAGCAGATATCAAGTGACGGTCACATTGATGAAGAAATTAATCGACGTACAAAACTTGGCTGAAGAGCTTTTGAAAGAAACAGCATAATTTTCAAGAGCAATATGCCATTATGTCTTAAAAGAAAAGTGTTTGATTAATGCATCCTTCCAGTGCTTACGAATGGTGCAGAGACGTGGACTTTAACTAAATGAGACATACAAAGGCTGCAGACAACTCAAAGCAGCATGGAGAGGTGCATGCTTGATGTAACCAGGAGATATAAGAAGAGGAACTCGTGGATCCGAAAAATGACAAGAGTCGAAGACGTCATGATCAGATTTAAATCTCTGAAATGGCAATGGGCTGGACATACTGCCAGAAGGACAGACCGTCGATGGACAGCTGAAATTTCGGATTGGATTCCAAGAGACAGGAAAAGACCCAGAAGAAGACCACATGGGAGATGGGTGGATGAAATTCGAAAGTATGCGGGAGTGGCAGAGACTGGCACAAGACAGACCGTTGTGGAGGAAACTTGGGGAGACCTTCGTCCAGCAGTGGATTGATAATGGTTGACAATGATGATATATATATTCAATCGTCGCTGTTTAAACAAATAACATAACGAGGGCTGCATATATCAGCATTTTTGTCCGGTTAGTCATATTGTCCGGAAATCGCGCTGGTTCGTTTATTTCTTCTGCTTTTTTTAATTATATTTCGTCGAATAATTTGTAGAATGGGGAAGAAGCATTATATCTTTTAACACCAATTATCTAGTAATTTACTAAGCAACTAAATGTGAGTGCATTTGGTGCACTTAATAGAGTTCTACAATTTGGTCAAGCACCGTTTTTCATTCAGGTGGCATTTAAAAAGTTACTGGACATTGAATGTTTCTTCTCTAGGATAACACAGTCATGGTGGAGAATACAATAATTCTCATATATTGTATATACATAATGCCATGTGTGAATAGAGTAAGTAACCACACATTGTAGTAATACAATAATGTATATACAGAAGATCAGGGGCCCCGAAAAATGTGACGCCCCAGGGCTCCAGAAGGGTTAAGACGGCACTGAAAACATAGTTTATTACAGTAGTATGTAAAGTTTATTGAAACGTTAAAACGTTTGAAAATTAACCAATAACGAAAAACACAATTTAAAATTTTTTAAACATTATATTTCACTTTGTAATTTTTTTTAAATGATGTAGATAAAACAAGCACACCAGCGTACGACCTTCCCTCGCAGTGGCTTCATCTCTACCTATGTAGTTTGCTGCCAGCAATCGATATTAGAAAGGAAAAGGAATAATTGACCGGCACACCCAGCATACGTCCTTCAATAATTAACCGCACACCAGCATACGTCCTTCAATAATTAACAAGCACACCAGCATACGTCCTTCCCTCACAGTGGCTCCATCTCTACCTAAGTAGTTTGCTGCCAGCAATCGATATTAGAAAGAAAAAAGAATAATTAAATGGCACACCAGCATACGTCCTTCAATAATTAACAAGCACACCAGCATACGTCCTTCCCTTACAGTGGCTCATCTCTACCTATGTAGTTTGCTGCCAGCAATCGATATTAGAAAGAAAAAAGAATAATTAAATGGCACACCAGCATACGTCCTTCAATAATTAACAAGCACACCAGCATACGTCCTTCAATAATTAACAAGCACACCAGCATACGTCCTTCCCTTACAGTGGCTCCATCTCTGCCTATGTAGTTTGCTGCCAGCTATCGATATTAGAAAGAAAAGGAATAATTAAACGGCACACCAGCATACGTCCTTCAATAATTAACAAGCACACGAGCATACGTCCTTCCCTTACAGTGGCTCCATCTCTACCTATGTAGTTTGCTGCCAGCAATCAATATTAGAAAGAAAAAGAATAATTGAATGGCACACCAGCATACGTCCTTCCCTCACAGTGACTCCATCTCTACCTAAGTAGTTTGCTGCCGGCAATCGATATTAGAAAGAAAAAGGAATAATTAAACGGCACACCAGCATACGTCCTTCAATAATTAACAAGCACACCAGCATACGTCCTTCAATAATTAACAAGCACACCAGCATACGTCCTTCCCTTACAGTGGTTCCATCTCTACCTATGTAGTTTGCTGCCAGCAATCGATACTAGAAAGAAAAAAGAATAATTAAACTTCACGGCAACACAACGTGCAGAAAGTTAAAAGTCATACCTTTTCGAAGATTGAAACTTATAGTGCAATGTGCAGCACGTTGTATTACAAGACTACAATCAGTAGTCTGTATGTCGAAATGTACTTATTTTTGTACGAAATAATCCAAATTGTTTAAAATATCATTAATCCCTACGGGACTTAAACAATTTCGGCTCAAACATAGTAGATTTATCAACATTAGGTGTAAGTGAACTCCGGTTTCGACTACATCTGGTTTGCTTGTATGATCTGTAACATTCAGAACAGTCTGATCGATTGTTTTCATTGAGCCGCTGCAGTTTTCTGTTCTTTCTTTTACGCATATCCATCTCACCTCGTTGGTATTGGCGTTTTTACGATGCTGGCAGTGTCAAGAATTATTGAAGAAAGCAGCACAAGACTTGCCTTTTGAAGTTTCAGACAATACAGTACGATCCATTTTATTCAAGTGAAATTTCCAGATGCAACAAGAGCACTGCGCGACGGAATTTTAACAGAACAAACTAACGAAGAAATTACCCTTCGCCCACTGGTCACACACGATCTGTTTGCCTCTCTCTCTCTTTACAAAAGAATTTGGAGGACGCAGCTCAGGAATGCATGCTTGTACGCGGACCTGACACAAAATTTTCATTGTACGAAAGGGCCATGTCCGGATGTGCCACAACACCTATAAATACGCCCCTGGATCTTCTAAGAGTTGGATTTTTCAAATCCGACTCTTAGAAGCTGAGATATTGACGAAAATAAGATATTTAGATACGCCCCTTGCGGAGAAACCATGCATTATTTTAAGAAGAAAATATTCCGAAAATGTTTGTCGACGTTAGTAGTATCGGTCCAGGGAAGAATTTTTTCAGTCGAGATTTTAGAGCTCATATTTTGACGCAAATAGCGGAAATTAACACTTACGCCCCCAAACCGTTTTAAACCAAAAATTCGAAATTATATGCAAAGTTCTTCCAGCAAGGAATTGTATCCGTTGCAAATTTTTTTTTTCAAATCGGAGTTTTAGAAGCAGAGATATCGGGGGAAACGCAATTCTCTTTTACGCTCCATAGCGGATAATCTATGCATAACTTGAAGAAGTGATTATACCTAAAATAATCTTAGCGATGAGTGGAATCGAAAGGCAAAAGAATTTCTTGAATTGGACGCTTAGAAGCAAATATGTGGAATAAAATGTATTTTGATTTCGATATCATCTGCATTTCGGCCCTCTAGCGGCAAAATTGTGCATCGTAAAAAAAGAAACAAAATGAAGGGTCATCATTCACACATTTCAAGCTTCCTAACGAAAAAATAATTTTTCAAATCGGACAGTTAGTTGCAGAAATATCGTGCCTACAGACGGTTGGACGGACGGACAAATCGATAACATAAGCACGATCTTTTTTTACAAAAGACGTTCTAAAAAAGAAAAAGAAAAGAAACAGATGTGGATCCGTAGTTCTGCCGAAGAGTAAAACTGTTAGTCACTTGTAAAGTGACTACAAGACGCTAAGCTGCTGTTAAGAAACTTCCATGTAGTTAATTGCCCGCAAAGAAGTAATTTCGAGGGAAGGGTATGTGAAGGTAGCTAAATGTGCATCTCTCTCTTTCTCTCTCTCTCTCTAGGGAAAGAGCGTTGAAGGGAAATCCTTGGGCGCGCGCGAGAGAAAGAGCTTTTAAAGCCTTCTTTCAATTCATTGCTTTGAGGCCAGTAGAAGTGGTTTTACCATGCCCGTGAGAGTGGGATAAAAAGGTTTGTTGGGGTGAATATGATGGCTTCTGGTGTTTGACTGGGAAAGGAAGCATATTTGGCTGTTGATCACGGTAAGAAGAGGACACTGCCGAGCACTAGCGAGGTAAAAATGGGGGGGGGGGGAAGTGGAACAGGAGAAGGGGAGAGAGAAAGAGTCAAAATACAAAAACTCCTCGATGCTGTTGCGCGGATCCACGCATAGAGACCAGCATTGTAAGCTAAAAATAGTAAACAGTTTATCCAACAATTAAAACCTGCAACTGAATCACAATAAAATAAATTCAGAAAGTGTGATTTATTTTTTAAATTTCAGAATAGTTCAATTTTTACTCACCTTTTCGTTTTTTATATTTTGTAGTTTATTTTATTATTTTTACTTTTTAACGCCTTCCAGCCGTAGGTTGAAAAAGAGTATATGCTCCAGCTTTGCCCGTCTGTCTGTCTGTCCGCACGCACGCACGCACGATAACTCGCTTAAAAATGGTTCGATTTCGATGAAATTTTAATACGTAGTAGGGGACAACCTGGGAAGGAAACCTGTTGAAAATGGGCGAAATGGGGTCAAAGGTTAGGACATAGGAGCGGGAGCCATTCCATTGCCCTTATGCGTCATAACTTAGGTAAAAATGTTTCGATTGCGACAAAACTTCATCATGTTGTTCTGGAGTTAGACTGAACTGCTTCTGTTGAATATCATCGAAATGGGGTCAAAGGTCAGGGTACAGGAGTGAGATTTTGTCCACAAGCATTATCCTCATAACTTGACTAAAACCGCTTCTATTGCGACAAAACTTTAGTATGTTAGGTTGATTTTTAGGAATTTGTTTGATCCAACAAAACATATTGTTTTTCATGACAAAATGTTTTGTTGCTGCAACAAAACTTATTGTGTCACGATAACAATATGTTTTGTTGGATCAAACAAATTCTCAAAAATCGACGTAATCATTTTGTTAAATGAACAGAACGTTTTCTCGTGATAACAATAAATTTTGTTAAATCAACAATAAATTTCAACAAAAAATTTTGTTGAATTAACAAAATGTTTTTCTCAGTGTGGTTCTGTTGAATATCATCGAAATGGGGTCAAAGGTCAGGGCACAAGAGCGAAATTTATTCCACAGCCATTATCCTCATAACTTGACTAAAAATGCTTCTATTGCGACAGAACTTTAGTATGTTGTTCCAGAGGTATACTGAACCAATTCTGTTGAATATCATCGAAATGGGGTCAAAGGTCAAGGCACAAGACCGAGATTTATTCCACAGCCATTATCCTCATAACTTGAGTGATAAGTTGAGTAATAATTCCTGGTATGTTGGGAAGCGTATCATAATCAACGCATTGCATGATTTTACTAACTTGTTCAGCTTATTCGCTAGTGAAGTAAATGAACAAAAAGGAGTGGAGAAACAAAGAAACCCTTGCGTCTGCATTCTTGAAAAACTTAGTTTGTAGTTGAACACCAGGTCCCCCCCCAGACGACTCTTCATCCTCCCCTGGGTTTGGGACTTGGCTACGACCAGGACCCATGCGGGTCTCAAACTCGGACCCAGCTCGGACGAATGGTTCGAAGCCAATTCCTTTGACCACTCAATCAGTGGGGACGCATGGCCCTGTTAGTTCCAAAGAAAGGAGAGAGCGTGCGCTTTAAGACAAACACACCATCCATATCTGATCAGGAACTCGAACCAGGGTCGGATGAAGGGGGGCTAACGGGGCTATAACCAAGGGGCCCAACAATGCTTTTATAAGAAATACAGATTTTGCGATCGATAGTGAAACTCTAAAGGTAACTGATACCTGCTTTCACCTTGGGCAACAGATATCAAGCGAGGACAACATTGATAAAGAAACTAATCGGCGTATAAAACTTGGTTTGACAGCATTTGGAAGAAACAGTACATTTTTCAAGGGCAATTTACCATTATGTCTTAAAAGCAAAATGTTTAATCAATGCATCATTCTTTTATTTTATTTTTATTTTTTTTTTTGTTGAGGGTTAAACGACCACCATGAGCAACTCAATGGGCTATAAGCAGTCGCCCGTCCTTAAATTAGGGCCACTGACTCCAGGGAAGGGAGACAGCCAGTACCCTAAGGCAAACACAACATCCGTGCTTCACCGAGATTCGAACCCGAACCCATCTCGGACGAATGATCAGAATCCATCGCTTAGACCACTGCGCCACCGGGGCGACATGCATCATTCAAGTTCTTACGTGTGGAGCAGAGTCATGGTCCTCAACTTACAAAAGACATACAGAGGCTGCAGACAACTAAAAGCAACATGGAGAGATGCATGCTTGGTCGAACCAGGAAAGATAAGAAGAGGAACTCGTGGATAAGGAAAATGACAAGAGCGGAGGACATCATGATCAGAGTAAAATCCCTGAAATGCCAATAGGATGGACATATTGCTATAGAAGAACGGACTACGACAGATAACTGAAATATTAGACAAGATACCAGGGGACAGAAGAAGACCAAATGAGACCGTGGGTCTTCTTCAATGTTTGTTCCACACATTGTTTCGAATTAATAAAAAGTTCCTATTTCGCTTAAAAAATAATTAAGAGTAAGATGATGTGACGTACTACAGAGGTGAAAACATGTGTCAAGACGACAAATCTGCAGCGAGACATTCTGTCCGCGTAGCTCAGTTGGGAGAGTGTGTGACGTACTACAGAGGTGAAAACATGTGTCAAGACGACAAATCTGCAGAGAGACATTCTGTCCGCGTAACTCAGTTGGGAGAGTGTGTGACGTACTACAGAGGTGAAAACATGTGTCAAGACGACAAATCTCCAGCGAGACATTCTGTCCGCGTAGCTCAGTTGGGAGAATGTGTGACGTACTACAGGGGTGAAAACACGTGTCAAGACGACAAATCTGCAGCGAGACATTCTGTCCGCGTAGCTCAGTTGAGAGAATGTGTGACGTACGACAGAGCTGAAAACATGTGTCAAGACGAGAAATCTGCAGCGAGACATTCTGTCCGCGTAGCTCAGTTGGAAGAATGTGTGACGTACTACAGAGGTGAAAGTATGTTTCAAGACGAGAAATCTGCAGCGAGACATTCTGTCCGCGTAGCTCAGTTGGGAGAATGTGTGACGTACTACAGAGGTGAAAACATGTGTCAAGACGATAAATCTGCAGCAAGACATTCTGTCCGCGTAGTTCAGTTGGGAGAATGTGTGACGTACTACAGAGGTGAAAACATGTTTCAAGACGACAAATCTGCAGCGAGACATTCTGTCCGCGTAGGTCAGTTGGGAGAATGTGTGACGTACTACAGAGGTGAAAACATGTGTCAAGACGAGAAATCTGCAGCGAGACATTCTGTCCGCGTAGTTCAGTTGGGAGAATGTGTGACGTACTACAGAGGTGAAAACATGTTTCAAGACGACAAATCTGCAGCGAGACATTCTGTCCGCGTAGCTCAGTTGGGAGAATGTGTGACGTACTACAGAGGTGAAAACATGTGTCAAGACGATAAATCTGCAGCAAGACATTCTGTCCGCGTAGTTCAGTTGGGAGAATGTGTGACGTACTACAGAGGTGAAAACATGTTTCAAGACGACAAATCTGCAGCGAGACATTCTGTCCGCGTAGCTCAGTTGGGAGAATGTGTGACGTATTACAGAGGTGAAAACATGTGTCAAGACGAGAAATCTGCAGCGAGACATTCTGTCCGCGTAGCTCAGTTGAGAGAATGTGTGATGTACTACATAGGTGAAAACATGTTTCAAGACGACAAATCTGCAGCGAGACATTCTGTCCGCGTAGCTCAGTTGGGAGAATGTGTGACGTACTACAGAGGTGAAAACATGTGTCAAGACGAGAAATCTGCAGCGAGACATTATGTCCGCGTAGTTCAGTTGGGAGAATGTGTGACGTACTACAGAGGTGAAAACATGTTTCAAGACGACAAATCTGCAGCGAGACATTCTGTCCGCGTAGCTCAGTTGGGAGAATGTGTGACGTACTACAGAGGTGAAAACATGTGTCAAGACGACAAATCTGCAGCGAGACATTCTGTCCGCGTAGCTCAGTTGGGAGAATGTGTGACGTACTACAGAGGTGAAAACATGTGTCAAGACGAGAAATCTGCAGCGAGACATTCTGTCCGCGTAGTTCAGTTCGGAAGAATGTGTAACGTACTACAGAGGTGAAAACATGTTTCAAGACGACAAATCTGCAGCGAGATATTTTGTCCGCGTAGCTCAGTTGGGAGAATGTGTGACGTACTACAGAGGTGAAAACATGTGTCAAGACGAGAAATCTGCAGCGAGACATTCTGTCCGCGTAGCTCAGTTGGAAGAATGTGTGACGTACTACAGAGGTGAAAACATGTGTCAAGACGAGAAATCTGCAGCGAGACATTCTGTCCGCGTAGCTCAGTTGAGAGAATGTGTGACGTACTACAGAGCTGAAAACATGTGTCAAGACGAGAAATCTGCAGCGAGACATTCTGTCCGCGTAGCTCAGTTGGAAGAATGTGTGACGTACTACAGAGGTGAAAACATGTTTCAAGACGAGAAATCTGCAGCGAGACATTCTGTCCGCGTAGCTCAGTTGGGAGAATGTGTGACGTACTACAGAGGTGAAAACATGTGTCAAGACGATAAATCTGCAGCAAGACATTCTGTCGGCGTAGTTCAGTTGGGAGAATGTGTGACGTACTACAGAGGTGAAAACATGTGTCAAGACGATAAATCTGCAGCAAGACATTCTGTCGGCGTAGTTCAGTTGGGAGAATGTGTGACGTACTACAGAGGTGAAAACATGTGTCAAGACGATAAATCTGCAGCAAGACATTCTGTCGGCGTAGTTCAGTTGGGAGAATGTGTGACGTACTACAGAGGTGAAAACATGTGTTAAGACGATAAATCTGCAGCAAGACATTCTGTCGGCGTAGTTCAGTTGGGAGAATGTGTGACGTACTACAGAGGTGAAAACATGTTTCAAGACGACAAATCTGCAGCGAGACATTCTGTCCGCGTAGCTCAGTTGGGAGAATGTGTGACGTATTACAGAGGTGAAAACATGTGTCAAGACGAGAAATCTGCAGCGAGACATTCTGTCCGCGTAGTTCAGTTGGGAGAATGTGTGACGTATTACAGAGGTGAAAACATGTTTCAAGACGACAAATCTGCAGCGAGACATTCTGTCCGCGTAGCTCAGTTGGGAGAATGTGTGACGTACTACAGAGGTGAAAACATGTGTCAAGACGATAAATCTGCAGCAAGACATTCTGTCCGCGTAGTTCAGTTGGGAGAATGTGTGACGTACTACAGAGGTGAAAACATGTTTCAAGACGACAAATCTGCAGCGAGACATTCTGTCCGCGTAGCTCAGTTGGGAGAATGTGTGACGTACTACAGAGGTGAAAACATGTGTCAAGACGATAAATCTGCAGCAAGACATTCCGTCCGCGTAGTTCAGTTGGGAGAATGTGTGACGTACTACAGAGGTGAAAACATGTTTCAAGACGACAAATCTGCAGCGAGACATTCTGTCCGCGTAGCTCAGTTAAGAGAATGTGTGACGTATTACAGAGGTGAAAACATGTGTCAAGACGAGAAATCTGCAGCGAGACATTCTGTCCGCGTAGTTCAGTTGGGAGAATGTGTGACGTATTACAGAGGTGAAAACATGTTTCAAGACGACAAATCTGCAGCGAGACATTCTGTCCGCGTAGCTCAGTTGGGAGAATGTGTGAGTACTACAGAGGTGAAAACATGTGTCAAGACGATAAATCTGCAGCAAGACATTCTGTCCGCGTAGTTCAGTTGGGAGAATGTGTGACGTACTACAGAGGTGAAAACATGTTTCAAGACGACAAATCTGCAGCGAGACATTCTGTCAGCGTAGCTCAGTTGGGAGAATGTGTGACGTACTACAGAGGTGAAAACATGTGTCAAGACGATAAATCTGCAGCAAGACATTCCGTCCGCGTAGTTCAGTTGGGAGAATGTGTGACGTACTACAGAGGTGAAAACATGTTTCAAGACGACAAATCTGCAGCGAGACATTCTGTCCGCGTAGCTCAGTTAAGAGAATGTGTGACGTATTACAGAGGTGAAAACATGTGTCAAGACGACAAATCTGCAGCGAGACATTCTGTCCGCGTAGCTCAGTTGGGAGAATGTGTGACGTACTACAGAGGTGAAAACATGTGTCAAGACGATAAATCTGCAGGGAGACATTCTGTCTGCGTAGCTCAGATGGGTGAGCGACTCACTCCGGAGTGAGGAACACGGTTTGATTCCCGTCGCGGAAAAAGTTGTGTTTTAACAAAGGAAAAAGAATACAGAAATTATGCTTTCACATGTAGTGAATTCACATAGCAATCATTTGGCTTTTTTCATTTTTCCCCACTTTGGTCAAATTTAGGAACAGAAAAATGTAATACAGGGAATTCATTTGGTATATCTAATTTCATATATTCTGGAAATTTGTTAAACGCGTTATAATGTCGTAGAGAGAGTTTTCTTATTTGATAAGATATCAGTGTTAGAAGAAGTCATGAAATACAACAGAGCGCTGGCGAGTTGGAATATCTGGAAGAAAGTGGGCACTTTGTGCCAATGAAGCTCGAAGGAAGTATTGAGGACTGTAGTGTATAGCCAGCAATGGTATACAACGGAGTGGCGTAACTACCCCCCCGAAGCTGCGGGTGGGGGGTGGTGGGGGGTGCCTACTGCAGCTGCCAGTTATAGTTTTATGAAAAAATTCCAAAACACACATCAATAATTAACCCGAAGATTCATATTATGCTTTAAGATATATTTAGCTTTGCCTAAATATAGGTGTGCAACCTGATTCTCGGCCACAGGCACGACACGTTGACAGCAAATTATAGCAAATCGAATACGTACCTAATCAAAGAAATAATCCGCGTCGTGTTGGATAAATTTGAGCCATCGGTCAGGGAGCTGCCGAATGCCACTGAGGAAAAAAGAGGGCTGTTTCGAATTGATAGTGTCATCAGTACTTGTGTGGACCTCCTCGACAGAAGTGAAGTGCGTATCACTCAGGTGTTGTTGCAGGGAACGAAAGAGGTGATAATCCGACGGGGCGAAGTCTGGAGAATACCTCGGGTGGGACAAAATCTCCCATCCCAAGTCGGTGATCGTGTTTAAAGTCGTTTTCGCGGTGTGAGGACGCGTGTTATCCTGCAGCAACAGGACCGACCTTCTGCCCTTGCCGGTGTATGGCCTTTTCGCCTCCATTGCGTCACTCTCACGAATGAGTTGCTGACAATAACGCTCAGCATTGACCGTTTCACCAGGTTTGAGCAACTCATAATGTACGACACCGCGCTGATCCCACCATATGCTCAGCTACAACTTCCTGGCGTGGATATTCGGTTTGGCGGTACTGGTGGTAGGCTGACCTGGGATAAACCCACACGATTTGCGCCGCTTAGGATTATCGTAGAAGATCCACTTCTCATCACAGGTCAAAATCTCGTGGTGGAAATCCTTCTTCTTGAATCTGGAGAGCGAACACAGCATCATCGTAGCTCCTAAACTTGTTCTCTGCTGTGAGTTTGCGGGGCACCCAAAGGCTCTCCTTGTGAATCCGTTCAAGCTTGTGCAGGCGCTTTGCAATGGCTTGCCGCGTTACTCCGAGTTCCTTGGCGTACTCTGACTGTGTGGGACAGGGATCCGCGTTCAACAGTTGTTCCAGTTCCTCATCGTCAAAATTCTGTGGCTGTCCCGGACGTTCTGCATCACGGAGATCGAAATTTCTCTGCTCAAACCTCTGGAACCACTTCTTACACGTACTGTAGGACACAGCAGCCGCACAGATCGATTTGCTGGGCTTCCGCGGCACTTTTTTTTTTTCAGCTGAAATGCGAACAGGAGGCCGTGCTTCAAATGTTGCTTCTCGAACGACATTGCTTTCACCGTCAACTTTCGTCCCTTCTGTCACTACAGCTGTGAGCGGTTACGGTTGCCTGGAAAGCTGTTGGATGGCGTGCAATCAGCCATTATCGCACACAGCTATTTGCATTTGCCGACGTTCTATGATCGCTTCCGGTTAGGGGCCGAGAATTAAGTTGCACGCCTAATAAATGCCTAGTTTCACTTTTAAAACTCTGAATGTCCTACAAATTGAAAGTGTTCGGCTCTTTGACTTCGGGTTTTAATACGATCGCTCTCCTACTGCCCTCTGTCTGCGCTGCTGAGGAAAAGCGCGAGGCCACAGTGAGATTTCCCATGGAGGATGTGGGAAAACAGTGAGTTACCTAGGATTCCGTGCACGACGGGCGTCAACATTTATTCACAGCAGCCGCAGATCTGCAATGTGTAAGAGGGTGATTTCTTTAAGTGACTTATGTATTGTCAAATTTATTATTCAAAAAGTTAAAACTAGAGGGCTCTAGGTATCACCATTACTTTTGCTGACGTTCTCCCTGACTTCCTAATTCACCCACCCCATACCATCTTGGGGGCAGCTAACGTTGTGCTAGTTACGCCACTAGTACAACGCCGAGACATGACCAATGCTAAGACATATCGAGAACAGCTTTAAAGAAATGAGATGCTAAGAAGGATGTGTGATGTAACAAGAAAGAAAAAGAAAATTGTTTTTATTTGGACTCTATTGAGAAAAGTATATGGGATGATCTAAGCGATGGCTTATGATCATTCGTCTTAGGTGGGTCCGGGTTTGAATCCTGGTGAGGCATGGATGTTGTGTTTGTCTTAAGGCACTGGCTCTTCCGTGGAACCAGTGGCTCTAAATTAGGGACAGGCGACTGCTTATAGCTCATCGAGTTGCTCACTGTGGTCGTTAAACCCGCAAAAAAAAAAAAAAAAAAAAAAAAAAACGTGCGGTTGTGGATATAAGCCATCAGGAAAGCGGAGCAGAGGAAGCCATCTGCTAATGGGTAATGAAATGGTAGTGTTAAATATTATAATTTATTTTTCTTACTTTAGATAATCATTGCTTAAATCTTAAAAAACAACATAGAGCTTTGGTGAAGTGTTTTTTTTTTTAAAACATCTGTATTAAAACACTATGTGTTACAAAAACCATTGTCCGCTCCGTTACAAGAATATTTCGGCTCATGTGAAAATTGTTCCCTGGAAATAAATCGCGTACCGAGAAGCGCGTAACTTAATGTGCTTAAAAATTAATTTTTAATTTGCGAAGAAAACTTTTATCAAGCAGCCTTCAGCGAGAGATGCCCACATTTTCAGGAATGTAAAATTTTTTCTGAGGATAGTATTATGTTCACACGCAATCTATATATAAATTCTATAAGGTTTTTTTACTGTAAGACCAGTTGTGAGAGAACGACTGAACGTAAACAAATGGTTGGGGTATCAAATTAAAGGACTTACCATGTAGATGGGCCAGTCGAAGAAAAAAATGAGATTAGAGCAACGGTTCGGGAGTTGTGGGGCGGCAAAGTTCCCATGTAAAGTCTATGGGAGAAACGTGTGGTTGACTCACGCGCTGTTGAAGGCGGAAGCATGGAGGGACTCAGATAGTCCAAAGTCCGAAGTCTCTCTTCTCAGCGAAACGTTGCGGAAAACAACGCTAGCAGGAATTTATTTGAAAGACCTATCATGTATTCATACATCATTGCATATGTCAAATGTCATCTAGCTGTTTAATTATTCGCGTGCTATTTAGACGTAATCTATATTGTGAGGTTACTCACCTTTAATCCCTAACTCTTTCAGTAGGTTTTCGTCTCTACACATTTCCAACACGTATTTTTCAAAAAAAAAAAAAAAAAAAAATACGTGTTGGAAATGTGTAGAGACGAAAACCTTCTAAAAGATTTAGGGAATAACGGTGAGTAACCTCAAAATATACACTGGCGGAAAGTGAATAAAAGAACACCAAGAAGGAGACGTCTGATACCTACGAAATTTATACAGCATAATAACGGAATATAGAAGATAACGTGATCAAAACATTATGGCAAAATACAACTGTATTTGCTGGTAAACTGAAAAATAACATTTCCATGTAACATGGTTAGTACGAGGTTAAACCGCCATGAACTGCGTCACACTGTGCAATTCTGGCATGGAGTCTGTCGTACAGATGTTGGATGTAAGTTTGGGGTATTGAGTTCCAAGCATCCTCAACCTGGACGCGTAAATCGGGATGGTCGTGGCTGGCCGTGGAGACCGGGTAAGTCGTTGTCCCATAAAATCCCACACGTGCTCAATGGGGGACAAATCTGGTTAACGTGCAGGCCATGAAAGTTGTCTCACACCCTGAAGTGTATGTTGCGTTGCACGTGCAGTGTGTGGCCGTGCGTTATCTTGCTAGAAAACACCACGATGGACCGACCTTACAAATGGCACAAAAACGGGCTGAATGATGTTGTTGATGTAGGAGGTGCTGTTTAACGTACCCTGTACAAACACTAGTTGTGTACGGAAGCGATAGCTGATCGCTCCTTACACCAGGAGACCAGGTGTAGGCCCTGTGTGTCGCTGGTGGATGCAAGAAGGGTGGAGACGCTCCCCTGTGTGTCTGCGAACACGCATACGGCCATCGGAGGCTCCCACGCAGAATCTGCTTTCATCGCTGAACACGACAGATCGCCATTGCGTTCTCCTGTGCAGACGTTGGCGACATCACTGCAGCCGTTCCTGACGGTGGGCTGGAGTCAGAGGTACACATGCCAGAGACATACGTGCACGTAGTCCTGCATCCAGTAGACGGTTGCGGATTGTTCGCACAGTCACCTCAGGTGCAACGGCAGCTCAGATTTGCGTCGCAGTGGATGTTCTGCTTGACAACGCCGCTCTTCTTATGCGTCGATCGGTCCGCTCATCAGTCCGTCTGTGACTGCCGGTTCCACGTCTTCTCGTGTGGGAATGTTCCTCGGACCATCTACGCCACCATCTTACCACCACCGATACTTCCCGTCCAATTCGCTCCGCAATACGACGATACAACCACCCGGCCTCGCGGAGTCCGACTAGACGACCTCGCTCAAAGTCCGATAACTGCTGAAATCGTACACGTCTTTCATGTCCAGGCATAGAAGCTTCTTCAGGGTCTTCGCACGGGTCCGTACGCCGACGACTGATTACATTCACTTCGCCGTACTCCTTAAATACCACCGACGATAATTTGCATATTATGCCGTTATGTGGCGTAAGCGCTCCTGGTTGGCCCCGAAATTAACATCACACCTACGTAAACTCGACGCAATTAACATATGTAAATTTCATGATCGTCCGCCAATTCCTTCTTGGTGTTCGTTTTTCACTTTCCGCCAGTGTAGATTAACTCGAAGACCTGATTGCGTTGTGCCATTGGACTGTGTGATGTATATATACAATTTAAGGTTCATTCGATCCAGTTAATTCACGTAGGCAAAACGTTTCCCATTATGTAAAGATATAAATAAACTTTTCATATCAGTTTATTCTTTTCAAATAGAAAAAAAAAAAAAAAAAAACTATTCGTCGTTTCCGACGGATTTCATCTACCGAGGGAAAAAACTATTCGTCGATTCCGACGGGTTTCGTCTACCGAGTTCGAATCCCGGTGAGGCATGGATGTTGTGTTTGCCTTACGCCACCGGCTCTCTCCCTTCCCTGCAACCAGTGACCCTAAATTAGGGACGGGCGACTGCTTATAGCCCATTGAGTTGCTCACGGTGGTCGTTAAATCTTCAGTCACAAAAAAAAAAAAAATAAATAAATAAATAAATAAATCACGATATGAGTTTATTATTTTCAAAAAAAAAAAAAAAAAAAAAAAAAAAAACTTTCCTTTGATTCCCACGGGTTTCGTGTAGTTAAATTTTAAATGTGCTTATAGGTGCGAAACAAACAATATTTTTAAAGATATTTTTATTTTTAGGATTTTGCACTGATTCAGAATCTTACAATTTGCCTTTTCGTGGCATGTGACATCTTTGACTGCCAGTGGCGTGTAGCTTGAATTTTAGCTCCCCCTTCTTTCCTACCCCCGCAAAATTAAGGTCCCTGCAGGGGGCGGATTGGTCCACCGGGGCATTTCCCGGTGGGCCCCTTCCGTATAATTTGTCTCTTTGTTTCTTACTTTCTTAAAAATGTTTTCAGTTCAGTTGTTTTAAACACACAACTGAACCACAACACTTTTTTTATAAACGAAATACACATAATGCAATTATAACAAGCTGGGGGGGGGACTTCTATTTTGAATTAGGGAAAAAAATCCCCTCACCAGGCAACTACAATAGATGGGCTATGTAGTAGCCCATCTATTGTAGTTGCCTGGTAGCTGAAGAACGAGAATGTATGTACCGTACGTTACGGGAGGGCGGAGGTGTGTACAAGATGTTCTATATATTCTTCAATGAAAAGGGGGGGGGGTAGTTGATTTTACTCCCGTTGGCTGTAGGAAGAATTAGCACTGTGCCCATAAGAGCTGAGTTCGGGCTCAATTTTAAGAGCCCGAGCCCGAAGTATGTCAGCCCCAGCCCGCCCCAGCCCGAATTTTATATGATTAATCTGTTTAGGCATTAAAAAAATCCCTTCCAAACTTCCACTCCTTCCTCTCCGTGTAATTAACCGATATCTTTCTCGACTGTGGAGTTGGGAATGGAAGTCTATCTATTTCTATAATTTCTTTGATCATTCATTTCATCCTGAAATGTTTCGAGTGACACGGCATCAGGAAAAATCGAGAAGCACAACACAACAATTTACGTATCTTAGCAGCGTTGGGTGGGGGCTGAACAGGGCTAAATATTTTTCACTACTTTAGTTAAAGTACTGAAAATGCTCACCAATGTTTGATAAAGTTGCAGAACAATGCTAGATAATGGTCATTATGGGATGTCATCATCATCATCATCATCAACCATTATTAATCCACTGCTGGGCGAAGGTCTCCCCAAGTTTCTTCCACAACGGTCTGTATTGTGCCAGTCTCCTCCATGTTACTCCCGCATATTTTCGAATTTCATCCACCCATCTCCCATGTAGTCTTCTTCTGTCCCTTGGAATCCAATCTAAAATTTCGGCTGTCCATCCATGGTCTGTCCTTCTGGCAGTATGTCCAACCCATTGCCATTTAAGGGATTTAACTCTGATCATGATGTCTTCCACTCTTGTCATTTTTCGGATCCACGAGTTCCTCTTCTTATCTCTCCTGGTTACACCAAGCATGCACCTCTCCATGCTTTTTTGAGTTGTCTGCAGCCTTTGTATGTCTCTTTTAGTTAAGGTCCACGTCTCTGCACCATACGTAAGCACTGGAAGGATGCATTGATCAAACACTTTTCTTTTAAGACATAATGGCATATTGCTCTTGAAAATCATGCTGTTTCTTCCAAAAGTTCTCCAGGCAAGTTTTGTACGACGATTAATTTCTTCATCAATGTGACCCTCACTTGATATCTGCTGTCCAAGATAAATGTAGGTATTGGTTATCTCCAGCTTTTCCCCATCAATCGATAAATCTTCATTATTTTAAAAGCATTGTACATCGCTTTTGCTTTTGAAAGTTCATTTTTAATCCCACATTTTGACTCTTGTCAGCAAGTTCCTGGGTCATACTCTGCAGCTCGGATGGGGTAGTTGCAAAAATGACTGCGTCATCAGCAAAACGAAGGTGAGTTAGAAAATCTGCATTAATCCCAGTTCAGTGATTGAAAGACATTTTCCAATGTGGCATTAAAGAGTTTGGGAGATATAGTGTCACCTTGTCTCACTCCCTTTCCAATTTTTATGGGTGCTGTATTCTCAAATAACCGAATCTTTGCACTTGCATTTTCATAGATGTTATGAATAATATTAATGTATGCATCTTCAATACCGTAGGATTTCAGAGCCGTTGTAACTGCTGATGGTTTCACCGAATCAAAGGCTTTTTCATAATCGATAAAAGCCATGCACAATGGAAGTTCATACTCCCTCGCTCTTTCAATTAGTTCTCTCAGTACGTGGATATGATCTATTGTGCTGTAGCCACTCCTGAATCCAGCTTGTTCTCTCGGTTGAGCCATGTCCAGTGTTACCTTCAAGCGGTGTGAAAGAACTTTAGTGAAGATTTTATAAACCACTGATAGGAGGCTGATAGGTCTGTAATTCCTGAGATCCTCAATGTCACCTTTTTTATGTAGCAGGATCATTGTAGTGTTCTTCCAATCTTTAGGAATCTTCCCTTCATTAAGGCATCGAGTGAAAACTTGGGCGAGTACTGTTTCAATTTCTCCATGCTTCTTGTATGATGTCTACGGTAACTAATTATTAGATGTACTATTCACTATATGACAACACAGTATTCAGAGTGAAAGATATTAATATCAAGAACGTATTTTGAAATAACTGTAAGATTATTTGCGGGGGTGTTCATATACGATTCATTTCCCCCGAAATGCTCTACCTACGCAGCGTACGCTCCTTGTGATAACTGACAAATGTTGCAGATGAAGGCATTTACGGAGATATCATTTCAACATGAAGTTGCAAAATGTTTTGTTTATTTTATTTAGTAAGTTTTCTTTACAATACATAACCGCAGCATAAAAGCACGTTTTGTAATTGAAACACATACGAATATATGATCACTAAATGAAGAATCTGTTCACCACGATATTTAAAAATCGTTAAATTTCTAACTATGATTTTTCACAATAGAAAAATTACAAAAATTGCAACACAAATAGAAAATTTTGGCAGTGTAAAAGTTCTGTATTTTTTTTTTCATTTATTTAAATTTAAAAATCATGTCTTATGGGAAAGGATTTTTGGAACAACTCCAACATAATTTTGGCAGTAGCAGTTCTCTTTCTCTCTCAAAGTTTTGCTGGAATTTCTGCCCACTTCGTTGAAAATTTAAGAAATGGGAGCTCAAAGGTATAAAAATCAAGATTACTTTACGATCTGTCTTACATGAAAAGGTTATATAAGCAATTTTAAAAAAAATAGTGTTCTTACTTAAGCGTTCTTAAGAGAAATTTTTAAACAAATATAAATATTGAGTGTGTACAAAATTAGAAGCTACTACAGCTCAATTACATACATAACTAACTAAACTAGTGATTTAAACCTGGTTATTCGCTTTTTCCACGTCGATTAAGTGAGTTTGCCACGATATTTAAATATCTTGAAATTTCTAACTGTGATTGCCCACAACAGAAAAATAGCAGTACAACTTTTCTGCAGTGAAATCTTGGCAGGAGCCGATGAAAATTTTTCCGCAACACCCATTTCAATTAACGGGTGACGGGTGTACGTTTACCCCCCCCTCCTAAGTACTATGCTTGCCACTGTTTCCAGAGCAACTGCACTTTTTTTTTTTTTTTTGTTTCTTAAAAAAAAAGTTATTTCTTTTAGTTGTGGTACAATAGTACCGCAGAACTACAACTGAACGGGCCCATTGGCAAATATTTTCCCGGCCCCTTCTGCGACCGCCAATCCGCCCCTGAGTCCCTGTGTAAAACAACAAGCTAGCAAAATCATGCAATGCATTGATTATGATACGCTTTCCAACATACCAGAAATTATTACTCAAGTTATGTGGATAATGGCTGTGGAATAAATCTCGCTCCTGTGTCCCAACCTTTGACCCCATGTCGATGATATTCAACAGAACCGGTTCCGTATAACTCAGGAATAGCATACTAAAGGTTTGTCGCAATAAAAGCAGTTTTACGCAAGTTATGAGAATAATGGCTGTGGAATAAATCTTGCTTTTGTGCAATGACCTTTGACCCCATTTCGTTGATATTCAACAGAACCGGTTCCCTGTACCTCCGGAACAACATGATAACATTTTGTCGCAATCGAAGCATTTTTAGGTAAGTTATGATGCACAAGGGCAATGGAATGGATCCCACTCCAGTGTCCTGACCTTTGACCCCATTTCGCCCATTTTCAATAGGGTTCGTTCCCAGGTGGTTCTTTACCACATACTAAAATTTCATCGAAATCGAACCATTTTTACGCAAGTTATAACGCATAAGGGCAATGGAATAAATCCCGCTCTTATGCCCTGCCTGACCTTTGACCCCATTTAGCCCATTTTCAATACGGTTCGTGCCCAGGTGGTTTTTTACCACATACGAAAATTTCATCGAAATCGAACCATATTTACGCATGTTATGACACATAAAGGCAATGGAATAGATACAGCAGTTATGCCCTGACGTTTGACCCCATTCCGCCCATTTTCAATATTATTCGTCTCCAGGTTGGTCCCTTACCACATACTAAAATTTCATCGAAAACGAACCATTTTTACGCAAGTTATGCAGCATAAGGGCAATGGAATGGATCCCGCTTTTATGTCCTAACCTTTGACCCCATTCCGCCCATTTTCAATCGGATTCGTCCCCAGTTGGCTCCCTAACACATACTAAAACTTGATCGAAATCGAACAATTTCTACGCAAGTTATGAAGCAAAAGAGCAATGGAATGGATCCCGCTCCTATGTCCTGACCTTTGACCCTGTTTCGCCCATTTTCAATAGGGTTTGTCCCCAGGTGGTCCCCTACCACATACTAAACTTTCGTCGAAATCGAACCATTTTCACGTGAGTTATCGTGCGGACGGACGGACGGACAAAGCTGGAGCATATACGCTTCTTCAACCTACGGTTGGAAAGCGTAAAAAGAGTGACACACATTTCGAAGACAGTGAAATGTCCGCTCGCTACTGGATACTAGATGGCTGTCTCCCAGGCAAATGAATCCTTTTAGTACTCACATGTTTGTTTGGCTATGGTTTCTACGTTTTATCTGCACTGACAATCAGAAATATCCGGTCCTACTTCGCAACCTTCCTCTTTTTGCTCTTCGTCCACATGGTGGTCAAGGCTACAGAAGTGTCTGTGTGTAACGCCTTTGCTCGGCGGTAGTAGTGGAGTGCATATGTTACTTACACCGATGAGCAATTACATTATGACCACCTACCTAATAAGCTGTAGGACCCCGTTTAGCCACTACAACAGCTGCCACTCGGTGAGGCATCGATTCGATGAGATGGCGATAGGTATCCTGGCGTTATCTGGTATACCATAATGTCAGCAGCAGGTCCTCCAGTTCCCGTACACTTCGGGACGGTGGTGATTTTGCGTAAACCCGCTTTTCCAAGTTGAACCACAAATGTTCGATTAGATTCGTGTCAGGTGAATTTGGAGACCAGGACATTAACAGAAAGTCAACAGCATGTTCCTCGAACCACTCCTTGACGGTTCTGGCTGTGTGGAATGGCACATTTTCCTGTTGGTAATGGCCATCACCCACAGAGAACACAGTTGCCATAAATGGGTGAACTTGGTCCGAAACGATATATAGATACCTGACAGCTGTCAGGGATTGGGCTATTGGTATAATGGGACCTAAAATGTCCCAAGAAAGCATCGCCTACAGCAATACACAGCCGCCGGCCTGTTTCTACCCAACTGTGCATCCAGGTGCCGTAGCCTCCGTTGGTAATCGGCATATTCGCGTTCGGCCGTCTACGTGATGCACTAGGAATCTTGATTCGTCAGACCAGGCCACTTTCTTCCAATCATCCACGGCCCAATCTCGATGATCTTGGGCTCATTTCATGCGTTGTTGGCGATGACGTGCAGGGAACATGGGGACCCGACCCATGCGGAGAAGGATGCGTTGAACTGTGTTGCTATGACACGTTGCCCTGATCATCACTGTTGTAGCTGCGAGTGATTTGTCGCGCTCTGGTCCTGCGGTCGCTTTGAACAATGCGCGACAGTCTCCGCACCCCTCTGGCATCATTAAGCTGCGGGCGACAGACGACTGGACCACGGTTCGTCGTTTGGCCATCTGTGCGCCACTTTTGATACGTACTCACTATAACGGCACGTGAACAACCCACAAGCAGCGCCGTTTCCGAGATCGTACTTCCGAGGTGCCGTACCATCACAATTTGTCCTTTATCAAATTCCGATAAATAGGCAGCTTTTCCCCATTCTGCTGCCGAACACTTTGTTAACCGAAAGCCGGTCCTCGGTTTGTATACACTGAAGAACAATTGAATTAGAAATACCTGTCTAGTAACGTTTAGCACCACCTTTCGACCTGATGACTGCGACGATTCATCTCGTCATGGACTCGACAAGACAACTGAAGCGTTGGGAAGCCATACGGATCCACGACCTCTGAACAAGCTCCCACAGTTCACGAAGATTTGATGGAGGGGTCAGATCCTCGAACATCTCTCTCGATGGCATTCCAGATGTGCTCGATGGGATTGAAGTCAGGTGACGTAGCTGGCCAAGGAAGCGAGGTCACGTCGGTGGAGTGTTCATCCAACCATTCGGATACAATTCGGGAGCGATGGCACGGTGCATTGTCTTGTTGCAGGATGAGGTCCCCAGTGGGATGTTGAAGACGCACATATCCCACCCACACCAGCTTGAAGAGTACCCTGCTGGCAAGAAGGATCCATCGCTTCATGTGGTTTGTGCCGTACTCGTATCCAGCCATCTGCATGTACCAACGTGAATCTCGACTCATCAGTCCAGGCAACATTTTTTCCACATGTTTAGGGTCCAGTGGCGATGTTCCGGCGCCCATACTAACTTTTTCCCACTGTGATGTGCGGTCAGCAGCGGTACCCTCGTGGGACGATGGCTTCTGTACCCCATAGCGAGGAGATGGTTCTGGATGGTGTGGCTTCTTACACGTATTTGTGCACCAGCGTTAAATTGTCGAGTGATTTCTTGCACTGTGGCCCGTCTATCCGCTGTCACAATGCGAGCTAGCCGACGATGACCCCGCTCATCCACACGCTGTTGTCCACGGCAGTTGGCCCTTGCAGGAATGGTTTTACCGGATTCGATGTACTCACGGTGAACCCGTGACACAGTGGCTCGTGAAAATCCCAGTGCCTGCACGACTTCCGAGATGGAGTGACCCATTCGTCGTGCCCCGACAATTTGCCCACGATCAAATGCGCTTAGATTCTTACTGATTCCCGTCGCATCACTCCTTATATTGTCGGATCGCTGCATACGTCATGTCGTTTCCGTTTACAGGGCCGCCCATAGCGCCACATTTGCATAACGCCAGTTGTTTCAAATTCAATGGCTCTTCAGTGTATATACTGCTATGTGAATTTCACCTGCGCCACCGTTCGGTCTCCAGGCGCGCTCATTTCTCTAGGCTGGCAGTGATCATAATGTAATTGCTCATCGGTGTAAATAGATTCACGGCTTAGTTCCACGTACAAAATTTAAAATATTTTTTTTCATGCGATTTATATTCAAGCAAAATTGTTATTTTCATATTTAGATTGGGAGGATAATATTTAAAACTTTCGATGAGAAAAACCCATGTACTCAAGGGCCCCTAGCAATTGTCTCTCATGCGGAAGGCTATGCTACCCCACTACTGACTGTTCGTTATAAATCTCCATAAAGTAGTACCAGAGTGCGTGGGGAATTTTTCGTTCTTTCTTACGTTTTTTTTTTATTTTAATGTAAATAATCTACTGAGGAATCGGGTTTTTGTTGTATTCAGATCCTTAAAAAATGTTTTACAGGTCTTTCGGCCATCATCAATGTGGGGTCACGACCTCAGTCACCGGTACTTGCCGTAGAATACGAGACATTACGTTCCGTTGGCAGATGTTCGCCGACAATCCCATAGGCCACCTGGAAGTATGTCGTCATCGGCTACAACCGCCACCTGCCGGGATGTGTCGTCACCTATTGCATGGCGCCAGCGTTTGGGTGTTTTATTTCATTTTCCCTCGTTCGTGTTCGAAAGTTGCTCCTTTTCTCTGAAAAATATTCCTTCGTCCTCTTTTTTTTTTTTTTTTTTTTTTTTTTTGTTCATCGTAAAGTAGCTCTACTTTATTTGACAGTGTGGTGGAATCTTTTTTATTTATTTAAAATTTGTGTTCCACTGCATTTCCAACAGCGCAAAACAGGAATGTAGTTCTCGCAAAAGGAAAATATCTTGCGTTTTTCTTTTCTTTTCTTTTTTTTTTTTTTTTTTTTTAATTGCATTATTCGTTGTTGTCGCCTAGTGAACAACTGTGCATTCATCAATCTTGGAACATTTTCGTTGCTAGGAAATGGTAACGAATATATCGCAAATCTTGGTAATACGTACTTTTATGAAATCCTAATATTTTTTCAATTCTTCTCTTAGCTGCAGTGGTATCGTCACGAATAAGATTATATCAGACGCGTAGCATCCACAAAACTTCGGATCCCCCTCCCCGCCCCGCGGAATATTTTTCAAGGTCCTGATTCCCAACCAAAATGAGTTTTGCGCACTTTCGATGGTTTTTGAATAAATCGTGTTAGGATATATACACTATATTGACAAAAGTCACCGGGCACCTAGAAGAGAAAAACAGCATAGCATTTACTGACATGCATGAGTAAGGTGTCGGTCCACTTTTGGCTTTAATGCATGCACTGACCCTTTGAGATATGCTTTCGACAAGGTTTTGGAACCCAGCGATAGATATGCGCTTTCATTCAGTACGCTAACTGTTGCTTAGTAGTAGGCCTTGGTTCCAAATTTCTTATGCGGTGCTCAAATTCATCCCATAGGTGCGCTATGGGATTAAGATCAGGGCTCTGTGCTGTCCAGTCCGCACACGATACGGAATTGTCGTCAAACCACGCCGTAACAGTCCTTGCTTTATGGCTCGGTGCATTATTCTGCTCGTACCAACAAGGCTCTGTTCCATAGTATTGGCACAGAGTTGGTAGGTCTTAACTGTCAAGAATTTCGAGGTAGACGAGCTGGTTAACAGGTTTGTCCACGATAACCAATGGGCAATGGCCATACCACGAAAAACACCCCCACACAAGTACACTGCCAGCTCCAAACTTGACCGTAGGAACAGTACACTGTGGTAAACAGCGTTCCCCCGTCTGACTCCATACCCACACACGGCCATCAGACTGATGGATCGTGTATCTGGATTCATCAGTCCATAGGACCCGTTTCCATTGATCTACGGTCCACGATAAATGTTCTTTACACCATGCTAAACGACGAGTATAAGCACTCCGAGTGGAGATGAAAGGCTTGTGGGCAGCCGCACGACCACGGTAACCCATGGAATGAAGTTCTCTGCGAATGGCACGTGTACATACCTAGGTTCCAGCATTTTTACTCACCTGTATACTGAGGTCTCACAGAGTTGGTAGGGCTTAATTGTCAAGAATACAGTACTCCGTCGTACAGTACTCTTGTACAGTACTCCGTCGATTAGCTGTAACGACTCTCCTGAGGCTTCGACGTCCTCTATCACTGATTTTCTTTGGTCTGCCGGTACGTTTTGCTTCTTCAGGTACGTCATGTGTCTTCGACTTATTCAGTACATCCAAAACAGTTGACTTGGGTATATTTAAACGCCTCTCGGTTTCTCTTATGGACAACCCACTAATATAACACCCAACAATCTTTCCTTTCTCAGACTCAGTTTAGCGGCATTTTTACTAAAGCTCACAGTGCGATATGATCGCGGTCAGCTCCAGGCTTGTTTTTATACGGTTTGCAGCTGTACCGCGCGTCTTAACAACGCAGCGGATTCTTTCATTTGGTTTTGAAGGAGTGTTTGGTGACTTTCAATATAATGTACCTGCCTAATAGCGTGTTGTTGCTCCTCTTCTAGCGCGAAGGCATCGTCTTCATCACATGCCGGAAGGTTTCCGGAGGTAATGCCAGCCATGCCTGTTGCACCATTGTCCACAGCTTTGCCCGAGACAACGGTGGGGGATCCATGGATGTGATGTTCGGCTCTGCAGCATCCAAGAGAGCTTCCACAGGGTTTAAATGTGGAGACCTTGGAGGACACTGGATGGTTCCAAACTTAGATGACTGCTCCTCGAGCCATTCCTGGGTGGTTACAGCCCAGTAGGGTGGCGCATTGTCCTTCTGGAACAGAACATCGGCAGCAGGATGCGCGAAGGCCATGAAAGCGTGTAGTCAGCCAGCCCATGCTGGTAGCGCGCAGCGGTTAAGAACCTCTACAGACACACTAAGGGACCTAATGTGTCTTATTAGAAGGCTCGCCAAACAATCACAGAACCAATACCGCCTTGAAAAGAGCTGACCTGGCACAACGGGACTATTGTCTCATGCTGTCGACGCCACACCCGTGTTGTGGGGGTGGAGTGGTTTTGGCCGAAAGAGCTGACCGCTCAGGTCAGCCTATAAATTTTGAGAGGGAATACTGCTAGCGTCCCGCTTAGAAGTAAATCTGCCACACTTTCGCGTACCCAGCAACTTTGAGAAAGATCCGAACATGTGTGAAAGTCCAACTACGGTACCAATGTAAGGGAGTTTTCTGAGTCTTTTGCAACGCCCTCCCATAAATAAAGAGGAGGCAGGCAATCTTTCCGTCTTTTGGGCCGCGGGTGGCCTAGTGGGCAACGTTCGTGACTACCGCGGAAAGGACCTCAGGTTCGATCCCAGGCAGGTACGAACGCTCGATCCACTAAATATCTGCCGTGCGTCGGATGGGCACGTTAAGCCGTCGGACCCCGGGGTACCGGCCCCCGGTAATAAATAAGGGCGTCTTCCTCCCCCTTTCTACTTAGCTTCCGTGTCACTTTCCTATCGGGCACTCTAGCCCAAATCTCCTAGCTTCCTATTTCTAAGGGTTGTTTAAGACCTGGGGTCTGATACTCCCTTCCTAAAATCGTCTACATATGATCACATTTCCGTTTTTTGACCACCCTGCGGTAGTTTCAAATCGTGAGAGAAGGGAGGGGGGCGAAGGAAAGGAAAGGAAAATCTCAGAGTCATCATATACATTGCATCTTTACACTGACATATTCACAAATTCTGAATGGGGCAGACTGTTCCATACAACAAATAATTGTTTCATAATTTTTTTATAATTGACACATACTTTTCCTTATTATGGTGGTTAAAAAAAATAAAAGGTAGATGGTAGAGCAACAACTTTATTTATATATATATATCTTTATCTCTTCCCAGAAAAATAAAAAGGGAAAGATAGATTGGTAGCAACAACTTTATTATTATATATATTTTTATCTCTTCCCCAGAAAAATAAAAGGGGTAAAAAATTATGAAGAAGTGAAGTTGCAGATACACCTAAGGTAAAATGTCCTCACGCCGACCTGCTGACAAGATAGAAGAAAGGAAAAAAAATAAAGTTGCCCAAAGGAAACACACGGAACAACGCTCACAGGAAGATAAAGATTAATTTTGAAAGAGATATTTCCGAGCAAAGATTCCTAACTTTTTCTCAACTTTTTCTAAGATGACTTATAATTAGAGATGAATTCTGGCTCAATTTTAGGAGTCCGTGCCCGGATTCTTGGAAAAATTTGCTTATCAAGGCTTGCATTTATGCATTATACACTGGTCAAAGATATGGCCTAAGCAAGGATTAGTTTAAAAATCATTAGTTTAAAAAGTTTAGTTCGGTTCATCCACTTCACAATATTAATGTTTTTAGAAATACTACGCCTAAAGCCAAATGTTCTAAAATGTGAATTTGAAATTAAATAAATAATCAACGTGCCCTTCGACCGTATCAGGAGAATCAGTAATTTTGGTAAAAGCTGAAGAAAAGAAAATTGTTTAGAAACAAAAAATTCCATTCGTTTTTTTTTTTTTTTTTTTTGAATAAATTGCATTATAAAACGTACAACGCAGTACAGACAGTTGAAAGTGTTTGAAATTTTGACTCTAGAAAACTAATCTTTGCAATATAATTTACATATATGCTAATTGGTAAAGGTAGTTTAGAGTGATGTAGTAGAATATAAAAAAAGCATGTATTGAAATTTCCAAAATTAAAAAATATAAGATCGTAAAAGCATTCCAGACCAGATTATTCTGCATTTTGTAACATTAACAAAGCTTTACGCTTAATAGTATAATAATCACAATATTATCAAATGTGTGTGCAGTTTCCAGATCAAGTTCATCATGAACAGAGAGAGAGAGAGAATTGCATCTAATGCCTCAGCGCTTCAACTTGATCTTCTTTTCTCTAAAACTCGACCTGCTGCACTAAAAACCAACGTCACCCCAAAAATCGCGTGAGGAAATTTTAAAAAATAAATAACAATACTTCTAACTGCACAATTTTGGAAATTAATACATCATTTTAAAGAAAAGATTCTTGATTTTTAATAAAATACATAAAATGGGAATGTAATTTTCCCCCAGTTTTTCGATACCAGACCTCCTTAAACTAATCCTTGCTTGGGCCATAGCTTTGGACAATGCAAGTCTTGCTAAGCAAAATTTGTCTTGCAATGGCAGCTAGCTTAGGAAATTAAAAATCCTTCCACCATGGTAACAAATCCACAATGAAATTCAACACGTGTAATTCAACCGGGCTCGGAATTACACGTGTTGAATTAATTACAGTAATGAAATGCAAGACGTGTAATTCCGAGCCCGTGCCCTGGTTGTTCGGTAGTTAATGAATTCTGAGCCCGTCCAAGCCCGGGCCTGAGCTCATCTCTAGTATATATATATCCCCCTCCTGCATAGGTTCAAGAGAAATGAGAAACTACTAAGAAAAATGATGATCACACAATTATTCTCATTTTCTCTTATAGAAAATGCGTTGGATTGTTGTCAGTCCTGAATGAAAATTCACATAAATTGGCCAGATTTATGTGTTTCCAGGACTGAGCAACAGGACACTCGCACCCTCCCATCTGCTCCGTACAGCTGAAAACGGGACTCGTCTGAACACACGACGCGGAGCCACTTTGCAGATGTCCAGTTTTGATGTCCCAGGCATCAGGTGAGGCGTAATGTTCGATGTCTAGCACTCAATAGTGGCGTATGAGTGGCTTCTCAATAGTGGCAATAATGGCGTCTCCTGTAGCCCAGGGTATGCAAAGTGTGCAGTACCGTTCGCTGGCTGGCGCTGATTGGTCCTCCGTGGCCGTGGGTGGCCTAGTGGGCAACGTTCGTGACTGCCGCGGAAAGGACCTCAGGTTCGATCCCAGGCAGGTACGAACGCTCGATCCCCTAAATATCCGCCGTGCATCGGATGGGCACGTTAAGCCGTCGGACCCCGGGTACTGCCCCCCCCGGTAATAAATAAGGGCGTCTTCCTCCCCCTTTCTACTTCGCTTCCGTGTCACTTTCCTATCGAGCACTCTAGCCAAAATCTCCTAGCTTCCTATCTCTAAGGGTTGTTTAAGACCTGGGGTCAGACACTCCCTTCCTAAAATCTTCTAGATCTGATCTGATTGGTCCTCCGACATGTAACCTGGATGGGATTTATGCCGCCCCTACCAAGCGGTTCGTCTGTACGGTTCCCTATCACATTGTCAATGTTCATTTTGTCCACTGTTCACTTTACCCACCATTCACTTTGTCCACATTCATTTCGTCCTCGGAATGGATGAAACACCGTGGAACTTTTCTGTTTTTATGGAATTTTTATGATTAGGCAGAAAAAAAGGTCTGAGGACATGCATTTTATTTTCCTGTTTTAAGTTTTTCTATTAAAATATAACAATTTTAAATGTTATTTAAAGTCTTTTGTATGTGGCACGATGTCACTCATTATGACATAAATCAAAGTTTATTCCAATGGCCATAAATGTGTTGGATTGAAGAGGAAAATGTTATGTGCTTTATGTTAAAGATCTCCGTTTTTCTCCTCTCACACCGCAAATTCACAGTGAATCTCGTTCTAAACTTTTTTCACTATTATACTTTTACTAGCTTTACTACCTGGCTTTGCACGGTACAGAATGTATGGAATATGTAGAATCAAATGGACCACGAATTATTTAACACGCGTCCAGGAGACACGGCATTAGAACACTAACTGAACAAAATTCTTTAACAATTTGTTATCGACGATCAAATGCATCACGTGTTTCAGTTTCAGGTGTCTTTGAGGGGCGAATCTCTGGGATAAAACAAGTTAAAAACTTACCTTTGCGAATATTTTATTAAACTGGCTGAAATTTTAATGAACACCATAAATCGTTAATAGGAACATGATCTCCAAATTTCGCCTGGATCGGTAAATAACTTCTTAAATTAGCCGTATAAATTTTATTAACCGTTTCTGCATATATATTTCTGTTGACGGGGGAATTAAAAATTCCATGCCTATTTTAAAAAGTTATTAACCAGATTGCGGTGAAATTTTGAGGGGCTCCTCTTATTACCAATTCATGATGTTGATAAAAATTTCAGCCCGTTTCGTTAAGATTTCGCAAAGTTCGTTTATGCATTTTTTTATGCACAATTCTCAAAGAATAGAAACACCTGTGGATGTGCCGTGGCGATGAATGCAGTCACCGGCTTTCAGATTGGAACAGGATGACGTAGCGAACGACGCTGACTTTATTGATTAGCTTATTAATTAATTCATAACTTTCGGAACCGGACAACGTAGACACCTTAAAATAGTTGCGTTGACCTAGAAATTCCAGTATTAATAAGCTATGCAAATTTCACGATGCAAAAGTTCGGCGTTCGAGAGTTTTTGCTGCTTCAGACAAACAGACGTTTTCTGTTTTATATATAATATTATTATTTTTTCTCACGTTAAATAGCTATGAAACATTATAGTTCATTCGTATGAAAATTAGTGATACAAAAATTGTAACAAAATTACAATCAAAATAAAAAATAAATATACTGAAAAGCTAAGAGCTGTATGAAAACAATATACAAGATGCATTTCAAAACATTAAAAGATTTTTGTAAAACTTTGATTTAAGCCATAGATATTGACATCGTACTACACAAGAGAAAAAAAACTGTCCAAAGATCAGTTCTTCGTTTTACTTTAAATAACATTTAAAATCGTTATGTTTTAATCGAAAAACTTCAACAGGAAAAAAATATCGCACGTTAGCTATGTCCGCTACTATTTTTTTTTTCTGCCTATTAACAAAAATTCTATTAAAACAAAAAAATTTCACGGTATTCCATCCATTCTGAGGACAAAATGAATGTGGACACAGTGAAACGGTGGGCAAAATGAACAGCGGACAAAGTGAACGGTGGACAAAGTCAACCTTGAACGAAATGAACTGGACGAAATAAACAGCTGACAAAGTGAACGGTGGACAAGGTGAACCTTGAACGAAATGAACTGGACTAAGTGAACGTGGACGAAATGAACACGGAGAAAGTGAACGGTGGACAAAGTGAACCTTGAACGAAATGAACCGGACTAAGTGAACGTTGACGAAATGAACAGCGGAGAAAGTGAACGGTGGACAAAGTGAATCTTGAACGAAATGAACTGGACTAACTGAACGTGGACGAAATGAACACGGACAAAGTGAACCTTGAACGAAATGAACTGCACTAAGTGAACGTGGACGAAATGAACAGCGGACAAAGTTAACGTGGACGAAATGAACAACGGACAAAGTGAACGGTGGACAAGGTGAACCTTTAACAAAATGAACTGGACTAAGTAAACGGGGACGAAATGAGCACGGACAATGTGATCCGTCACCTGTCTGGATAGTCTACGTCGCCCCTGGTCATGAATGGCGAGTGGCCGACCAGCGCTTGCTTGCTCTCTGAGCCCTGGCATGTACATCGATGGTATACACTCGCGTTACACCCTTGATTGGGCTGCCTTTGGGATCCCTAGGGTTCTTACCACTTGAGCAATAGAATGGCCCATCTGTCTTATATTTTTCATCAGGTGTTGTATGCGATACAAGAAAAATATTTCAAATCGGAGTTTTAGAAGCAGAAATAACGCAGAAAACGCAATTTACCTTAGTGACCCCTAGCGGAAAGTCTATGATTTACTTAAAAATTTTGAATTTATAGGAAAAACATTTCGCATCGGAAACACTATCCAATAAAGAAGGATTTTTTTTCAAATTGAACTCCTAGAAGTAGAGATGCTAACAAAAATAAGATATACATCTACGCCCCTTGGCGTAAAAACCATGCATTATTTTAAGAAGAAAATGTTCCTAAAAGGTTTGTCGTTATGAGCAGTATCGGTCAACTAACGACGTTTTTTTCAATCGAGATTTTAGAAACTCGTATTTTGCTGCAAATACATCAGAAGCGGAAATTAAGACTTACGCCACCTGGCAGCCAAACCATTTTTTACAAAAATTATAAATTATGTGCAAATGATTTCCAATCAGGAGCTGTATCCGGTGCAGAAAGAATTTTTCAAATCGGTGATTTAGAAGCAGAGATATTGGTGGGAAACGTAATTTACCTTTATGCCCCGTAACGGAAAGTCTGTGAATTACTTGAAAATTTTTAAATTATATGAAAAACATGTCACACTGAAAACACTATCCAACAAAGAAAGAATTTTTCAAATCGGACCCCTGAAAGTAGAGATGTTGACAAAAATAAGACATACATCTACGACCCCTGGCGGAGAAACTGTGGAATATTTCAAGAAGAAAATATTCCAAAAAGGTTTACCGATGTGAGTGGCATCAGTCCACGAAATAATTTTTTCAATCGATATTTTAGAAGCTCAGATTTTATGGCAAATACATCAGAAGCAAAAATGAACACTTACGTCCCCTGGTGGCCAAAGTATTCTTTACCAAAAATTAGAAATTATATGCAAAAGATTTTCCATCAGGAGCTGTATCCGCTGAAGAAAACATTTTTTCAAATCGGAGTTTTAGAATACGTTATCGGGGAAAATGTCATTTACTTTTACGCCCCCTAGCGGGAAATCTATGCGTAATTTGAAAAAGTAACTATATCTAA
This sequence comes from Macrothele yani, assembly GCA_039090855.1. Classification (NCBI taxonomy): domain Eukaryota; kingdom Metazoa; phylum Arthropoda; class Arachnida; order Araneae; family Macrothelidae; genus Macrothele; species Macrothele yani. The sequence goes on along the minus strand of CM077009.1, from coordinate 97,515,938 downwards.
AATGCTCTTCGACATAAATGGAATCGAAAGATCAAAGATTTTTTCAATCGGATGTTTAGAAGCAAATATGTGGAATAAAACGTATTTTTGAATTCGACATCATCTGCATTTACGCCCTCTAGCGGCGAAATTGTACATCGTAAAAAAAAAAAAAACGAAATCAAGAATCATCATTCGCATATTTAAAGCTCCCCAATGCAAAAAGATTTTTTCAAATCGGACTAATAGTTGCAGAGATATCGTGTCTACAGACGGACGGACGGACGGACAAACCGATAACGTAAGCACGATCTTTTTTTACATAAGACGTGCTAAAAAGGACATTATTGGGAGTTAAAAAAGTTTAACTCGCTCGTGATATTGTGTGTATAAAAGGACATAACACTGGATATAGACTACTCTTCAGTAATTGACAATTTTTCCCATGCAAAGGGCCCGTAAAAAACCATTGACTGTGTCATAATTATGGTGCAGTCAGACATTGGGTGAAAAATTGGGAAATTACGTAAATGTTAATTAAATTTTCATTTGTGTCGTAAATGTTCATTAAGATTGTTTTAATATTTGCTTCCTTTCCTACATTATTGTGTCTTTTCTGGTGCATTATATTGTTTTATAATAATAAATGTTATTATCATAATGTATTTATTTTTCACAAAATCCTGAAGGTCAGTAATAATTTGAAACGTACACTGGTACACTATGAAGTAGACCTACTATATTTTCAATTAATGACAAATATCATTGCAGAATTACTTAACAGAACGCAATAAAACATACTCCAGACAAACATACACGTACACGTCATGAGCTCGCACCGTTTAGCAAAAGGAAAAATTTGGTGAGGGGCGGAGGGCTCCATCTTGTCCTGTGCCCATGTCATCAGAGACACTTACCTCGTCCCTGAATATCCTGGGCAATTAACGCAATGAGTTCCACCCCTTTTTAGCACGTCTTTTGTAAAAAAAGATCGTGCTTGTGTTACCGGTTTGTCCGTCTGTCCGTCCGTCCGTCTGTACCCACGATATCTCTGCAACTATTAGTCCGATTTGAAAAATTCTTTTTGCATTGGGAAGCTTGAAATATGCAAATGATGATCCTTTATTTCGTTTTTTTTTACGATGTACAATTTCGCCGCCAGAGAGCGTAAATGCAGATGATGTCGAATTCAAAAATACGTTTTATTCCACATATTTGCTTTTAAACATCCGATTATTTTTTTTAATCTTTCGATTCCATTTATATCGAAGAGCATTTTAGATATAGTTACTTTTTCAAATTACGCATAGATTTTCCGCTAGGGGGCATAAAAGTAAATTGCCTTTTCCTCGATAACTCGTCTTCTAAAAAACCGATTTGAAAATTTTTTTCTTTAGCGGATACTTCTCCTGAAGGAAAATCTTTTGCATATATTTTCTAATTTTTGGTAAAGAATACTTTGGCCACCTGGTGGCGTAAGTGTTATTTTTTGCTTCTGATGTATTTGCCATAAAATCTGAGCTTCTAAAATATCGATTGAAAAAATTATTTCGTGGACTGATTGATGCCACTCACATCAGTAAACCATTTCGGAATATTTTCTTCTTAAAATATTCCACAGTTTCTCCGCCAGGGAGCGTAGATGTATATCTTATTTTTGTCAATATCTCCACTTCTAGAAGTCCGATTTGAAAAATTCCTTCTTTGTTGGATAGTGTTTTCAGTGTGACCTGTTTTTCATATAATTTCAAATTTTTCAAGTAATTCGTAGACTTTTCGCTACGGGGTTTAAAGGTAAATTGCGTTTCCCCCTATATCTCTGCTTCTAAATCTCCGATTTGAAAAATTCTTTCTGCACCGGATACAGCTCCTGATTGGAAATTATTTGCACATAATTTATAATTTGTGTAAAAAATGGTTTGTCCACCAGGTGGCGTAAGTCTTAATTTCCGCTTCTGATGCATTTGCAGCAAAATACGAGCTTCTAAAATCTCGACTGAAAAAACGTCGTTTGTAGACCGATACTACTCATAACGACAAACCTTTTAGGAACATTTTCTTCTTAAAATAATGCATGGTTCCTACGGCAACGGCCGTAGATGTATATTTTATTTTTGTTAATATCTCTACTTCTAGGAGTCCAATTTGAAAAAAATAGTGTTTCGGATGGGAAATGTTTCTCCTATAAATTCAGAATTTTTAAGTAAATCATAGACTTTCCGCTAGGGGGCACAAAGGTAAATTGCGTTTTCTGCGTTATTTCTGCTTCTAAAACTTCGATTTGAAAAATTCTTCCTGTATCGCATACAAGACCTGATGGAAAATATTTTTCACATAATTTCTAATGTTTGGTAAAGAATGGTTTAACCATCAGGGGGTATAAGTGTTAATTTCTGCTTCTGATGTGTTTGTAACAAAATCTGGGCTCCTATAAACTCGACTAATTTTTTTCTTTCTTGGACCGATACCGCTCATATGGAAAAACTTTTTGAGAATACTTTCTTCCTATAATGCATGGTTTTCTTACCTGGGAACGTAAAGTCACATGTTATTTTTGTCGATATCTCTGTTTCTAAGAGTCCGATTTGAAAAAGTCTTTCTGTATTGGAGAGCATTTCCGGTGCGAAATGTTTCTCATATAAATTCATGTTTTTCTTAACGCACAAGTCTGCAACCAGACTGCGTAAGCTCGCGATTCATTTACAGCAATATCTGAGGCATTAAAAAACCGATTGAAAAACTTCTTTCTTCCGTCAGATACTATTGTTTTCCATACCGGTTCCATTGACTTTGAATAGCTTTCATAAATTTAATTTGCGTGAGAACGGATTCAAAAGGCGTGCTTATTACATCAGAAAATTCGGTGTCATCTTTCTTGTTCTTACTATTTGAAGTTTATTTTCTTCAGTTGATCGTCTTGTTTTTGTCTTAGCATAAAATTCTGCTTTTCATGAGTATGAAGATGCTAAAGGAAATAACCATTTTCACAGCTTTATTCACTGAGAAAAACGTTTGGTTAATTCAGAAAACAAAATAGTTGAATCAACAAAAAAAATTTGTCGATATGCAGTGAACATAAATGTTTGTTGAATTCAGAAAAGTATTTTACTGAAAATTATTGTTGATTTTACAAAATGTATTGTTATCATGACAAAACGTTTTCCTCGTTTAACAAAATGCGTTGGTCGATTTTTGGGAATTTGCTTGATCCAACACTATGTATTGTTATCGTGATAAAACGTTTAGTTGCTGCAACCAAACATATTGTTATCGTGATAAAACGTTTAGTTGCTGCAACCAAACATATTGTTATCGTGATAAAACGTTTATTTGCTGCAACCAAACATATTGTTATCGTGATAAAACGTTTAGTTGCTGCAACCAAACATATTGTTATCGTGATAAAACGTTTAGTTGCTGCAACCAAACATATTGTTATCGTGATAAAAGGTTTTGTTGTTGCAACCAAACATATTGTTATCGTGATAAAACGTTTTGTTGCTGCAACCAAACATATTGTTATCGTGATAAAACGTTTTGTTGCTGTAACCAACATATTGTTATCGTGATAAAACGTTTTTTTGCTGCAACCAAACATATTGTTATCGTGATAAAACGTTTTTTTGCTGCAACCAAACATATTGTTATCGTGACACGGTAATTTCTTGCTCCAACAAAGTTTAGGGTTATGTAGCTGGGCCACTTTGTACCTAAATTTTTTTCCGATGGCAACACTTTGCCAGTGCGGTAATTTTAGGCGGTGCCCTTCGACCCTGGATGCCCGCCATTTTATCCCCCGCCAATATTTTTGCCCGCCGTATTTATTTTCTAGTGGTGTTTAAATGAATTTGGACGGTGTTACGTCACGAGGAAAGTTTTTCAGAGCCAGCGAAAAATCTCTCACCGAGCGGATTCGAACCTGACACCTTTAGTTTAGGTTCTCATAAGTAAATTCTCTTCTGCGAATTCAGCATTTGAAGGTCGGTTTATTACCTGGAATGTTCACGGACGATTTATACTTGACATAACGATGTATTGACACTATTTTGGTGCGTGTGTAACATGTTTCTAAATCCGATTTCTTTTTAAATGTTTTCCTCAGTTTTTTGATGAAACAAATTATTGACATTTTTGGTTAGATAAAAAATAAAAAAATCGTAATATTTTTCTTAACGTTCTATATGTTCCAGGTTACTATTACCATGCAATCTTTCGTTGCCGCAGGAATTTTGAAACACCCTGTATATATAGCCTATACATGAAATCAAGCTCTAAGCACAAATTACAACTCTTATCATTACCTCATGTGCAAATTTTTGTTTGCGGTCAGGAACCGATTGTAAATAAAAATTCGCAGTCCGGCATAATTCAAAAAGCAATCTTAAGCGCAAAACGAAGTTCTTCTGGTCAGTGGTAGTCTAATAGTCAGGGCCTGATTTACGCCTAGGCACGCAAGGCACATGCATAGGGCCCTCAAATTGAAAGGTCCCCAAAATCTTGATTAAAAAAAAAAAAAATTCCCTTTTTCAAAATATTTATACGTGGGTAGATGTGATGTGGAGTAACTATATATAAATCATTGGCAAAACACAAGCAAGTACTGGCAATATAATATGTGATATTTCTAGTTAATATCAGTAACATTTTCCAGATAATTTGGGGAGGGGTTTTGTGTGAGATTAAACAAAAAATTGTCGTGTTGTGTAATAAAAACTAGCAGTATGTGTATGTTTGTAATTATGGCTTACTAAGATCAACTATATACTTCAATTTCAAATACTGCATGGTTCCGAAGCAATTCTTAAACATTTTGACATTTTAGCTCCCAAAAGTTATATTTGAAAAATCTTTGGACTTAATTCGGGCAGGGTTTGAATCCCCCCACCAAACCTCTCTCTTAAATACACCCCTGGTTAATATGGTAATAGTATAGTTTAGGCACACCTGGCAAAAACTCCAATGTCCAATTGAATTTTACCCGTCTTGACAAAACCGGGTAATTGAGTTTTACCCGGCTTTGTCACACACAACTGTTTCATCGATGAAGGTTCAAGTCTTTTCAGATGCAAATCAGTAGGACAGCATAAAAATCTAGGAGAAAACAATATTTTTAACAGGTACTACCGTAATTTCATGTCAGTCTTATAAATGTAATGTGTTGATTAAATTATTTCGCTGGATTGTAATACAGTCGCCCAAAATGGTCACACTACCTACTCGACTTCGTAAAGTAAATGTCGAGTGGAGGGGGCCTCGTTTTGGGTTGTGCCTAGGGCCCAATTCTGTGTAAGTCGGGCCCTGCTAATAGTTCCCGTATGGAGTAGCTAGTAATCACGTGCGCTTTGGCGTAAGGTTGATGCCACCTCCATATAGTGGAATTAACAAAATATAGCGAACGAAATAATTTTGTGTTGCCAACAAAACAATTCCGATGGAGTTTGGCTAAAGCAACAAAATAAATCGACAAAACAGCTCAACAAAACTATTTCGTTGTTTCAAACAAACTTTTTTTCTCAGTGTTACGGAGAGCGGAGCTGAGTTTCTGGTTATGTGTGAGTTGAATTAATGCAGTGAAACTCGGATTGCGATCTGATTATAATTCTAAATTTCTTTCGCGTTGCAAAACCCTGTGTCATACCACTACCTTGTCGATAGGTTATATTTATGTATGCGCGTGTTGTGTGTAAAGTCCTTTTTATCGTCAGTTATTTATTTGCCTCGTATCGCATTTGGTGGGAAACAATATTTATATTTTAAGGCAATTTCGGTGTCAACATTGAAAGTAAATGGCACTATTGAACCAAAGGGAGATAGTTCCCGATTTATAGTGCATGTAAACAAAACGCTAGATAACGATAACGACCGAACATCTCGGAGTTAAATTCCGTTTCGTTGTCGCCTACTCTCCTGATACAGAACGTTTGTTATCCTATGAAAGGGAAGTAACGATATCTTGTCTGGATCGCCACGTCATTAATAGGTAGCCCCGCCCCTTCAAGTGACGTGACCCAACGTCGTCTGATGAAGTCCAAGCTCAGAGGTTTCGTGTTTGCGAAGACACGTGACTCGGTTATAGCAACCAAAGCGATGCCTATGTCAGCATGATTCATTCGTAGCCAATTTATAAACTAAAAAAAAAAAATGAAATCGAAATTCCAAAAACGCTCTTAACGTATTTTTCTTACATATCAGATATCTAAAGCTCCGCCAAATGTGTCGTAACTAAAATCGGTAAAACCTATATTTCATTTATGTTAATAAGTGCTAGTCAAACTCGTTTTGGTGCTAGTGTACTTGAAGCATATAAGCTTAGTCCCGAATACAGATGCTCATTACATTCTTCAAAACACTCAAAATCGCACCCCCACCCCCCACCCCGCAACTCAATTTTCAGGAAATAAATTTTTTATTTGTGATGATATATTTCTGCTTCTAGAAGCCGTATCGAGAAGTTTATCCGTTAGCATATAACCATAGGCGGCCGAACCCAATAATTACAAAGGAGGATCAAACTTTACCGAGAGTTAAAACAATAAAAAACAAGTTATATTGCTATCCGGCTCCAATGCCTGCTGGTGTTTGCACTGGCGATAACTATTAGCATTACGGGTAATCACTCGAATTTCAAAAAACTATGTTTTCCCAGTATTAGAGAAAACACAGGCTCGCTATTCCAGGATGGGCGTTCTGTTTCACCCAGCCGACGTTCCGTGTATCGGGGTCCGCTGAGTGCCGCAATGTTTACAAGTAATCGTCTAGCTTTTCATTTCTCTTTGAATAATTCGTTGACTTACAAATTTTGATTTGTTTACTAGCACTGATGTGTAAGTTACTCAGTATTGCACTGGAGGACTTTTCTGAACATTCATTCCAAATCATTTACTCACACATCCAACTCTCAATCGTGATTAACCTTTTTACTTTACAAAATTGTACACTCAAATGAAATTTAGCCGACTCATAATAACGTGAAAATAAAATATGTTTATTTTGCCTGATGAAGGCTTGAAATCTAGAAAAATACACTCAGTCATATGAATATGCTTGAAGACCCTTTTATCAGAATTATTTATTTAAAGATTAACTTTAATTTCTTATTTTAATTTAATATAAATCTGAAATATTTCGAAACATAATTTACTTAAAATGATTCCTATCCTACACAATTTCCTGCTCTGATCAATGTATTTACTTTACTCAACCATTTAATTTCTTGTATTTCTGCCCTACTTTTCTCAGCATTAATTTAGAGCTGGTTTTATTTTCAACCCTGACTTAGTCTACTATGCTCTTCTTTAACTTCCGGTTCAACATACTAATTATATAAACAAGAGGAAACCGCTAAGGTCGGAAATGTCCTACCTTCTATCCCACGATAAGGGCTGGCATTCCATTCTCTTCTTCCAAATTGTTCTTTGCAGATTCCTTCTTTGTACATAGCATGTCTTTCTGGATCTTTTATATCATGGTCATGATTTCAGAGTCCACTTTGTTCGTTAATGTAGAACATCTCTCCTGTTGGGCACATTCTCGGTCCTCGGAGGTACTCGGTTAAATCATCAGCAAGAGCGAGGCGGTGATACAGCCTTCTCGTATCATTTCGATTTCCTCAATACTCCGATCCTCGTATCGGTAGTTCTTCCTCAACTTTTTTCACCATGCTATATTTTATTTTTTCGCTCCTCTTCCAGTCCTACGAAAAATTGTTCTTCCCGGATCCTCCCACCAATTTACAGATTGGTCAAACAATTATCATTTCTCGATCTGATTTGCTCTGGGTTTCCCGCCAATACTCTGACTTGCCATCCTTCGCCCCGTCCAAAATCTGCGTCCGCCCCTGAATTCTAGGAAATTCCGTGCCCGTGGATCTCCTGGGTCGTAAATTTTCCTACCATAAAACTGCTATGGTTTCCCTTTACCTGGCGTCAGGCTATTCTTTTCTACCAGACTTGGTGCAGCAATTCTCAAGCCGACCGACGCCGAGCTCCAATAAAATGTCTACCCGCCATACTCTTGTAGAATTACTTCACCTTACCCAATATTGCTGGCTCGTAGCAGATAGGGAAAGGATGCCCCGCGGTCCCACGCCACAGCAAGCTGCCGACTGGAAGCCCTTCGACTCGGGGAGAGAGAGAGAGGGGGGGGAGAGGGGTAAAGAGCGGTACTTTCCCGACCTTCCTAGGCGCGAATCCACGGAAGAAAATCTAAGGGGAAAATTAAATCGCGGAATGTAGAGCACCTGAGGAGCGTGAAGTTTATAAAATCCTAATTTTATTAATTCTTACACCAGCTCCCCAAAATCTCTCCCATTCATTTGATTAATTTTTTAAATCCCATCTCTTTTTCGCTTCTGATTAATTCTCAATTCCAATACAGGGAAACAGTTGCACGCTCGCTCACGAGTGCTGCAACAATATCATGCAATGCATTGATTATGATACGCTTTCCAACATACCAGAAATCCTTGCTCAAGTTATAAGGATAATGGCTGTGGAATAAATCTCGCTCTTATGCCCTGAACTTTGACCCCATTTCGATGGTATTCAACATAACCGGTTAAGTATACATCCGGAACAACATGATAAAGTTTTGTCTGAGTCGAAGCATTTTTACATAAGTTATGACGCAGAAAGGCGATGGAATGGATCCCGCTCCATATGCTCTGACCTTTGACCCCATTTCGCCCATTTTCAATAGGGCTCGTCCCCAATTGGTCCCCTACCACATACTAAAACTACATCGAAATCGAATCATTTTTACGCAAGTTATGACACATACGGGCAATGGAATGGATCCCGCTCCTATGTCCCAATTTTTGACCTCATTTCTCCCGTTTTCAATAGGGTTCATCCCCAGGTGCTTTCTTGCCACATACTAAAATTCCATCGAAATGGAACCATTTTTACGCGAGTTATCGTGCCGATGGACAGAACTAGAGCGTATAGGCTTCTTCAACCTGCGGCCGAATTTTCGGGTGTAATAAGCACGTCCTTTGAATCCGTTCTGAAGCAAATTAAATTTATCAAAGCTATTCAAAGTCAATGGAACCGGTATGGAAAACAATAGATCTGACGAAAGAAAGAAGATTTTCAATCGGGTTTTGAATCCCTCAGATATTGCTGTAAACGGAATCTTGAGCTTACGAACTCTTAGAAACAGAGATATCGACAAAAATAAGATGTGACTTTACGTCCCCTGGTTGGAAAACCATGCATTATTTTAGGAAGAAATTATTCTCAAAAGCTGTATCCATATAAGCGGTATCGGTCGAAGAAAGAAAAAAATTAGTCGAGTTTTCAGGAGCCCAGATTTTACTACAAATACTTCAGAAGCAGAAATTAACACTTATGACCCCTGGTGGCTAAACCATACTTTACCAAACATTAGAAATTATGTGAAAAATATTTTCCATCAGGTCTTGTATGCGATACAGGAAGAATTTTTTCAAATCAGATCTTTAGGAGCAGAAATAACGCAGAAAACGCAATTTACCTTTGTGCCCCCTAGCGGAAAGTGTATGATTTACTTGAAAATTTTGAATTTATAGGAAAAACATTTCGCATCGGAAACACTATGCAACAAAGAAGGAATTTTTCAAATCGTACTCTTAGAAGTAGAGATATTGACAAAAAAAGGTATACATCTACACCCTTTGGCGTAGAAAAGATACATTTTTTCAAGAAGAAAATTTTCCTAAGAGGTTTGTCGACATGAGGAGTAGTATCGGTCAAGAAACGACTTTTTTTTCAATCGAGATTTTAGAAGCTCATATTTTGCTGCAAATACAACAGAAGCGGAAATTAAGACTTACGCCACCTGATTTAGGAGCACAGATATAGGGGGAAACGCAATTTACATTTACGCCCCCTAGCGGAAAGTCCATGAATTACTTGAAAATTTTGAAATTATATGAACCACATGTCACACTAGTCACCCTATCCAACAAAGAAGGAATTTTTCAAATCGGACTCCTAGAAGTAGAGATATTGACAAAAATAAGATATACTTCTACGACCCCTGGCGTAGAAACCATGCACTATATTAAGAAGAAAATGTTTCTAAAAGGTTTGTCAGCATGAGTAGTATCTGTCAACTAACGACGTTTTTTTAATCGAGAATTTAGAACATCATATTTTGCTGCAAATACAACAGAAGCGGAAATTAAGATTTACGCCCCTGGTGGCCAAACTATTTTTTTTCACAAAAATTAGAAATTATGTGCAAATGATTTCCCATCAGGAGCTGTATCCGGTGCAGAAAGAATTTTTCAAATCGGAGATTTAGAAGCAGAGATATAGAGGGAGACGCAATTTACCGCTACGCTCCGTAGCAGGAAGTCTATGAATTACTTGAAAATTTTGAAATTACATGAAAAACATGTCACACGGAAAACACTATCCAACAAAGAAGGAACTTTTCAAATCGTACTCCGAGAAGTGGAGATATTGACAAAAATAAGATGTACATCTACGCCCCCTGGCAGAGAAACTGTGTAATATTTTAAGAAGAAAATATTCCGAAAAGGTTCATCGATCTGAGTGGCATCAGTCCACGAAATAATTTTTTCAATCGATATTTTAGAAGCTCCGATTTTATGGCAAATACATCAGAAGCAAAAATTAACACTTACACCCCTGGTGGCCAAAGTATTCTTTACCAAAAATTTGAAATTATATGCAAAAGATTTTCCTTCAGGAGAAGTATCCGCTAAAGAAAAAAATGTTCAAATCGGTTTTTTAGAAGACGAGTTATCGAGGAAAAGGCAATTTACTTTTATGCCCCCTAGCGGAAAATCTATGCGTAGTTTGAAAAAGTAACTATATCTAAAATGCTCTTCGATATAAATGGAATCGAAAGATTAAAAAAAATAATAATCGGATGTTTAGAAGCAAATATGTGGAATAAAACGTATTTTTGAATTCGACATCATTTGCATTTACGCCTTCTACCGGCAAAACTGTACATCGTAAAAAAAAACGAAATGAAGGATCATCATTTGCATATATCAAGCTTCCCAGTGCAAAAAGAATTTTTCAAATCTGACTAATAGTTGCAGAGATATCGTGGGTACAGGCAGACGGACGGACAAACCGATAACAGAAGCACGATCTTTTTTTACAAAAGACGTGCTAAAAATCATGCAATGCATTGCTTATAATACGCTTTCCAACATAACAGAAATCATTACTCAAGTTATGAGGATAGTGACTATGGAATAAATCTCGCTCCTATGACCTGACCTTTGATCCCATTTCGATGATATTCAACAGAACTGGTAAAGTATACTTCCGGAACAACATGATAAAGTGTTTTGTCTCAATCGAAGCATTTTTACTTAAGTTATAACGCATAAAGGCGATGGAATGGATCCCGCAACTATGCCCTGACCTTTGACCCCATTACCCCCATTTTCAATAGGTTTCGTCCCCAGGTGGTCCCTTACCACATACTAAAATTTCATCGAAATCGAACCATTTTTACGCAAGTTATGACGGATAAGGGCAGTGGAATGAATCCCGCTGCTATGTCCTGACCTTTGACCCCATTTGACCCATTTTCAAGAGGGTTCGTCCCCAGGTGGTCCCCTACCGCATACTGAAATTTCATAGAAATCCAACCATATTTACGAAAGTTATGACGCAGAAGGGCAATGGAATGCATCCCGCTCGTATGTCCTGACCTTTGGCCCCATTTCGCCCAATTTCATTAGGGTTCGTCCCCAGTGGTCCCCTATCACATACTAAAATTTTATCGTAATCGAACCATTTTCACGCGAGTTATCGTGCGGACGGACAGTCTGACAAATCTGGAGCATATACGCTTCTTCAACCTACGGTTGGAAAGCGTAAAAAAGGAGAAAGAACAAAATCGTAGGATATGCATGTATATATTCGTTCATATCATCACAACCGTTATCAATCCACTACTGGATGGAAGCCTCCCCAAGTCTCTTCTACAACTTTCTGTCTTGAGCATATCTCTTCCAAGTCTCCCCAGCATGCTTTCAAATCAGGTGGTCTTCTTCTGGGTTTTCTCCTGCCCCACGGTATCCATTTCAGTACTTCAGTTGCCCATCGGTGATGAGTTCCAGCAATTCATCCAGTCCATTGCCACTTCAGAATTCTTTAACGATCTTTTTTAAAACGAAGAACAGAACGTTGAGTTAACTTTTCAAACAGACACAGTCATAGCTAATTCCACGTTCTTCTGTAATTAACACACCGCAACCGAAAAATTGTATTTCTACATCGCTGAGATCAAACCCCAGATCTCTTGATAACTAGCCTAGTGCGTTCGCTTTACAGCACGGTGCCAACAATCCACGGCGCTCTGTGTGTGTGTGTTTATTTACGCTTTCCAACAGTAGGTTGAAGAAGCGTATATGCTTCAGCTTTGTCCGTCTGCACGATAACTCGCGGAAAAATGGTTCGATTTCGATGAAAGTTTAGTATGTGGTAGGGGACTAGCTGGGGACAAACCCTATTGAAAATCGGAAATGGAGTCAAAGGTTAGGACATGGGATCAGGATCCATTCCATCGCCTTTATGCATCATAACGTACGTAGAAATTCTTCGATTGCGACAAAACTTTGTCATGTTGTTCCGGAGGTATACTGAGCGAATTCTGTTTAATGTCATCGAAATGGGCTCAAAGGTCAGGGCACAGGAGCGAGATTTATTCCACAGCCATTATCCTCATAACGTGAGTAATAAGTTCTGTAACGATTCCGGGTATGTTGGAAAGCGTATCATAATCAATGCATTGCATGATTTTACTAACTTGTCTCTCAGCATCTGACTTCACAAATCCGTAGGGATGGGTTCAGCAACTGAGACGTCTCCATCTGATGGGGCTTAAGGGCACATGCTGTTTAATTATAGCTAATAAATCCAAAGGGCGTGAGAAATAGTGAAAAATTTCCAAATACGTGGACACAAACTAAATAGACACGCACTCATTGCTCTTTCCACGTTAACACCGTAGTATAAAGCGAACGCACTCGGTTGTTTATCGAGAGATCTGGGTTTCGATCCCAGCGGTGTCGAAATACAATTTTTCGTTTGCTGTGTGCTAATTAAAGAAGAACGTAGAAAGAGCGATGACCGTGTCTATTTACTTTGTCTCCACGTATTTGGAAGATTTTCCCCATTTCTCTCGCCCTTTCGATTTATTAGCTACAATTAAATAGCTTGTGCCGTTGAGTCCCACGAAATGGAGACGACTCAGTTGCTGAGCCCATCATCCCTACGGGTTTGTGAAGTCAGATGCTGACAGTTAAGCACACATAGCGCCGTGGATTGTTGGCACCGTAGCGTAAAGCGAACGCAGTTGGTTAGTTATCTAGAGATCTGGGGTTCGATCTCAGCGGTGTCGAAATGCAATTTTTCGGTTGCTGTGTGTTAATTAAAGAAGCACGTGGAAACAGCTATGACTGTGTCTGTTTACTTTGTCTCCACGTATTTGGAAAATTTTCGCCGTTAGCTTTTCAGTTTATTTCTGCAAAAAATCAATTTTCAAAATTATACTTGAAGCGTTTTCTATAAAACTGCGAAACGTAGTGACGGTCTCCAGGAAATCTTCATAAAAAAAATAAAAATAAATAGCATTAAATAGCATGTGAACCACAAATTTCTAAGACGTTTCGTTGGAAGCCTGCGCTCCCCAGTAAGGTGAGCCATTAAATTCTCAGGGGAGGGGTCCAGACCCCCATGTCCCCTACCTTCCGCCGCCCGCGCGTATAACATATAACCTTTTGTGTACGGTGGGATTTAAACCCATGTCTTCCTACTACGAAGCGGCTATTCTTCCAAATGTACTACTTCGGCAAGCTTTAACGCAATTTCTTTGTCCATTTAACTCATACGTCACCTCAGTAGTACATCATCTACGTCATGTTTGGGTCAGCCAACCTTTGGCGTATCATCATCATCATCATCATCATTGTCAACCATTATCAATCCACTTCTGGACGAAGGTCTCCCCAAGTTTCCTCCACAACGGTCTGTTTTGTGCCAGTCTCCTCCATGTCACTCCCGCATACTTTCGAATTTCATCCACCCATCTTCCATGTGGTCTTCTTCTGGGTCTTTTCCTGTCCCTTGGAATCCAATCTAAAATTTCGGCTGTCCATCGATGGTCTGTCCTTCTGGCAGTATGTCCAGCCGATTGCCATTTCAGGGATTTAACTCTGATCATGATGTCTTCCACTCTTGTCATTTTTCTGATCCATGAGTTCCTCTTCTTATCTCTCCTGGTTACACCAAGCATGCACCTCTCCATGCTGCTTTGAGTTGTCTGCAGCCTTTGTATGTCTCTTTTAGTTAAGGTCCACGTCTCTGCACCATACGTAAGCACTGGAAAGATGCATTGATCAAACACTTTTCTTTTAAGACATAATGGCATATTGCTCTTAAAAATAATGCTGTTTCTTCCAAAAGCTCTCCAGGCAAGTTTTGTACGCAGATTAATTTCTTCATCAATGTGACCCTCACTTGATATCTGCTGTCCAAGATAAACGTACGTGTCTGTTATCTCCAGCTTTTCTACATCAATCGATAAATCTTCATTTCTTGTAAAAGCATTGAACATCACTTTTGTCTTCTGAAAGTTTATTTTTAATCCCACTTCTTTACTCTTGTCTGCAAGTTCCTGGATCATACTCTGCAGCTCTGAGGGGGTAGTTGCAAAAATGACTATGTCATCAGCAAAACGAAGGTGGGTTAGATAATCTCCAATAATCTTTATCTCATTGTTTTCCCAGTTCAGTGATTGAAAGACATTTTCCAATGTGGCATTAAAGAGCTTCGGAGATATGGCGTCACCTTGTCTCACTCCCTTTTCCAATTTTTATGTGTGTTATATTTTCAAACAGTCGAATCTTTGCACTTGCATTTTCATAGATGTTATTAATAATATTAATGTATGCATCTTCAATACCGCAGGATTTCAGAGCCATTGTAACTGCTGATGGTTTCACCGAATCAAAGGCTTTTTCATAATCGATAAAAGCCATGCACAATGGAAGTTCATATTCCCTCGCTCTCTCAATCAGTTCTCTCAGTACGTGTATATGATCTATAGTGCTGTAGCCACTCCTGAATCCAGCTTGTTCTCTCGGTTGAGCCATGTCCAATGTTACCTTCAAGCGGTGTGAAAGAACTTTAGTGAAGATTTTATAAACCACTGATAGGAGGCTGATAGGTCTGTAGTTCCTGAGATCCTCAATGTCACCTTTTTTATGTAGCAGGATCATTGTAGCGGTGTTCCAATCCTCAGGAATCTTCCCTTCATTAAGGCATCGAGTGAAAATTTGGGCGAGTACTGTTTCGATTTCTCCACTTGCTTCTTGTATGATGTCTACAGAAATTCCATCTTCTCCTGGAGTTTTTCCCCGCTTCATGTTCTTGATTACATGTGCAACTTCTGCTGGGAGGACTAGAAGAACTCTGGTACTGGTACCTTTCATGATGTCTGGAGTACATGCATCATCCCTTTCATACAATTTGGAGTAGAAATATTTCACTCTTGTCAAAATTTCGCCTGTATTTCTTGTTACAGAACCATCTTCTTTTCTCAGTGCCATAATCTGTTTTCTTCCCTTACTGAGATGTCCTTTTGCTATCTTTAGGTTTTGGTTGTTTTCAATTGCTTTCCTCACTAGTTCACAGTTGAATTTCTTACGTTTTCAGTGATACTTTTTCGTACTGTCTTGCATAGCTCTATATATTCCACTTTGGAAGTCACATCTTCTTTAGTTGTCCTCATCTCTCTTTTTTTTTTTTGCATCAACATTTTGGTTTTTCCTGATAATTTGTTCACATGCAACTTGTTCTTAGATCCAGCTAATTTTGTTGCTGTTTCCATTAGAGCTTTGGTTACTTTTATGGAAACAGCAACAAAATTAGCTGGGTCTAAGAACAAGTTGCATGTGAACAAATTATCAGGAAAAACCAAAATGTTGATGCCAAAAAGAAGAGAGATGAGGACAACTAAAGAAGATGTGACTTCCAAAGTGGAATATATAGAGCTATGCAAGACAGTACGAAAAAGTATCACTGAAAACGTAAGGAAATTCTTTGGCGTATACAAAAAAAATTTTGCGGGGGAAGGGGGTGACAGAAAATGGAAGGTTTTTTTAATCCATTAGGACAAAATAAAAGTTAATGAAAACTAAAAGAAAAAAATGAAAGCATTGTTTTCTAATGTGCGAGTAAGTCGCATTTTAATAAAAAAACGAAACTCTCGGGGAGGAGGGGAGGGTTCCGTTTAAATACATCCTGCAGCCGACATTTACGTTCGAAGGACCAGCTCATTGTTGGAGGAGGAATTTTTATTAACGACATGCGTTGTGTGGAAGACTCATCACAAAGTTTTCAAACCTAACGGCCTTAAGATTCATTTTTGTTCGGGCGCCAATATAACATGTAAACTTTTGCCAACCAAAGACATGAGGATGTAGCAGGCACGTGTCTTTCAGCATGACAACGAGCATTAGTAACGTAAGTGAAGGACAACTGGTCCCCGTCGAACTGATGGCGTCTTAGTTTGAAAATTTCACTTCCGAGTACAAAATGCGGTAATTTGAGAAAATTAAAGAAATTGAAGGAAAAGTTCCCTATGTGCTGAATGCAAGTATCTTCGAAGGTGACGCGAAATGTTTTCCGGAAGTGCAAATAGTACATATTTTCTCTTACTTCTTTTTTGGTCGAAGCGCTTTTACCGCAGAACAGTTCGAGGCATCTAAAAGTCTCGAAGTATAACGATTTCTCATCGTGTGGCGCTGGTGGCCTAATGGGCAACGCTCGTGACTGCCACGGAAAGGACCTCAGGTTCGATCCCAGGCAGGTACGAACGCACGATCCACTAAATATCCGCCGTGCGTCGGATGGGCACGTTAAGCCGTCAAACCCCGGGTACTGACCCCCGGTAATAAACAAGGGCGTCTTACTCCCCCTTTCTACTTCGCTTCCGTGTCACTTTCCTATCGGGCACTCTAGCCCAAATCTCCTAGTGTCCTGTTTCTAAGGGTTGTTTAAGACCTGGGGTCAGACACTCCCTTCCTAAAATCCTCTACATATGATCATTATGATCTTCAATTTATCATCGTGGATATTCTTTTATATGGTAATTTAGTGAGCAATTAGTAACTCTTCAATAAAAAGTGTTTTTCTAAGCTCTGGGAAGTAATTTCCAAGACTTAGAAAAATTCAGAGCAAAATCTGAGTTTTTCACGCAAAATGGTGGTGAAAACACACAGTAATTTTGCTTGGATTAGCGCTCTAACTTATTTATTCGTAAATAAATTTAGCAACATGTTACTCCTGGTCTGTAAAGAGGCCTAGACAGCAAAAAAGTTTTATTTGGACAATAGTTTTAGCCTTTATTTGCATTTTTCCGCAAAAGTAGTAGTATTTAGATAACTGGATTTTTATGTGCAAAAGCTTATTTTTAGATTTTTATTTTTGTGTTATTTGTACACCTGGATTTTTATGTGTAAAAAAATTTTTTTAGTACATCTGGATTTTTATGTGCTTCAGCTCCACATAAAAATCCAGGAGTACTAAAAATGAAATCAACGGTGGTTAGGGGAAATATCATATAGAACAAATTAGTAAATTACCCCCCCCCTCCCGACACCAACAGCCCAATAACCTTAAAAGTGAAAATATTAAGTGAAAAGCCGAAAACTCGCAAAGGAAAACAAAGAAAAAAAGTGTGTCAGGGGGAACGGTGTGCTTGAGTTTCCTAAAAAAAAAAAATCTAGAACAGCCAAAGAGATTTGATTCTGACTAAAAATTAGGTTGGCTAACAAATTAACATTTAACTCTATAAGAAGTTCCAACACCACCTTAGATCCCCCAGGAATCTTCTGAATAGAAGTCCCTGGAGGTGAAAACTCACGTGCATATAAATGCCGATTGGGTACCGAAGCGTTGATTTAACAAAAATTTTGACTGAGAGGCAAACTCTAAAAGGTGTTCTATAAGAAATAGTCAGTAGCTATAAAACCTACGCAAAAAAACCCCAGCTAAAACCTTTTAAATTCAACTTGAAAACCTAAAAACAAACAAAAAAATATTTTCGGATTTTAAATGAAAAGCAAACGAATTTAATTTAAAAACCTTTAAATTCAACTTGTGTTTGTTTGTGTGTGTGTGTGTGTGTGTCAGGAAGGATTCAAAGGAAGGGTTCATTAGAACCGATAATTCGATGTGAACTTTCTTGTTTAATTTTTGGCCCAAAACATGTTCACACTGCAAAATATTTTGCTGAAATCTACCAGCGACTTTCAGCAATCCCTTTCGTGAATTAACGAAACATATTTCTGATTCACCTTTTTGACGTAAAGAACCTGAATTTCAGGAATTTTTTGTACGCAAGAAAAATTCTGAAATTTCAGAAACCTTTCCACAATTTCTGTTGCATGTTAACGGTGAATTATCGTTTTTTAAGAAGTTTTAACCAAGCATTTTAATAATTATATAATACACACATTTACCAAATCTTGACAAACTGCACATATCTATACGCACACCACAAGCTACATGAATTGTCTGCTTAAAGTGTTTCTGGTATTTCTCTACCATAGAGATTTCTCATACTAACACATTGCATTTTTACACATTATTGGTGTGAAATTTCACAAATTTGAACTTTCAAAATGTCACTATTCCCAGGTTCACACTATTATATTTCCAATTTTATTCAGTTTAATTCCGACATTATTTATACAATTTTCATTTAAATAACAATTGAAATTCATTATTTATATATACACAAAATGCCAGATATTGTTTTCACGTTTTTAAAAAGTTTCGTTCGATGAACCAGTTCATAAATTCACCCAACAAAAATGCCCGATATTTTTTTCACGTTTTCAAAAATTTTCGTTCGATGAACCAGTTTATAAATTCACCCAACAAAAATGCCCGATGTTGTTTTCACGTTTTCAGGAAGTTTCGTTCGATGAACCAGTTCATAAATTCACCCAACCAAAATGCCCGATATTGTTTACAAAAAGTTTCGTTCGATGAACCAGTTCATAAATTCACGCAACCAAAATGCCCGATATTGTTTACAAAAAGTTTCGTTCGATGAACCAGTTCATAAATTCACCCAACCAAAATGCCCGATATTGTTTTCACGTTTTCAAAAAGTTTCGTTCGATAAACCAGTTCATAAATTCACCCAACAAAAATGTCAAGTGCAAAGAACTTAACATTTTTTGTTGGGTGAATTTATGAACTGGTTCATCGAACGAAACTTTTTGAAAACGTGAAAACAATATCGGGCATTTTGCGTATATATAAAGAATGAATTTTAATTGTTATTTTAAATTAAATTGTGTAAATAATGTCGAAATTAAACTGAATAAAATTGGAAATACAATAGTGTAAACCTGGGAATAGTGACATTTTGAGAGTCCAAATTTGTGAAATTTCACACCAATAATGTGTAAAAAGGCAGAGTGTTGGTGTAAGAAATATCTGTGGGTAGAGAAATACCAGAAACAGTTTAAGCAGACAATTCAAAAATTTTAGATTTTCAGATACTTTTTCGGCAATTTTTTTCGTATATTAACGATCAAATTTTGTTCTCACTTTTCCTGTATCCATATGCTGGGAAGTTTCAGGTAATAGGAGAGATTCTCGATGTCCTGAGAGACGATTAAATTTCAATCGTCTGTCGGAGGACCTGATTTTGAATTTCTGTAGTAAAACAAAAAAATAGAAATTATAGAAATATATAGCAGCATTCTATATACTTAAAAATAATAGAAATATATAGCAGCATTACTTAAAAATAATGGAAATATACTTAAAAATAGTAGAAATATATAGCAGCATTCTATATACTTAAAAATAATAGAAATATATAGCAGCATTACTTAAAAATAATGGAAATATACTTAAAAATAGTAGAAATATATAGCAGCATTCTATATACTTAAAAATAATAGAAATATATAGCAGCATCTATATACTTAAAAATAATAGAAATATATAGCAGCATCTATATACTTAAAAATAATAGAAATATACTTAAAATTAATAGAAATATATAGCAGCATCTATATATTTAAAAATAATAGAAATATACTTAAAAATAATAGAAATATATAGCAGCATTCTATATACTTAAAAATAATAGAAAATAATAGAAATATATAGCAGCGTTCTATATACTTAAAAATAATAGAAAATAATAGAAATATATAGCAGCATTCTATATACTTAAAAATAATAGAATATATATAGCAGCATTCTATATACTTAAAAATAATAGAAAATATATAGCAGCATTCTATCTACTTAAAAATAATAGAAATATATAGCAGCATTCTATATACTTAAAAATAATAGAAATATATAGCAGCATTCTGCATGGTTACTGTGGGAACGGATATTCCTTCTTCTCTCCCTCAATTTCGTGCATCAGCTTTCTATATTGTGTTACTCCAAGAAATCGGACACTTCAAATATTTTACGGGTGAGTATTATGATATCTCTATATCCGTCTGTGGACCCCTTAAGAAAAAAACATTATGGCTGTCAAGAGTAAATTTCATAATTAGGGGTTTTGTGAAATAATACTATGTAGCAATGCAGTTCACCTTTTCTTAAGCATAACTGAAAATAAATGCCAGTTTAAAAAAATTTCGAATTCCAAAACATTCTGTTGCTTCGAAAAATCACGGTGAAAAAACAAATGTCATTTGTGATAAGTCTCTCCTTCAGAAAAAATAAAATTATGATAAACCTATCAAAAAAATAATAAGCTCCTACAGAAAATAAAATGGTTCCACCAAAAATCTCTGTCTTATGCATTTACATATTTTCTTCGCAATTAATGTATTCCCAAGGATGAAAATTTGCACATCGATAAAATTAACTATAAGTTATAGCACTTGCTGAAACATAGCCATAATTATATTAAAAATCAATCATTTTTCTTTGAGTAATGTTCAGACCTGTTAAAAGATGGCGCGACATGCGCATTGATGACGTCAATAGACAAAAAAATGAAATGTTGGATTGCTGAATTATGGTTATGTTTTAGCAAGTATTAAGTATCCCATGCTGTAATTTGAAGTTAGTTTTATCGACGTGCAAATTTTCATCCTTGGGAATGCATTAATTGCAAAGAAAATATGTAAAGAAGTTTTACCATTGGAAACATAAAGCAGAGATTTTAGGTGGAACCTCCTTAATAGCAAAAACATTTTTTCATCGCGCGTTTCGAGTTCTTTTCATGTCTAGCGCATACGTCACCAGGAACAATGGGCAAAGGATTCGTTCACCTCGTACGCTAGGAAATAAATCTCTGTTAAAAGGGCTGAAAATGTCGAAATCAAAGTTTTCCCCCTCTTTCTGCATAAATATGGAAAATCCCGAAACTGACTTCTCTGAAATAACCGAATTACTGACAACGGAAAATCTGTCATAATACTGAAGTTGAAAAGAAAAAAGAAACTTTTCAAAACGGATATTTCCTTAAAAGACCGGTAACTTTTCTGCACGTTATTTTAAGGAAATTTCCGTGAATTCGCACCACTAATTTTTTTTTTTTTTTTTTACAGTGCATTGTACTCAGGACTAAGGTTGCTTCGCCCTTTCTATTTTCCAAAGAATTATAATATGACGTCATGAAGTTAGCGCGAGATAGGAAGACGCATGCAAATTTCGGGAAAACTGCTTTAAAGAGTTGGTTAAATTGTTGCGTGGGAGAACGCGTTTGCTGTTCGAGAATGCGTGCGTAAGGATTTCATTCTGAACTTCACTGAGGGGAAACAAGAATTGAAGTTAGATCATCGATCTTGCCTTTTAAAACCTCTACAGTCCTTGTTATAATTCGGTAATTATTTTCGGCCTTCGTGCTGCAGATTAGCTGTCTCCGGCGTTGTTATTAGTCGTTCGTACCATTTTTTCGTGCGATCTACGATTTAAAAATATGTTGCCTTCTTATTTCCTTTGCAAACTAGAGAAGGATTTGTTCATTAACTTCTAATTATTTGCCCGAGTTGGTGCAGCGTATCTGCCCGAGATTATAACTTTGCACACACACAGTTCGGAGAAATTCCACGTAGCAGGATGTTTGATGTTTTCTTTTTCCCTTCTTACTTCCGTGCAGATCGAAATGCTTGTTTTGTTTTTCAAGTTATATTTTTCTAAAGTTCGTTTTCGCGCACGACGATCTCGTTAAGATCTTAGATTTCAGATTTTTTTGTTCTTATCCGTTTTACCCTCCGGACACTGTAAATATCAAATTCGTAAATTTATTTCATGTTAGTGGTAGTTTCTTTCTTCCTTTCTTTTTTTATTCAGGTGTGGAGGACAATGTCTGATAATTTCTTATTTTAAAAGAAACAGACGGAGACGCTGAATTAGAAGATGTTGTTTGTAAGGTCATTCCAGTTATTCTTTTCCTCGTGCTGATCACGTTCAAAAACTCCTCCAAATTTTTATTATAAAGCTCCTGCAAAAAAAAATATATATATATTTTCGATTTATTTAAAGCATACAGACGTAAAACACTATTTTAGATGTGCTAAACGTGTGATGTTAACATTCAGATGTGCTGAATTGAATCACAGTTGTTGCAGGCAAATCTAAAAGCGTCGTTAGTTTCGAAGTCCCAGAATACATTTGTTTTGCCCGTTTAAAAAAAAAAATGGTTTGAGACTTTTAAGCCTTTATAATACTGATTAATTGGGTATCTTCTTACCTTTAAATCTAATGGTCGTTATTTATGATTTAACAAAGGATTCATATGGTTATTACCAATTTTCTCTTACGCCTAGATTCTCAAAGCTGCCTGGTGAACTAGTGAGTGGTCGAGAGCGTGGTCTTCTCGGAGCTGGGTCTAGGCTCAGGTCTATGATAGGCCATAGGTCGTATGCCTGTTTAACGACGTTGGTTTTGTCCATTTCCTAGAACCAGTGGCCCAAAATTTGGGAGGGACGACTGGTTATTGCCACCTAGAGTGGCTGATGGCGGTCGTTACAAACCCCGAAAAATCAACAAAAAAGAAATCCCGCAATACACAAAATTTCCTTCCCTGGAACCAGCCGCCCTAATTTAGGAAAGGGTGACTACTTATAGTCCTAAGAATGGCTAATGGCGGTCGTTATAAATCCCGAAAGGACAACAACAAAAAAGAAATCCCGCAATACACAAAATTTTCTTCCCTGGAACCAGCCACCCTAATTTGGGAAAGGGCCACTCTTCATAGTCCTAAGAATGGCTGATGGTGGTCGTTATAAATCCCGAAAGGACAACAACAAACAAGAAATCCCGCAATACACAAAATTTTCTTCCCTGGAACCAGCCGCCCTAATTTGGGAAAGGGCGACTGCTTATAGTCCTAAGAATGGCTGATGGTGGTCATTATAAATCCCGAAAGGACAACAACAAACAAGAAATCCCGCAATACACAAAATTTCCTTCCCTGGAACCTGCCGCCCTAATTTGGGAAAGGGTGACTGCTTATAGTCCTAAGAATGGCTGATGGTGGTCATTATAAATCCCGAAAGGACAACAACAAAAAAGAAATCCCGCAATACACAAAATTTCCTTCCCTGGAACCTGCCGCCCTAATTTGGGAAAGGGTGACTGCTTATAGTCCTAAGAATGGCTGATGGTGGTCGTTATAAATCCCGAAAGGACAACAACAAAAAAGAAATCCCGCAATACACAAAAGTTTGTTTCCTGGAACCAGCCGCCCTAATTTGGGAAAGGGCCACTCTTCATAGTCCTAAGAATGGCTGATGGTGGTCGTTATAAATCCCGAAAGGACAACAACAACAAAAAAATCCCGCAATACACAAAATTTCCTTCCCTGGAACCTGCCGCCCTAATTTGGGAAAGGGTGACTGCTTATGGTCCTAAGAATGGCTGATGGTGGTCGTTATAAATCCCGAAAGGACAACAACAAAAAAGAAATCGCGCAATAAACAAAATTTTTCTCCCTGGAACCAGCTGCCCTAATTTGGGAGAAGGCCACTCTTCATATTCCTAAGAATAGCTGGTGGAGGTCGTTATAAATCCTGAAAGGACAACAACAAAAAAGAAATCCCGCAATAAACAAAATGTCCTTCCCTGGAACCATCCCCCCCAATTTAGGAAAAGGCAACTGTTTATAGTCCTAAGAATAGCTGGTGGAGGTCGTTATAAATCCCGAAAGGACAACAACAAAAAAGAAGTCCCGCAATAAACGAAATTTCCTTCCCTGGAACCAGCCGCCTTAATTTGGGAAAGGGCGACTGTTTACAGTCCTAATAATGGCAAATCCCGGAAGGACAACAACAAAAAAGAAATCATGTGATACGCAAAACTTCCTTCCCTGGGATCAGTGGCGTAATTTGGGAAAGGGCGACAGGTTGTAGTCCTAAGAATGGCTGATGGCGGTTGTTATAAACACCGGAAAAACAACAACAAAAAGAAATTGCGAAATGGTTTCTGAAAAATCAAAATTGTATTCAAAATTGTACGCAGGTAAAGCGTACAGAAAATCCCTGAAGTTCCGATTTTTTTCCGTCATTTCACGGAAAAGTTTTATCAGAAATATGCTTCGTTAATTTACGAAAGGAATCGCGGAAAATCTTTGGTGAATTTCCGAAATTTTTTTGCAGCCTGATGTTGAGAATTAATGAGTGTCAGCCCTTGTGTGAGTGAGCACAGTTAGCTAGGAAATAATGGTGAAAGTTAATATTGGGAATGATACTGAAAGTCATTCACTTGAATATTGTGCCCGAATTGTTCTTTGTCATAATCGTGAGTAATAGAAGAGCTCGTCCTCTCTTTGGCAGTTTACCAAATGGAGCTGTGTCGTTGAAAGCGCAACACGGGATCCTTGCACCGAATGATTTAACCAGTGAGCATAGTGACAACCGGGAAATAGGATCATTCGTTTGAATGATCATTGGTGAATGACTCTTATGCGTTAATGATGAATGAACTCTCAAGAAGGAATGATTTATGCCATCACTACATGCACTTAGCCAATAGCTCCGGGTTCGGCAACATATGGCTGTTTGGGGATCTAAATATGGCTCTTTTGATACTTGAAGGAATGGAAACATTTGCAAAGTTTCAGCTTCTATTTTGACGTAATTCTACTTCAACGAAAAATCCCAATTTGCTCTCCAACGTGAAAGACAGGAACCTAAAAATATTAAACCCTTGACGATGAACGAAAACCTTATTTCCCAATGTTTGTGACCCATCGTTGAAGCTTGTTCTATTTCTCTCTCTCTCTCTCTCTCTCTCTCTGTCTCTCTCTCTCTCTCTCCCCTTCTTTTTCTCTCTTTCTTTCTCTCTCTCTCTCTCTCCCTCCCTTCTTTTTCTCTCTTTCTTCTCTCTCTCTCTCTCTCCCTCCCCCTTCTTTTTCTCTTTCTTTCTCTCTCCTTCTTTCGCTCTCTCTCTCTCTCCTTCTTTCTCTCTCTCTCCTTCTTTCTCTCTCTCTTTCTCTCCCCTTCTTTTCTCTCTCTTTCTCTCCCCTTCTTTTTCCCTCTCTTTCTCTCCCCTTCTTTTTCTCTCTCTTTCTTTCTCTCTCTCCTTCTTTCTCTCTCCTTCTTTCTCTCTCTTTCTTTCTCTCTCCTTTCTCTCTCTCTCTCTCTCTCCTTCTTTCTCTCTCTTTCTTTCTCTCTCCTTTCTCTCTCTCTCCTTCTTTCGCTCTCTTTCTCTGTCTCTCTCTCTTTCTCTCTCCTTCTATCTCTCTGTCTTTCTCTCCCCCTCTTTTTTTCTCTCTCTTTCTCTTCCCTTCTTTTTTCTTTCTCTTTCTCTTTCTCTCCTTCTTTCACTCTCTTTCTCTGTCTCTTTCTTTCTCTCTCCTTCTATCTCTCTGTCTTTCTCTCCCCTTCTCTCCCTTTCTTTCTCTCTTCTTCTTTCGCTCTCTTTCTTTCTCTCCCCTTCTTTCTCTTTCTCTTCTTCTTTCGCTCTCTTTCTCTCTCCCCTTCTTTCTCTCTCCTTCTTTCGCTCTCTTTCTCTGTCTCTCTCTCTCTTAAAATTCTCTAATTTCGGAAACAAACTGAAGGAACATGATCAAGAACGCACCAAATTAATTTCAGATCACAGGTGGACTGAACTTAAAAATTTTACTCCTATCGACAAAATTGTTTTCGAGACATAGAACAGTCTTCCTGAATGATATTCTTCTTTGAAGAAGTACGTACATGGCGTATAGACTATATTTGGTTCAACTTATTGCTGTGAGCAAACTTTTCCCAGCATGAATCTGATAAAAAACAAATTGAGAAGTTCACTCACAGATGAGAGTATCCAGGCTTGTCTGAAGATGAAAATAACGCAATACCAACCGGACATTGAAAATCTAGTAAGCGAGATGCGGGGACAGATTAGCAGTAGTCACTAAAACTAAAATTTGTTAAAATTGTAGCGTTATTTTTTTTATTTTTCACTTCAAATATATTTGTGACGAAAGAGCTGAAAAACCGGCGTCAGCAAAAATCCGAACTCTGAATATTTCTTCTCCCTTCGTTTTTTTTTTTTTTTCTTGCTCTGTGTATTTCTTTTAAAAGAGAGTTGCTATCGGTACTCTGTTTCATCCTAGGTCTGTTTCATCCTGCTTTAAATTGGAGATTTTGTGAAACTTCGACTCCGCTATATGTTTTAATTTGAAGCGGAATGATATTAAATATGTATAATCTAGATCTACAAATTGTGCATATATTTTCGCAAATTTTGCCTGTGTGGGGCGGGGGCTGCAGTAGACGCCCCAGTTCACATTGCCTCCATTCATGGCTCTTCTAAAAGTAAAGAATGTGTATTTTACGACTTTTTGGCCTTTCTTATGTGCCGAGTTGCCGACTCCTGCAATAGCCCGTATCACGCTGGCGCCGAAAAGTAGCTGTTGTTCAGAAGTGACGTTAAGCAGTTGTTCCCAGTGAAGAGGTACTTTTTTATGAAAAAGTTCACCCCCTGTTCAGCAACTTCAACCACCGACTTTATCTAAAACGTGTGTTACGAGTTAGCACCTGAGAAATTCGAAACATTTATTTTTTCGGGGAGGAGGGCTGGCTGATGGAAATCACAAGACGTGCTCGTAACACTGGAAATTAATTTTGACGAATATTTGTATGTAAGTATAGACAGCCACTTTCTGCTTGGAAAATTCTTGGATTGTTTTGGACAGTTAATGCTGACGTTCTTGAATTTATCTAATACACAAAGCACTACCTGCATTTTGCTGACGCTTCTTCCATTACGTGGGAATAAACTTGCCTCGCTCTCTTAGTCGACGTTGTCGGATAACAACAGACATCAAGTGATTTGGGTCATAAAATTTTGAACAGTTCGGCTCAATCTCTTAATGTCTCGCCTACCCACAACTTGAATAGAAAATCGATGAGTAAGCGACTTCGCGCATGAAAATGCCAGCACGTCTGACGACGTAAAGAAAGAAGATTGTAAAGAACGACCAATTTCAAAAGAAAGGAGATACATCAGATTTAAATTTCCATTAGTCAATAGTGACGGACATGACTCTGGGTTTCCCACCTGTCTGTTTTTATTTACAAATACTTTGCTGACGCTGACTTTAAGTAATGCCCACTTTAGAAGTAGGATATTGTTATCTACTGCTGGTTCTCACTTTTCTTGTCAATGATTCTACCAAAAAGAAATAGGAATACAAAAATGTGCACCAATTTTGTGTTAAGTGGAAAAAAGATCTCTCTTTCTCTCCCCCTCTTTCTCTCCCCCTCTTTCGCTCTCGGGACCGCTCTGTCTTTCCTACTTTCCTTATTTACTTTCCTCTCTTTCCTTCTTTCTTTCTTTACTTTCCTCTCTTTCTATCTATTGATTTATGTTTTCCTCCCTCTACCTTTCCACCTTCCCCTTGTCTTTTTCTCTATTTATCTCTCCTTCACTCTTTCCTAATCTATCCCTCCTCCCTTTTTATCTATTGATTTATGTTTTCCTCCCTCTACCTTTCCATCTTCCCCTTGTCTTTTTCTCTATTTGTCTCTCCTTCACTCTTTCCTAATCTATCCCTCCTCTCTTTTTATCTGTCATTTTGTCTTTTACTCTATGTACCACTCGCTGTTTCTCTCCCGTCGTCTTTTCTCTCTTTATCTTCACTTCTTTCTATCTATCTGTCGTTTTGTCTTTTCCTCTCTGTATCTCTCCGGTCGTCCTTTTCATTATTTATTCTTCTGTCTAACCGTCGTTCTCTCCTTTTATCTTTCTGCCTCTCGTTTCCTCTCTCTACCTCTCGTTATTTGTCCCCCTTCCCCCTCTTGATCTCACCTTATTTCTGCACTCACTATCTTTCTTGCTTCCTGTCTCTGTCCCGTTGCCTTTCTGCGTGTTTCTATCTCTCTTTCTCTTTTTCCCTATCTCCATTCCTGTCTCTTCTCCTTATACTTTCTCTCCTTTTTTTCTATCTATCATTCTCTGTCTTTTTCTCTCTTCCCTTTTTTGTGTGTGTGTCTCAATCCCTCTTACTTTTTATCTCCCCTCTCTTAATCTCGTCTTCTCCCCTTTTCTCTGTTCTCTTCTTTTTATTGTTTACCCTCTTCTTTTTTTTTATCTCTCTCCCTACATTATTATGCATCCTTCTGTTCCTGTCTCAGCCTCTCTTTCTCTCTCTCTGCATGCTGTGGCGATTATGATCTCTGCTTCTGTTGTAGAGTGCTTACGGCTGTTTAAGCACAGGGCACTGTTCCGCAACGTGAAGACAAACTCACATAATGACTTCCGATGAATCTGATCTCCTGCCCAATCAGAATCTATCTTTAACGACAAGTAGATCTATTAAAGTTAATTTTAACTAAAAGGTTACTGTTGCCTTTTAGGTTGTGAATCAACCACATCGAGGCATTCCAGTCGTGTTTACTTGACTTTTCAAATTTTTCTGCTTAGGATATACCAATGGCAGTTGAAATGCCTTGCTTTCTCGTTGCACGTTATATACACTCACGGACAATGAAATGTGCGCACCAAGAAGGAAGCATCTGACTGAACTGAAATTTTATGGACGTAAGCATACAGATGAGTGATGCACATGTTGCAAAAGCAGAGCTGCAGGACAATTACAGAGGGATCTGTGGCACGCAGTCCTGTCATCTTCAACAGCGCGTCGTACTGCCTCGTGAGGCGATACATGCTGCATACAGTCCGGCATGGAGGCGAACAGACGCCTGATGTTTTCCTGCGGCAGACTGGCCCAAATGTGTTGGACGGTGTGCTCCAAATCCCGGATGATAGTGCGGCAGCCGGCGTTTCAAGTTGTCCTACACATGCTCGATGGGGGACATGTCCGCGGAGCAGGCAGGTCGTTCATGGAAGTGTCTAGACATAACGTAGGCAGTTCTGGCCAACACGAGCCGTGTGCGGGCGGGCATTATCCTGCTGGTACAGCACACCTGAAATCCCTGCCAGGAATGGGAGCACATAGAATCTCATCCACATACCGCTGGCCCCTCAATGATCCACGTATCACTACTAGAGCTGATCGGCTATCGTAAGCAATGGCTCCCCAGATCATAATGCCTGCAGTGGGTGAGGTGTGGCGCTCAATAGCGAGGTTGGGATTGTGCCGTTGACTCGGGGACCTCCATACCCGGACAGAATTATCATCTGTCCCTAAAACGAAGCGGCACTCATCGCTAAACATCACACATCACCAGTCTGTGGCGTTCCACGCCGCTCCGGTCTGGAACCACTGCACGCGGTGCCTGCGATGTTCCGGTGTTAATGGTAGCACACGTAAGGGGCGCTGGGATCGCAGATTCGCTTCCGCGAGGCGTTAGGAAATGGTCCGTGGGCACACAGGAGCCTCTACATCAGTCTGTATAGTGGACCGGGTTGCCGTCGATACTCTCTACCGGAGACCTCGTGGAACGTCCGGAGCCGCCCCGCCGTGTGGCAGTGCCATCACGTGTCCACTGCTCCCAACGCAATCGGACGGTATGTTCAGAATGATCCACATGGCGGGCTATACGGCCCGCCCACCACCCTGCAGTTTTCAGCCCGATGATCCGGTCTCTCTCAAAGTCCCTAAGTTGCATAAATCAACGTCTCTGGCGTCTACCCGACATTCCTGTCACACTGTACTCTTGCTTGCGTCGGCCGGTGCTTTTCGCTTTTATGGTGCATCGACTGCACGCCAGTTAATAAGGCTGCCGGTTCATGCTTGCAGCGCCACCACAGGGTGTGCGGCTATGCGCAATCGCACCGAACGTGGATCATTTGCATACCAGCACATTCTCTAGCTATTTGCAAAGTTTCGCGGTTGTATCATGCTTTCTTTTAGGTGCGCAAATTTCATTGTCCGTGAGTGTACGTAAATACATGACAGCTCTCATTTCTTTTCTTTATAAATGTCATTGTTTTCAAGAAATTCTACTTCTTGACTTATTCTCTCTGTGATCTGTGCTTATGCGTCTATATTTTACTTTTTTTATTAACTGTTGATGTACTCTGCGTATTTTTTACCATCTTTACATACTTTGGAATAATTCCTTTGATTTTATTACTTTGGTTAAGGAACAAACGTTCATCTTCTCCTTCTACTCTGCATTCCTTGATAATGTGCAACACGTCCTAAATTTTTGACTTCAAATTGATTTTTCAATAATTTTGTACTCATAATTTCTGTGCTATTTGATGCAATAAAGAAAATTGATGCAATCTATACATAAATTACCGAATATGCTGTTTGATTTTTATGTTTAAGTGACAGTAAACAGATATCTGCTATAATTTGGGTACAGCCTTTGCCCTATAAAAATTCTATTATTGTTTTGTTCCGATTTCTCGCACTGGTGTTTGGGGCCATGTAAGCTCTTTTTCCAATTAGCGAACTTTTCTTTCGTTTCCTGCTTCTTCGGAACTGACTGATTGTTCAATGTGCACATCATCCTCTTCCAATTTCCAATGAAGGAAAACTTTTTTGATATCATGGTGATCAAATTTTTTTCTATGTGTTGCAATTGTCCATAGAGTTCTTAAAGTTTCTTCAAATCTAATCGTCGTTGTTGTGTATACCCTTGTGTCGGCTCTATTCAATGTCACTTATAACAACACACTTAACTTCGTCGGTTCTGTTGAATACCATCCAATGATTGTAAATGCTTTGAAAAGTGTCTGTAAGACATACAGACTCGCCTTTGGAGAGAGAGAGAGCAAGTAACCTATTTCAAAAAATTCGTAGGGATCATGATAATACTCATGACTTACGAAAATGTGGCGTATACTGCAAAAATTCGTAGGGATCATGATAATACTCATGATTTACGAAAATGTGGCGTATACTGCAAAGAATTCGTAAGGATCATGATAATACTCATGACTTACGAAAATGTGGCGTATACTGCAAAAAATTCGTAAGGATCATGATAATACTCATGACTTACGAAAATGTGGCGTATACTGCAAAAAATTCGCAAGGATCATGATAATACTCATGACTTACGAAAATGTGGCGTATACTGCAAAAAATTCGTAAGGATCATGATAATACTCATGACTTACGAAAATGTGGCGTATACTGCAAAAAATTCGTAATGATCATGATAATACTCATGACTTACGAAAATGTGGCGTATACTGCAAAAAATTCGTAAGGATCATGATAATACTCATGACTTACGAAAATGTGGCGTATACTGCAAAAAATTCGTAAGGATCATGATAATACTCATGACTAACGAAAATGTGGCGTATACTGCAAAAAATTCGTAAGGATCATGATAATACTCAGGAATTACGAAAATGTGGCGTATACTGCAAAAAATTCGTAAGGATCATGATAATACTCATGACTTACGAAAATGTGGCGTATACTGCAAAAAATTCGTAAGGATCATGATAATACTCATGACTTACGAAAATGTGGCGTATACTGCAAAAAATTCGTAAGGATCATGATAATACTCATGACTTACGAAAATGTGGCGTATACTGCAAAAAATTCGCAAGGATCATGATAATACTCATGACTTACGAAAATGTGGCGTATACTGCAAAAAATTCGTAAGGATCATGATAATACTCATGACTTACGAAAATGTGGCGTATACTGCAAAAAATTCGTAAGGATCATGATAATACTCATGACTTACGAAAATGTGGCGTATACTGCAAAAAATTCGTAAGGATCATGATAATACTCATGACTTACAAAAATGTGGCGTATACTGCAAAAAATTCGTAGGGATCATGATAATACTCATGACTAACGAAAATGTGGCGTATACTGCAAAAAATTCGTAAGGATCATGATAATACTCAGGAATTACGAAAATGTGGCGTATACTGCAATAAATTCGTAGGGATCATAATAATACTCATGACTTACGAAAATGTGGCGTATACTGCAAAAAATTCGTAATGATCATGATAATACTCATGACTTACGAAAATGTGGCGTATACTGCAAAAAAATCGTAAGGATCATGATAATACTCATGACTTACGAAAATGTGGCGTATACTGCATTTCTGTCAGCTCTATAGCGTCTGAGACCTCGAGAACCAGCTATTTGGGCTCTACAGTCC
This sequence comes from Macrothele yani, assembly GCA_039090855.1. Lineage (NCBI taxonomy): Eukaryota > Metazoa > Arthropoda > Arachnida > Araneae > Macrothelidae > Macrothele > Macrothele yani. The sequence continues at coordinate 97,483,438 of CM077009.1, read as the reverse complement.
GGAACTTATCCGTTAGAGTGGTGGAACACCAATATTCTGAAGGAATTGCCGCCTCCAACACTGCTCTTGCTCGAACCATCCATAACCTGTCCTGTCGCGCCTCATATCAAGACGCCTCTAACTTGCAATGTACGAGGACAAAGCGTTCGACATTGTTTGCTGAGAGCCTGTTTATTCAACATTATAGGAAACAATGCTGCAACGAGGATATACCAACTTTTATTTCGAATATATATAAAACCCTTCTGAATAACTTACAACCATTTATCCCTAGGAATTTAAAAAACACCAACAGTAATGTTCTGAGAACGCATTGATAACTTAGGGTTTCGACATTCTGCACTACTTCACGGCGGTTAATCGATACATCGCCGACAATATCAGCCTCACGGACATGACGACATCATAAACCCGCCTATATATTGCTGTCACGGTTTCAGTATTTCACCTGATGATGTAACAGACGCCATTACGAAAGATCTTGTGCAAATTTATCTGTGACGTGTGATTTTAACTTGTAAATATTTTAGAATCTTCACTCATAAAGTTTTTTCATCGTCTCTCAATCTGTGTGTTATTGACGTGCATAAGACAGCTTATTGGTGCCTTAACTTGGATTCTACTTTGCCACACTAAAAAATTGCCGTGAATAATCAGTGTTTCACCCGGATTAAGTCGGTTTACAGATTGTAAGCACGCCACCTGGCGGTCAAGCATAAAGTTTCGGTAGATAAACTACATGTTCACGGTGTTTGAACTGTTACTATATTTTAACCTTGACAATCTGGCAGCGTTCTTCTTAAAGTGGTTATACCACGTATACCTGTTTTTTAATGTACAATCAGTCGACTAGTAACACTTCTGTGGGCAACACGTTTTTATATCCCGGTCAGTAGACATATTATTTATTCCCGGTCATTAGACATGAACATTACGACATTAGATGTTTTTCCCCGCACGGAGATAACTGGTTTTCCAGTTATTTGGGGAGCGGCGCCCCCACGGCCCGAGCTAACCTTGTGACGGTTTCTATTGCCTCTGCGGCTTTGACGTTTACCTCACCGAAGGGACAGCTGTTCATCCAGCTGATGGGGGATGGCGTCCCCACGGCCCGAGCCGATTGTTCTCTTCTTGTTTTGCTTTTTTCATCTTTCGTTCATATCTTGACATGTACCCGACTCAGTTGTAGGCTGCTGAGGTTGTGATGAGGCGCCAGCTCCGGGTTTTGTTCCTCGTTCTCTTCCCTGTCTTTTCTCTTTTATGTTACATTTTCTGTTTTTCCGGGGCTGGTTGGCTTAGACCTACCTGCATGTTTGCCGTGTGCGGTGACCCGTACAGGTGGAAATGAGGATGCTGGAGGCTGAGGTATTTGGGGGCCGGGTTGTAGTATCTCCAGATGCCAACACTCCTCTTTGCCCTCTGCTTTATCCTAAACGGGAGGCTGGGAGCTAACCCACTCCTGGTCAGGAAGTCTGTGGCCGAGTTGCGTCCGGTCTTCTAGCGGCTTGTCGTTCTGTTCGGCTGGGTGAGTTGGGGGTAGGGTGGGCATGCCAAAGGGGTGTTCTCCGGGCACGGGAAAGTCTGGGTGCACGCTGAGCGTGTGTCTGCCCTACCAACTTGCTATATCCGCTGACTATCCCAAGTGCCGTGTCCTGCGTCCTCTTGGGCTTGCGGACCTCCGGTTCTCCCTCGTTGGGCTCGGTAGTGGGTGGGGAGGTTGGCGGACGAATCTTTTTTCTCCCTCATGGCAACACAAAGTGTTTCCCATGCTTCCAATTTAAAGTGCCCTGTGGAGGAAAGTACACCTTCCTCCACAAAGAAACTTGTCACATCAAATTGCAATGCTCTGTTTCTTTTGATCAAATCTGGTGACTCTTCACAGTCACTCAGTTTGAAGAGTCCCTTCTGGATCAACAAGGCTCTGCAAGCCGTTGCTGGCTCTCCAAAGATTGTGAAGAAGCTCCCTTCAGGGGATCTTCTTGTGGAAACATCTCATCCACGCCACAGTGCCACCTTGCTGGAGACGTCCGTTTTGCTTGGCATTCCTGTCCAGGTTTCTCCACATGGTTACCTCAATTCCTCTCGCGGTGTTGTCAACTCCCGCGACCTGCTTGAGTGCAGCGATGAGGAATTGCTGGAGGAACTTGGTGAACAGCATGTCATTGGGGTTCGACGGATTCTTTTCAGGCGGGATGGGAAATCTATTCCCTCCCGTAACATCATCCTGACTTTTGACTCCCCAACCCTGCCTACTACCATCAAGGCAGGTTATTTACGGCTTGATGTTCGGCCGTATATCCCGAACCCCTTGCGTTGTTTCAGGTGCCAGCATTACGGTCACTCCCAGCAGTCTTGCCGTAATGTTGCTAAGTGTGGTCGCTGTGGTTCCACAGATCACTCTTTGGCAGATTGCTCAGCAGAGTCAGATCATTGTGTCAACTGCGAAGGGACTCATCCTGCATCTTCTAAGCAGTGTCCAAAGTGGATAGAGGAACAGGCAATCCAACGCCTGAAGACAACTGAGCATCTATCGTATCCCGAAGCTAGACGGCGGATCGCCCCTTTACAACCAGGCCGGCGGTCCTATGCTTCAGTTGTGGTGCAGAAGGCCTCTGTGGCGGTCCAGACTGAGGTGCCCTTCCCAGCGCGGTGTCCTTATGCTTTTGCGGACATCGTTGCTGCTGGATTGGAGGCACTGCAGTCTCGCCGCATTACCTCCAAGGCGACATCGACATCGTCGCCGAAACCTTCCTCTATGCCGAAAACATCTGTCAGCACTGGGACCCAGGGCACTGCTAAGAAGAAGCCGGAGAAGATGAAACCAGGTTCTTCCTCCCCGAAACAGAGCAGGCAAAAACCACCTCCTACCACAGGGGGCAAACACAGCCCTGTGTTGCCTCCAGACCCTGCGGATGGCTTGGAGGTGATGGACGACACTGAGACCTTCTAGTCGTCTGTCTTCATTCTCTCATTTCATTTCATTTTTCTTTATGGCCACGCTCATTCAGTGGAATTGCCGAGGTCTGCGATCACGCATTGATGATTTGAAAGGTTTACTGTCTTCGCACACACCTGTGTGCGTGTGTCTCCAGGAGACAAAGCTTCGCACGATGGACACTCCTTCGCTGCGGAGACATTCCCTTTACCGTAAAGATCGCCAGGACGGCGTTATCGCCTGCGGAGGAGTGGCCGTCGTTGTTCCTCATGGTGTTCCTGTCACTGCGGTTGCCCTTCGGACGACTTTGCAGGCAGTGGCAGTGAGACTATCTGTGTACACATTGTTCACGGTGTGTTCCCTCTACTTACCACCAGATGAAGCAGTACGCCTTTCGGATCTGGAAGATTTAGTTGACCAGCTGCCGCCTCCTTTCTTCATCTTAGGAGATTTTAATGCACACAATCCGTTGTGGGGTTCTACCACTCGAGACTGTAGGGGCCGTGTTGTTGAGTCCCTTCTCTCCAACACGTCCCTCTGTCTCCATAACACCGGGGCAGTCACTTATTTTCATGAACCCACCCGCTCGTACTCAGCCATTGATCTGTCTCTGAGTTCACCATCCTTATATCCTGACTGGTCCTGGAGCGTGTCTGGTGATCCCCTTGGCAGCGATCACTTTCCCATCTTTCTCCGTCTCGCGGGTGGCGGGTACCGTTACCCTACTCGCCCTGCTAGATGGAATATTGATCGTGCCAAGTGGGACACATTCACGGCTTCAGCGATTATTACTCCAGCTGTGGTGACCTCGGGAACGGTCGATGACGCTGTTGCAGCGGTAACGGATTGTATTGTGCAAGCGGCAGAACTTACCATCCCCAGGACGTCGACTAAACTTCCACGTTGCCCGAGACCTTGGTGGAATTCCACTTGTATGGCAGCTCGTCGGGCCCAACATCGGGCTTGGGGTAGGTTTCGTCGGTACCCCACCGACGCGAACCTACTTGCTTTCAAGAAAGCCAAGTCCTACGCGCGATTGGTTCGTAGGCGTAGTTAACGGGAGTCCTGGATACAATATGTATCCGGGATTAACACCAATACCAGCCCTAAGATCGTTTGGGACAGGATCCGTAAGATTCGGGGACAGTACCCATCTGGGGAAATCTCCATTCTTGAGAGTGGTGGAGGGACGGTTGCTGACGCTCAGGGTATTGCTGACTGTCTGGGCGCCGCTTTTTCTTCGGTGTCCAGCAGCAGCAATTACCCTGCTTCGTTCCGGCAGTTACAGCCGCGGCTTGAACGATCCAAGATTTCTTTTGGACCGTTTTCTGCCACAGATTACAACAGCCCGCTGACTGCCGTGGAGCTGAAGACCGCTCTGAATCGGTCCGGCCGGACATCTGTCGGACCGGATAATATCCATTACGAAATGCTGAAGCACCTTTCTCCGTCCTCTCTTGAATGTCTGCTAATCCTGTTTAACAGGATTTGGCAAGAGCATGTCTTTCCCGAATCTTGGCACACTGCCATTGTCGTTCCTGTTCCCAAACCTGGTAAAGATCCCACTAACCCGTTGAACTACCGGCCAATTGCTATGACGAGCTGCCTTTGCAAAGTACTCGAGCGTATCATTAATTTTCGTCTCATTTTTTATCTGGAGTTTCATCACATTTTTTCACCTCATCAGAGTGGATTTCGCAAATCTCGATCCACCACCGATAATCATCTTCGCCTTGAGACATCTGTCAGGGAGGCGTTTGTCCGACGTCAGCACATGGTCTCCGTATTCTTCGACATGGAGAAAGCCTATGACCGTACCTGGAGATACGGCATTCTCCGTGATCTGCACGAGTGCGGATTGCGGGGAAACTTACCATCTTTCATCGCCGGGTTTCTCCAGGACCGGAGTTTCCGTGTGCGCGTCGGGTCGACCCTCTCTGCGGTGTACCCGCAAGAACAGGGTGTACCTCAAGGCTCCATTTTATCAGTCACTCTGTTCATCCTTCGTGTCAACCATATTTTCCAACTGCTTCCTCCGACGGTTCGTGGAACCATGTACGTGGATGATCTGCAGATCTCTTGCGCGTCAGTTAACATGCGCACCATCGAGAGACAGCTCCAGTCTGCCATTTCCAAGATCTCTCACTGGGCTTCCCAAAATGGATTTGGCTTCTCGACGCAGAAGACCGTTTGCGTGCATTTTTGCCGCAAACGGGGTCTTCACCCAGACCCCAGCCTCCGTCTGGGGTGTTCTACCATCCCTGTGGTGTCAGCAGCCAGGTTCCTTGGGCTAACTTTTGACCGAGCGCTCACCTTCCGGCCTCACATTCAGTCTTTGAAGGTGAAGTGCACGAAGTCATTGAGTATCCTGAAGGTCCTCTCCCGAACATCTTGGGGGGCCGACAGGTGCTCAATGCTTCGCATTTACCATTCTCTGATTCGGTCAAAGTTAGACTTCGGATGCATTACGTACGGTTCAGCGAGTCCATCGGTTTTAAAGCCTTTGGACCCCGTCCATCACCAGGCATTGCGGCTATGTACTGGTGCTTTCCGTACCTCTCCCGTGCATAGCCTGTATGCGGAGGCTCATGAGCCGCCGTTGTGCATCCGTCGTAAGCAGCTGTCTCTTCAGTTTTACACAAACCTGAAATCTCTTCCTGATCATCCCCTGCATGGTTCCATCTTCCAACCGGACTGTGTCCGCTTGTTTTTCAACCGCCCCTCCTGTGTTCCGACGTTCGGGATTCGGATGTCTGCCATAGTGCGCGATGCTGGTCTAAACTTGTCAAGGATTGGTTTGACCACCTTTTTCAACCGTCCTCCTTGGCAGTCCGTTCTAGCAACGGCTGACCTTTCTCTTTGTGTGTGGCCAAAGTCTTCCACTCCTGCTCTGGTGTACCAGCAGCTCTTTGCTGAAAAACAGTCTGTCTACCCGGATTTTGTGCCTGTGTTCACCGATGGCTCGAAGTCCGGGGATGTCGTTGGATCCGCTTTTGTGTGTGGCGAAGCCTCACATGCTGAGAGGCTTCCGCCTGAATCCACCGTCTTTTCGGCAGAGATGCGTGCGGTACACCTCGCTTTGTGCCACATACAGTCTCGATCACTTCGTCGCGCTATGGTTTGCTCTGATTCCCAGTCCGTCATCCATGTTTTATCTTCTCCAGAGGACACGGACTCACCTGTCATCCGTGATGTCCGTCGTCTTCTTGGAACTTTGGAGGGTGATGGCTTCCTGGTCCGATTCTGTTGGGTTCCTGGCCATGTTGGGATCCGGGGTAACGAGCTGGCAGATCTCTCTGCCAGGTCTGTTTCCTCCATGTCGCCAGCTCGGCTGCCACTGTCTTTCCGTGATTTTCGACCTTTGATCCGGACCTTTCTCCTGGACGAGTGGCAGTCCCTGTGGTCTCAGCAGGGCAACAATAAGCTGTATTCTATTAAACCACAGATCGGACTATGGAAGTCTAGTTTGCGGAAGAACCGTCGTGAGGAGGTTGTTCTTGCGCGTCTCCGCATTGGGCACTGTCGTTTTACTCACCGCTTTTTGCTGTGTGGCGACAGTGCCCCGATGTGTGAGGCGTGCCAGTGTCGTCTCACCGTCCTTCATGTTCTGTGTACTTGTGTTCGTTTTTGTGATCATCGTTTTCGTTATTTTCATTCCCATTTGTTGGACGAAGGAGCAGCTACGCTGCAGACTCTCCTTGGTGAGAACTGCGATCTGACGGCGGTGTTCGCATTTTTTACAGTAATTGACTTTCTTAATCTTATCTAGTTTTACCGCTTTCATTTCCATCTTTCACTTTTACCGTTTCATCCTGTTTTTACCCTTGTGTACGTGTTTTACTGTTTTTGTTCTATTTTGATGTCTTTTGTTTGGCGCTCTTTGGCCACCCATGGCCCTTGCGCCATTAAAATCTACTAACCAACCAACCATTAGATGTTTTTATTTCCCATTAGACATGTCAATGAACATAACATGTTATTATTTATTTGTCATTAGACATGTTAATGAACATAACGTGTTATTATTTATTTGCCATTAAACATGTTAATGAATACTATGGTCATTAGACATGTTAATGAACACTATGGTCATTAGGCATGTTAATGAACATAACGTGTTATTATTTATTTGTCATTAGGCATGTTAATGAATACTATGGTCATTAGACATGTTAATGAACACTATGGTCATTAGACATGTTAATGAACACTATAATCATTAGACATGTTAATGAACATAACGTGTTATTATTAATTTGTCATTAGACATGTTAATGAACATAACATGTTATTATTTATTTGTCATTAGACATGTTAATGAACATAACGTGTTATTATTTATTTGTCATTAGACATGTTAATGAACATAACGTGTTATTATTTATTTGTCATTAGACATGTTAATGAACATAACGTGTTATTATTTATTTGTCATTAGACATGTTAATGAACATAACGTGTTATTATTTATTTGTCATTAGACATGTTAATGAACACTATGTTCATTAGACATGTTAATGAACAATATGGTCATTAAACGTTTTTATATCCCTGTCAGTAGACATATTATTTATTCCCGGTCATTAGACATGTTAATGAACATTACGACATTAGATGTTGTTTTTTTCCCATTAGACATGTTAATGAATATTACGACATTAGATGTTTTTATTTCCCACTAGACATTTTAATGAACAAAACGTGTTATTATTTATTTGTCATTAGACATGTTAATGAACACTATAGTAATTAGACATGTTAATGAACACTATGGTCATTTGACATGTTAATGAACAATATGGTCATTAAACGTTTTCATTTCGCGGTCAGTAGACATATTATTTATTCCCGGTCATTGGACATGTTAATGAACATTACGACATTAGATGCTTTTATTTCCCATTAGACATGTTAATGAATATTACGACATTAGATGTTTTTATTTCCCATCAGACATGTTAATGAACATAACATGTATTATTATTTATTTGTCATTAGACATGTTAATAAACATTACGGTATAGTACTGTAAAAATTACAGTCTATTGACTGGCCACTCAGATGCCTGTGTATCTACCGTAATTTGACCCTGCAATTTTTTACAGGGCATTTGCAGTGACCAGTAGAACCCGGTTACAACGAGTATAGGTCGGGACCGACGGAAACCCTCGTGAAATCGGGGCGCTCGCTAAATCCGGTTTGGGGTCAAAAATCCTACGGTAGAAAAATATGCATATGTGCATATCAGTTTATATCATATTTCCATGTAGGCTATATTATCGGAATTATTCAGACAGCACAATTCTTTTTTTTTTTTTCTTGGTTACTCAGTCCAAGGACTGTTTGTTCAGTAAATGTACTCTGTCTGTCCATTCCTCTTTATTCTCCGCTGTTCTCTTCAAGTCATAGTATGTCCTAGTATTGGTGTCTTGAAGTAACTCTGCCACAAAACCATTCCTTGGCCGTCCTCTTCCTCTCTTGCCTTGAATTTTACCTTCCAAAACTTTCAGAATCGGGCCTCCATGGCGCGATGTGTGTCCCATCCATAACATTCTTCTTCTACCGTCACTTAAAGATACACCACAATATTTTGGGACAAATGGTTTTCTCATCGTCGGTCCACTTTTTGCTTGTACACTGGCGTGCAAAAATTAAGGACGATACGGTTTTTCGAATGTAACATCGTGCAGAAGTGCTCCACATCGACTCAAATCATACCATAAGATCCCCAAGATGTAAGAATATGGGACAAGTGAGCAAAACCGTCCAAACAAGGAATCCAAAGGATACAAAGGCACTTTATTGAAAAGGTAGCTTCGAGCACAACTAGACAGAAGACAGAAACGTCCATGTGGCAGGCGGCTGCCAAGAAACATCCAGTCGTTAGTAAGGGATATGATCACCCCTGACTGCGTTGCAGGATTTACAAGTCTGTCCATGCTGAGGACGAGGTTGTCCAGGAGCTGTTCAGACATCGCGACTCATTCCTCTTGTAGCGCCAATCGCAGCTGCGGAATCGTTGCTGGTGGCTGGTGACGTGCTGCCAAGCGTCTCCTGAGAAGGTCCCACACGTGTTCGATTGGATTTAGGTCCGGGGATCTTGCGGGCCAATCCATGCGTTGAATATCTTCACTCTCCAACAGCTCTGCGACAGCCACTTTACGATGAGGTGTAGCGTTGTCGTCCATGAAGAGGAACTCAGAAATCACAGCACCTCTAAACAGGCGCACGCGAAGAAGGAGAACCTCGGTACAATAGCGGACACCAGTGACTGAACCTCCTTGGAAGATGTGGAGGGGCCGCCCCGGTGGCGCAGTGGTCTAGGGCGTTGGCCTCTGATCATTCGTCCGTAAGGGGTCCGGGTTCGAATCCCGGTGAGGCATGGATGTTGTGTTTGTCTTACGGCACTGGCTCTCTCCCTTCCCTGGAACCAGTGACCCTAAATTAGGGACGGGCGACTGCTTATAGCCCATTTGAGTTGCTCACGGTGGTCGTTAAACCTCCAATGAAAAAAAAAAAAAAAAAAAGATGTGGAGGTCAGTACGGCTACCAAGCATGATACCGCCCCAAACGAGAACTCTGCTACCTCCAAACCTGTCCCTTTCCATGATGTTGGAGGTGTGATTGCGTGTTCCCTGCTCTCTCCAGATGTGTATACGTCCAGAATCGCTCGTCAGACTAAATCGGCTCTCATCCGTAAAGAGAACTCGACCCCATTGCTGATGTGTCCAGTTCTTTTGTTCCTGGCACCACAGAAACCGCCGTCTCCGATGAGCAGGCGTTAATGGCACACACCATACTGGTCGTCGTGCAAATAGACCACCTTTGTGCATACTCCTGGCCACGGTAAAACGCGATAACGGATTCCCAGTTGTCAGTTGCATGTGCCTTGCGATTTCTCCCGCTGACTGCCGTCTGTCTCTTCTTGCCTGTAGGACAATATACCGGTCGTCCGCCGCCGTGGTTGCTCGTGGACGACCACTGCTAATCTCTCAGACAGCTGTTCCTGTCATTTGAAATGCTCTCCAAGCTCGTGAAACGATGTTGTGAGCGATCCCGAACTCCTCGGCCACACTAGTCACACTTCGACCTTCTTCCAATTTCCCAATGATGCGATCTCGGGTAAAGTCAACCAGATGTCGTCTACTGGATTGCCTGTTGGCCATATCACACGGTGGCAGCAACTCGACGTCATTCAAACCGATGTACACCGTGCAATAGCTTTCACCGAATTGCTGAGCGTACACCGCCCGTGTGCTTTATACCCTTCCGACACTCCCCCCTCTACGTCATACTGCATATATGCGCATGCCTACCGTACCGGACCCTAGTCTAACTCCTGAGTGGTCTTTTGGTCCGTTCTGCCTGCTCGTTCCGCTGTTATGCTAATTTCTCCCCTTCGTCCTTAATTTTGCACACCATTGTACCAGACGAATGAACGTCTTGCAACAGGAACTTAATTCGCAAATGAATTAATTATTCAGTTTAGTTGTTTAAGCTTTCCAAACCGTCGGTCGAAGAAGAGTATATGTTCCAGCTTTGTCTGTCTTTCTGTCTCTCTGTCTGTCGTCCGCACGATAACTCGCGTAAAAATGGTTCGAATTCAATGAAATTTTAGTATGTGGTAATTTTAGTACCTGGGGATGAACCCTATTGAAAACGACGAAATGGGGTCAAAAGTCAGGACACAGGAACGGGATCCATTCCATTGCCTTTATGCGTCATGACTTGCGTTAAAAAAATACGATTTCGATAAAATTTCAGTATGTGGTAGGAGGAGACCACATGAGAATGAACCGTATTGAAAATGGACGAAATGGGGTCAAAGGTCAGGACATAGGAACGGGATCCATTCTATCGCCCTTATGCGTCATAACTTACGTAAAAATGGTTCGATTTCGATGAAATTTTAGTATGTCGTATGGGACTACATGGGAATGAACCCTATTGAAAATGGACAAAATGGGGTCAAAGGTAAGGACATAGGAGCGGGATCCATTCCATTCCCCTTATGCGTCATAACTTGCGTAAAAATGGTTCGATTTCGATGAAATTTTAGTATGTAATAGGGTTCATTCCACATGGGAATGAATCCTATTGAAAATGGACAAAATGGGGTTAAATGTCAGGACATAGGAGCGGGATCCATTCCATTGGCCTTATGCGTCATAACTTGTGTAAAAATGGTTCGATTTCGATGAAAATTTAGTATGTGGTAAGGGACAACCTGGCAATGAAACTTATTGAAAATGGATGAAATGGGTCAAAGGTCAGGACATAGGAGTGGTATCCATTCCATTACCTTTATGCATCATAACTTCCGTAGAAATGCTTTGATTGCGACAAACCTGAATCATGTTGTTCCGGAAGTATACTGAACCGGTTCTGTTGAGTATCGTCGAAACGGGGTCAAAGGTCAGGGCACAGGAGCGAGATTTATTCCACAGCCATTATCCTCATAACTTGAGTAATGATTTCTGTTATGTTGGAAAGCGTATCATAATCAATGCATTGCATGATTTTACAAACTTGTTTTGGTTTTATGACAGTTTATTGAACCCTGAGTAAATTCACAGCGGGTGATATAGGTCCGTAAAAACAGCTGAAAATATCTACAAAATGTACCGTAGAATTAAAGAAATCTTACTCGTCGAAATCCTATTTCATGTCTGTATTGCTGTTTAGTAGGGATGGGACATTCGAATCCTCGAATCCCGCCAATCTTGAAAAAAGATTCCTGATTCCAAAACTCGAATCTTCGCGCTTATCTCGTCACTCGAATTTTTCGAATCCTAACCTAAAAACCTTGGCGTTTGGTGCTTGTTCTAGAGCGATATTTGTTCGAATTTTTGTCAGCATCACGAGTTCTGACATTTGAAAACAATCGACGAAGATCTTCTACAGTGCGTACACAGCTATTTGAAATAGCTCGTTACTTCCAAACCGGAAGCAACGAACAGTGAAGGAATTGTTCTGCTAAGCACAGAGAGCAAACCGCCGAAGCTACTGGCGTCTCCCATCGGACAGTGCCTTAGCCACCGTACCTCAAGTATAGTTGGAAAAGTGACTTAGCCGTATTTTATCTCTTTCCCGGCAGCCGTTGGCGTGGTAACAAGCGTGAGAACGGAGCGGGAGTGTGACCTTGAGCCGCGTTGCGCACATGACTCAAGTTACACTGTCTGCAGCTCAGCGTTTCTACTTCTACTCAACTCTCCGCAACGTTTCACTTGCACACGCTATCAGTATACGTTCGACGTTATCAGGTCTGTATTTTTTGTATCAATATCAGCGTTTCTCACGTTTTATTGTTTTTATTCCTACGTAGTCTATATCGCTAACCACAGCATTAACGCATACTTAGGAGCGATTCATCTTGTGCCTGTAAATAAATAATGTCAAAAATGTGAATTGTTACTTAAATATTTTTTGCCAAATTATGTTCTGAAAATGGAAATGAACCTCTACTTCATTTAAAAATGCAAATTATAAATTTCGTTTGTATCTTCTTAATAAGTATGCGTATATTTTTTGAAAACTGTATGCTTTCATTTGTTTTTCATTAAACACAGATTTCAAATTTTGCTTCAATTAAAAATTTTTAATTTTAAGTAGAAGTTTTTCTTTCCCTTTTTTTTCTTATCATCATCATCATCATCATCATTGCCAACCATTATCAATCCACTGCTGGACGAAGGTCTCCCCAAGTTTCCTCCACAACGGTCTGTCTTGTGCCAGTCTCTTCCACGTCACTCCCGCATACTTTCGAATTTCATCCACCCATCTTCCATGTGGTCTTCTTCTGGGTCTTTTCCTGTCCCTTGGAATCCAATCTAAAATTTCGGTTGTCCATCGATGGTCTGTCCTTCTGGCAGTATGTCCAGCCCATTGCCATTTCAGGGATTTAACTCTGATCATGATGTCTTCCACTCTTGTCATTTTTCTGATCCATGAGTTCCTCTTCTTATCTCTCCTGGTTACACCAAGCATGCACCTCTCCATGCTGCTTTGAGTTGTCTGCAGTCTTTGTATGTCTTTTTTAGCTAAGGTCCACGTCTCTGCACCATACGTAAGCACTGGAAGGATGCATTGATCAAACACTTTTCTTTTAAGACATAATGGCATATTGCTCTTGAAAATTATGCTGTTTCTTCCAAAAACTCTCCAGGCAAGTTTTGTACGCCGATTAATTTCTTCACCAATGTGACCCTCACTTGATATCTGCTGTCCAAGATAAACGTACGTGTCTGTTATCTCCAGCTTTTCTCCATCAATCGATAAATCTTCATTTCTTGTAAAAGCATTGTACATCACTTTTGTCTTCTGAAAGTTCATTTTTAATCCCACTTCTTTACTCTTGTCAGCAAGTTCCTGGATCATACTCTGTAGCTCTGATGGGGAAGTTGCAAAAATGACTATGTCATCAGCAAAACGAAGGTGGGTTAGATAATCTCTATTAATCTTTATCCCTTTGTTTTCCCAGTTCAATGATTGAAAGACATTTTCCAATGTGGCATTAAAGAGCTTCGGAGATATGGTGTTACCTTGTCTCACTCCTTTTCCAATTTTTATGTGTGTTGTATTTTCAAACAGCCGAATCTTTGCACTTGCATTTTCATAGATGTTATTAATAATATTAATGTATGCATCTTCAATACCGCAGGATTTCAGAGCCATTGCAACTGCTGATTGTTTCACCGAATCAAAGGCTTTTTCATAATCGATAAAAGCCATGCACAATGGAATAATTATTGTTATATGAAGGATTCGAAAGATTCGAGTGATTCGAGAACCTTTTAGGATTCGGATTCGAGAGAATTTAGGCTTCGTCCGACCTCTACTGTTTAGCAATAACGGAGAAACTTCTGCGCGCATGCGTGTAGTCCAAACCAACCCTTTCCCGTGTGATAATGAGTTGTGGTGAAATAAAGGGAAAGACCTGGGTCAGTTCAAACTTCGCAAAAAATGTTGAACGCGAAGTTGTTCAGCCAGAATAAAAGAGGCCACCATCACACCAGTTGACATGACGGTCTTTAAAGTTTGTCCATGTGACACTTAGAGATTAATTAATTCCTTTTGCTGATGCTTCTTTTTTCGCGGAAGTAGTTCTATGAGTTTAAATGGATCCAGTTTCCGTTTGCCATTCTTTGAGACCGTCTTCTTCAAGGAATTCCTCTGTGGCTTATTATGCAGTAAAAGAGCAGAGGTAGAGATTTCCTGAACCAAAGTTGTTGCAATTTTTTTTTTTTCTGCTTTCAGACAGCGGAGGCACTTTAGAAGCTAAATGTGCTAAACTACGTCGGTAGTTGTTCGTGTACTTTGTTCCGTCACTGTTGAATTCCTGGTGATTTATGGTCAATGCGAGACTGAACTAATTTTGGAAGCATGGTACAAAAATATGAAAATACCTCAAAAAACGGAAACCGAATTAATAAGAGAATCCGAGAACTCTACTCAGAACTTTACAGCGTTGTCACAAAAGAGAGAAAAAAAAAACTTTAGAAAACATTCAAATAGCACAGAGGAAAATGCTACGTTATGGTTAACATGAAGTTAAACCATAACGTTACGTATGTTATGGTTTAAACCTTTAAGCGGTATACGTACCTCGACTATTCTGCGTTCCCCATATCAAAATGTTCACATAGTGGCCGCCGGGTTCTACAAATGTTCTACAAGCAAACTAATCCCCCCCCCCTCCGATCTCAGCAGTACCGACCATAAACCTCTTTCCTCTCAGCAGTACCGACCATAAACCTTTCTATCTCAGCAGCACCGACCATAAACCTCTTTCATCTCAGCAGTACAGACCATAAACCTTTCTGTCTCAGCAGTACAGACCATAAACCTCTTTCATCTCAGCAGTACCGACCATAAACCTTTCTATCTCAGCAGTACCGACCATAAACCTCTTTCATCTCAGCAGTACCGACCATAAACCTCTTTCATCTCAGCAGTACCGACCATAAACCTTTCTGCCTCAGCAGTACCGACCATAAACCTCTTTCATCTCAGCAGTACCGACCATAAACCTTTCTATCTCAGCAGTACCGACCATAAACCTTTCTATCTCAGCAGTACCGACCATAAACCTCTTTCATCTCAGCAGTACCGACCATAAACCTTTCTATCTCAGCAGTACCGACCATAAACCTCATTCATCTCAGCAGTACAGACCATAAACCTTTCTATCTTAGCAGTGCCGACCATAAACCTCTCTTATCTCAACAGTACCACCATAGTGCTCGCTTTTAATACTTTATTCTACTTTCCAGGATTTGAGGTATAATGGGGGAGGGAGAGTCTCCCTGATACGGACTTCATGCCACTGAGTCGAACCAAGTGGTTCAAAAATCTCTCTCCCATACTAGGTTCGTAGCCCTGTTAGCAGGTAAGCAGTCAAAGAGGATTGGTGTCTATTATTTCCCGAATGAGCACTTTGAATAACAAAGCTAATAATAAACGCCTCCTGATCATCCCCCTAAATGACCGCTTAAGACCACAAACGCTTTCTAATATGCAGGCTCAGTCGTTCCAGTCTTCTTTGGGCCACTTCGTACACAGTGAATGAACATATTTGTTTGAGTTAATTTCATCTTATTTTGCTAACCCCGAGTTAATTCGTTCCAGCCGGGTAAAGGTTTAAGGTTGACTTCATTTTTCTATTTTTATTTGTACAAAAGAAACAAATAGATATACGCGTACCAAATTATGGGTCCTTCTGTACAGAGGATGTTCACACATTTTTAGAACAATTTTGATAATAAATTACAGAAAATGGAAGAAGTTTAAGAATTGAAACTGGCAACAGCATATTAGATGAACACAACAGAAACATCTGCTGCAGTTAAATATCGTCTGCTAAGAAAATGGCGCACGTAAAAAAGCTGTGGATAGGAGGTTATGTTTTTGATAAGAAATTACAGAAAATAAAAGAAGTTTAAGAATTGAAACTGGCAACAGCATATTAGATGAACATAAAAGAAACATCTGCTGCAGTTAAATATCGTCTGCTAAGAAAACGGCGCAAGTAAAAAAAGCTGTGGATAGGAGGTTATGTTTTTGATAAGAAATCACAGAAAATAAAAGAAGTTTAAGAATTGAAACTGGCAACAGCATATTAGATGAACACAACAGAAACATCTGCTGCAGTTAAATATCGTCTGCTAAGAAAATGGCGCACGTAAAAAAGCTGTGGATAGGAGGTTATGTTTTTGATAAAAAATTACAGAAAATAAAAGAAGTTTACGAATTGAAACTGGCAACAGCATATTAAATGAACACAAAAGAAACATCTTCTGCAGTTAAATATCGTCTGCTAAGAAAACGGCGCAAGTAAAAAAAGCTGTGGATAGAAGGTTATGTTTTTGATAAGAAATCACAGAAAATAAAAGAAGTTTAAGAATTGAAACTGGCAACAGCATATTAGATGAACACAAAAGAAACATCTGCTGCAGTTAAATACCGTCTGCTAAGAAAATGGCGGCCGTAAAAAAGCTGTGGATAGATGGTTATGCTTTTGCTCTTTACGAAGATAAATATTCGTATCCTGTAATTAAAAAACGCTATGAAAATCATGGAATTAGCATTTCTAATTGTAAAATAAGCAATACTATTAATAATAAAGGGAAAATCGTCAAGCATTGTTGTTAACAGGAAAAAGAACGGCAAACGAATATCCGAAGAAGGTACGTACTTTTACGACTATTTGTAAAGTAACTCTGGTCTTAAAGGTAAATCCACCGACCCAAAGAGCAATTGCTAGGTCGTAAAAATATCTGTATCAACTCTAAACAAGGTTATAAAGAAAAATTTGAGTCTGAGAAAAAAATGCTCACTGCTTTTTGCCTAGACGTGTGGCTGAGCGCAGAACACGGTGTAGGCTTATTTATGAAAATCACTTAGCCGGCGACAGATGGGAATTTATTGTAACTACTAACGAAGCATGGATCTTCTTAAACAATTCAAACAAAAAAAGTCGATTTACTATCGCAAAAGTGCAGAAAAAGACTTACAGACTTGGTTTCAAGAATCTAAAGAAAGATTCAGCAAAGGATTCATGATTATTGCTGGTTTCTCGTACAATGGGAAGTTAAAGTTAAGAAAAATTGGGAAGAATGTTAAAATCAATTCTGCATATTACCTAATTAATGTTTTAACACCTATAATTAAGGTGGAAAATTCGTTTAGAAATCATTATTCTTCAGAGAGTAGAAATCCATCAGGATAAGGCCACCAGTAATACATTCAAATCTACGATTCTGTTTCTTGAAAAAATGAAAAAAGAGACGGGTATCGAGTCTATGCCTTTTGCTCATATTCCTTCAATGTCCCCTAATGTGTCACCAATGGACTATTGTGTCTTCGGACTGATAAAAAGACTGGTATCAAATCTTTACCTTTTGCTCATATTCCTTTAAAGTTCCCTGATGTGTCACCAATGGACTATTGTGCCTTCTGACTGATAAAAAGACTGGTATCAAATTTGTACCTTTTGCTCATATTCCTTTAAAGTTCCCTGATGTGTCACTAATGGACTATGGTGCCTTCGGATTGCTAAAAAGAGCGCTCAGACCTAAAATAGAAACGGTTATCAAGTCTATACCTTTTGCTCATATTCTTTCAAAGTCCCCTAATGTGTCACCAATGGACTATTGTGCCTTCGGACTGATAAAAAGAGCACTTTCTAAACGCAGACCTAAAACAATGATTGGACTGTGGAAAGCAGTGGAAGAAGAGTGAAATAAAATAGCACTACCAGTTTTAAGAAATGCCCTGTTATCTTGGAAATCTAGATGTAGGTTCATAGTTCAGAGAATGAGCTATCAGATAGAATATTTAAGAAATAAATAATTTCATTTTAAACATTAATTACGTTGCTGGAAAATCGTTCTAAAAATGTGTGAACATGCTCTGTATGGATGATTTTCAAGTAGAAAAACTTCGTTCTCTAGAGGCGTTTTGACTGGTTTGCATACGTAAATCCTTAGGATGACATCAGTGTCCGGGAAAGTTGAATGGATTCTTTTTCTCTAATGCGACTTATCCGCAACAGGAGCACTTGAATCTTTCATTGTCCTACTTAATAATACCAGAATTTCTGCAAAAACGCAGACAGTCTTGTTCGAATTCAAATGAGTAATTCAACTGGAGCTGCACGCTGCGGAATGAATTGTGTAACCAATTTGCTTCTAAGCTTCCCACTTATAGGCATCCCGGATGTCAACAAGCTCTGCTAAAGAAATTTTCCCTTCCCAATCTGCCTCTTTCTCTCTATCTCTCTCTCATTCTCTCTCTTCAGTTCGAAGTTTGACCTTGCCAGGAAGAAGTAACTTCGCTGGCTTACTGAACTTGCCTTATTCAGCGATTCTTGTGGCACTGACGGTCATCTTTGTTTTAAAATGAATTGCTATTTGTAAATGAATAAATATCTTTATTCATTAATTTATATTTTATATCAATTCATAAAATATATATTAATTCATTTTTCAATTTATATTAATTCATTAAATATTTTTATTCATTTTATTTTTTAAATGAACATTTTTTTATTTTGAAATATTTTTATTATGAATTGCTTAATTAAATAAATTGAAATAGTATTAGTATGACTATAATATTAAGTATTAAATGTATAATTACACTAATCCGTTTTATTTGTGGAAATGAAAAATGCTATTTCGTTGCTTTTGTTCGTTTGTTCGTTGCCGTAATAAAGTAAAACGTCTTTTTTTGTTTTGTTCTTTTGAAGAAACGAGAGAGAGAGAATGGGGAAAGAGAGAGAAAAAAACCCAGAATAAATGGAGAGAGGAGAAAAAGGAGTTTGGAAAGAAATAGTGGAAAAGAAGAAAAAGAAAAAGAAGAGAGCAGAGAAAGAGAGAGAGATAAAGAAAAGAGGGAAGGGAGGACGAGAGAGAAGTGTGAGGAATATTTGGAAAGAAGCGAATCATGTACGTT
Source organism: Macrothele yani (assembly GCA_039090855.1). Lineage (NCBI taxonomy): Eukaryota > Metazoa > Arthropoda > Arachnida > Araneae > Macrothelidae > Macrothele > Macrothele yani. The sequence goes on along the minus strand of CM077009.1, from coordinate 97,464,549 downwards.
TTTAACGAGAAAAGAAGAGCTTATAGGAGAATACGGGAGGATAGAGCGACTAATTAAATTTAAGCGGAATGAAAGCACATAAAGAAAGAAGAATGAGAGAAAGAGAACAGGTAGAAGATCAGGGGAAAGAAAGAGTAGAGAAACGAAGAGAACCAGGCAGATATGGAGAAAACGCGTGAGAGAAAAACGAAAGGAAGAAAGTAAAGAAGTTGCAAATAATCAAGGATAGGAGTAAGTAGAGGAGGAAGCAGGAAGTAGAGAGAGCTAGAGAGAGATGGATAAAAGCGAGAGGGTAGAGAAAGAGAGAAAAGAAAGGTGTGCGAAAAAAAGGTAGAAAAGCGAAAAGAAAAAGGAGAGTGCGAAGAAGTGGCTTAAAAACAGAGAAAGAAAGGTAAAGAAGAGGGAGAGAAATAAAGAAAAGTGGGCGGGTCAGGGAGAACGAAAGAAATCAAAGTGAGGGAGAAGGAGATTTGAAAAGAGGAGCAATCATGTATGATTACGATAAGAAGAGCTGAGACGAGAAGATGTGGGAGGTAGAGAGACCTATTTTATTTAAACAGCACGGAAACACATAAAACGGAGAGAGGGCGAGAAAGAATAATGAGGAACGGACTATTACTATGTTATACATAATTTAGAAGAAAAATGTAGATTAAAAAAGAGCTGATTTGTTATAAAGATAGTCACACTTAGAAAAAAACTGAAGTCATATAAAGAATCGCTAAAAAGATTTTTGAAGCTTAAAGCCAAATTAAAAAATAAGTAGTGAATAATACTTCTGAACGGAAACAGAGGAGGAAGGAATGATGCTAAAATGGATGAAGATAAATAAAAAAAGACGAGGAAGTGAGTATTAACAAATCCAAGGGAGAGGAAAGGTCAACGAAGGAAGATGTTAACAAGCAAAACGTACCCTGGAAATATGTTGAAAGAAATTTTAAGAGAAATAATAAGAAATACAATTTAAAAGCGACCGAAATAGAAATACCCTTGTAACGAGATGAGGTATATAAAGAACGATACCTAGTATGGTGTATTTTTATTGGAAAAATAAAAGCCAGAGAAGTCTATTGAGAATCAAGAGAGGAAAGGTTTTGATCAGGAGAAAAAGCGAGAGATTTAAAGAGAAAGAGAAACGTATTTGAAAGACTGGGGGAAAATGAGATACGTATTGTGGGAGACAGTCGTAGAAACGGGAGCAATGAAAGTGAAAGGGTGCATGCGTTTACATGAGTTATTTGCTGTAGCCGTCTTCGATGCGTACCCACAAATGTGACACAAAACACGCCTCCGATCACGCTTAATCCACACTTTTTTTTGCTGAGCAAATCGCTGCTTCGAGCGCGAAAATTCCAGAATGGATAAAACTCGTGCGCTGGAGGAGGTTTGAGATGCGCCTGTCTCCTTTCATTCATTCATTGACGACCCGCTGCTGCTCCTGTATACTCACACTCTCAGCACGCGGCTGTGCGGAAGAAACATGTGGACGACCACCGCGAATGTTTCGACGTAGTGTGTGTGGAGATACCGAATGATGGCTGGGAACGTGTTTTTGTCAGATGATGATGATGATGACCCAGAAAATCATCCCTTACCACTCGGTGCTTCGCCGAGCATGCATCGATCCTACGCTGATCCTATCCCTGCCATCTATCGGGAGTCAGGAAAGTTGCCAACCAAGCTTTCGAGGCAGCGAAGGACAAAGACGCGCCTGGTTGGGCAGGTTAGGTCGAAACAAGCAATTTACGAAAGTTTGCAGACCTTCACTGAAGAATCTCTTGATTTTTCGGAGGCAGTCATTTGAAATCTAGCACAGAATTTGATGCTTAAACATGCGTGTCGAAAACTGATGTGTTATGTCCGTCTGTCCGCCCTATACATATATCTTTGTTTCAAGAGATCTTTTTGGGAGGTGTTTACTGAACACTAAGTGCAACTGAAAGGGCGAAAAGCAGTCGATCGTCTATGACTTGGGCGCAGGGGCAGAAACAGCACCATCGGGCGCGCAACCCAACCATGCCTCAACTGGAACTTGAATTCATACTTTTCCTGGTGGCGCAGTAGTCTAAGAGCTGGCTTCTGACTATTCATCCGAGTTGGTCCGGGTTCGAATCCCGGTGAGGCATGGATGCCGTGTTTGTCTTACGGCACTGGCTCTGTGCTTTCCTTGGAACCAGTAGCCCTAATTAGGGACTGTCGACTGCTTACTTTGAGTTGCTCGCGGTGGTCCTTCTGATTTGGGCGCAAGGGCAGACACAGCGCCATCGGGCACACAACCAAACCATGCCTCAACTGGAAGTTGAACTCATAGTCTCCCCGGTGGCGCAGTGGTCTAAGCGCTGACCATTCGTCCGAGTTGGGTCCGGGTTCGAATCCCGGTGAGGCATGGATGTTGTGTTTGTTTCTTATGGCATTGGCTCTCTCCCTTCCCTGAAGTCAGTGGCCCTAAATTAGGGACTGACGACTTCTTACAACCCATTGAGTTGCTTTTCGTTGTGATTTCGGCGCAAGGGCAGACACAGCGCCATCGGGCACGGAAATCAACCGCACTGGAACTGGAACTCATACTCTCCCCGGTGGCGCAGTCGTCTAAGCGCTTGCTTCTGACTGTTCGTCCGAGTTGGATCCGGATTTTTAACCCCGGTGAGGCATGGATGTCGTGCTTCTCTTATATTATTGACTCTCTCTTCAGTGGAATTAGTGGCCCTAACTTAGGGACCGTCGACTGCCTACAAACCCTTGAGTTGCTCGCGGTGGTTGTTCTGATTTGAGCGCTGCGGCAGTCACAGCGCTATCAAGCACGCAAGGTAACCGTGCCTCAACTGAAAGTTGAACTCATACTCTCCCCGGTAGTGCCGTCATGGGTGCCCATAGGGAGGAGAAAGAGGGGACACTTGCCCTCCCCTAGAAAACTGACTGTAATTTCAGTTCTTTGGGGACACCGCAAAGATTTTCGCCATAATATTAATTCTGATAGCTAATTTTGATGTTGAACTTCTGGAGTTGTGTGTTCGTTTAATAAAAACACTGGGAATTTGCAGTAGAGAGTAATAACATTAAAATTTGGCACTGCGCATTGGGGCACAGCATACCTGAGTAGAGTGTGGAGCATCGTGGAAAACAAAGAAATGAAAAACATATCGTCCTCTACAAAGTCCATTTGCTGCTGGAGAAATAGTTTGGTAATTTTTTTCCAGAACTTTGTCGTGGGTGGTTTTTCTTTTCTTCTTAGTGATCGATTGAGTGACCATCGGAGTTTTGTGGTGCATGGGACACAACTGCCCAAAATTCGAAAAGCTCAGAACAACAAAAAGGGGAAAGAAATTACATTTTTCGTCCCAATATGCTGTCGATTCATCGATTAGTCTTTTTTTGTGCAGATTTTGGGTCGTTTGGTTTTCAATTAAATTTATCTGGGTGTATGCTGTAAAAAAAAAAAAAAAAAAAAAAGGTGCCGCCCCGGTGGCGCAGTGGTCTAAGGCGTTGGCCTCTGATCATTCGTCCGAAGGGGTCCGGGTTCGAATCCCGGTGAGGCATGGATGTTGTGTTTGTCTTACGGCACTGGCTCTCTCCCTTCCCTGGAACCAGTGACCCTAAATTAGGGACGGGCGACTGCTTATAGCCCATTGAGTTGCTCACGGTGGTCGTTAAACCTCCAATCAAAAAAAAAAAAAAAAAAAAGTTAAACCTCCACTCAAAAAAAAAAAAAAAAAAAATGGTTAGAGGATACAGACAGTGGCGTCGGAACTCGTTTTTGACAGCGGGGGCAAGATCGCGCAGAACAAAATGTTTTATCATGGCATAATATTTATCGTACTACTTGTAAAAGACGACGTGCGGATTTTTTTTTTTCGATTAAACATTCATCTAAAAAAGACACTTTCAGAATATCATATAGTTTCTAAATGTAAACTAATGGTACGCGTAAACGGCGTTAAACTACAGATTTTGATACTTCCGCATTGATACCGATTCCGCAGGGATTGTAGCCGGAGACGCTATAATTAAACGTTGAATGAACTTACATCTCATTTCGCACCCTACTTTCATTTATTTTTGCTCATTTTTTTTAGAGGAAGACTAATTTCTTACACCTAATAAGACACAAAACGTTGCTGTTTTTCAAAGGGGAACCAGCCCTCTGGACTGTTTAGCCCTTTAACGACCATGACCCAGAAATCTGGTATCACTCTAAATACCATAACGCCTGAAACTGTCTGCTGTTTCACTTCTTTCTTTAATAACAACAATAGTGACTGAGGGTGACTCCTGCTGATCCCTCATAGGTCAAGAAAATTTGAAGAACAAGTAAGGATAAGAAATCTGTCTCACTTTCTAAACAGGCGTTTCGGGCGGCTTTGACGTTTGTACGTACGTGCGTTACAACGAAGTAAATTTCTCCGTCATTTTTGTCCACGCCGGGGCTCGAACCCGGGTCCCCTCATTCCGGAATAAGTCACTCTACCAATTGAGCTACCGCGGATGTTCGATCTGACTGCTATCTGCCTTTATGTCGTGTGCGTCCTTCTGGGCAGGCACGTCACATCTCCCCCCCCCCCCCAAATAGAGGGCCGGGGGCGTAGCCCAAGGGTCAGCCGTGACCATGTATCGTTGCAGGAAGCCATCCGCTGTAGAACGTGCACTTGAGAACTCCCAGTCAATCTGATGTGTGGAATGCAACGTCACACACATTTATTTTTCGAAGCGCTGAAGAAGGGATTCTCTTATTTTTCCTCTCTCGCGGTGTGGAAAGAACATCACACCATTGCGAGATCTTGAACGGCCGGGTCATCCGGAAAGTTCGGGCGCCATTATAACGAAGTAAATTTCTGCGTCATTTTTGTCCACGCCGGGGCTCGAACCCGGGTCACCTCATTCCGGAATAAGTCACTCTAACAATTGAGCTACGCGGACGTTCGTTCTGACTGCTATCTGCCTTTATGCCGTGTGCGTTCTACTGGGAAGGCACGTCACAGCCTTTTGGGCGCTATGGTCGTTAAAGGGTTAATAGTTCTAGCATTTCTTGCCCTCTCAAGAGTGGCATTAAAAAAAATATTCAGATTTCTAGATAGTTCATGAAAAAAAATTAGAAACAATATTCAATTTTTATCAAAATGAACTTCAAGAAAAAAAAAACCGAATGTTTGAGATTTCCAATCACAAGCATATGTAACTTGAAAAGGAAAAAAACTGAGGGGGGGGCAAATGTGATGTTTTGCCTCTACACTCATTTGCGTGCGGGCCCAACTGCCTCCCCTACCCCCGCGGTTCCGACGCCGCTGGATACAGACCACACAGTGGAAGTTCACATACGGTTTTTTTTTTTTTTTTTTTTTTCACGCTATTTGTGTCTACACTTCCTATTTTTGTCCCGTCTTGAAAATTAAGCTATGGGCATCCATCAGCTCGGTTGCCTAAGCGCTGGCTTCTGACCGTTCGTCCGGGTTCGAATCCTGGTGAGGCATGGATGTTGTGTTTGTGTCTTACGGCGCCGGCTCTCTCCCTTCCCTGGAGCCAGTGGCCCTAAATTAGGGAAGGTCGACTGCTCACAACTCATTGAGTTTCTCACACAAATGAAAAGTTGCAATGGAATTGCTCCCACGAGTTCCGTAAACCACAGAATCTCAGTATAAGCGTTACATTTATAAGGGTCGCCCAAATGAAAGTGAGATTCGTGTTATTGCGTCGTTGTGTAATTACACAGAGCCGTGTGTTTGCGCCGGTAGATGGCGTGTCGTGTCAGGAAGCACGCTGTTATCGGTGGCACGGTGCTGTTTGCACGCGCGGAGGCAAGTTGATTACGTAGGGTCGTGACATGCATTCGTCCAAACAGGCTCAGAGGGCAGTTATGCAATTCTTAACGGCAAAAGGTGTTAGTGGAGCCGAAATTTATCGTCGTGTGACGGATGTGTATGGGAATGAGTGTCAGTCACGGTGTACAGTGTGCCGCTGGTGTAGTGAATTTCGTAAAGGACGTGTGAGCACGGAAGGCATGCCGAGATCCGGGCAAGCACACGTGGCCATCACCATGGAATCGATTACTGTCGTGAACAACCTTGTGAAGAAGAATCTCAGAATCACAACCCGTGATCGTGTGGCAACATTGTCCATGAGTAAGGGAAGTGTTAACACCATTCTCCATCGCCGATTGGGATACAGCAAGGTTTGTGCACAATAGGTCCCCAAGCAACTCCAGGAGGAGCAGAAGACTCGGCGAATGGGTGCTTGCCTGGAGCATCTGCTTCGTTACCACGCAGAGGGGGAACAGTTTCTTTCCAAGATTGAGGCCGCAGATGAAACTTGGTGCCACCACTTCGATCGGGCCACAAAACAGATGGGTATGGAATGGTGGCATCCCAATTCTGCAAGCCCAAAAAAAGCTCAGTCCTCCTTAAGAGCTGGAAAAGTGATACTCTCGGTTCTCTTCGATGAGAATGACCCATTGCTGTTGGATTGGCTGGACGCAGGTAATACGGTCAAGGCAACCACATACTGCAATACGTTACGCAACCTCAAAACGGCCATCAAGCGTAAGCGACCAGGTATGATATCAAATGGGTCATTCTGCTGCACGACCGCATGTGGCGACAGCGTACCAAGATTTGCTGCGGAGCTTCCGCTGGGAGGTCCTCGACCATCCCCTCCCTATAGACCCGGTCTGTCGCCCTGAGACTACCACATCCTCGTGCCACTGAAAAGAGCATTAAAGTGACGCCGCTTCACTAACGACACTTGGATGTCGTTGAAAACTGGTTCCACAGCCAACACGGACGTTCTTCCCTCAGGGTATCCACAATCTTGTGCCGCGCTGGGACATATGCTTGAACCGACAAGGCGACTATGTGTTGCGGGTATGTAGCCCATGTATCACTCTTACTTCCTGTATGTTCACATATTACAACCTATAAACCCTTACAGAAAAAAGCCGACAGTCTGAGTTTCATTTGAGCGACCCTTGTATGTATTTGATGCTTTTTTTTTAATATAGTATTTCTTATGCTAGTACCGTATGGAACAACAACACACTTTAGAAATTCTCCTGATGCTACGAAACCATTATTTTTCCTACGTAGACATATGTGCCCACGCGTCATAGGTAACATCAATGTTTAGGTGAAAAAATAAGGTTTAAAGCGTTTTAAGATAAGACAACATGTAATTTAAGAGAAAACAACTATACCTTTACGAATCAAAATATACGCCGTCATTATCTATCATCTTCCGCCATCGGTCGGGCAGCTGACGGATTCCAGCCCTGAAGAATACTTCGTCGTGTGACGCGATGAAATTGTCAACCCATTTTTGCACTTCGTCGCATGTCCGGAACCATACAGCAGACAAACCATGTTGCATCGATCGGAACAAGTGATAGAGTCTGAAGGGGCTATGTCGGGACTATACGCCGAGTCCTCCAAAACTTCCCAGCCAAGCGTCAATAACGTTTCCTTGACCGATTTCGCGACATGCGACCTAGTGTTGTCATGCAGTAATTTAATGGGACACAATGCTTTGACTGTGGATGGATGTTTCCGACAGATTTCTTAGTTCAATCATGCACAGCAATTGTTGCTTGTAGCGATCAGCAGTAACAGTTTGACCCTGTTCCAATTGTTCATGATAGAGCACACCCTTCATATCCCGCCAGATGCACAGCAGAACTTTCTTGGAGGGAATATTGCATTTCGTTGTCGAAGTCGTTGCTTCACCGGAGTTTGCACAGTGTTTTTTGCGTTTGGGATTGTCGTACCATATCCACTTTTCATAAAATAACCCCTAGAAATATACGAAAATAACCCCCAGAAATCTTGCATCATCTTCCCCGCGCATACCATGTATTGCGCAGTACACGAATTGGGCTCCATGCTGTTTACGAAAATAACTCCCAGAAATATTGGATCATCTTTCCCGCGCACACGATGTATTGCGCAATTCGCGAATTTCGGCTCCATGCTGTTTACGAAAATAACCCCCAGAAATATTGCATCATCTCCCCCGCGCACACGATGTATTGCGCAGTACGCGAATTGAGCTCCATGCTGTTTACGAAAATAACCCCCAGAAATATTGCATCATTTTCCCCACGCACATGATGTATTGCGCAGTACGCGAATTGAGCACCATGCTGTTTACGAAAATAACCCCCAGAAATATTGCATCATCTCCCCCTGCTCACACGATGTATTGCGCAGTACGCGAATTTGGGCTCCATGCTGTTTACGAAAATAACCCCCAGAAATATTGCATCATTTCCTCCGCGCACACGATGTACTGCGCAGTACACGAATTGGGTTCCATGCTGTTTACGAAAATAACTCCCAGAAATATTGCATCATCTCCCTCGCGCACACGATGTATTGCGCAGTACGCGAATTTGGGCTCCATGCTGTTTACGAAAATAACCCCCAGAAATATTGCATCATCTCCCCCCGCTCACACGATGTATTGCGCAGTACGCGAATTTGGGCTCCATGCTGTTTACGAAAATAACCCCCAGAAATGTTGCATCATCTTTCCCGCGTACACGATGTATTGCGCAGTACGCGAATTGAGCTCCATGCTGTTTACGAAAATAACCCCCAGAAATATTGCATCATCTCCCCCAGCTCACACGATGTATTGCGCAGTACGCGAATTTGAGCTCCATGCTGTTTACGAAAATAACCCCCAGAAATATTGCATCATCTCTCCCCGCTCACACGATGTATTGCGCAGTACGCGAATTTGGGCTCCATGCTGTTTACGAAAATAACCCCCAGAAATATTGCATCATCTCCCCCGCTCACACGATGTATTGCGCAGTACGCGAATTGAGCTCCATGCTGTTTACGAAAATAACCCCCAGAAATATTGCATCATCTCCCCCAGCTCACACGATGTATTGCGCAGTACGCAAATTGAGCTCCATGCTGTTTACGAAAATAACCCCCAGAAATATTGCATCATCTCCCCCGCTCACACGATGTATTGCGCAGTACGCGAATTTGGGCTCCATGCTGTTTACGAAAATAACCCCCAGAAATATTGCATCATCTCCCCCCGCGCACACGATGTATTGCGCAGTACGCGAATTGAGCTCCATGCTGTTTACGAAAATGAAATTTCCCATTGCATATTGGAGAACAGTGTGTATACGTACAGTATGGGAAAGTATGAAAGGCGAAGAAATGAAAAACATATCATTTTTTGCAGCAGCTGTCTGGACAAGTTTCTCTCGATTTTTTTTTTTTTTTTTTATTGGAGGTTTTGCGACCACCGTGAGCAACTCAGTGGGCTATGAGCAGTCGCCCGTCCCTAATTTAGGTTCACTGGTTCCAGGGAAGGGAGAGAGTCAGTGCCGTAAGACAAATATAAGATCCATGCAGTGTAAAAAATAAGTGGTCTGAATTCACGGAAAATTTCTGAAAATAACGTGCAGCAAAGTTGCCTGTAGGGATCCGTGTTTTTCATAAATTTCCGTTTTTAAAAGTGCCCGTTCATTTTAACTTCCGTATTTTCACGGATATTTCCGTGAACAGAAATTCCGTTTATTTCAGAAAAATCCATTTTTGGTTTTTCCGTACTTAAATTGAAATTCCGCAAAATCAACAAACCTGCACAGCACTTACCCGCAGCTGTCAAGATCGAACACCCGACTCTATAGCTCGCCGGTCAGGCAACATGTGCCTTTACCAACTGATCCACAAACGCTCGGCAACCAGATTCCCGTATGTCATACAACTAATCGCAAGACAAAGAAATTTTGTTTTTTGTCATTAATGTGAGGGATTTAGTTATTTTATTTTCTGTTGGAGCTTATTATTTTTCTGAATAGGTTTGTAGTTTATTTTTTTTTTTTTCCTATAGGACGACTTTTCAAATATTAAGCATTTTTCATTGTGGTTTTTCGAAGCAACAAATTGCTTTGCAACATGATTTTTTTTTTAAACTGACAATGACTCATTTATCTTTAAACAAGGTGAAATGTATTTTTTATAATAATATTTCACACAAAAAAAATTAAATATGAAATTTACTCACGATAGCTATAATAGCTTTTGTCTTAAGTTGTCCAAAGACTGATACACAGACATCGTATAATCATCTGTTCGATAAGTGCCCGGTTTCTTACAGTAACACAATATATAATAAGTAACTGGTGCACCAAATAGGGGAAAGCAGAAATATCCTGGGCCACAAAAAAACAAACAAAATCTATGTAATATGCTATCCACAATATCCGATCACGCTACGGAACTTCAAAATTCGACAAACGATTGAAATTTGAAAGTTAATCAAACCTGAAGTATTTCCACGAATCGCTACTATTAGAGGAAATTTCTCGTCATACGGATTCGGAAAAAGGGAGAACGGAGACTTTCCGTTAATATACGAAAGAAATTGCGGAAAAGGTTTTGAAAATTCAGAATTTTCCGTTAACAGATCTCTAAGACGGTAATTTACCGTTAATATAAGAAAGAAACTGCAGAAAGGTTTCTGAAAATTCAGAATTTTCCGTGAACAGATCTCTAAGACAGTAATTTACCATTAATATAAGAAAGAAACTGCGGAAAGGTTTCTGAAAATTCAGAATTTTCCGTTAACAGATCTCTAAGACGGTAATTTACCGTTAGTATAAGAAAGAAACTGCGGAAAGGTTTCTGAAAATTCAGAATTTTCCGTGAACAGATCTCTAAGACGGTAATTTACCGTTAATACACTGCCGGACAATTGCTAAGGACGGATGACAATAGCAACGATAGCAACAATAAAATGGAAGGCAGGAAAATGTGGAAATTAGCATAAGTGCGGGATACAGTAAGACGTGTTGTGCGTATGCAAATTTTGGATTGCCGAACTTGTTCGTGACGTCATAAGCGCTGATAAGAGATATAAAGGATTTGACGCGTATTGACCGTTGTTGTTCAAACGCAAAGTTGAAAGGGAAAGAATCAATTGACGAACTTGCAGTTTTCAGTATGTCTTCCCGACATCACCTAGATGATTTTACGCGTGACCGTATTATTGGCAAGATTGAAGAAGGGCGAAAAATAACAGATGTTGCCAGGGAGTTCGACGTCAGCCACAGTGTTGTTTCAAGGCTTTGGAAATCATTTCAAACAAATGGAAAGCGTAGCAAACGTCACGGGGAGGTCGTGTTCGCAGTACGACACCTGCAGAAGATCGGTACATAGTGCTATCAACAAAAAGACACCGGCGCAGCACAGCTAGTGAGGTAGCAAATCAGTTTATGGCTGCTACTGGCAAGCGGATCTCCCGAAAAACTGTCGCCAGACGTTTGCATGAAGGAGGACTATACGCCCGCCGTCCTGTTGTCTGCATCCCATTGTCCAGACGTCACCGTACCGCCCGTTTGCAATGGTGTCATCAACATCGCAATTGGACTGATAACGACTGGTGTGCTGTCCTCTTCTCAGATGAGAGTAGATACAGTCTATCGTCTGATTGTCGACGACAACTGATCTGGATAGTGGTACTGCATATTGTCCAGCAAACATACAGGAAAGGGACCGATATCCGACATGTAGTGTCATGGTATGGGCTGGCATCATGATCAATGGCCGTACGCCCCTCTATGTGCTTCCAACTGGGACTATGACTGGCCAACGATACATTAATGATGTTCTTCTACGTCATGTTCGCATGTTCCGTGGTGCTGTCGGTGATAGATTCATTTTCATGGACGACAACGCAACATGTCATCGAACAGTCGCTGTCCAGGAGTGTCTTGAGAGCGGGGATATTCAACGCCTCGTATGGCCAGCACGTTCTCCAGATCTGAATCCCATTGAAAATGTGTGGGATGCTTTGGGGAGGAGTCTTGCTGGTCGCCAATGCCCTCCAATAAACAAGGACACCCTCATCCGTGCACGGACAGAGGAATGGGATAAATTATCCCAACAGCTGCTTGATAATGTTGTGCAAAGCATGACACGACGTGTGGAATCTTGCATCGCCCTCCATGGTGGCCATATCCCGTATGGACATCTTACGCCGGAACGCCTGCGGACGGTAATTGCATTTTTCACGTTTACGTATTCTGCACAAAATGGCCTGTTTGTCCCTTGAACACGTTCCAAAGCCTTCTGGATTTCAGAGCACAATAAATTGTCTTTCTTGTAATGTCCTGGCATTCAGACATTATTTTATTTCACTTGGCATCCAACCACACTTACTTTTTTATGCGCTATATAGCTGTTTATGATCCGTCCTTAGCAATTGTCCAGCAGTGTATAAGAAAGAAACTGCGGAAAGGTTTCTGAAAATTCAGAATTTTCCGTTAACAGATCTCTAAGACGGTAATTTACCGGTAATATCAGAAAGAAACTGCGGAAAGGTTTCTGAAAATTCAGAATTTTCCGTTAACAGATCTCTAAGACGGTAATTTACCGTTAATATAAGAAAGAAACTGCGGAAAGGTTTCTGAAAATTCAGAATTTTCCGTTAACAGATCTCTAAGACGGTAATTTACCGTTAATATAAGAAAGAAACTGCGGAAAGGTTTCTGAAAATTCAGAATTTTCCCGTGGCACGAAAAGTCCGTTAAATTCAGGTTTTTTCCGTCATTTCACTGAAAGGTAGAATCAGAAACATGCACGAAAGAAATGACGGACAGTTGTCCGTGAATTTCAGAATTTTTTACAGTGTGCCTCACCGGAATTCGAACCCGGACCGACCTCGGACGAATGATCAAAAGTCACCGCCTAGACCACTGGTCCACCTGGGCGACTCTCGAAAATTTCCCAGCATTTTGTCTTGAGGGTATTGTTTCATTATTAATGACCAATTGAGTAGTCTGGAGTTTCGTAAGGCATGTCACACAAACAGCCAAAAAAAGAATCAGATGAACGGCCAAGAAATTTCCTTATTGTCTATGACGTATACTCTAATTTAACTTTCATTCTTAGTTGTCTTCCTCTATTTTAATTTTTAGTACATCCTCTTCTAGCGTTTCAATCTTAACGTTCTATCAGGTAACCACCAAAAAGTATTTGCCGTTTTTTGAGCGAGCAAAAGAAGTGCTTTGTAATGATTGAATTTGCGAAGAGATGGCGTTCTGCCCGCGATATATCATCCGCTGAAATCTCAAGATGCCCTGCGCATATGATTCAGACGAGAAGCACTTAGGGAAAGACGTACGATTGCAATGGCGGTATCACTGGAGATTATTCGTGGGTGTTTGTGTTACGAATTTAAACTGGATTCATTTACAGCAGAAACAATTCGTCTCATTTGTTTAGCATTCAGTACAGATGTTGTGAAGGAACGCACAGCTCGGAATTGGTTTCGAAAGTTCAGAGACGGAGAGGAATCTCTTCAAGAAAAGGCACAAAAGCCCTTAAAGTTGCTATTGAACAGAACAGTAGCCAAACATTGCAAGAACTAGCCCAGTCATTTGATGTTAGTCATGAAACCGTCCGAAGACATCTGCATGCTATAGGTAGGACATACAAATTGTCTAAAGTACACTATATTGGAAAAAGTCACCGGACACCCCTTGAAAAGCAAATGAACGAATCCGCTGCGTTGTTAAGAGGCGAGGTACAGCTGCAAACGGTATAAAAACAAACCTGCAGCTGACCGCGATCATATCGACTGTGAAGATGAGTGAAAATATCGCGGAGGAGAGAATTGACTTTGAGAAAGAAAAGATTGTTGGGTGTTATATTAGTGGGTTGTCCATAAGAGAAACCGAGAGGCGTTTAAACATACCCAAGTTAACTGTTTTGGATGTACTGAATAAGTGGAAGACACATGACGTGCCTGAAGAAGCAAAACGTACCGGCAGACCAAAGAAAATCAGCGATAGAGGACATCGAAGCCTCAGGAGTGTCGTTACAGCTAATCGACGGAGTACTGCACAAGACCTCAGTGTACCGGTGTGTAAAAATGCTGGAACCTCGGTATGTACACGTACCATTCGCAGAGAACTTCATTCCATGGGTTACCGTGGTCGTGCTGCTGCTCATAAGCCTTTCATCTCCACTCGGAATGCTACTCGTCGTTTAGCATGGTGTAAAGAACATTTATCGTATACCGTAGATCAATGGAAACGGGTCCTATGGACTGATGAATTCAGATACACGACCCTTCAATCTATGGCGGCAGCCCGGGAAACGCTATTTACCTCAGTGTACTGTTCCTACGGTCAAGTTTGGAGCTAGCAGTGTACTCGTGTGGGGGTATTTTTCGTGGTATGGTCCCGGCCCATTGGTTATCGTGGACAAACCTGTTAACCAGTACGTCTACCTCGATATTCTGGACAATTATGCCCTACCAACTCTGTGGCACTACTATGAAACCGAGCCCTGTTGGTACCAGCGGGATAATGCACCGAGCCAAAAAGCAAGGACTGTTACGGTGTGGTTTGACGATAATTCCGTATCGTGTGTGGACTGGCCATCACAGAGTCCTGATCTTAACCCCATAGAACAGCTATGGGATTAATTAGAGCGCCGCATTAGAAGCTTGGAACCAAGGCCTACTACTACTAAGCAACAGTTAGCGGCAGCATTATGTACTGATTGGAAGCGCATACCTATCGCTGTGTTCCAAAACCTTGCCGAAAGCATGTCTCGAAGGGTCAGTGCATGCATTAAGGCCAAAGGTGGTTTCAAAATATCTTTATTCAAGGTAGAAATCAGGAGACGGACTAATAAGGACGTCTTAATACAAATAAAATACAATCAATGATCGTCGTTAAACCGCTAAAATCTATATACAAATATACAGCATAGTGCACAAGTTGAAAAAATGGAGCAAACTCACAGCTCGTGATAAATGATCAGCGACAAGCATGTCTGGGCATCTCCAAACACAACAGAACCAAATTAGGAAGGATTTTAACAAAAACTTATTGCTCATAAGTGCATTACTGTGCGATTTACAAACTTGTTCAAGAAAATATTGAGAGCTTCATGAGACAACATTTCTCTTGCAAAAAAGTACAATAAGACAGTAAGTTTTAACACACCATAGTTACAAGAATGTACAGTACAAAGCAATTGACAAACTGATCATAAGACAAATCAATGAAATGATGAATATCAGGAGAAGAACAAACTTGGACTTCCTGGTGTAAATAGAATATATTACCTGTTCGGCAATATTCAAAAACAATGTACTAATATACAGCACAGTGTCAACATGTTACAAATCAAAATCGGACCATATACAGAAATGTAACACTATTCTGTTGACCAGATAGAAAATGTAAGTAGAATAAGAAAACACACGATGAATAAAGCTTTAACGTATTCTCAGTATCCATATTTAGTAATAGAAGAATGATAGTACCAAGCATCACCTCACACAAAAGAACAAAATAGGTAAAATGTTTTTCAAAATATATTAATCATGAGTACAACACCGTGCAATTGACTAACTTGTGCAAAAATAAATACAGTAAGAATCATTAGTCAACATGTCTCTTGAAAGAAGGTACGATATGACAGTGAGTTTTAACACAACATATTTACAAGGATGTACAGTACTATGCAATTGAAAAACTGATTATCAGACAAATCAATAGAATGTTGAATAACAGGAAATAACTAAATGGACGTCCTGATGCAAATAAGATGGATTACTTGTTCCGCAATATTTTTAAAACTATGTACAATTATACAGCACAGTGCAAACATGTTCGGGAAACAAAATAGAACAAAATTACAAAAAACAACACTATGCAATTAATGTTCAAAATGTAGTCGAAAGACGAACTAACTTGAACGTCAATGTAAGAAAAAAATACAAGATGAGTGTCACAAAAAACAATTTACTGTGTAAACACGTATAGCCCTTTATAAAAGAAAAACAGTGCGGTAAATTTCCAAGCTGCGCAAAGATCTTTAAAACAGATTGTTGAGATTACATATGCATTTCTGATTCAAAAAGGTCAAATACCAAATCTGCCGACCGTCAGGTGCAATGACGCTGGCGAGCTAGTAAACCATGAGGCAGCCGGTGACCAGGTGGCAAGGAACTGGCTCTCCCGACGCTGAGTAACTGCAACAGAATACTTTAGCCGAAGTCGAGATGTCAGGCGGTCGCGGAAGTGGCATAATAACGCCGTAGAAGCTTCATGCACAGTCAGAGGAGTAGTCAAATCTCTGCAGCGTTGATGAAACACGTAGATTACATGCTTCGCTAAAATAAAAATACAGGCACAGACTGATGGAAGCTTGACTGGGAGAGAGTTCTGTAGCAGAAGAGTCCGATATGCATCAAATGTAAGATCTGCTGTAATGGAACATTGGGCGATAGTAAATGCGAAGTTCAGCATTGGGAGTAATATAACACAGTGTTGATAGACATGGGAGACATCAGCCTCCCGAGCACAGAAAGGGCAAAGAGGGGAATCGAGAAGAGACATTCGGAAAAGAACGGAGGGAACAGGAAGGCGGCGATGGAGGAAAAGCCAATGGGTATTAATTTCTAGAGGAGCAGAAAGAGGAGACAGGGCGGCGGACCACACCGTAGCAGTGGCAGCAGAGGGAACATCAGGAATGGGGAGAGGAGGAGAAGAATGGGACATCTCGAGGAACCGATAAAGAGCCAACACCGAGAGAGAGAGAGAGAGGAAATGGGATGAGCTGAGCCAGAAGTTAGCAAGAAAAGAGGATATGGGAGAGAAGCAGAAGGAACAAAGGAAAGGCCTGAGTGGGAAGCAAGATGAGGAAATTGAGAAATGATAGATGAAAGAATATAGTCGTAGATGTCACGAGAGGAGGAGGAGAAGAAGAGAGGGAGGGAGGCTGGCGAAGGGTCGCCAGGAAAGGTCAGGGTTAGTGAGATCTTTAACTGTTACTACACCTGCTAGGAGCCAGGTAGGATAGGCAAAGTACGGAAGATGAGAGGGGTGAAGAATCGAAGAATAAAAGAGGGGTTCCGCAAGGAGCTCAGCTGTTGAATCAGGTGGAGAACGAGAGAGTGGAAGGGAACGAAGGAAAGTTAGAGCTTCACGGTAAACAGGGGGAAGTCGAATGAGGGTGAGGGGTCGGTGGTCCATGAGTAGTAAGGAGAGAAAGGAAAAGCTAGGGTTGCTCGGGGAGGCGATGACGTCCTTAGCTAAAACGACATCTGGTACTGGTGACGTGAAGAGACGGAGAAAAGTAGTAATTCTGACGGCCTTGTAGTACTCCTGTGTATCAATGAGTCCGATGCCGCCGTGATCCGGAGGGAGGCAAAGCTTTGTGGCACTGACCCAGTGGTGGTAGGTCCATATCAGAGAAGTAAGACATCGGGTAATTTCATGAAGGCGGAGTTGTAGAGACTTGACACCAAGCCAGGAGTGTGTGCACAAGGAGATTAGGTAAGTTCGAGAGAGGCGAGCTCTCTGGAGGAATGATGAGCAGAACTGGGCTCTCCTCCAGGAGGCAGTTGACCTGAGCAAGCGTGGGTGGATAGCATTCCACGTATAGAGGGGGCAGCTTGCAAGGAACCAAGATGAACACCAAGGAAGCGCTGTGAGATGGACGACCAGCTTGCTCCCCAAGGGGTGTCTACACGATGTGCCCATGAGCCGCACCATAAACCAGTGCTTTTAGATGAGTTCAGCGCTGCACCGGAGCATGAGGCATAAGCTGCGAATAGACGTTGGAGACACGGAAACTGTAAGTCATGACGGATGCAGATGGTGACATCATCTGCGTATGCAACAGAGGTAGTGGCATGATGTCTTGTGCAGGCAGAGAGTGGTGGCAGAACAGCTTTAAAAGATTGGTGTACAGAGCGGAGGAATGGTTCAATTGCGATTGCAAAGAGTTGTCCGGAGAGTGGGCAACCCTGCCGCACTCCCCGGCGGAAGGGAATAGGTGCTGTGAGAAAGGTGGGCAGCTTGACCTGGAGAACGGCGTCTTGATAGAGTGAGAAAAGAAGAGAGACGAAGGAAGGAGGAAAACCGAAGTGAAGGAGTGTAGCCGATAGATAGGAATGTGAGATATTATCAAAAGCGGATTGTTGGTCAAGAGAGAGAAGGGCGAGGGGTTCAGAGCGAGATCGGGCAAGATGGATTAGATCATTTAGTAGATGGATGTTATGAGAAAGTGAACGGCCGGGAACTGTGTAAGTTTGATTTGGGGAGAGAATGTGAGTGAGAATGGGGTTAAGGCGTTGGGAAAAAAGTTTAGTATAAAGTTTATAATCTAGATTTAAGAGGGAGATAGGGCGCCAATTCCCCAGGTCAAGGAGATCACCTTTCTTAGGGAATAGGACAACATATGCTACTGTGAATCGCCTTGGTAGAGGGGAGTGATTAAAAGCAGCAGAAAGTGCAGAAAAGAGAAATGGTAGAAGGAGAGGTAGAAAGGTTTTATAGAAGAGGAAAGTGAGGCCGTCCGGATCCGGTGCGGCACTAGATCTTAAAGAAGAAAACGTAGAGGATAGTTCAGAGAACGTGGGAGGAAGGAGGAAAGAAGAGGCAAGATGGGGAGGAACTTGTGGTAGGTTAGAAAGAAGTGATGCCAAAGCTGAAGAGGATGGCGGAGGAGATTCACAGAACTTCTCTGTATAAAACTTTCGGACCTGGGAACATAGAGTGAGTGGATCATCAGACACTTCTCCAGATGGGAGGCGAAGGTGCCGAAGTGAATTCTATGCTGTTCGTGTTTTTTCCATGGATGTAAGGAAATCGTAATTTGATGCGTCTGGCGATAGATGTTGTAGCCGGAGACGTCGTAGAGCTTGTTGAGCCAGAGGAAGGAGGATTGATCGCAGTTCATCTTGATAGTGGCAGAAGAGAGAAACACTTAGGCTTAGGATGGAGAGCATGGAACGGACATGGTTGAGACGCATGCTTTGAAGCGTTTTTGCTTGAAAAGAAAGTTTGCGAACGCGGAGAACGAGTTGCTGTTTAATTTCCAACTAAAAAGTCAGACCACAATGAGCTGATTGAAGTTGAGGTCGTTTGTCCTCAAGGAAGGAACGTACTGAAGTACAGAAGTCTGGATCTGTAAGAAGAGTGTCGTCAAGAGTCCATGGACGAATTGTACGGGGTTGTGCTGGAACTGCTTGAACAATAAGAACGAAGGCACAGTGGTCAGAAGAATCTGTAGGAGTGATAATAGATTCTGTCACAGCTGTAAGCAGAGTAGATGAGGCGTAGTATCTGTCAAGGCGAACTGTGTACGGATTTTGATTATGTTGCGAGCGCCAAGTATGTACAGTCGATGAAGGATGGAAGTGACGGTGAACATCAATGAATGAGTTGTCGGAGATCACTGACTGAAGAATATTCACCAAGTTAACACGGCGTTCTTTGGTGGAAGGAGATCGGTCCAGAGTAGGATTCAGAGTGCAATTGAAATCCCCTCCAATTAAAACATGATCTATGGGGGGAATGCGTGCCAAGGCACGACGAAGGCGAGTAAAAAGTATTGTCAAGTGGGTTGAAGAGCTTGGAATATAAATATTAAATATATGATAAGATGTGGAAGCTATGGTGAATGATGCACACTGTAATAGGTCTCGACATAAGTTTCGAACCGAAAAAGAGGTGATAATGGAGTTGAAAGTATGGCGGATACCTATAGCTAGACCACTATGTGGTGATAGTTGGTAGGCATGGTGAAATGTGTAGTTCCACTGGCGCCATCGTGAGAATATCGTAGTGGATTGGCAATTTGTTTCTTGTAGTAAGAGAAGATCAGCTCCTAACGGAGTGAGGTCTTCATGTACCAAGGCATTAGAAAATGAGGATGCAAATCTCCTGCAATTAAGAGATACAATCTTGATGACTTTTTTCCATTAATGCTTGCTGAAGAACCTTCACAACAGGAGGAAATTATTTGAGTCGATTAAAATAGGTTTTAGCCCACGGATGTTCCTTGCGAAGGCGGGAGATGCATTGATTAAGGACTTGGATCTGATCAAGCACTAGAGGGAGAAACGATGCGTACTTTGAGAGTAAAGCATGCGTTGTGGAGTGGTCTGTCTTATGTGACAGGCATTGATGTAAATCTTCATATGAAATCGGCCCAGTAGGAACCGAGCCATCCTTAAGGTATTCGACAAGATCCTCAAATTTGAGAGGAGGCTCTTCGTCGGCCTGGACAGAAGAGGTAGCAGCCTTTGATGGTGAATTCTTCCGAGAGGTACTACCAGTACGGGGAGAGGTACGGGGTGATGCGGCAGTCTGCTTCTTCGGTGGGCGTCTTCGAGAAGAACCACGACGTTTCAGCGAAGGCTCAGTCGAGCTCTCATCAACTCGAGATTCGTGGCCAGAAAATCCGTCATCAGCAGATTTAGAAGTATCGATGATAAGGGCAGTGGAGAAACCCCCTGAAGGGGACTCCGCTACAGAATGACGACGCATGGGAAGCGAACAATTAAGTGAGGAAAATCCAGTTGCTGGTCGAAGGAAGAAGGGTCCGTAGACACGCGTTGACCAACTCCTGCAGTCGACTTTTGTGAAAGTTTCAATTCTGAAGCTTTCTGTGCAGTGGAAGAAGATGTTGCTCGGCTCAGAAGAGGGCCAGAAGTTGTAGGAGAATTATTAGGAGCCTGTGATGCTAGATGTGGGCAATGCACACGTAAATGATTCTCTCCGTGGCAAAAAGTGCAGTGGAGGGAGGTAGTCACTTCAATTCTCCTACGTTGCTGTCCACAACGAACGTTGAGCACCTTTGGGCAGGCGAGCAAATGTTCATCAGATGGAAAGATCACTCTTGCACTTCGACGAAATCCCCCTATGGATTTATCGTCTGGATCTCTCGGCGCGGCTGAAAGAGTAGTAACGGGCCCAACAACTCGGCCGAACTTACTGAGTACAGTGCACAGCGCAACGTCTGATACCTCAGGTGGAACCGGATAAAATGTAACCTGGATGGGACGCTGAGAGACAGGTTCTGGTAGAAGATGGACGTCCTTGAGGGACAAACCTTCTGTCAATACAAGATCCGCATGCTCTTTAAGAGCAAAGTACACCAACACAGCTCGAGGTTTTCGATCCATGGGAGTAATACTGGCTCCAGCTGGAAGTATCTGCTTGAGAGCCATACTATATTCTTTCAACTTTGTGTCTGGGAGCGCATCAAAACACACTCCGAAGTTCATTGTAGAATAGAATTGTTTTCCCGCTGGGGAATCTTCGGGAATATCTATGGTGGCAGTAGTGCCATCAACACTGACGTACGAGTCTGGTAAGACTTCTGCAACAAACTTGGAAGGAGCTTTTGTTCCAGTAAGAGCGGCAGAGTATGCCCTAGGAGCAGGACTCGAGCGTGAGGGCTGCAACGCAACCGGCTGTTTGAACTGAGTTGAAGTAGAGGGTAAATTAGCAGCGCTGTCAGACAAATCCATGTCTTCACTTAAAGCAACAGAGGGTTGAGCTGCACTGACGTCACTGGTCGAAGCAGGGCAAGAAGCTTGAGCTGCACTGACGTCACTGGTCGAAGCAGGGCAAGAAGCTTGAGCTGTAGTTGAGGAGTCACTTTCCACTTCTAGTGGTTGGGTGACGTCACCTGCAAGCATTGGAGGAGATTGGTCTCGTGTCGAGGAGGAGGAGGAGGCGGCAGGAAATGCCTCGCTGATATGGGCGTGGACATCGCTCTTATCAGCAGCCGCCGCCATTGTTAATGGCGAGGGCTACCTGAGATATCGACCAGCTCGGTCGACAATTCAAATGATGATAACAGAAAAAATAAAGTACTCACCAACTTGGGAGATGTATCAAAACAAAGCACAAACTTTCAGCTTGAAGGAACACAAAAGGAAAATGACGAACCACACGATAAAACACACCAAATAGGCACAAAACACGGAGCTCAGAAAAGCGTGACTTAGACCAAAGGTGGACCGACACCGTACTAATGCATGTCAATAAATGCTATGCTGTGTTTTTCTTCTAGATGTCCGGCGACTTTTGTCAATTTAGCGAATCAGGATGAATAGAATTCATTGTGTCCCGTGATTGCCCGGAGAAGTAGAAAAACTTAAAAATAAAAAAAATAATAAAAAGATGAGACTTGGTCGTTCTGGGAGGTGTAGTGGTCAGCATACTCGGGAGCAAACCGGTAGACGCGGGTTCGATTCTCGCTCCAGGATGTTGAAATTTTCAGGGTTTCGGATATTATTTGACTTACGACTCTTGTCATATTTTACACCAATAGACGGAATCACAACTTCAAATTTGTGGTGTAATCCCGTATTTCATGACAAGAGCTTTTGTGGCTACCTGGTATTTTCTGACTCATTGAATGTTATGTTGGCAGCAGTCTTGAGGTCAGGAGTGAATGACCTATACATGTGTGACAAAATATAAACGAGATATATAATGTCCGGAGCTAGTATGAAAGTGTATGCGTTATTGGTAGCCGTGTCATAAGTATACTGTCTGTCGATGTGTTGTGTATAAATATTTCATGTTAGTCTTTTCAAACTACGATTGTGTTTGCTAATTCACATTAATTCGACTAAGTGCCTATTCTTGTTACTGGAGCTATGATGTAAAAGTTCCTTCATTAGTGAAGTGCAGCTGAAGAAAAGGTAAACTGTGGATACATTTTTCTTGAACTTTATTTGAGTGCCTCTGTTTGACTTAAAGTGAGTGCATCGGAACAACAAACTTTAGGTAGTGTTCCGTAAGCCACATATACACGTTCCAAATAGTATTTGAGTGACTCGGTTTGACTTAAAGTGAGTGCATAGGAACAACAAACTTTAGGTAGTGTTCCGTAAGCCACATATACACGTTCCAAATAGTATTTGAGTGACTCTGACTTAAAGTGAGTGCATTGGAACAACTAACTTTAGGTAGTGTTCCGTAAGCCACATATACACGTTCCAAATAGTATTTGAGTGACTCTGTTTGACTTAAAGTGAGTGCATAGGAACAACAAACTTTAGGTAGTGTTCCGTAAGCCACATGTACACGTTCCAAATAGTATTTGAGTGCCTCTGTTTGACTTAAAGTGAGTGCATAGGAACAACAAACTTTAGGTAGTGTTCCGTAAGCCACATATACACGTTCCAAATAGTATTTGAGTGACTCTGTTTGACTTAAAGTGAGTGCATAGGAACAACAAACTTTAGGTAGTGTTCCGTAAGCCACATATACACGTTCCAAATAGTATTTGAGTGACTCTGTTTGACTTAAAGTGAGTTCATAGGAACAACAAACTTTAGGTAGTGTTCCGTAAGCCACATATACACGTTCCAAATAGTATTTGAGTGACTCTGTTTGACTTAAAGTGAGTGCATAGGAACAACAAACTTTAGGTAGTGTTCCGTAAGCCACATATACACGTTCCAAATAGTATTTGAGTGCCTCTGTTTGACTTAAAGTGAGTGCATAGGAACAACAAACTTTAGGTAGTGTTCCGTAAGCCACATATACACGTTCCAAATAGTATTTGAGTCACTCTGTTTGACTTAAAGTGAGTGCATAGGAACAACAAACTTTAGGTAGTGTTCCGTAAGCCACATATACACGTTCCAAATAGTATTTGAGTGACTCTGTTTGACTTAAAGTGAGTGCATAGGAACAACAAACTTTAGGTAGTGTTCCGTAAGCCACATATACACGTTCCAAATAGTATTTGAGTGACTCTGTTTGACTTAAAGTGAGTGCATTAGAACAACTAACTTTAGGTAGTGTTCCGTAAGCCACATATACACGTTCCAAATAGTATTTGAGTGACTCTGTTTGACTTAAAGTGAGTGCATAGGAACAACAAACTTTAGGTAGTGTTCCGTAAGCCACATATACACGTTCCAAATAGTATTTGAGTGCCTCTGTTTGACTTAAAGTGAGTGCATAGGAACAACAAACTTTAGGTAGTGTTCCGTAAGCCACATATACACGTTCCAAATAGTATTTGAGGGACTCTGTTTGACTTAAAGTGAGTGCATAGGAACAACAAACTTTAGGTAGTGTTCCGTAAGCCACATATACACGTTCCAAATAGTATTTGAGTGCCTCTGTTTGACTTAAAGTGAGTGCATAGGAACAACAAACTTTAGGTAGTGTTCCGTAAGCCACATATACACGTTCCAAATAGTATTTGAGTCACTCTGTTTGACCTAAAGTGAGTGCATAGGAACAACAAACTTTAGGTAGTGTTCCGTAAGCCACATATACACGTTCCAAATAGTATTTGAGTCACTCTGTTTGACTTAAAGTGAGTGCATAGGAACAACAAACTTTAGGTAGTGTTCCGTAAGCCACATATACACGTTCCAAATAGTATTTGAGTGACTCTGTTTGACTTAAAGTGAGTGCATAGGAACAACAAACTTTAGGTAGTGTTCCGTAAGCCACATATACACGTTCCAAATAGTATTTGAGTCACTCTGTTTGACTTAAAGTGAGTGCATAGGAACAACAAACTTTAGGTAGTGTTCCGTAAGCCACATATACACGTTCCAAATAGTATTTGAGTGACTCTGTTTGACTTAAAGTGAGTGCATAGGAACAACAAACTTTATGTAGTGTTCCGTAAGCCACATATACACGTTTACGTTTCAAATAATAAATAACGCTACATGTCGTAACATGCTGTCTAATTTTATTTATCTACTTTTATGTAATTTTTGGGTCTTCTGTTTTAAATTAAATTTAAGTGTTGAGAGTGTGGTAAAAACGGTTAGGTAACAAGGAAACACAGGGAAATTTGCATATTGTGTTTGCGTATGTTATTTGTAGTCACAATTCCTGTTTGCCTCTCGTGAAAATACTAGGCTCTGTGTGTACATGCGGTACTCATGTGGCAGAGAATCATTGGCGCAACTGTTCCTACTGATTCATCTCAAGAAGTAATTACTTTTGAGTCCATCGTTTGTGCTGTATTTTTTCAGTTTTGCTTTCTTGAAAAAGTGCAATAGGAGAATAAATAAAGTAAAGTGTTTATGCTTATAATGAAATATAAGTCATTTTCATAAACAACAAAAAAGTTCAGAGAATTTTGAACAGCGTCCATTTTTCATGGCGGGTTTGCTTACCTTGCACGGGGGGGGGGGCTGAACCCTCTCTAGTTCCCCGCTAGCTACGTCCATGGTTATGTGTGGTGTGCTTCTCCTACGGCGCTGGTTCTCTCCCTTCCCTGGAACCAGTATCCCCAAATTAGGAACAAGCCTTAAGAATTGCTCATTATAGTAATTAAACCCCGAAAAAAAAACACAACAAACAAAAGTTCTGGATTAGGTCGAGACTAAAATCGCGAAACAACAACACAACAAGCAAAAGTTATAGATTAAGTCGAAACTAAAGTCGCGTGACAACAAACAAAAGTTCTAGATTAAGTCGAAGCTGAAATCGCGAAACAACAAACAAAAGTTCTAGATTAAGTCGAAGATGAAATCGCGAAACAACAAATAAAAGTTATGGATTAAGTCGAAGCTAAAGTCGCGAAACAACAAACAAAAGTTCTAGATGAAGTCGAAGCTAAAGTCGCGAAACAACAAACAAAAGTTCTAGATTAAGTCGAAGCTGAAATCGCGAAACAACAAATAAAAGTTATGGATTAAGTCGAAGCTAAAGTCGCGAAACAACAAACAAAAGTTCTAGATTAAGTCGAAGCTAAAATCGCGAAACAATAAACAAAAGTTCTAGATTAAGTCGAAGCTGAAGTCCCGGAGCAATAAAAGTTCTGGATTAACTCGAAACTAAAATTCCGAAACAGCAGCACAACAGACACAAGTTCTGGATTAAGTCGAAGCTAAAATCGCTCGCAAAACAACAAACAAAACTTGTGGATTAAGTCGAAGCTAAATTCCCGAAACAACAACACAATAAAGAAAAGTTCTTGATTAAATCGCAGCCAAAATACCGAAACAACAACACAAGAAACAAAATTTCTGGATGAAGTCGAAACTAATGGTTTTACAGGCTTTCTTGCAGAAAATTTTCACGACATCAGAAGACCGAATCGAGAATTCTTTAATATTAAATCCACTTAAGCATGCTGTAAATTAACCACTTCTTCAGGAATGTGAGTTTTACCGATAAGCCACCATTTATTCTAAGTAGAAAAAAAACAAAACAAAGAAAGCGCAGGGCATTATGTGTTTATGGCCACGATATCTCCGTTTCTTACCCTATGAACAATGGAGTAATTTCTGAATTAGATCGGGTGTTTTTCCGAGACATGAACCCGAAAACTGGCTGGAACCCTAGTGGCGCATGGTAACCGCTGGACCACCAGTCGTGCACCTAGCACTGGTAAAATTCTTTTTGCATCCACGCCATTGGATGCAAAAGAATTTTACCAGTGCGACATATTAAACCTGTAAAGTATACAGTTTTGCCACCAAGCGGGGAAACTGTGCATTAGAATAATGAGGATAAGAATTTTCCTTATCTGAGTAACAGATCCTAAGATATCGACGTACGTACAACTTAATACTAATGACTTCATCATCTACTCCTCAAAGCATTATTTCTAAGGCGTTGGTCTCTGATCATTCGTCCGTAAGGGGTCCAGGTTCGAATCCCGGTCAGGCATGGATGTTGTGTTTGTCTTACGGCACTGGCTCTCTCCCTTCCCTGGAACCAGTGACCCAAAATTAGGGACGGGCGACTGCTTATAGCCCATTGAGTTGCTCACGGTGGTCGTTAAACCTCCAATCAAAAAAAAAAAAAAAAAAGCATTATTTCAGTAAATAGATATACATATGCGTATAAGGCTGATATTAAGAAAAGTTCTTTCTTTATTTTCAGAATGCCTTGTTATGAATCTCTCCCCTAATTGCGTCTCACCCCGCTCGTCTGATAATGCTGCTCGAACATTGCGTCACTAACAAAGCGTTGTATGAAGTGGACCTTCAGTAAATCTTCATTGGGTAAGTAAATATATTGAATTTTATGCGAGAGTAATTTCAATCTTCGGTTACAAATTTAATGTATTTTGCACTGCATCCTGTTAATGCGGTTTCATTGCCACGCAGTAATATGTGTATTATATGTATAAGTATGGCCAGGACCGTCCTTGCGTACTGACAAGCGACGTGCTTCTCCCACGGAAGATCCCGCTCATCATACGAACAAAAATTATTAAGATATAAATGAAATATATACAGGGGTTGTCCAAAATAATGGAAACACCTAGAAACAATAGGTTTTACGCACCTAATGTGGTGTGGGAACACCCTTGGCATTTAAAACTGCTTGAATCCTCCTTGGAATGGACGCAAGTCCTGGATAGTGGTAAGTGGAGAAACTGCTCCAATTCCTTGAGAGACGCCGGAGGAGGATAACGGGGTCGCACTCTGTTTTCCAACACAGACCTCAGGGGCTCAATGATGTTTAAGTCTGGTGATTGTGCAGGCGAGGTAAGGTGTGCAACTTCATCCTCAGGTTCCTCAAACCATGACTGAACAGTTCGACTTCTGTGAATCATCATCTTGAAAGGTGCAATCCCCTGACGGAAACGATGCCTGCGCCATTGAATGCACATGGTCGGCCAAAAGAGTGACATAGACACCGCTAGTGATCCGTCCGTATAAGGTGATAATGGGAGCTGCTGCAAACCACGAGATTATGGACCAAACCATTGCGGAAACTCCCCCATGCTTCACTGTAGAAAGGAGACAGTCTGGGTTGTCTGGGCTAAGAATTAACGCGGAAATGTTTTATTTTGAAACTTTAAAAGATCATGAGAGGTAAGTTTTGGCTGGTTATCTTATTCTTTCGATATCACACATAGTAGCTCGCTGCGATCGGAGTCCACAATTGGATCTGATAGGACACTCCGCTATGAAGCTCGTGGTGAATACCCGTACAGAGGATGTTTACACATACATTGGCGGAGAGTGAAAAAAGAACACCAAGAAGGAATTGGCGGACGATCACGAAATTTACATATGTTAATGGGGTCGAGTTTACGTAGGTGTGATGTTAATTTCGGGACCAACCGGTGAGCGCTTACGCCACAGCACGGCAAAATATGCAAATTATCGTCGGTGGTATTTAAGGAGTACGGCAAAGTGAATGTAATCACTCGTCGGCGTACGGACACGTGCGAAGACCCTGAAGAAGCTGCAATGCCTGGACATGGAAGACGTGTACGATTTCAACAGTTATCGGACTTTGAGCGAGGTCGTCTAGTCGGATTCCGCGAGGCCGGTTGGTCGTATCGTCGTATTGCGCAGAGAATCGGACGGGAAGTATCGGTGGTGGTACGATGGTGGCGTAGATGGTCCGAGGAACATTTCCACACGAGAAGACGTGGAACCGGGAGTCACAGACGGACTGATGAGCGGACCGATCGACGCATAAGAAGAGCGGCGTTGTCAAGCAGAACATTCACTGCGACGCAAATCCGAGCTGCCATTGCACCTGAAGTGACTGTGCGAACACTCCGCAACCGTCTACTGGATGCAAGAACACGTGGCATGTGTACCTCTGACTCCAGCCCACCGTCAGGAACGGCTGCTGTGGTGTCGCCAACGTCTGCACTGGAGAACACAATGGCGATCTGTCGTGTTCAGTGATGAAAGCAGATTCTGCTTGGGAGCCACCGATGGCCGTATGCGTGTTCGCAGACGCACAGGGGAGCGTTCTCGCATCCGCCAGCGACACACAGGGCCTACACCTGGTCTCCTGGTGTGAGGAGCGATCAGCTATCACTCCCGTACACAACTAGTGCTTGTACCGGGTACGTTAAACAGCACCTCCTACATCAACAACATCATTCAGCCCATTGTTGTGCCATTTATAAGGTCGGCCCATCGTGGTGTTTTCCAGCAAGATAACGCACGCCCACACACGGCACGTGCAACGCAACATGCACTTCAGGGTATGAGACAACTTCCATGACCTACACGTTTACCGGATTTGTCCCCCATTGAGCACGTGTGGGATTTTATGGGACAACGACTTATCCGGTCTCCACGGCCAGCCACGACCATCCCCGATTTACGCGTCCAGGTTGAGGATGCTTGGAACTCAATACCCCAAACTTACATCCAACATCTGTACGACAGACTCCATGCCAGAAATGCACAGTGTGACGCAGTTCATGGCAGTCCAACCTCGTACTAGCCATGTTACATGGAAATGTTATTTTTCAGTTTACCAGCAAATACAGCTGTATTTTGCCATAATGTTTTGATCACGTTATATTCTGTATTCCGTTATTATGCTATATAAATTTCGTTGGTATCAGACGTCTCCTTCTTGGTGTTCTTTTTTCACTTTCCGCCAGTGTATTTAAAACAATTTTCCAGGAATTTTGCAATTAATGTTTAAAATAAAATTATTTCTTCCTTAAATGTTCTATTTGATAGCCCTTTCTCTGGATATAAACCTACATCTAGATTTCCAAGAAAACATGGCATTTCTTAAAATTGGTAGTGGTATTTTATCCCACTCCTCTTACACTGCTTTCCATAGTCCAATCATTGTTTTAGGTATGCGTATTTTATCCCACTCCTCTTACACTGCTTTCCATAGTCCAATCATTGTTTTAGGTCTGCGTATTTTATCCCACTCCTCTTACACTGCTTTCCATAGTCCAATCATTGAATTAGGTCTGCGTATTTTATCCCACTCCTCTTACACTGCTTTCCATAGTCCAATCATTGAATTAGGTCTGCGTATTTTATCCCACTCCTTTTACACTGCTTTCCATAGTCCAATCATTGAATTAGGTCTGCGTATTTTATCCCACTCCTCTTACACTGCTTTCCATAGTCCAATCATTGAATTAGGTCTGCGTATTTTATCCCACTCCTCTTACACTGCTTTCCATAGTCCAATCATTGTTTTAGGTCTGCGTATTTTATCCCACTCCTCTTACACTGCTTTCCATAGTCCAATCATTGTTTTAGGTCTGCGTATTTTATCCCACTCCTCTTACACTGCTTTCCATAGTCCAATCATTGGTTTAAATCTGCGTTTAGAAAGAGCTCCTTTTAGCGATCCGAATGCACAACAATCCATTGGTGACACATAAGAGGACTTTGAAAGAATATGAGCCGCGTCTGTGTTTTCATTTTTTCAAAAAAGAGAGTGGCAGACATCAAATAGAAGTCATCGCTCGTTTTCACGTTTATAAGTGAATCACGGAGAAATTTCTCATCGGCCGCCACCGGGAATCGAACCCAGGGTCTTCCAGTTACGCGCCGGATATTCTGACACTGCACCACAGCAGCCTCGAAATTCTCCAGACTCACAAACGACAAACTGCCAAACCATGGTTTGGAGAATTTCGAGGCCGCTGTGGTACAGTGTCAGAATATCCGGCGCGTAACTGGAAGACCCTGGGTTCGATTCCCGGTGGCGGCCGATGAGAAATTTCTCCGTGACTCACTTATAAACGTGGAAAAAGCGATGACTTCAATTTGATGTTCCTGGTCCACGCCAACTGTGTATTTATGAGAGTGGCAGATATGGATGTATGGCTGATAGCCTTATCCTGATGGAGTTCAACTCTTTGATAACTCTGTGGATAAAGGAATGGTATACTTCCACTTTAAATATAAGAGTTAAAACATTTTTTTTGGTAATATATAGAATTGATTTTAACATTCTTTTCAACTTTTCTTAACTTTAATTTTCCATTGTGCGAGAAACCAGCAATAATCATGAATCCTTTACTGAAGTTTTCTTTGGATTCTTGGAACCAAGTTCGTCAATCTTTTTCGGCTATTTTACTATCGACTTTTTTTGTTGTTGTTACAGTGATTTAGGTAGATCCATGCTTCATCAATAGTCACAATAAATTTCCATACGTCTCCGGCTACGTGATTTTCACAAAAAAATCAACACCGTGCTCTGCGCTCAGCCCTTGGCAAAAGGTGGTAAACATTTTTTTTGTATACTGTTTTTTTTTTTTCAGATTCATATCTTTGTTCATTACCTTGCTTACAGGTGATACAGGAATTTTTAACGACTAAGCTATTGCTCTTTGACTCAGTGGATTTTCTTTTAAGACCAGAGACCTTACTTTTGAAGCAGTCGTAAAAGTATATTGGATATTCGTTTAGTGTTCTTTTTCTTGTTAAAAGCCATGCTTGACGATTATTAATAGTATTGCTTATTTTACATTTAGAAATGCTAATTCCATGAATTTTACAGCGCATTTTAATTACAGAATACAAATACTGCTCTTCGTAAAGAGTAACAAGTTAGTAAAATAATGCAATGCGTTGATTATGATACGCTTTCCAACATACCAGAAATTATTACTCAAGTTATGTGGATAAAATAAATCTCGCTCCTGTGTCCTGACCTTTGACCCCATTTCGATGATATTCAACAGAACCGGTTCACTATACCTCAGGAATAGCATACTAAAGTTTTGTCGCAATAGAAGCAGTTTTACGCAAGTTATGAGAATAATGGCTGTGGAATAAATCTTGCTTTTGTGCAATGACCTTTGACACCATTTCGTTGATATTCAACAGAACCGGTTCCCTGTACCTCCGGAACAACATGATAACGTTTTGTCGCAATCGAAGCATTTTTAGGTAAGTTACGATGCACAAGGGCAATGGAATGGATCCCACTCCAGTGTCCTGACCTTTAACCCCATTTCGCCCATTTTCAATAGGGTTTGTGCCCAGGTGGTTCCCTACCACATACTAAAATCTCATCAAAATCGAACCATCGCATGTTATGACACATGAAGGCAATGGAATGGATCCTGCTTTTATGTCCTGACCTTTGACCCCATTCCGCCCATTTTCAATAAGGTTCGTCCCCAGTTGGTTCCCTACCACATACTAAAACTTCATCGAAATCGAACCATTTTTACGCAAGTTATGACGCATAAGGGTAATGGAACAAATCCCGCTCTTATGTCCTGCCTGACCTTTGACCCCATTTCGCCCATTTTCAATAGGGTTCGTCCCCAAGTGGTCCTCTACCACATACTAAAATTTCGTCGAAATCGAACCATTTTC
This sequence comes from Macrothele yani, assembly GCA_039090855.1. NCBI lineage: Eukaryota > Metazoa > Arthropoda > Arachnida > Araneae > Macrothelidae > Macrothele > Macrothele yani. Next base: position 97,432,710 of record CM077009.1, on the reverse strand, counting down.
ACGTGAGTTATCGTGCGGACGGACGGACAAAGCTGGGGCATATACGCTTCTTTAACCTACGGTTGGAAAACGTAAAAAAGATAACCTTCCATCCACAGCTTGTTTACGAGCGCCATTTCCTTAGCAGACGATATTTAACTGCAGCAGATGTTTCTTTCGTGTTCATCTAACACGCTGTTGCCAGTTTCAATTTTTGAACTTCTTTTATTTTCTGTAATTTCTTATCAAAAGCGTTCTAAATAGATGTGAATATTCTCTGTATTAATCCCACAGTTAAGTGGGGTCTTCCCGCTGTTAACGACCTTCGTTCTCTAATCATTTAATCGTATATTTTAAATTTCTTCCCCTTCGTATCATTTGTTAAACAGCTTCTCTGTCTTTATGTAATGTCTTCCTGAGCTCCGTTTCCCTCGTAGCCTCGTGCTCATATAGTCGGACGTTTGTTCCTTCTAAATACTTTCTCCTGTCTACGAAATATCAGTCATTTTAACTTGGCACGCTGTTTTCGGATTTCTTACATGTAATTTTTCGACCACATGTATCCGGCACCATTTGGGGAACTTCGTACGTATATCTTGCGCGGGTTCACAAATTTGGATTTCGGCAACACTGTGCTTTTGAATCATCTGTATTTCTCAGTTTTGGTCATGAATTATTTCTCAATATGCATGCAGTTCCCGACTGAATGTTCTAGTGCGAAATAGCTGTGCGATGCTGGCCAGGTGGAGGACGCCCGTGTCTTCTTCACATCCCTCTGTAAGCTTCGTTTGGCAAGATTACTCAGTTTGTGTGGGCTTCCCAGAGCCTGGTTGCGCTGTAACTGCACCATCAGCTATCCAGATGAAAGCAAAAGCATATGAATTTCCATCGACGAAAAAACATCAGCGGCAGTGGATTTTGGGAATCCCAGAAAAGGGACAGTGCTGCGCACAGATACACTGTTAAGCATTTTGTGGTAAGTTGCACCAAAACGTGGTGCTACTCCAGGTGAGAAAAGATTGATGATTACCACTTTCTGAGAAAAGATTCATCGTGTTTTGCAAACAAAACTGGACAACGTGGTTCAACTTTTCACCACGTTGTGGTAAAAGGTTGCAATCAAGGCTGTATCATGTTGTTGGCTTTATTTTGCACCACAGAATGGTGTATTTTTTCTAAAATAAGTATTGCAGCTGGTGTAACACCAATTTTTGGTGCAACCTACCACAAAATTTTAACAGTGTAATTTTCTCGGATGGCAAGCAAACAACACTCCCCTTTCAAACTTCCGTCAGTTGTGCGCACCGTGCGGAATAATCAATTCCATTGCGGTCCGATAAGAGTGTCAACGTTCCTCATTATATACAGCACCCAAGATACCTAGCACGTGCGCGTCTCGTTTTTGAAATGCACATTTAATTGAAAATGTGCTTGTGTCCCAACACTTTCCTGTGCGCAGCGTAGTTTTTCAATGTATCTTCTTACCGACTCATCCGCTTCAGTGTCAAGTATTAGGTCCACAAATTTCCTAAAGATTCTTCTTTCAAGGGCCTTGACTTGTTGTAGCTCTTATTTCCAGATAGTTCATGGCTCGCATCGGCACGAAACCAGAGATAGTGTTAATGCCTACATAACTACATTTTCGAGCTCCTGAAAACCTTTTTCGATGTCCAAATCTTATTTAACCCAAACCGTCATCGTGAAGGGTCCGGGTTCGAATTCCGGCTAGACATGGATGTTGTCTTTGTCTTACGGCCCTGGCTCTCTCTCCCTTCCCTGGTACCAGTGGCCCTAAATTAGGGACGAGCGGCTGTTTATAGCCCACTGAGTTGCTCACGGTGGTCGTTAATCCTCCAATAAAAAAAATAAAAAAAAATAATAATAATAAAGGGCGATGATATGAGATGTAACAAACATATGGTATACAATTCACATCTACACTGAAGAGCACTTGAATTAGAGATATCTGTCTAGTAACGTGTAGCACCACCTTTCGCCCTGATGACGGCGGCGATTCGTCTCGGCATGGACTCGACAAGACACCGGAACCGTTGGGAAGCTATACGGATCCACGACCCCTGAACAAGCTCCCACAGTTCACGAAGATTTATTGGAGGGGGTCAGAACCTCGAACATCTCTCTCGATGGCATCCCAGATGTGTTCGATGGGATTGAGGTCAGGTGACCTAGCTGGCCAAATAAGCGAGGTCGCGTCTATGGAGTGTTTCATCCAATCATTTGTATACAATTCGGGAGCGATGGCACGGTGTATTGTGTTGTTTCAGGATGAGGTCTCCAGTGGGATGTTGAAGACGCACAAACGGGAGCAAATGGTCGTCCAGGATATCCCGGTAACGTTGACATGTGTGGGACGATGTCACACGTACCACGGGTTCCATTTCAGTCCAAGTAAACAGTCCCCAGACGAGAATGCCACCCCCACCAGCTTGAAGAGTACCCTGCTGGCAAGAATTATCCATCGCTTCATGTGGTTTGCGCCGTACTCGTATCCTGCCATCCGCATGTACAAACGTGAATCTCGACTCATGAGTCCAGTCAACATTTTTCCACATGTCTAGCGTCCAGTGGCGATGTTCCCGCGCCTATGCTAATCTTTGCCCTCTGTGATGTGCGGCCAGCAGCGGTACCCTCGTGGGACGATGGATTCTGTACTCCATAGCGATGAGATGGTTTTGGATGGTGTGACTGCTTACACGTTTTTGTGCACCAGCGTTAAATTGCCCAGTGATTTCTTGCACTGTGACCCGTCTATCCGCTGTTACAATGCAAGCTAGTCGACGATGACCCCGCTCATCCACACGCTGTTGTCCACAACAGTTGGCCATTGCAGGAATGGTTTTACCGGATTCGATGTACTCACGGTGCACCCGTGATGCAGTGGTTCGTGAAAATCCCAGTGCCTGCACGACTTCCGAGATGGAGTGACCCATTCGTCGGGCCCCGACAATTTGCCAATGATCAAATGCGCTTTGATCCTTCGTCTTACCCATACTGCGTCCAACTCTTACTGATTCCCGTCGCATCACTCCTTATATTGCCGGATCGCTGCATGCGTCGTGTCGTTTCCGTTTACAGGGCCGTCCACAGCGCCACATTTGCATAACGCCAGCTGTCTCTAATTCAATTGCTCTTCAGTGTATGTTTAGTACAAAGGTTAAGTCGATTAAAGTATTGCCTATGGTAGTTGGTGGAGAATTTATATAAGTGAAGCCGAAATTGTCTCTCATGAACTTCAGTAAGTTGGTGTCTTGTTGCACATCAATGTTAATGTCACCAGTGAGAATGATAGGCAATTGGGTATCCGGTACCATACTTGGTATGATTCACTCGATGTTTTCAGTGTAATCGCATAGCATCCGGAACGTGAAGACTTCTAGTGATGTTTGTGAAACCTTAAAATGAATGTAAACCGAACCAAGTATGAAGCGAATTTGAGCAGACACTGTCACGTCAACTAGACATATGTCACCCACGTGGTCTTCTTCAATTCTCAATGTGTTGTTGACTGAGACATTTACGGGTTGGCAATCTGTTAGACTATTGATGTTTCTGCGAATGGCAACTCTCCCCGCAGTTCGTTTTGTGGGCGAAGTAGTGCGTTTGGAAGTGGATGGTTTGTGTTGGGCTATTGCCCTATTTCTTTTCGCCTTCAATTCGAAGCCGGACACATGTATGGGACTAGAATCAACCATCCAAGTTTCGCTCACGGCCAAGTAGTACATTGGTTCACATGTACTATCTGTAGAAGTGCTTGGTTGTAGCTCCACGTGTTGCGCCGCTTCGGCTTTCTTCTTCTGTCTATGACCCTACATCGTTCTGCATTAGTCGTTTTGAGCTTATTCGATTCCTTTTGAATTCTTCTTTCTTCTGATATACGTTTGTAGTATATTGAGTCGGACTTTTGCTTCAAATATTTAGATATTTTGATTTTCTCACAAATATTTTTTCGTTTATCACTTATAAAGTACTTATTAAATGTTTATGGAATATTGGTTTTTAGATAGATCTCATCCAGACGAATCGTTTGCAAACAATATCACTATCTTACCTCTACGCCAACTGGAGTTATAACTGATTTCAAGGCGCTTCACTCAGCTTATTCGACCCCAAAATGTCGTACGCCCTCCCCTCTCCACGCGCATGCGTACGACCTTGAAGTTGATATTTTTAGAATCATTGGTTATTATTACTCTTTTTATGTCAGTTATTAGATTTTAGCTATCTGTTATAATTTAGAAACTATAAGCATTTGATCAAACGTAGGAAATTATGTCGGTTAAGTTTTCTCAGAGGGTACCCCCATGGCACCGTTTTCAAAGACGTATCAAATTATGTTGGTCAAGTTTTCCTAGAGGGTACCCCCATGGCACCGATTTTAAATACGTATCAAATTATGTCGGTCAAGTTTTCCTAGAGGGTACCCCCATGGCACCGATTTTAAAGACGTATCAAATTATGTCAGTCAAGTTTTCCTAGAGGGTACCCCCATGGCACCGTTTTCAAAGACGTATCAAATTATGTCGGTCAAGTTTTCCTAGAGGGTACCCCCATGGCACCGATTTTAAAGACGTATCAAATTATGTTGGTCAAGTTTTCCTAGAGGGTACCCCCATGGCACCGATTTTAAATACGTATCAAATTATGTCGGTCAAGTTTTCCTAGAGAGTACCCCCATGGCACCGATTTTAAAGACGTATCAAATTATGTCGGTCAAGTTTTCCTAGAGGGCACCACCATGGCATCGATTTCAAAGAAGTATCAAATTTTGTCGGTCAAGTTTTTCTAGAGGGTACTCCCATGGTACCGATTTTAAATACGTATCAAATTATGTCGGTTAAGTTTTCCTAGAGGGTACCCCATGGTACCGATTTTAAAGAAGTATCAAATTATGTCGGTCAAGTTTTCCTAGAGGGTACCCCTATGGTACCGATTTTAAAGAGGTATCAAATTATGTCGGTCAAGTTAGAGTACCACCATGGCACCGATTTTAAATACGTATCAAATTATGTCGGTCAAGTTTTCCTAGAGGGTACCCCCATGGCACCGATTTTAAATACGTATCAAATTCTGTCGGTCAAGTTTTCCTAGAGGGTACTCCCATGGTACCGATTTTAAAGAGGTATCCACGTCAAAAAAACTTATTCGTAAGAAGTACAAAACGTGTTGCGTGAGACTTATGACGGGTGTCAGAGAAGTTCGACCTGTGCTCCAGGATAGTTGTTAATGGAGACGTTTGATACAACAGTGAAATCCAACGTCATCAGTTACTTTATTTTGGCAGACAATTTTGCTTTTGCTTTGGGGAACTGACCTGTGAATCTCACACAACAGCTTAGCTATATGCATGTATGCAAAGAATTAAAAAAATCCTGACCTCTAGATGCTGCCTTAAAATTAATAGCATTTCACTTTTTGTGTGTGTGGCAGTCTAAATGACATAAGAAAGAAATAACATTCACTCAATAATGACTGCTGCTTAAAGAAATGCATGTAAGTTTTTCCTTAATCCTATTTTTTTTTTTTTTTTGCCTGAGCAAAAAAATGTTTACGGAGTGTAGCAGCAAACATTTTTTTAGTGAGTTAATGATACTGTTCCGGTGATGTCAGGTTGAAGAGAGAGAGGTCAGAGTTTAGATCTTAAATATCACTCCACAGCCTTCATTGCGAGAAACCTGTTTTCTTCAAACCGTGACAAGGAGCAACAGGTATTTCTCTGCCTTGTCGGAAATTCCTGGGTGTGAAGAAATTAACGCGGAAATACTGTATTTTATTTTGGAACTTTAAAAGATTATGACAGGAAAATATTGACGGGTTCTCTTATTCTTTCGAGATCACGTATATAGTAGCATGCTGTAATCGGAGTCCATAAACGGATATATAGTACGACACTCCACTATGAACCAGAGTTGGAAACGGGTCCAAAATTTCGCACCCGGACGTCCCATAACTCGACCCGACCTGGACCCGTAACTGACCCAGACAAATCTGCTTTGAACTATAAATTCCAAGCTCAATTTATATATACACTGCTGGCCACCCAAAATGCAACACCAAGAAGGAGGCATCCGATTGGCCTGAAATTCGCAGCACTCGTCGCCCGCGAGAGGACATGCAAACGATTAGCATTGCAGGACATATGCAAATCATGTGCGCCCAGCACGCCACCAAGAAGCACTATATAAGAAGGGTGCACAGAAGGCGGGATGTAAGTAGTGGAAGTGTGTTGTGCTGCCGGACCTGTGCGTGGGAAGCTTCTTGATGCCTCGTCGCAGAATACGGCAGTCATTCCAGCACGTTTCAGAGTTCGACAGAGGACGAATAGTGGCTTATCGCGACAGCGGTTTATCGTACCGAGACATCGGCGCCCGTGTGGGACGACATCCAGCCGCAGTAAGGCGAGTATGGATTTGGTGGGTGCAGGAGGGACGGACGGACCGACGTGAGCTATTGCCGCAGCCTCGGAACAGCCCCGAACGAGAGGACCGGCATGTTGTGCGGCGGGCATTGACGGCTCGCACCGCCACATCACGAACGTTAGCGCAGGAATTAGTGTGTGTTGTGCAACAACTTGTGTCAGCACGTACCTTTCGACGTCGTCTGCAGGAGTGGGGACTTGTCGCACGGCCCCCATTGCTCCGATTATCATTGACGTTACACCACCGGCGAGTGTGGAGGGTGTGGACCGTTGAACGCCACACCTGGACTACGGAATAGCACGACATTGTCTTCTCCGACGAATCCCGCTTCTGCCTGCAGCACCACGATGGTCGGATCCGCCTGTGGCGGCACCGCGGCGAGAAACTGTTTGGCGCCTGCATTTTGCATCGCCATACGGGTCCGTCGCCTGGCGTTATGGTTTGGGGCACAATATGATATGACGCCCGCACCCCTCTGGTAGGCATCACCGGTACACTCAACAGTCACCGCTACATCTCCGACGTTTTGGAGCCTGTAGACTTCCCTTACCTGCAGGGACTGCCAGCTGCCACGTTTCAACAGGACAATGCGCGCCCGCACGTGGCACGCATCGTGCAACATTTCTTCACGGCCCACCAGGTGTCACTGCTGCCGTGGCCCGCCTGTCGAACACGTCTGGTCGCTGATCGGCAACCGAGTGGCCTGGCAATCACCACCCGCGGCTACGCCTGATGAGCTGTGGCAACGTGTGGAAGCAGCCTGGACCGACATACCCCAAGCCCACATCCAAAGCCTCTTTCGTACGATGCCGCGGCGTGTAGCGGCCGTTATTGCCAGCCATGTGGGCCACACGAACTATTGATGTCTGTGTGTTCCGCAAGTCGCACGGGCCTGTAAGCTCAATCGTTTCATCTTTGTATGTGTTGTTATGTGTCCAGTAAATCTGACTTTGCTATCTCGTGTCCTTCTTGGTGTTGCATTTTGGGTGGCCAGCAGTGTATTATATGTACATATAAACGTGTAATGTATGTATTCATCCCAATAACTGCTTGATATATAATAACTGAAATCCTTATTTAATAATAAAATTTGGTTACTTGCTAAATTTTAGTGCCATTTTTAGTGCCACTATTCTGCGTAATCCAGAAGTGATGGCTGACTATGACCGTGACCATGGTTTATATTACAAATGGGAATCATTATACGATTACACAAATGTATTTTTTTAATGTATTTACAATAGATTGTTCTCTCTTTCCACGCTTTGATGGAGGTGCGCATACTTTCATATGGCCCGTTACATTTTTGGTTCCATAATCTTTTATTACACCGTCGACATCTTTCTTTGTAATTATACACTTTCCACATTTTGAACAACAAGCAAGACAAAATAACACAGAATTATTCACCGATTCCTTAATGATACGAAACAATTTCCAGCATTCACTCTTCCCCTTGTGGTTTTTAACAAGCACGTATTTGTTGGCCTCGACGCCTTTCTCAACCTCCTTAATATTAAATCCATCCATATTAACAAATAAGGAGTTAATTTCGACATGAAGTGTCATGGGAACGGGATGTTAGCACATCAATCGAAAACCTCTGAATGCTCAGTGTGAAAGATGCGATGTGAAAAGTAACTCTTAGTCATACAGTGAACTTCGCACTGAGAGAGTGAATCAGCTGAGAAGCAGGCGAATGGCGCTTACCTGTTCCTTGCCCTTGACAATCGCACTGTAAAAGAACGCAAAGGAAGTATCTTTTTACGATATGGAGTCGGTGTGTTGTCTGACGTCGTTCGGTGAAAATCCTCGTTGCTTTAAGAAAAAGACGACAGTATTTTTGCATGGCAAATCATTATTCACTCCGTAGGCACCAGTACCAACTGTAGAATTCCACAAAGCGCATTTTTGTTTGGAATATGTTTTTCTCTTTTCAAAAATAAAACGGGAATAAAACCAGGAACACCTTGATCCGACCCGTTGGACCCGCAAGAAATTGTCAACACGTTGACCCGTTACCATCTCTGCTATGAACTTCATGGTTAATATACGTTGTGACGTGCCTGCCCCGCAGGACGCACACGACATAAAGGCAGATAGCAGCGAGAACGAACGTCTGCGTAGCTCAGTTGGTAGAGTGACTTGTTCCGGAATAAGTGGACTCGGGTTCGATCCCTGGCGTGGACCAAAAATGACGGAGAAATTTACTTCGTTATAATGGCGTTCGAACTTCCCGGATGACCCGGCAGTTAAAGATTTCGCAATGGTGTGATGTTCATTCCACACCGCGAGACAAGAGAATCCCTTCTTCAGCGCTTCGAAAAATAAATGTGTGTGGCGTTGCATTCCACACACCAGATTGACTGGGAGTTCTCAAGTGCACGTTGTTCAGCGGATGACTGCCTATGGCAATTCATGGTCACGGCTGACCCGTGAGCCATGCCCCCGGCCCTCTTTCGGGGGGGATGTGACGTGACTGCCCCTCAGGACGCACACGACATAAAGGCAGATAGCAGCGAGAACGAACGTCTGCGTAGCTCAGTTGGTAGAGTGACTTGTTCCGGAATAAGTAGACTCGGGTTCGATCCCAGGCGTGGACCAAAAATGACGGAGAAATTTACTTCGTTATAACGTACAGAGGATGTTCGCACAGATTTAGAACGACATTCCAGCAATGTAAAAATTTAAAATAAAATTATTTTTTTAAATGTTCTATCTAATGATAGCCCTTTCTCTGGATATAGACCTACATCTAGATTTCCCAGATAACAGGGCATTTCTTAAAATTGTTAGTGGTATTTTATTCCACTGTTCTTCCACTTCTTTCCCCCAGTCCACTCATTATTTTAGGTCTGCGTTTAGAAAGTGCTCTTTTTACCAGTCCAGAGGCACAATAGTCCATTGGTGACACATCAGGGGACTTTGAATAAATATGAGCAAGCGGTGTAGACTTGGTACATCTCTTTATTCATTTTTTCAAGAAACAGAGTAGTAGATTTGGATGTATGACTGATAGCCTTCTCCTGATTGAGTTCTACTCTTTGAAAGCTCTGTAGATAAAGGAATGGTATTTCCTCTTTATATATAAGAGTTAAAACATTTATTTTGATAATATGTAGAACTGATTTTAGCATTGTTTTCTTAATTTTACTTTCCCATTGTACGAGAAACCAACGATAATCATGAATCCTTTACTGAAACTTTCTTTGGATTCTTGGAACAAAGTTTGTAAGCCTTTTTTTGCTCTTTTGCGATACTAAATCGACCTTTTTGTGTTACGGTTGTTGAGGTAGATCCATGCTTCATCAATAGTCACAATAAATTTCGATGTCTCCACCTAAATGATTTTCATAAAGAAGTCTACACTGTATTCTGAACCATGCCCAGGCAAAATGCGGTGAACATGTTTTTTTTTTCAGATTCAAATATTTATTACCTTGTTCACAGTTGATACAGGGATTTTTAACGACTTAGCGATTGTTTTTTTGGATCGGTGGATTTTCTTTTAAGACCAGAGACCTTACTTTTGAAATAATCGTAAAAGTATGTACCTTCTTTGGATATTCGTTTGGTGTTCCTTTCGCTGTTAAAAACAATGCTTGACGATTTTCCCCTCTGTTATTAATAATATTGCTTACTTTACATTTCGAAATGTTAATTCCATGATTTTCAAGGCGCTTTTTAATTATCGAATACGAATGTTTCTCTTCATAAAGAGTAAAAACATAAACTTCTATCCACAGCTTTTTTACGTGCGCTATTTTCTTAGCAGACGATATTTCACTGCAGCAGATGTTTCCTTTGTGTTGATCTAATATGCTGTTGCCAGTTTCAATTCTTAAACTTCTTTTATGTTCTGTAATTTCTTATCAAAAACATAACCTTCTATCCACAGCTTGTTTACGTGCGCCATTTTCTTAGCAGACGATATTTAATTGCAGCAGATGTTTCTTTTGTGTTCATCTAATATGCTGTTGCCAGTTTCAATCTCCATCACGGGTGTAGGGAGGTAACATTATAAATAATAATTCATTTATCTTTCACTTGAAAATTTTTCATATACGAGCTTGACCATCTGCTCTTCGGGAGTTGAAAGGTTTCATATTTAATGTTCCTCCGTTACTTACCTATGAAAAGAAACTAAAATAACTATGGAAACTAACTAAAATGCCTATGAAAAGTAACTAAGAATACAAGTGCCTGATTAGTCTGTCAGTGGAAATCTCGGAAATAGCACGAACACGAATCCTCTTGAGAACTCAGGACGAGAACTGCGAAGCGAAGTGCCGAGTAACGATTAAAGAAACGTTCCTGTGGATTGTGATTTCGCCACGTGACTAATATAAACAGTGATTTTGTCACCGTTACTATTTTTGGAGCGTCATGGTTGGAACTTTACCGAAAAGTCACTGTGAAGCCCATCCCTAGTGCTGCGCACAGTACCGGGTTTTCGGATCAGCAATGGCGCCATGGTGGACCGTCGGTTCCGGAATTTCCTAGAACACCGGATGGGCACATCGCACTGTCCGAACGTTGATGCTACTACTCCCTCCCCTTCCCCCGCATTGAACTGCGTTGTTATTTACGGCAATGTAGCACGCCGGGAGAATGTTACGATGCCTGCCGTAGGCCACTGTCTACGATCGTTCAGGGCTTTTCTACGGCCACACCGGACTCGCACTCTAGATGTTTTCCCTGAGTTTGTGTAGTCCAGGTATACCTTTGAAATTGTTGACCGTGTAAATCTAAATTTTGCGTTATTTTTCGAGATGAAGTGACCCATCTTCCGGTAGCCGTCTATCATACCACGTCCGAAATCACTTAAATCCTGATAAGTTGCCACCTGAACTGCGAATACTACTACTTGAGCTTGTGATCATGTATAGAGGATTTTAGGAACCCTTAGAAATAGGAAGCTAACAGATTTGATCTAGAGTGCCCGATAGGAAAGTCACACGGAAGCGAGGTAGAAAAAGAATGAAGACGCACTTATTTATTACCGGGGGCCAGTACCCGGAGCCCAACAGCTTAACGTACCCATCCGACGCACGGCGCATATTTTGTAGTTCGAGGGTTCGTACTTTCCCGGGATCGAACCAGAGGTCTTCTCCGTGGCAGTCGCGAACGCTGCCTTCCCCGCGGCCCTTCTTGAGCTTGTGGAGATATCTGCCTCTATACACTGAAGAGCAATTGAATTAGAGACAGCTGGCGTTATGCAAATGTGGCGCTGTGGGCGGCCCTGTAAACGGAAACGACATGACGTATGCAGCGATCCGACAATATAAGGAGTGATGCGACGGGAATCAGTAAGAGTCGGACGCAGTATGGGTAAGACGAAGGATCTAAGCGCATTCGATCGTTGGCGAATTGTCGGGGCCCGACGAATGGGTCACTCCATCTCGGAAGTCGTGCAGGCGCTGGGATTTTCACGAGCCACTGTGTCACGGGTGAACCGTGAGTACATCGAATCCGGTAAAACCATCCCTGCAAAGGCCAACTGCCGTGGACAACAGCGTGTGGATGAGCGGGGTCATCGTCGGCTAGCTTGCACAGTAACAGCGGATAGACGGGCCACAGTGCAAGAAATCACTCGGCAATTTAACGCTGGTGCACAAAAACGTGTAAGCAGCCACACCACCCACAACCATCTCCTCGCTACGGGATACAGAAGCCATCGTCCCACGAGGGTACCGCTGCTGACCGCACATCACAGGGTGCAAAGATTAGCATGGGCGCGGGAATATCGCCACTGGACCCTAGACATGTGGGAAAATGTTGCCTGGACTGATGAGTCGAGATTCATGTTGGTACATGCGGATGGCAGGATACGAGTACGGCGCAAACCACACGAAGCGATGGATCCTTCTTGCCACCAGGGTACTCTTCAAGCTGGTGGGGGTGGCATTCTCGTCTGGGGACTGTTTACTCGGACTGAAATGGAACCCGTGGTACGTGTGACATCGTCTCTCACAGGTCAACGTTACCGGGATATCCTGGACGACCATTTCCTTCCGTTTGTGCGCCTTCAAAATCTCACTGGGGGCCTCATCCTGCAACAAGACAACGCACCGTGCCATCGCTCCCGAATTTTATCCGAATTGTTGGATGAACACTCCACCGAAGTGACCTCGCTTCCTTGGCCAGCTAGGTCACCTGACCTCAATCCCACCGAGCACATCTGGGATGCCATCGAGAGAGATGTTCTAGGCTCTGACCACCTTCCATCAAATCTTCGTGAACTGTGGGAGCTTGTTCAGGGGTCGTGGATCCGTATGGCTTCCTAACGCTTCCGGTGTCTTGTCGAGTCCATGCCGAGACGAATCGCCGCCGTCATCAGGGCGAAAGGTGGTGCTACACGTTACGAGACAGGTATCTCTAATTCATTGCTCTTCAGTGTATAAACGTCGTTTGCGGACGATACCATATACCGCATGGGTGTGGTGGCATGTAATGGAAGTGGCAGCGCCCTTCCCATATTTTGTCTGTTTGTTTTGTTTTTATTTCAGTGTATAAGGGGATTTGAGGAACAAACCTCTGCTGAAGAATCTAGCCGACGCCATTATGTCTATGCCTTTGTGGGTGGCAGGAAGCCAAGGTTAATAGACAGTAAGGTTTGCTCATCTCACCTTCCTCGCAGGCGAATAATCGTGACGTCACTCAGTGACGTCACCGTCTTAACATGTAAATCGTAGAACCGTACTGTAGCTATGGAGGAAGATGTCTTGTCAACAATTTTTATAACTCAAACACAGAACAAAAGCTTATACAAAAGCACATTTACGTTAAATATAGAAGAAATTCACAGTCATGTGAATATTTTAGTAACGGAGATTGCAAAAATACCTCCCGCTTATTTTTGTTACATAAAGGGCTGGGAAACGGATATACTTTAAAATGCTAATTTAGTTACAAGGGGAATATCTGCTGTTTTTACATAAATTTAGAAAGGAAAACGCACAGCAGGACATATTAGTGCCGTATAATAAAAATTTCTGGCTGCATTACCGTCAAGTAGTTCCCGACTGCCTGTGTATCATTCCGCTTTGTTTACATGCAACCTGATCACATCCAACGTGAAAGAAAGTAGTTCACGATAAATTTTAAGCGTACCTTTTTCAGAATTTCGTTATAATAGATGCCTTAATGACTTTTTATTTGTAAATACATTTTATGAATGAAATATATCAAACAGTATTAATTTTTTTTTTTAATCCGGACCCAGCGTATTTCTTAAGGAAGTTGTTTCCAACTTCTGTTCTGGAAGTCTAAGTGGCTAAGACTGACGCCTCATTTCTTGATAGTATTTATTCGGATTTTATAAATTATGCCGTTTCACTCATTTAACAGTCAATCACACAAAAAATATTTATAGATCCTGACAGTGCAGCTCATTCTCAAAGTATCGAATCCAATTTAGTCTTACGATGGAGATTTGGATAGTGACGTCACAAAGTAATCACCGGAAGTGCAGGATGAGCATAACCTTATCATCTATTAACTTTGGCAGGAAGCAACGTGCATTTTTAAATAAGTGCATTCCTTATACCTGGTTTATTGGAGGGTCACTGAAAAGCACCTTATCACAAAATCCGACTCGTGGAGAACAGACCACGTTTTCGTTACAAATGATTTTTTCTCTTTCCTAAATGAAATTCGAATCCATATTATATTAATAACTGCGCCGACCTGATAAAAATAAAAATAGGTGACACTAAACTCTGGAGTGGAGTGAATATACACTGAGTGACCACTTTATTATGACCACCCTATCAGTACTTCGTTGGGCCACCTTTTCCCTTTAATACTGCGTCGATTCTTCGTGGCATGGACTCCACGAGATGTTGATAGGTGGTTTGTGGAATCTGAGACCATGCTTGATGAATAGCACTTTCCAGGAGTGTGAGATTGCAGTGTTGGGGATCCAGCTGTCTGATGGCTAGTTCAACTTCATCCCACAAATTCTCAATGGGGTTGAGATCTGGATATTGTGGGGGCCACCTAAGCAAAGCAAACTCACCGGCATGTTCCTGAAACCAATCCTCTACAATACGAGCACTATGGCAGGACGCATTATCTTGTTGAAAGTAGCCATCGCCATTGGGATAAGCCATCCACATGACAGGATGCACTTGGTCCGCAACGATGTTTAGATATGATGTGCCAGTCAAACGTTGATCAACACAAATTAAAGGGCCCAAAGCATGCCAGGAAAACATTACCCAAACCATAACGTTGCCTCCACCAGCTTGAAGGGTTGTAGCAACGCATTTGGGTCCATGCTTTCGTGCTGTTTCTGCCAAATTCTCACTCGGCCATCGGCATGGTGCAACTTTAAACGTGATTCATCGGACCACATAACTCTTTTCCAATTATCGGCTGTCCAATCCTTGTGCTCCTGTGCAAACTGGAGACGTTTTGTCTTGTTAACTGCAGACAGCAAAGGTGTTCGAACAGGCCTTCGGCTGCCACATCCCATCCGATGCCGTGTACTGACGAACAGTGCGTGCAGAGATCATTTGAGGGGATCCTTGATTCAGATGGTCTGTAATTTGGCTGCACTGTTGCCCTTCTGTTGTCTGTTACCAGTCTGGACACTCTCCGTTTCCACTCGAGCAGTCACTAGTCGATGACGACCACACGTTGCACGTAGAGACCCAGTTTTTTGGCTGACAGTTCAGTCTTTAAACACTTTTAACAACAGCTGCTCTGGAACATTTCACGAATGCGGCGGTTTCGGTGATACTCACTCTATGGCTCTGAGCTCCTACAATCATCCCACGTTGAAAGTCCGTCAAATCGCATTTTTCACCCATCTCGTCGTCCAAAAATCACTTCTACTACTGTCGCAAGCACTAAGCTTTCCCTTTTTATACTAGCCTCGCCCTCTGGCGGCAACAGGATGCAGCCATAGCTCATTTGCTTAAAACTGTCAGGTGGTCATAATAAAGTGGCCACTCAATGTATACGTCTTTTGAATTTTTTCCGACACGAAGCGAAAGTGTTTTTCAAAGAAGAATCTAGGAATATAGGAAATCAACGAAAATAAAAATGCCTTTACGTCCCGAATGGAAAAACTGCGCATTAATTATAACACACAATGTTTGCGTTGTTCTTCCCAGTGAATGAAACCAGTTACAATCTTTTCAAATGGATTTCTAGAATCGATAAAATATCTGCAGATAAAAATATGCGCTCACTAGCTATAGAAAGATGCGTTACGACAAGTCGCAAATTGTTCCCAAAATCTTCCTCAAAAGGAATTTCTCAAATTGAACAAATTAGAGGCAGATACGGAGAAAAATGCAGAAATTTCACACCGTAGAGGGAAAACTGTGCCTGAAATCAAAGGTAAAAATGGGCTCAAAATGTTTTTCGTAGTGTAGGTATTCTGTAACTCAGGGATTTTTTCCATCGGATTTTTAGAATCACAAATATTCTGGGAAATAGAAATATCCACATAGCAGCAGACCGTATTATGAAAAAAGCAGAAAATATGCGCAAAACATTCTTCATAGCGAGAACTATGCGATGTTAGAATTTTTTTTCAAATACCACTTTTAGTCAAAAACACATACGTGGAAACGTATATAAAGTTAAACGCTGTCTATGTACTGTGGCGTATATTCTAAATTAACTTTCCTTTTTAGTTTCTTTCCCTATGTAAATCTTGAGCTTGTTCTCAGTTATACTTCACACTTAACGTGATATCTTCTCTCTCAAACGAATACTGTTGGCAACACAATTGAGGTCGAATGAACGTGACGTATGCCTGTTATGAGATAAGAACCAGAGATGTAAACTACGAGACAACAGTTGCTGGTGTGGAGTGTTTAATGTGGGGTGGTTGATTTGTGTGAGAGAAGTGGTATGTGATTTCTATACTATCCTGAAGTGCTATATCTGTGCTGGAGAAATAAAGCATCATTTACAGTAAGTTGACTTCTGATTAAATGTTTCGTCTGACCGTTAAGGTTTAATTTAGGAACTCTTTCATCGTATGGTGATGTTTTTAAAATAACGTAGAAGTACGAAAAGACATGTTATAGTACGTTAAATTAAGCCATTATGTTCCAATTGCAGAATTAAAATACGAGATTTGTTTACAATTAAAACACAATGATTAAAAACTACTTGCAAGATCTTTCTAAACTAACTATATAGTCCCATCATCAGGTAGACTGTCACAGAGAAACAGTGGGGCTGTTATTAAATACAGAGACATCCCCGGATATTAGGCTCTATGTTGCCACAACATGGTAATCGACAAGAAGAAAAGAGAATAGCTGATCACGTAGCTTGTTTGTCATAGGACATATCATCATTCGCAGAAAAAAGTTCCAATCAGTAACCTCCACGGTTGTGGAATAATCCTCATTGCAACAGTTTTGAGCATATCGAGCAATACACAAACTTGCTGTGAACATCGATTATTCACTAAAGCTATAATCGTAGCGTTTTCCCAAACTGGTGTATAATGTCCTTGATGAACATTTCTCGCAAGGGCTGTAGTAGAAGAGCCGGTCCTGATATTATATGTGTGCTCTTTCATTCTAACAGATAAAGTCCTAAGTGTAGAACCTATATAGAACTTATTCGGCATAGTAGAAACAACAGAAATCAAGGGGTCCTATACACACCAGGTCTTTCGGCGGTCTGGATTGGATAGCGGTCCTTCTATAGGCTATAAATATTATTCGTGTAATTTAAAGTCCTAAGTGTAGAACCCATATATAACTTATTCGGCATAGTAGAAACAACAAAAATCAAGGGGTCCTATACACACCATGTCTTTCGGCGGTCTGGATTGGATCGCGGTCCTTCTATAGGCTATAAATATTATTCGTGTAATTTAAAGTCCTAAGTGTAGAACCTATATAGAACTTATTCGGCATAGTAGAAACAACAGAAATCAAGGGGTCCTATACACACCAGGTCTTTCGGTGGTCTGGATTGGATAGCGGTCCTTCTATAGGCTATAAATATTATTCGTGTAATTTAAAGTCCTAAGTGTAGAACCTATATAGAACTTATTCGGCATAGTAGAAACAACAAAAATCAAGGGGGTCCTATACACACCATGTCTTTCGGCGGTCTGGATTGGATCGCGGTCCTTCTATAGGCTATAAATATTATTCGTGCGAACCACAAACTCTTAAGTTATGTTTCCTACAGAGGTTTTTCTGATTAAAAGTAACCAAAGGAAAATTATCTATAGAACCCACAAACTTCATCTGTCGTATGTCTCGTTTTAGAGTACACTGTAAAAAATTGCAGAGTCTATTACGGTAGATCAACCGGCAGCTGAGTGGCCACTCAATAAACCGTAATTTTACAGTACCATACGTAATGTTCATTAACATGTCTAATGACCGGGAAATAAAAACGTTTAATGACCATAATGCTGATTAACATGTCTAATGACAAATAAATAATAATGCATGTTATGTTCATTAACATGTCTAATGGGAAATAAAAGCGTCTAATGCCGTAATGTTCATTAACATGTCTAATGACAAGGAATAATTAATAATAAGCACAGGAAAATAGAAACCTATTGCCCATTAGAAGTGTTGCCAGTCGACTGATTGTACATGAAAAAACAGGTATGTAACCACTTTAAGAACAACGTTGCCAGATTTCAAGGTTAAAATACAGTAACGGATCAAACAATTTAAGGTGGTTCCACCTAAAATCTCTGCCTTATGTTTCAAATGGTAAAATTTCTTTACATATTTTCTTCGCAATTAATGTATTCCCAAGGATGAAAATTTGCACATCGATAAAACTGACTTTAAGTTATAGCATGAAATACTTAATACTTGATAAAACATAACCATAATTATATTAAAAACAAGTTAGTAAAATCATGCAATGCATTGATTATAATACGCTTTCCAACATACCAGAAATCATTACTCAAGTTATCACTCAAGTTATGAGGATAATGGCTGTGGAATAAATGTCGGTCTTGTGCCATGACCTTTGATTCCATTTCGATTATATTCAACAGAATCGGTTCAATATACCTCCGAAATAACATGATAAAGTTTTGTCACAATCGAAGCATTTTTACGTAAGTTATGATGCATAAGGGCTGTGAAATAGATCCCGCTCCTGTGTCCTAATCTTTGACCCCATTTCTCCCATTTCAACAGGATTCGTCCCTAGGCAGGTCCCTACAACATACTAACATTTCATCCAAATCGAAGCATTTTTCGTAAGTTATGATGCATAACGGCGGTGGAAGTGATTCCGCTCCTATGTCCTGACCTTTGACCCCATTCCGTTCACTTTCATTAGGGTTCCTTCCCAGGTGTTCCCCTACCACATACTAAAATTTCATCGAAATCGAACGATTTTTACGCGAGTTATCGTGCGGACGGACATACACACACAACGTGTGAAGTAATGAGGCAGATGGGAATCGCGACCGTCTGCTCGCAAGAGTGTGACGTCATAAAACTTTAATAGGATCCACACACAATGCGTGACGTAATGAGACAGATGGCGTGACCACGCGCCAACATCTCAATCGCGAGAGTGTGACGTCATAATATTTCTAAGCATGGGTAACATTAATGGAATGACGCCATGACACTAAAAACGTGGTAATTCGGGGTGGTTATTTACCAACTAAACGAATTTTCCTAAAGTCCAGATCAAGCTAAATTGATTTCTAGTACTAGAAAACGGTAGGATAACGACTTTCATCAAAATCCTTAGAGCCGTTTTCAAAATAAAATTTACATACAAACAAGAAGTGCTCCTTTAATAGTATGGGATAAGGACGATGGAATGGATCCCGATCCTATGTCCTGACATTTGACCCCATTTCGTCCATTTTCAATAGGGTTCGTCCTCAGGTGGTCCCCTACGACATACTGCAATTTCATCGAAATCAACCATATTTACGCAAGTTATGACGCATAAGGGCAAAGGAATGCATCCTGCTCCTATGTCCTGACCTTTGACCATATTTCGTCCATTTTCAATAAGGTTCGTCCCAAGGTGGTCCCCTACCACATACTAAAATTTCATCCAAATCGAACCATTTTTACGCGAGTTATCGTGCCGACAGACAGACGGACAGACTGACGGACAAAGTTTGAGCATATACGCTTCTTCAACCTACAGTTGAAAAGCGTAAATAAATAAATTATCTTTGAGTAATGTTCAGATCTGTTAATAGATGGCGCGACCTGTACATTGATGACGTCAGTAGACAAACAAATGTTGGATTGCTTAATTATGGTTTTTTTTTTTGCAAGTATTAAGTATCCCATGCTGTAACTTAAAGTTGGTTTTATCGATGTGCAAATTTTCATCCATGGGAATACATTAATTGCGAGGAAAATATGTAAAGAAGTTTTACCATTGGAAACATACGGCAGAGATTTTAGGTGGTACCACCTTAAACACCGTGAACATGTAGTTTATCTACTGAAAATGTATGGTTGACCGCCAGGTGACATGTTTGCGATCTGTATATCGTCTTAAACTCTTAATCCGGGTGAAACACTGACTATTAACGGCAATTTTTCACAGTGTAATATAAGACACACAATGTTGGTTGCGGACAAGTTTATTAAAGAGATCACTAGAGTAACCGTAGGTAATAGCCATCCGGTAAATTTTCTCGAGTTCAACCCTACGTAACCCAAAAGACGAAGAATGAGTGAAAGCCCGCTTTATTAAAAACAGCAGGGATGAAAGTTTATAGGTAGTCGGATGGGCAGATGCTAAGGATATAAGGACCAGCGCGAAAGTCTGTTTTCTGTAAACAGAAAAACTAATAACGTTAGATAAAGTATCCCGGGTTAAAAGAAAATCGAGGAACGGAAGAGTACCATCCTTCTAGAGTTTCAGAGTTAATTTCAAAGTAGGGTAAACAGAAAAAAGAGTTTCGGTCAACAAAACAAGTTGTTCCACAGGGTGTGGCCAGAAAACTAAAATGTCATCGACATAACGAATAAACAATGGCGGTGTTTGAGGGAAAACTAACAAAACTTGATCTTCCAGCGATTGTAAAATGAATTCAGCAAGAATGGGGGATAAGGGGGAACCCCTAGGTGTTCCCTCCCACTTTTAGAAAATAGAGATAACAAGAAAGCAAATGCGCCGCCTAGCGAGAAAACTTTTCCTTGTCAAGTAGATAATATTTCGTAATCTTTACCTCCTAGGGAAGGCACACAGTACAAATAATATTTTTAATCAAATTTTTGCTAGAATAGATGCAGCTACAAACAGAAGTAAACGTTTAGCGTTAAAACTGTGCATTTTGAAAAATCAAAAGACATATGCAAAATGTTCCCCAAAACAAACGGTATTTCGTTCATAAAGAATTTGTATTTTTAGAAGCGGGGATATTGAAAGAAAATCGGCACACCCTAGGGGAAAAATTGTGTATTACTATTTCGGGAGGAAGTACGCGCAAAGCGTTGCCTGTTGTGAGGGGTGTTTTTCTCCAAAAATGATTTCTTTCAGTCAGGCTTTTAGAAACATAGCTACCGATGCAAATATATTGCAGAGAGAATTATACATTTGCTCCCCGCTTGGAAAAAATCCGTTTCACGGAAAGCTAGAAATTTTATGCAAAGTATTCTTCTCTGTGAACGCTATCCGTAGAAAAAAAGAAAAAAAATAATAATTAGGCTTTTAGAAGCAAAAATACAGGAAGGGAAAGGGGGATGATATTGTAAGAGTGGACACATTAACTATATGATAAGGAATAATGAACTGAACGTTATGCTACTTTTACACAAAAGAAAAGGATGACAGATATATATTAAGGGCTTGTGGAGGTGATTAGAATGTTGATTTTATACTGTGTTAATGTGTGCTTTGTTCGACACCAGAGGTAGGGATATCTATAATTGTATAATTACTTAATTATTTACGAAACTGAAAACAGACTACAAAGCCCACGAAGGCAATAGAATGTTCGAGAGCATTTTTCGATGTCGACGGCCTCAGACAAAGAACTTCAGTTTCACACGACTTAGAAAGGGATAGGCCTTTCCAACTGACTGATAAGCATCTACAATTATACCGCGACTTCCGCTGTATATTGTCAGCGTTGCACAGACACCTAAAAGTCTGAAAATCCATCCATTTACTTTTGTATATCTATAGCAGTGTATATTGTGTTAATGTAAGGATATACTTCGGCGGTAGGATTGCTTTCTCAAAGGGTGCACTTCCTAATGGATAGATCTGACGGTCCGACGGGATACGAAGGGCGGGAGTATAGACACATCGGTTAAGTGCCGACGCTATATAGAGTGTTAACGCCGGAGGCTTCGAGCATGCGTAGTGCTGAGGAGGGGAAGAGCGCGAGGCTCTTAGGAGGAACTAGTTAGTTAGTCTGATTTCGTCTAGTGGAGAGCGTAGTTCTCCGGTAAGGAGACGGGAAGCGTTTTCCTTCTTGTTGAGCAAGCGGGCGCTCCGAGTATACGGAGGTCCGAGGCTCTGAATGATGTTAACCAGCGCACTATCTTTGCGGAGATAGGGGTTTTTTTCAGCGGCACAGGTCCCGGTCAGGGAATCCCGCTTGCGTTAGAGATATTTATCCACTACAAGATAATTTATAGTACTTACGAAGACTAAGTTCGCAACGGAGTTGAAGCCCGAGTTAGAAAAGTAGTAAAATTCTCATAGACACAGATCTACCTAATGGTAGGCAGATTCTCTCTGGAACGACAACGTCTAAACCTAGAAAATAGACATTTTTCTTCAAGAATTATTCTCCTAGACTTCTAATCCCAATAACCATCAGATCTAGAACTTAGTATAACCTGATTCAGGAGGAGGATTAATCCACCGCCGTCAGAACCCAACTGTCATTCAGTAAATGTTTTTTTGTGTTGGTAAATCCTCTCGAGATTCTTCTATTGTAGTAGTGATCATTATTCTGCTCGTTCAGCCGTTTCTGTCAGCCTTCCTGATTCACAGATATTATATCAAA
The DNA here is from genome assembly GCA_039090855.1 of Macrothele yani. NCBI lineage: Eukaryota > Metazoa > Arthropoda > Arachnida > Araneae > Macrothelidae > Macrothele > Macrothele yani. The sequence continues at coordinate 97,410,327 of CM077009.1, read as the reverse complement.
TTGGGGAAGGCTTCGTTTGTTCGCCCAAGCAGAGTTCAGGGAGTGTTTCAGATAAACAGAAATGCTTCCTTGTGACTGTGAGAAGCACTTATAGAGAGGACGCCACCGAGTCATAAGTAGGAGGCAAGCGACCAGTACTTTCACAGCAAGCGACCAGTACTTTCGCTTTCACAGATATATATATATATATATATATATATATATATATATATATTCTATAAAGAAGATACCTAAGCAAAAAAATACACATATAATTTTGACTCACACCTAGTACAACATAGAAAAGGTTATGTATCTACCTGTGTGAGTAAAAGGAGAAAAGATAAAAAAATAAAATAAAACAACTGAATGTAGAAGGTGTCGAGAATACTGAGCCTTGGCTTTATCAAGGAGCAGCAAAAACTCTGCATTTTCTCACTTCCACAAAGACCTAGTTGGAAATGGGTTTCTGCAAGGCCATAGATGCAAGTAACATTCCCACCTAAAATAGTTTAAAAAATATATATATGTCATGTCCTCCGTAGAGTTGCATGACCTAGCACTAGTTAACAATTTCGCTTGCATCCATTAACCTTCCTGGCCCGACCCATGCTCTTCATCTGTTACTATTAAACAGAGAGAAGAAGATTAAAGAGAACTCAAGCTGTGAGAGTGACATAATAATTAGAAATGATTTTCAGCCATAACGAAATGCCAAGTTCGTTTGAGAGAGAATTTAAACCTGAAAATCAATGCAAAAGTAATCCAAATTTTTACATTGCAATTAAAAAAGGAAATATTAATTTTTAACGAACAGATTTTTTGAAAGAAAACTTGAGTCTAAAACCCCCTACTCTACAACTTATGACAGCACGAAAACGAGAATAAGTTAAAGATAATAATTAACTAAAGAAAACTTTGTGAAAGTTATATACCTTAAACAGTTAGTTGCAATATGTACAGAGTATTTCAGCAGTGCTTTAAGTGCATAATTAATTAGTTATTAAGAACTTAACTACTTTGAAAAAACAGCGCATAGACAGTGCATAGAAAAGGAACAAGCTTAGCCATCTTCTGTTCCTAGGTACCCCAAAAGACGCTCAAAGTTACAAAGAAAAGAAAGAGTTAAAACCCGCAAAAATGTTAACAGACAAACCAATGCCTAAAAGCTGAAAAGCTAAAAAACGACAGAGAAAAAGTACATGAAGTACAAACATTGAACTTATAAAACCTAGAACCCAAAAACAAGGAAGAGAGCTTACCTCTTGTGTGACAAAAACTTTTCTCCTCACAAGAGAAGAACATGGCTGACCCTCTTCCGCCACTCCTTAGACGCTGGGGGGCAGTGGGGTGGGGCTGATGGCCTCCTCATACAGCAAGAAACCAACGCGCGGAGATTTTAACCAGAGAAAAAAAAAATATATAAACTTAAGACTGTGGATCTGTATGATCAGAAAGAGCAGAATTAACTCTCCAGAATACATGAGAAATATTATAAAATACACGAGCAGTGTATTTAATAATCTTTGCATGTATTAAATCACCTTAGTGAGCTTCTATAGATTAATCAGAATCTTATTAATTTTAATGTTGGTTTTACTATTTTTAGTATAGCTATCCTAGTGATGAATAACTAGTTTTCTTTTTTTATTTGTTTTTATTTTCTTTATAAACAGATTTTAAGCTTTTTTTGTGATTTTGTTTATATTATTAAATTTTTTGTTTTAATAGGACCGTCATATCCATAGCACTAAGGTTCCTTTAGGTAGTTAATAGGCATCCTCTAACCAACTTCCTTACGGCTTTGATTGGTCAGAATCATATTATTAACTGTGTAGAAAATTAAAGCAGATCTGCCAACCTTACTCTATTATTCAGAATAATTTTTCTTAAAGTTTTTTTGATGAAAGAAGAAGGAATTTCGTTCTCTAGAAAACTTTCTAATAGTATATTAATGTGGTAATTGAAGTCCAAATTGTTGCTGCTAATCACTACCTTTAAAGAGCTGTATGCAGAATTTAAACTTAACCAATTTGTTGATGTAGGAACTTGGAACTCTTATCTCAATTGCTGCATAAAAAATAACCATATCTTATATAACAATACTCTCTATAAGCAAGTGAACGGTATTCCCATGGGAACATCAACGTCCACGAATATCGCTAATCTATTCCTGTTCTTTAAGGAATATAAATTCATTAAAAATCACCCCACCTGCTCAGATAACTACCTTTACACTTTTAGATATATTGATGATCTGCTGTGTATCAATAATTCAGAAGTTATAGAGAGTGATTTTGATAATATCTATCCTAGCTCTCTTAACTTATGTAAAACCAACCACAGTAATCAGGAACTTGAGTTCCTAGACTTAAGCATTAAGCTCAACAGAGGTAACCCATCTATTAGCCTCTTTGATAAAAGAGTTAATTTTCCTTTCAAAGTAATTAAATATCTACACTGGAATAATAACATTTCAACCAAAGTAATTGAGAATGTACTAATTTCTCAGGTCCTAAGAATTTCAAGAATTTGCAGCAACAATTTGGACTTCAATTACCACATTAATATACTATTAGAAAGTTTTCTAGAGAACGAAATTCCTTCTTCTTTCATCAAAAGAACTTTAAGAAAAATTATTCTGAATAATAGAGTAAGGTTGGCAGATCTGCTTTAATTTTCTACACAGTTAATAATATGATTCTGACCAATCAAAGCCGTAAGGAAGTTGGTTAGAGGATGCCTATTAACTACCTAAAGGAACCTTAGTGCTATGGATATGACGGTCCTATTAAAACAAAAAATTAAATAATATAAACAAAATCACAAAAAAGCTTAAAAATCTGTTTATAAAAGAAAATAAAAACAAATAAAAAAGAAAACTAGTTATTCATCACTAGGATAGCTATACTAAAAATAGTAAAACCAACATTAAAATTAATAAGATTCTGATTAATCTATAGAAGCTCACTAAGGTGATTTAATACATGCAAAGATTATTAAATACACTGCTCGTGTATTTTATAATATTTCTCATGTATTCTGGAGAGTTAATTCTGCTCTTTCTGATCATACAGATCCACAGTCTTAAGTTTATATATATATTTTTTTTTCTCTGGTTAAAATCTCCGCGCGTTGGTTTCTTGCTGTATGAGGAGGCCATCACCCCCACCCCCACTGCCCCCCAGCGTCTAAGGAGTGGCGGAAGAGGTCAGCCATGTTCTTCTCTTGTGAGGAGAAAAGTTTTTGTCACACAAGAGGTAAGCTCTCTTCCTTGTTTTTGGGTTCTAGGTTTTATAAGTTCAATGTTTGTACTTCATGTACTTTTTCTCTGTCGTTTTTAGCTTTTCAGCTTTTAGGCATTGGTTTGTCTGTTAACATTTTTGCGGGTTTTAACTCTTTCTTTTCTTTGTAACTTTGAGCGTCTTTTGGGGTACCTAGGAACAGAAGATGGCTAAGCTTGTTCCTTTTCTATGCACTGTCTATGCGCTGTTTTTTCAAAGTAGTTAAGTTCTTAATAACTAATTAATTATGCACTTAAAGCACTGCTGAAATACTTTGTACATATTGCAACTAACTGTTTAAGGTATATAACTTTCACAAAGTTTTCTTTAGTTAATTATTATCTTTAACTTATTCTCGTTTTCGTGCTGTCATAAGTTGTAGAGTAGGGGGTTTTAGACTCAAGTTTTCTTTCAAAAATCTGTTCGTTAAAAATTAATATTTCCTTTTTTAATTGCAATGTAAAAATTTGGATTTCTTTTGCATTGATTTTCAGGTTTAAATTTCTCTCAAACGAACTTGGCATTTCGTTATGGCTGAAAATCATTTCTAATTATTATGTCACTCTCACAGCTTGAATTCTCTTTAATCTTCTTCTCTCTGTTTAATAGTAACAGATGAAGAGCATGGGTCGGGCCAGGAAGGTTAATGGATGCAAGCGAAATTGTTAACTAGTGCTAGGTCATGCAACTCTACGGAGGACATGACATATATATATTTTTAAACTATTTTAGGTGGGAATGTTACTTGCATCTATGGCCTTGCAGAAACCCATTTCCAACTAGGTCTTTGTGGAAGTGAGAAAATGCAGAGTTTTTGCTGGTCCTTGATAAAGCCAAGGCTCAGTATTCTCGACACCTTCTACATTCAGTTGTTTTATTTTATTTTTTTATCTTTTCTCCTTTTACTCACACAGGTAGATACATAACCTTTTCTATGTTGTACTAGGTGTGAGTCAAAATTATATGTGTATTTTTTTGCTTAGGTATCTTCTTTATAGAATGTGAATTCTGAATTTTCAAAACTGCTGCGTTGCGCGTTTTGATTTTCAGGTTATTTTGCAACCTTCGTTTTAAATTCTAAAGTTTTTCCTTAGTCTTCAGTTTTGCTCTTAAGTATATATATATATATATATATATATATATATTTACTGCCTCTCGCGGAAAAATTCTACAATATTTGAGAGAAAAGCTGTATTCAAAATGGTCTTGGTTGTCAAAAGTACAAAAGAAAAAGAAAAAAGAAAGAGGAATTGTTTCAATCAGATTTTTAGGAGATTTATATGGTATAATATAAAAGAAACGTATAAACGAACTTCGTTTATACGTTTTTCTAGGGAATGGTTTTAAGAAACGTATAAATGTAAAAAACGTATGAACGAAATTTCAAAATTATTAAATATTATTATGAAATTTTGAATGTATCTAAAAACAGAAAAGGGGGGGGGGGGGGGGACTCGTAATTTTTGATTGCGCTGATTTATAATGTAAGACATTCATGCATAAATACCTTGTTTTGCTACATTTCTGGCCTTTTTATTGATTTTTCATTCAAATTTCATTGTAAAAACTAGGTTAATAAATTCTGCACGATAACATATCTTCAATATATGAAAAAAAAAAAACTTACCTTTGGAATAAAGGTAGCAACTTCGAATACGATTTTTTTTTAATATTAAATGCACAATTATACATCCTTTACTTATAAACGTAGCTCTTCGAAAGCAATTTGTCCACCAGTTAATTTAGCATTACTACCGAGTGAAATATTCACTACTGTTTGCTTGTTTCAATTTTTTTGAATTCAGACAAAAGGGAGAACTGTGTCATCTATTTCATGGCTGAAAAAATAAAAAAACTTTGTCCCGATTCTCTCAAAGTTTTAAATAAAGTTGTTCGTGTAAAATAATCAACGAACCGTGTATTTTTTATATTCTGAAATTCAAAATTTAACGCGTAGTCGCAAAAAGTATGTAAATGAATTACGCATAACCGAATTGAAGAGCGACGGAAACCGCAGTAAAATATCGGGACTAGGGCAGAATTACGTATAAACGTGAAATACAAATACGTATACTCTAGGTAGTGACTTTTTATTTTTTTTATTTTTTCATTTTCAAAAGATGTACCAAAAAAAAAATATATATATATTTTAGTAGGTTTGAGACTTTTGTCAAAGAATGTACTCACATACACCTGAGAGTTCTGGGTCATCGTTGTTGCTTTTTTAAGAAAAGGATTTTTCTTTTCTTTTATTCGCTCCTTGCCTTTCCTGTAGTTACAATGAATGAACTACACCGTTTTGGTTGCACAAAGCAGCTGCAGATGTCTGCTAGTATTGTGAAGACTTGGGCCAGAAAAACGCAAGAAATACAGCAACCGTTTCTTGTCCTTAGGTAGTCTGTGAAGCTTCGGTTGCAGGGATAAAAGAAAAAAAAAAAAAAAGTTGCCTCTTTCACAATCCAATTACCTGCTTCGGTCAGTGTTTCCAACTGTTTCCCGCACGCAATTCAGGTTTACTTTCTTCCTGCACGTGTTGGTCGTTTGGTCTTTGTTCGAGAGGAAGTCACGACCATAAGCAAAGGCCTTCTGTCTTCCACATATGTGAGAGGTGGTAAGAAGGTAACTAACTTGCTTAGCGTTGAATATATCGGCAGCGCATCTGCCTTCTTCCTAATTCGCTGTATGACGATCGCTTCATCGATGGAAAAAATAATCGATATCTTACCGATACCAAAAATATCCTCTTAAGCGAATGACGATCACTCAATCGAACAATGAAGTTCTCAACATTAAAACAAAAGTAAAAAAACTATGAAAACAGTTCGGAATTTTAAAATCCTGCGCGGTTTAAAAAGTTGTTTTTACGAATACGATCAAAGTGCGGTATCTTCAAAGTGTGAAAGGGAAATTGCTCACGTTTAATTCCTTAATATGCAAAAATATTTTGCTAAATAACTAAATCTAAAAGGAACAATTTCCGAAATGTTCCTCAAAATGGGAACCCGAAAATCCATCATGAAAATTCGAGTAATTTTAGAAAAAAATCAAAACGAGATATGTTAAATTTTCGCTTTCGGTTAATAATATCCTATAGCTCGTTTGATGATTTTTTTTTCGGCGTAATCGATATCTTATCGATGTACGAAATCTGCTGCTAAGTGATTAACTAACAAAATGAGCCAATTTTCATTAATTTCTGAAAAGAAAATAATATGATCATTCAATCGAACAATGAAGTTGTCAACATTAAAAAAATTAAAAAATATAAAAACAGTTGAGAATTTTAAAAACCTACACTGAGTAAAACGTTTTGTTAATTCAGCAAAAAAACTGTTGAATCAACCAAAAAATTCTGTCGATATTCAGTCAACAAAAATGTTTTTGAATTTACAAATATGATTTGCTGAAAGGTATTGTTGATTCAACAAAATTTGTTGTTATCATGACAAAACGTTTTTTTCATTTACCAAAATGCCTAGGTCGGTTTTGGGGAATTTGTTTGATCCAACAATATGTATTGTTATCGTGATAAAACGTTTATTTAGTTGAATTGACGAAATATAGCCAACGAAATAATTTTGTGTTGCCAACAAAACAATTCCCATGGAGTTTGGCTAAAGCAACAAAATAAATTGACGAAGCAGCTCAACAAAACTATTTTGTTGTTTCAAACATGCCTCTTTACGCTTTCCAACCGTAGGTTGAAGAAGCGTATATGCTCCAGCTTTTTCTGTCAGTCCGTCCGTTCGCCTGTCCGCACGATAACTCGCGTAAAAAGGGTTCGATTTCGATGAAATTTTAGCATGTGGTAGGGGACCACATGGGGACGAACCCTGTTGAAAATGGGACAAATGGGGTCAAAGGTCAGGACATAGGAGCGGGATCCGTTCCATTGCCCTTATGCGTCATAACTTGAGTAAATGTGGTTCGATTTCAATGAAATTTTAGTTTGTGGTAGACAACCACCTGGGAACCAACCCTATTGAAAATGGGTGAAGTGGGATCAAAGGTCAGGACATAGGCGCGAGATGCATTCCATCACATCTTATTAAAGGAGCAATTCTTGTATAAATGTAAATTTTATTTTAAAAAATGGCTCTAAGTATTTTGATGAAAGTGATTAACCTACCGGTTCCTGGTACTAGAAATCGATTTCGCTTGATCTCGACTTTGGAAAAATTCGTTTAGTGAGTTAAATAACCACCCCGAGTTACCACATTTTAGTGTCATGGTGTCGTCCCATTAATGTTTCCCATTCTTAGAAATCTTATGACGTCACACTCTCGCGATCGACTCGTGATTGAGATGTTGGCGCGCGGTCACGCCATCTGCATAATTACGTCACGCGCTGTGTTCATATTACGCATTACTTCTACACTGGTGTGCAAAATTAAGGACAAAGAGGAGAAATTAGCATAACAGCCGAACGAGCAGGCAGAACGGACCGAAAGACTACTCAGGAGATAGACTAGGGTCCGGTACGGTAGGGCATGCGCATATATGCAGCATGACGTAGGGGGAGGGGAGTGTCGAAAGGGTATAAAGAACAAGGGCGGTGTACGCTCAGCAATTCGATGAAAGTTATTGCACGGTGTACATCGGTTTGAACGACGTCGAGTTGCTGCCACCGTGTGATATGGCCAACAGGCAATCCAGTAGACGACATCTGGATTACTTTACCCGAGGTCGCGTCATTGGGAAGTTGGAAGAAGGTTGAAGTGTGACTAGTGTGGCCGAGGAGTTCGGGATCGCTCACAGCATCGTTTCACGAGCTTAGAGAGCATTTCAAACGACAGAAACAGCTACCCGAGAGTCTAACAGTGGTCGTCCACGAGCATCCACGGCGGCGGACGACCGGTATATTGTCCTATAGGCGATAAGAAACAGACGGCATACAGCGGGAGAAATCGCAAGGCACATGCAACAGACAACTGACAGCTGGAAGTCCGTTATCGCGTTTTACATTGGCCAGGAGGCTGCATAAAGGTGGTCTATTTGCACGACGGCCAGTACGGTGTGTGCCATTAACGCCTACTCATCGGATACGGCGGTTTCTGTGGTGCCAGGAACACAAGAACTGGACACATCAGCAATGGGGTCGAGTTCTCTTTACGAATGAGAGCCGATTTAGTCTGACGAGCGATTCTGGACGTATACACATCTGGAGAGAGCAGGGAACACGCAATCACACCTCCAACATTATCGAAAGGGACCGGTTTGGAGGTGGCGGAGTTCTCGTTTGGGGCGGTATCATGCTTGGTAGCCGTACTGACCTCCACATCTTCCAAGGAGGTTCAGTCACTGGTGTCCGCTATTGTACCATGGTTGTCCTGCCTCACGTGCGTCTGTTTAGAGGTGCTGTGGGTCCTGAATTACTCTTCATGGACGACAACGCTGCATCTCATCGTACAGTGGCTGTCGCAGAGCTGTTGGAGAGTGAAAATATTGAACGCATGGATTGGCCCGCAAGGTCCCCGGACCTAAATCCAATCAAACACGTGTGGGACCTTCTCGGGAGACGCTTGGCAGCACGTCACCAGCTGCGAGCAACGATTCCGCAGCTGCGATTGGCGCTACAAGAGAAATGGGCCGCGATGCCTTAACAGCTCTTTGACAACCTCGTCCTCAGCATGGACAGATGTAAATTCTGCAACGCAGTCAGGGGTGATCATATCCCTTACTAACGACTGGATGTTTCTTGGCAGCCGCCTGTCACATGGACGTTTCTGTCTTCTGTCTAGTTGTGCTCGAAGCTACCTTTTCTATAAAGTGCCTTTGTATTCTTTGGATTCCTTGTTTGGACGGTTTCGCTCACTTGTCCCATATTCTTACATCTTGGGGATCTTATGGTATGATTTGAGTCGATGTGGAGCACTTCTGCACGACGTTACATTCGAAAAACCTTCTCGTCCTTAAGTTTTGCACGCCGCCAGTGTATTTTCTTCTAGAACCAAAAGTGAGTTGTACCAGTTGCTTGGAGTTGATGCGTAGTACAGTATAAACAGCGGAACGCTGATTTCGCATGTTTTTTCCTTCAAAATTTAAACTTAATACAGCATTTTTGTTGTTACATGTTTGAATAGTCACTTGATGACAAGCGTATCTGTTGTGCTAAAGTAGGATTAGTTCATTGTTATTAATTACTATTAACAGAGTGTCACGTGGATGGTAAAACAATATAAAAAATGTGGCTGGTCGACCCCCTACGAAACGTGCATGTTTCAACTTTAATAAGAAGAATAAGAAGAATACGGCGCTGTTCAAACAAGAACAAGCGGAAGAAGTAAATATGGAACAGCTTGGACATTTAAGAGCCGGTGGTTTCCGATCACATTCCAGTTTCGAAACACATGACCTTCCATTGGAAGAAGATCAGCCTACAGAAAGACCATTCCGAGCAGCTAAGGCGAGGAGCATGGAAATAATGTCCGATGTTATTATGACCCTCAATGAATCGATATCGGAAAAAAACCTCGATCACATGCTAGGAATAAATAGACAACGATGAAGAACCTATGTTACAATGGGGTTCGATGAAGAACCCCATCTTAACATTTATTGTATGGTGTTTCATGTTCGGAAATAATAAAAACAATTTTAAAAATTTCTTACTCTAACACAAATATAAAATTACCATTCATCTTTGTTTTGATGTTTATTCTAAATTAATTTGTCTCTAATTCGTCTATCATTATTAATCTTGATGGTTTAGACTTAGCATTACATTACTTGGAAATAACATATCAAAATATAAATTTTTTTGTGCCATCACTCCCCCCTTTACCCGAGCGATGCTCGGTGTTCATGATATTTGCCCTTATGCGTCATAACTTGAGCAAAAATGGTTCGATTTCGATGATATTTTAGTATGCGGTATGGGACCATCTGGGAACGAACCGTATTGAAAATGGGTGAAATGGGGTCAAAGTTCAGGACATAGGATCGGGATCCATCCCATTGCTCTTATGCGTTATAACTTACGTAAAAATGCTTCGATTGCGACAAAACTTTTCATGTTGTTCCGGAAGTATACTTTACCGGTTCGTTGAATATCATCGAAATGGGGCCAGAGGAGCAAAATTTATTCTACAGCCATTATCCTCATAACTTGAGTAATAAGTTCAGTATTGATTTCTGGTATGTTGGAAAGCGTATTATAATCAATGCATTGCATGATTTTACTAACTTGTTTTCTCAGTGATACGAGTTTTTAGAAGATGTTTATGCGAGCACGATCAAAAAACCGTGTCTTGAGAGTTTGAGAAGTAATTCACGTTTTAATTCCTTATTATGCAAAAACATCCTGAGTAGCTGAATCGAAATGGAACAATTTCAAAGGTGTTCCGCAAAAAATGAAGACTCGAAAATCCATCATGAATATTCGAGTGATTTTTGTAAAAATCAAAATGACATATGAGAAAAGTTTAATTTTCGTTTTCTGCTAAAGTTCCTATATAAATCATCTGATGATTGTTTCGGTGTAAGAGATATCTTATCGTTGTACGAAATATGCTGCTGAGTAGTTGACTAACTATATAAATGGACCAATTTTCACTCATTTCTAAACGAGAATCTGAAAATTTTCCCGTATGATCAAATTGAGGTTCCTTCAAATCAAATTTATAGCGGCTCTCTTTTAATATTCTATATTTCGATATCTGGTTGGATGACGGCGTTTTCAATTAAAACAGTATTCCCACTTCCTACTGAAACTGGAAAACAGGGGTAACCTAAAACCCTTAGGGAATTTGAAAATGCTTCCAAAAATCTGGGAAAACTCAGAGAAATATGATCTGTTTTTTTTTTTTTTTTTTTTTTGTAAAAATAAGAGAATTGAAAATTCAGATTTTTTATTTTGCCAAAAAAACTTCCTTTTTTTTTTTAGATTTCTAGCCTTTGTTTGTCTAGAATTTGATATATCTGACTTTCAGCATATTACGTAACTTCTTAATTCCCTAAAAAATTATCAAAACTGAATTTTTGAAATTGCCCGTTATTAAGTTTTTTTTATTTGATTTCTGCAAACAGTTTGGCTTCATTTCTTTTAGCATGGAACATTTAGGCTGAATCAGTGATGTATTCAGACATCTGGGATGTGCTTAGCCCTCCTCCTCCGTAGGTTTTTGAGTGATCTGCCCTTATATTTAGTCTAATTACTTTCGTTTACAGCTGAATATTTGGAGAAATTAATTAAAAATGAAAAGAAAATGAGGGAAAATATTCCAATAATTAAAAAAAAATGCATCCCCTTCAATCTGAAATTTATATCATCCTTCAGTAAAACATTAAACTGCTTCCAATGAAACAAAATATTTGCTACCTAATTTTTAACAATAGCAAATTATCAAAAATTGTTCCCATAAAAAGTTTTTGTTTTCCTCTTGGTAGGTGGTTTACCCTCCGTGACAGAAAAAAATAAAAAAATAAAAGCGAGGCACCTCAAACTGGCATCCAAGCGTTTAGTTAGTTTGTTTGTTTTTTACTACTATGTGCTAATTTAAATAATCTAAAAAAGCTGAAACCAAGTGGAAGGGTAATGATTTACACCATCCGTTTTTAGGTAACACTGTAATGGTTCCTTAATAATCAGAAACACGCTTGTAGTAAGGCGAAGACATTTTCACCACTCCTAACGTTGTTTTTTTTTTTTTTTGGGGGGGGGGGGGGGGGTGATTATTCCACACACAGCGTTATCTTACAAGCATCCTCAGTATTTTACTCCACCCCATGGAGAAATCCCTGGTGCACTGCTGAATTAAAGTAAAGGTACAACATTTAAATGATCAGTCAACAAGTTTCAGCCCCCGCAAAATTTGTAATTGCCCCCCTTCCCCACAGAGAAAACTCTCTGAATGGAACGCTGGGCTCAATGGCCTGATAAAACTCCTGCTTGGTCGTCACCCTGTTCTGAATCGAAAAAAACATGACAAAATGGAAGAGAATTCGGGAGGCCACATGAAAAAGAAGAGTAAAAATGCATGTGTTTATTATAAATATCGATTATTTAAGAAAGGTTTTGAATACTAAAACTTAGCAAAGGCAAAAGAAATGATACAGTTAACTTGATTTCTATATTATAAAGAAGACCGAAGCGAATATATTTGTTAGTACTCTTTAAAAATTTCAATTGTATAATTTATCATTGCATACCTCATAGCAGATTTGAGAATTCAAAATCCATGTATACCCGAGGTACCCGGATATTCATTTCGCATTTCGAAAATGCATTTTTTTTTTTTTTTTGTCCCCATTTTAGAATTTCCTTTGTAAACAATGTCTCGTCGGCCATTAAAAAGAGCTGCGGTGGCCAACGGGTTGAAGATCCCTTCTTTAGAACAAATCTTGCGTTGTTTGTAATAAACGGTGGAACGCGTGATGAACGACTGAAACGGGTCGGACCAGGCCCCCAAACTTTGGCTCCAGGCCCCCAAACTTCGGCTCCAGGCCAAACTTTCCGAATTAAGGCCCTTGCAGGCCCCTACCCTAGTGCGTTCTGGGGAGCTCTTGGAGAAACAATCTTTTTTTTTTACCTGTTAAGGTGGTTCCACTTAAAATCACTTCCTTATGTTTCCAATGGTAAAACTTCTTTACATATTTTCCTCGCAATTAATGTATTCCCAAGGCTGGAAATTTGCACATCGATAAAACTAACTTTAAGTTATATCATGGGATACTTAATAGTTGCTAAAACATAACCACAACTAGATGAAAGCTCGTCAATAACGACGGGGGTAAATAAAATTTATGATACAGAAATTATTTACATTTATTTATTGAGTTCCACGTCAATATAATATATGGCGACGTTGGCTCGCAGCTTTCTGAAAATTTCCCGTGCCGTCGGTTATGGAATTTGATACGAAGTGCTGTCTGTTTGTTATGTGTTTTGTAAAACCTTTAGTCCCTATTTCGTCAACACTTCCTCGTACACAACGTTTTTCGTATACATTAACTGTGAACCCTGTAACAATTTCCCCTGTTCTTTTCCGTGAACTATTTTTATCTTGACGTCGTCAGATCGTCGGATTCTTAACGTTGCCACATGCAGATGGCTAAACACCGGTTCAGGCAGTGAACCAAAATTCCTGATGTAAAGTTTTTCGTAGCCGCTCCAGTGGCGCAGTGGTCTAAGCGATGGCCTCTAATCATTCGTCCGAAAGGAGTCCGGGTTCGAATCCTGATGAGGCATGGATGTTGTGTTTGTCTTACGGCACGGCTTTCTCCCTTCCCTGGAACCAGTGACCCTAAATTAGAGACGGGAGACTGCTTATATAGCCCACTGAGTTGCTCACGGTGGTCGTTAAAACTCCAAGCAAAAAAAAAAAATGTTTTCGTATCTCTAGAGTTTACCGTGTGACGTTAACGCATTTCTGGCGTCATGTGAGAATAATTTGGATTAGATGACGTCACACCGGCAGCTGTGTTCTTTTTTTTTTTTTTTGCTATGACAACACAGCATAGTGGTATACGCGTGGACTGTGCACGTGTAGGTGATAACGTCACCTACACGAAAATGTAAGCGTGATGTCACAAACATTTGTTTCCCGGTTGTTGCTATGGCGACTTAAAAAGTGGCACATAGGAGGAGGAGGGCTCTAGCAGATTATATTAAAAATCAATCATTTTTCTTTGAGTAATGTTCAGACCTGTTAATAGATGGCGCGACCTGTACGTTGATGACGTCATAGACAAACAAATGTTAGATTGCTTAATCATGGTTATGTATTAGCAAGTATTAAGTATCCCATGCTATATCTTAAAGTTAGTTTTATCGATGTACAAATTTTTATGCTTGGGAATTCATTAATTGCGAAGAAATACTGTATGTAAAGAAGTTTTACCATTGGAAGCATAAGGCAGAGATTTTAGGTGGAGCCACCTTAAGCAAAGAATTCACGTGTTTGACTATAACAATTTTGTGAATTTTCTATTACATCAGAAAATGAAAATCCGTGCAATTTCCGTGGGGACTGTCTTCTGTGTATTTTTCTTTTTTCTTTTTAAAGAACCGTGTTCTGTAAGGCATAATGATCATTTTGTCAATGAAAAAGAAAGTAATCGATATTTTTCCAGAATTAAAACACTTTATTTGGTGACTGAGGATCATTTTTCGAACAATTCTGATGAGTTGCAGGAAGTTTGGAACTTTCTTATGAATTTTAGATGGCTTTCAGAAGTAAAAATGCGAGTAATTTCCGTTGAATCGGAGTGCGATGTCTCGAAGATCCTTTTCGACTATCATTTTCGGGAGTTTGTACGCTAAGTGTGTGGTTGAATAATGATCTTTCCGATGAAAAATTGATATGTAAAATATTCTACAACGATGAATGACGAGTAGTAGCCCAACGCTCCAGGAGTTTGGCTGCAGACACAATGAAGCGTGAATGTTTTTTTGGGTTTTACGACACTAATTCTCTCCCATCCCTGAGACTAGTATAACCCTAAATTAGGGACGGACGCTTACCCTAGTATTTAGATACTCATGCTCCCCGTTAAAAAAAAAAAAAAAAAGCATGATTGATTATTATTAAATTGAGCCAACAGCCTTGCATTTTCTATTGCTTTGAAAAACAAGATTTTTTTTTAAATACACTGGAGACCCAATTAGTTATGAACACTTAATATTTTTCGTTCATAAATTATTGGCAATACATGGTGTGTCATTCCTCTGCTTTTTGCACGGAGATGTTCCTAAACAGTTTGTCGTTTTCTGTTAGAACGTTATATAGGTCGCTAGTGATGTGAGTTTTCTTAGTCTTCCCTCTTTCCCACACTTAAGATAGTTCTTGTTTTAGCTTCCACTGTGCTTTCGCTCGTAAACAAAGAATTCAAAGCGAGCCGATTGTAACAGTGATTTGGTAACTGCAAACGCAAAAGCCATTTGCCAGTGGGGAAATTGAACTCGCATCCTTCTACCCCGGAGCCGAATGTTTTCCCAATTAAGCTACGCCGAGGGAGTTTGTCGCTGCAACTTGGCGGTCTTGACATGCGCGTAAGCTCTGAGCTAGACACGTCACAACTGTTACAAGCGAGACGACAACTCGCCCTTCTGTTACTGCTCCGTGTTCTCCTGTGATTTGGTCACTGTTACAAATAAGACGGTGACTCGCCGTTCCATTACTGCCCTGTGTTTTTCTATGATTTTGTCACTGTTACAAGTAAAACGGTGAATCGCCGTTCTGTTACTGCTCCGTGTTTTTCTATGATTCTTTCACTCTTACAAGTAAGACGGTGACTCGCCGTTCCGTTACTGCTCCGTGTTTTTCTTTGATTTTGTCACTGTTACAAGTAAGACGGTGAATTGCCATTCTGTTACTGCTACGTATTTTTCTATGATTTTGTCACTGTTACAAGTACAATGGTGACTCGCCGTTCCGTTACTGCTCCGTGTTTTTCTTTGATTTTGTCACTGTTACAAGTACAATGGTGACTCGCCGTTCCGCTCCTGCTCCGTGTTTTTCTTTGATTTTGTCACTGTTACAAGTACAATGGTGACTCGCTGTTCCGTTACTGCTCCGTATTTTTCTTTGATTTTGTCACTGTTACAAGTACAATGGTGACTCGCTGTTCCGTTACTGCTCCGTATTTTTCTTTGATTTTGTCACTGTTACAAGTACAATGGTGACTCGCTGTTCCGTTACTGCTCCGTGTTTTTCTTTGATTTTGTCACTGTTACAAGTAAGACGGTGACTCGCTGTTCCGTTACTGCTCCGTGTTTTTCTTTGATTTTGTCACTGTTAGAAGTACAATGGTGACTCGCCGTTCCGTTACTGCTCCGTGTTTTTCTTTGATTTTGTCACTGTTACAAGTACAATGGTGACTCGCCGTTCCGTTGCTGCTCCGTGTTTTTCTTTGATTTTGTCACTGTTACAAGTAAGACGGTGAATCGCCGTTCTGTTACTGCTCCGTGTTCGTATTTGATTTCGTCACTGTTACAAGTAAGACGGTGATTCGCCGTTCCGTTACTGCTCCGTGTTTTTCTTTGATTTCGTCACTGTTACAAGTAAGACGGTGAATCGCCGTTCTGTTACTGCTCCGTGTTTTTCTTTGATTTCGTCACTGTTTCAAGTAAGACGGTGACTCGCCGTTCCGTTACTGCTCCGTGTGTTTCTATTATTTTGTGACTCTTACAAGTAAGATGGTGAATTGTGAATCGCTGTTCAGTTACTCCTCAGTGTTTTTCTTTGATTTTGTCACTGTTACAAGCAAGACGGTGAATTGCCGTTTCATTACTGCTCCGTGTGTTTCTATGATTTTATCACTCTTACAAGTAAGACGGTGACTCGCCGTTCCGTTACTGCTCCGTGTTTTTCTTTGATTTTGTCACTGTTACAAGTACAATAGAGACTCGCCGTTCCGTTACTGCTCCGTGTTTTTCTTTGATTTTGTCACTGTTACAAGTACAATAGAGACTTGCCGTTCCGATACTGCTCCGTGTTTTTCTTTGATTTTGTCACTGTTACAAGTACAATGGTGACTCGCTGTTCCGTTACTGCTCCGTATTTTTCTTTGATTTTGTCACTGTTACAAGTACAATGGTGACTCACCGTTCCGTTGCTGCTCCGTGTTTTTCTTTGATTTTGTCACTGCTACAAGTAAGACGGTGAATCGCCGTTCTGTTACTGCTCCGTGTTGTTCTTTGATTTTGTCACTTTTACAAGTAAGACGGTGACTCGCCGTTCCGTTACTGCTCCGTGTTTTTCTTTAATTCTTTCACTGTTACAAGTAAGACGGTGAACCGCCGTTCTGTTATTGCTCCGTGTTTTTCTTTAATTCTTTCACTGTTACAAGTAAGACGGTGAATCGCCGTTCTGTTATTGCTCCGTATTTTTCTTTGATTTTGTCACTGTTACAAGTAAGACGGTGACTCACCGTTCTGTTACTGCTCCGTGTTTTTCTTTAATTCTTTCACTGTTACAAGTAAGACGGTGAATCGCCGTTCTGTTATTGCTCCGTATTTTTCTTTGATTTTGTCACTGTTACAAGTAAGACGGT
The DNA here is from genome assembly GCA_039090855.1 of Macrothele yani. Taxonomy (NCBI): domain Eukaryota; kingdom Metazoa; phylum Arthropoda; class Arachnida; order Araneae; family Macrothelidae; genus Macrothele; species Macrothele yani. The sequence continues at coordinate 97,393,069 of CM077009.1, read as the reverse complement.
GACTCGCCGTTCCGTTACTGCTCCGTGTTTTTCTTTGATTTTGTCACTGTTACAAGTACAATAGAGACTCGCCGTTCCGTTACTGCTCCGTGTTTTTCTTTGATTTTGTCATTGTTACAAGTACAATAGAGACTCGTTGTTCCGTTACTGCTCCGTATTTTTCTTTGATTTTGTCACTGTTACAAGTACAATGGTGACTCGCTGTTCCGTTACTGCTCCGTGTTTTTCTTTGATTTTGTCACTGTTACAAGTACAATGGTGACTCGCTGTTCCGTTACTGCTCCGTATTTTTCTTTGATTTTGTAACTGTTGCAAGTACAATGGTGACTCGCCGTTCCGTTACTGCTCCGTGTTTTTTTTATTTTGTCACTGTTACAAGTAAGACGGTGACTCGCTGTTCCGTTACTGCTCCGTGTTTTTCTTTGATTTTGTCACTGTTAGAAGTACAATGGTGACTCACCGTTCCGTTGCTGCTCCGTGTTTTTCTTTGATTTTGTCACTGTTACAAGTAAGACGGTGAATCGCCGTTCTGTTACTGCTCCGTGTTGTTCTTTGATTTTGTCACTTTTACAAGTAAGACGGTGACTCGCCGTTCCGTTACTGCTCCGTGTTTTTCTTTAATTCTTTCACTGTTACAAGTAAGACGGTGAACCGCCGTTCTGTTACTGCTCCGTGCTTTTCTTTAATTCTTTCACTGTTACAAGTAAGACGGTGAATCGCCGTTCTGTTATTGCTCCGTATTTTTCTTTGATTTTGTCACTGTTACAAGTAAGACGGTGACTCGCCGTTCTGTTACTGCTCCGTGTTCTTATTTGATTTTGTCACTGTTACAAGTAAGACGGTGACTCGCCGTTCTGTTACTGCTTCGTGTTCTTATTTGATTTTGTCACTGTTACAAGTAAGACGGTGATTCGCCGTTCTGTTACTGCTCCGTGTTTTTTTTATTTTTATTTTGTCACTTTTACAAGTAAGACGGTGACTCGCCGTTCCGTTACTGCTCCGTGTTTTTCTTTAATTCTTTCACTGTTACAAGTAAGACGGTGAACCGCCGTTCTGTTACTGCTCCGTGTTTTTCTTTGATTTTGTCACTTTTACAAGTAAGACGGTGACTCGCCTTTCCGTTACTGCTCCGTGTTTTTCTTTAATTCTTTCACTGTTACAAGTAAGACGGTGAACCGCCGTTCTGTTACCGCTCCGTGTTTTTCTTTGATTTCGTCACTGTTACAATTAAGTAAGACGGTGACTCGCCGTTCTGTTACTGCTCCGTGTTCGTATTTGATTTTGTCACTGTTACAAGTAAGACGGTGATTCGCCGTTCCGTTACTGCTCCGTGTTTTTCTTTGATTTCGTCACTGTTACAAGTAAGACGGTGAATCGCCGTTCTGTTACTGCTCCGTGTTTTTTTTTGATTTCGTCACTGTTTCAAGTAAGACGGTGACTCGCCGTTCCGTTACTGCTCCGTGTATTTCTATTATTTTGTGACTCTTACAAGTAAGATGGTGAATCGCTGTTCTGTTACTGCTTCGTGTTTTTCTTTGATTTTGTCACTGTTACAAGTAAGACGGTGAATTGCCGTTTCATTACTGCTCCGTGTGTTTCTACGATTTTATCACTCTTACAAGTAAGACGGTGACTCGCCGCTCTGTTACTGCTCCATGTTTTCTATAATTTTGTCAGTGTCACACGTAAGATGGTGACTCGCCGTGCCGTTGCTGCTCCATGTTTTTCTTAGATTTTGTTACTGTTATTAGACGGAAACTCGCAGTTCCGCCTTCTTTAGAGCTCCGTCACCGCTGTAAACGGCGATTTTGTCACAGTTAAAAGTCACTGTTTCTTCCCTGATACTGTCGCCGTTGTCTCATGACAACAAAATCACTGTTAAGCCAATCTCTAGTACTTACAAAAACGGCGATGTCATCAGGTGGGTTAAATGATCTCCATTAATCTTGGCTAATGGGTCTGTTCTTCCTGGGGTTTTGGAAGGGGTGTTGTTCTAGATCCGTATCTGTGATTTCCCTCACCTTTGTCACTGTGACAGCAAAATCACTGTTAAGCCCACCTCTAGTACTTACAAAAATGACGATGTTGTCAGGTGGTTTAAAGTCTCCTTTAATCATGGCTGATGGGTCTGTACTTTTCTGGGATCTTGACGGGGTGTTGTCCCAGATCCGTACGCACAATTTCTGTAGAATTGGCGTGCTATTTCCATACAAACAGATTAAAAATTTCTAACACAATGGAACTTCCGTATGGTTTTAGGAGGAGGGGTTCCGTTCAAGTTTCTGAGCAAGTAAGTAATTTAAGAAGGCGAGTAATGTTGTGTTTTACAGCACTTTCGATGCTGTAAGAACGGTGTGTCATCGCGAAATTTGGCTTCCTCTCGACCATCTCCTTCTTCCACCTACCTACTATTGACGACAGCTTTAAAAGTGATGTATAACCCGATGGGTTGTAACCTGTAGATAGCTTAGACCAAAAGTTGCCAATCCCCCTCATTAAGACCCTTGCGATTCAACGTTTCTTTCTATCTTGAGGTCGCATCTTAGGTTGCACATGCGCAGATGGACTTTGCCGTCCCGGTGGCGCAGTGGTCTAAGCACTGCCTTAGGATCATTTGTCTGATTTGGGTCCGGGTTCGAATCCCGTGAGGAATGGATGTTGTGTTTGTCTTTCGGCACTGACTGTCTTCCTTCCCTGTAGCCAGTGGCCCTAAATTAGGGATGGGCGACTGCTTATAGTCCATTGAGTTGCTTTGAAATCCCGATCGAAAAAAAAAAAAGAAAACAAAAGATAGACTTTCTTAGCCACATTATGTTGTATTGGTGATAGGGTCGTTTCGTACGTTCGTCTAAATCGGAATAGTATACAATAATAATAATAATAATAATGAAATACGGTTTTGGAATAACTAAACAGTCGAAATACTTACTGCTACCACCGCTATAGTTTATTAAATATTTCCTTTTATGACTCACATATCTTTTTTTATTGGTTTTACGATAATAACATTCATTAATCCACCTATCTAAGTATCGCTCAATGTCAGAAATTAGTAAACCTTATTGTTTGTTGTTATGATTTAATGCCGTTTACGGACTGTGGCTCGGTGGTGTCGTGACGGACACGAATAAATGCTGTGCGTTGTACGTAAATACACTGGTCTGCAAAAATTAAGGACGAAGAGGAGAAATTTGCATAACAACGGAACGAGCAGGCAGAACGGACCGGAAGACCACTCAGGAGATAGACTAGGGTCCGGTACGGTAGGGCATGCGCATATATGCAGCATGACGTAGGGAAGAGGGGGAGTGTCGGAAGGGTATAAAGCACACGGGCGGTGTACGCTCAGCAATTCGCTGAAAGCTATTGCATTGTGTACATCGGTTTGAATGACATCGAGTTGCTGCCACCGTGTGATATGGCCAACAGGCAATCCAATAGGCGACATCTGGATGACTTTACCCGAGGTCGCGTCATTGGGAAGTTGGAAGAAGGTCGAAGTGTGACTAGTGCGGCCGCGGAGTTCGGGATCGCTCACAGCATCGTTCCACGAGCTTGGAGAGAATTTCAAACGACAGGAACAGCTGTCCGAGAGTTTAGCAGTGGTCGTCCACGAGCAACCACGGCGGCGGGCGACCGGTATATTGTCCTACAGGCGAGAAGAGACAGACGGCAGACAGTGGGAGAAATCGCAACGCACGTGCAATAGACAACTGGACGTCCGTTATCGCGTTTTACCGTGGCCAGGAGGCTGCACAAAGGTGGTCTATTTGCACGACGACCAGTACGGTGTGTACCATTAACGCCTGATCATCGGAGACTGCGGTTTCTGTGGTGTCAGGAACACCTGAACTGGACACATCAGAAATGGGATCGAGTTCTCTTTACGAATGAGAGCCGATTTAGTCTGACGAGCGGTTCTGGACGTATACACATCTGGAGAGAGCAGGGAACACGCAATCACACCTCCAACATCACCGAAAGGGACCGGTTTGGGGCGGTATCATGCTTGGTAGCCGTACTGACCTCCACATCTTCCAAGGAGGTTAAGTCACTGGTGTCCTCTATTGTACCGTGGTTCTCCTGCCTCACGTGCGTCTGTTTAGAGGTGCTGTTAGTCCTGGGTTCCTCTTCATGGACGACAACGCTAGATCTCATCGTACAGTGGCTGTTGGAGAGTGAAGATATTCAACGCATGGATTTGCCCGCAAGGTCCTTTTTTTTTTTTTTTGATTGGAGGTTTAACGACCGACCACCGTGAGCAACTCAATGGGCTATAAGCAGTCGCCCGTCCCTAATTTAGGGTCACTGGTTCCAGGGAAGGGAGAGAGCCAGTGCCGTAAGACAAACACAACATCCATGCCTCACCGGGATTCGAACCCGGACCCCGTTCGGACGAATGATTAGAGGCCATCGCTTAGACCACTGCGCCGCCGGTGCGGCACAAGGTCCTTGGACCTAAATCCAATCGAACACGTGTGGGACCTTCTCGGGAGACGCTTGGCAGCACGTCACCAGCCGCCAGCAAAGATTCCGCAGCTGCGATTGGCGCTACAAGAGGAATGGGTCGCGATGCCTCAACAGCTCCTTGACAACCTCGTCATCAGCATGGACAGACGTTTTAAATCCTGCAACACAGTCAGGGATGATCATATCCCTTACTAAAAACTGGATTTTTCTTGGCAGCCGTCTGTCACATGGACGTTTCTGTCTTCTGTCCAGTTGTGCTCGAAGCTACCTTTTCAATAAAGTGTCTTTGTATCCTTTGGATTTCTTGTTTGGACGGTTTTGCTCAGTTGTCCCATATTCTTACATCTTGGGGATTTTATGGTATGATTTGAGTCGATGTGGAGCACTTCTGCACGACGTTACATTCGAAAAACCGTCTGGTCCCTAATTTTTGGACGCCAGTGTAAATGTATACTCTCGAATCAGTCGTTTTATTTCACACCTACAAAGATCTTGGCATGCGAAAGATGCATAGCTTAAATTGTCTACAAAAAGTACCAGGGTGTTGTCTCGATTATTTTATCCCCACGAATGCCTTTTGGATTTTAATTTTGGATACCAGTGTAGTTGGAGGAACATTTTCACAATGATCGAATGGCTCTCTCACTGCCCGGATTTCAACTTGATTGAGCATCTGTAGAGCGATACATTCGAGCACGAAGCCCACCACCAGCAGTTCTCGGCGCTTTACGAACGGCTGTCTTGGAAAGATGAGAGCCCCAACACCACCCGAAAGTTTCCAACACCGTGTAGAGTCCATGCCACAATGTGTTGCCACACGTTTTATGGTTGGTCTGTATAATGTATTGTCCTTTCTCTTAGTGTACTTTACACTACTTAGCGACTGAATTGTTCTGCTGGAAGAGCTGATGCATGAATATTCGTGTCCGATAAAGTGATATTAAGTTTTTTTTTTTTTTTTTTTTTTTTTTTTGGTAGTTGTACGTCCCCATAAGCATCTGAAAGTATGAGATGTCATTCGTCCCTAATTTAAGACCCCTGCTCCCAGAGAAGGAACCGAACCATTATCATACGACAAACTAACTGGTCATGTCACATCTGGGACTCGAACGTGAGGCCGTATCGGATTTAGGACGATTAGCCACAGGTCTCGCCTCTGACCACTCTGTCGCTACGGAGGCCATGTTTTCTTTTGGGTTTTTTTTTCTTTTATTGGAGGTTTAACGACCACCGTGAGCGACTCAATGGGCTATAAGCAATCGCACGTCCCTAGTTTAAGGTCACTGGCTCCAGGGAAGGGAGAGAGCCACAGTGGCGTAAGACAAACACAACGTCCATGCCTCACCGGGATTCGAACCCGGACCCCTTTCGGACGAATGATCAGATGCCATCGCTTAGACCAGGCAGCGCCATGTTTTTTTTACATCCGTACACGTATAAAAAAAATCGCCGCCCCGGTGGCGCAGTGGTCTAACAGATGGCCTCAGATCATTCGACCGAAAGCGATCCTGGTTCGAATCCCGGTGAGGCATGGATGTTGTGTTTGTCTTACGGCACTGGCTCTCTCCCTTCCCTGGAACCAGTGACCCTAAATTAGGGACGGGCGACTGCTTATAGCCCATTGAGTTGCTCACGGTGGTCGTTAAACATACAACCAAAAAAAAAAAAAAAAAAAATTCGTATATGGATGAGGCCTGACGTGCGGCTCTAGCTCTCTCCTTTCCCTGAAACCAGTGGCCCTAAATTAGGGACGGGTGACTGGTTTTAGCCGTTAGAGTTCCTCACAGTAGACAGTCAAACCTTGTAAAAAACTGAAAAATAGATTTTCTTCTTTTTTTCATTGGAAAAAACACAAAAAACAATTTCCTCGTTCAGGGACGTATTTAGAGCAGGTAAGAACCTCGTCCCAACACCTGAATTCTTTTTTCTTTTTCTTTTGGTTTTTTTTGTTTTTTTTTTTTGTTAAAAGGGAACTAAAATAATGCTTAAATTTTTTCTCCTATTTTTTTTATTAACTTTTATTTGTTCCTTATGGATTTCAAAAGCTTCCATTCACCCCCCCCCGAGAAAAAATTCTGTATACGCCCCTGGTCTAGTTAATGTTCCAAATGTCATGTTCTTACCAACAAGTTCACGCGCACAGTAATGCGTTTCACGCCACTGTAGTGTGATTTGCATAATATTAAGCATTACGTGTTTTAATAAAATTTGCATAGGACCGAATTCGCATAACATTTAGGCATTCTAATATGTATAAATCACACCGTTGCACACATTTAGTTTCGCTTGCGCAATAACAGGAGGATGAACAGATGAATTGATGCGATTGAACTGTGCGTAGTTGGGTAAGTTAGAATTTCTAGTTTTTTCGAAATGAAAAGTTTTTTTTACCCTAGCAAAAGATTTCAGCAAATCGCAAAATAAAAATTGTTGCAAATGAGAAAAACAGAAAAAACCTGGAATTGAAATCTAGTATGTCCTTCGAACAATAAATTCACTGAGAAAATGTTAAAAACCCTTAAAAAAGACTCTCAGGGAACGAGTCAAAGATGTATTCGTGAATTGAAAAACGTTGTAATAATGACTTTGTCGTATTACGGTATAATACAAAAATGCTAAAATGAAGTCATTTCTTGTGTTAGTTATTTACGCTTTCCTACCGTAGGTTGAAGAAGCATATATGCTCCAGCTTTCTCCGTCTGTCTGTCCGCACGATAACTCGCGTAAAAATGGCTTCATTTCGATGAAATTTTAGTATGTGGTAGGGGACCACCTGAGGACGAACCCTATTGAAAATGGGCAAAATGGGGTCAAAGGTCACGACATAGGAGCGGTATCCATTCCATTTCCCTTATACGTCATAACTTGCGTAAAAATTGGTCGATTTCGCTGAAATTTTAGTATGTGGTAAGGGATCACACGGGGACGAACCCTGTTGTAAATGGGCGAAATGGGGTCAAAGGTCGGGACACAGGAGAGCGATCCATTCCATTTGCCTTATACGTCATAACTTGCGTAAATATTGTTCGATTTCGATCAAATTTTAGTATGTGGTAGGGGACCACCTGGGGACGAATCTTATTGAAAATGGATGAAATGGGGTCAAAGGTCAGAACATAGGAGAGGGATCCATTCCATTCTATTGCCCTTATGCGTCATAACTTGCGTAAAAATGGTTCCATTTTGGACGAAATTTTAGTATGTGGTAGGGAGCCACTGGGAACGAACCCTGTTGAATGGGCGAAATTGGGTCAAAGGTCAGAACATGGGAGCGAGATCCATTCCATTGACTTTATGCGTCATAACTTGACTAAAAATGCTTCGATTGAGACAAAACTTTATCATGTTGTTCCGGAAATATACTTAACTGGTTCTGTTCAATATCGTCGAAATGAAATCGAAGATCAAGACACAGGGGCGAGATTTATTCCAGAGCCATTATCCTCATAACTTGAGTAATGATTTCTGGTATGTTGGAAAGCGTATAATAATCAATGCATTGCATGATTTTAATAACTTGTTTATATCCGCGCTCGCTATAAAGCGTACTAGATTAAGCGCCGGCAACGTGAGCGGTTCAAACTTAAGTTCAAAAGACATAGTAGCAGATTTTCACAAAAAAAAAAAAAAAAAAAATGAGACATTGTGTGTTCATGCATCATCATCATTATCATCATCAACCATTATCAATCCACTGCTGGATGAAGGCCTCCCCAAATTTCTTCCACAATTGTCTGTCTTGGGCCTGTCTCCTCCATGTCACTCCAGCATACTTTCGAATTTCATTCATCCATCTCCCGTGGGGTTTTCTTCTGGGTCATTTCAAGTTCCTCGGAATCCAGTCTGAAATTTCGGTTGTCCATCAGTGGTCCGTTCTTCTGGCAACATGTCCAGCCCACTGCCATTTCAGTGATTTCACTCTGGTCTTAATGTCGTCTACTCCTGTCATTTTCCTTATCCACAAGTTCTTCTTCTTATCTTTCCTGGTTACACCAAGCATGCATAGTCCATGCTTCTTTGAGTTGTCTGCAGTTTTTGTATGTGTCTTTTAGTTAAGGTCCATGTCTCTGCTCCATAGGTAAGCACTAGCAGGATGCTTTGATTAAACACCTTTCTTTTAAGACATAATGGTATAATGCTCTTAAAAATTGTACTGTTTCTTCCAGAAGCTCTCCGCCCAAGTTTTATACGTCGATTAATTTCTTCATCAATGTGACCCCTCACTTGATATCTGCTGCCCAAGATAAATGTAGGTTTCTGTTGTCCCAAGCTTTTCGCCATCAATCGATGTGTCTCCGTTTCTCGTAAAAATAAAAAATTGCTAAAGACTTGGAAAACTTAATAAAATATGGAAAAATGTAATTTAGAAAATCTAGAATCATACCGTTGTTGCGAAGTGGCTGCTTTCCATAGGTTAAGCCTAAGTCAATATTGTTTGTCAGTTGCATTTGCACAAAAACATAATATGTTGTGACGTGCCTGCACCGCAGAGCGCACATGAGATAAAGGCAGATAGCAGCGAGACATACGTCCGCGTAGCTCAGTTGGGAAAGCGACTTATTCCGGAGTGAGGGGACCCGGATATCGATTCCCGACGTGGACAAAAATGACGGAGAAATTTCCTTCGTTATAATGTGTTTGAAACCTAAGGGCATAGTAAACGGTTGGAGTGCTTTTTCCAAATGCCGAATAAAACTTAATTTAAATAGTGAGCATGTTCTGTTAAAATATTCTGTTTTATGTACATACACAGTGCGGCAAAGAATTTTTAAGACTGGGTCTGTAAAATGAAATAGAAACAAGAAATTATATTTTGTTTTGGTTTGTTATTTAAAATAAGTCCCTCCGGCTTCAATACACTTGTTACAGCGATTTAATAATGATTCGAATGCCTGTTCCAGTTTACTTTGCGGAATTGCCTCCAAAGCACGCGTCGAAGCTATTTGTATGGTCGAAATATCATCAAAATAACACCCTTATAACGTAATTTTAAGTTTTGGGAATAAAGAAAAGTCGTAGGGTGCTAAATCAAGCGAATACGGTGGATGATTCAACACACAGACGTTATTTTTCACCAAAAATTTACGAACAAGAAGTGAGGTGTGACTGGGTGCATTATCGTGCAACAAACACCAACTGTTTTCATCCCGATATTCTGGACGAATGCGACGAATTCTGCCCATCAAACGCCTCAAAACATTTAAATAAAACTCTCCAGTAATTGTTTGTCCACTTGGGACAAATTCTTTGTGGATAATACCCTTACTATCGAAGAATGTAATGAGCATTGTTTTGATTTTCGATGGAACTTTTCTTGTTTTTTTGGCTTGTGGTGAGTTTTTGACTCCCATTCCGCACTTTGTCGCTTTGTTTTAGGATCATATTGAAAACACCATGTTTCATCACCTGTAACAAACGATTTTAATTAGTTTGGATCATTTTCAGCGGCTGAAATGATGTCTCTGCAATGTGCACTTCTCCTTGATTTTTGTTCATTGGTTAACGTGTGTGGAACAAATTAGCACAGCCTTTGGTTTTGCCCAAATCTTCATGCAGGATGGTTTGAATCGTTTCTTTGTTGATGTTTAAAGACTCTTCCATCATTCTTAGTGACGCACATCGATTGTTTGCCACGAAATCACGCACTTTTTTCAATAATCTCAGGTGTCCTAGATGAACTTGGTCTTCCGGTATGCTTATCATCTTCAAGCTTATCTCTTCCGTCCAAAAAACGTTTTTGCCACAGGAAAACATTTGATCTACTTAAACAAAACTCACCGTAAACTTATTTCATCATTTGGTACGTTTCCGAGGCACTTTTACCAAGTTTTGTGTTAAATTTAATAACAGCCCTTTGTTCCATCTTAATAATTCAACATGAAAACAATTTTACTTCTCTAATGAACGGCCGTTTCGTTTGAGTTACTTAAACAACTGCGCAGTACTTTTGGCAGAAAGCAAGCAGATGGTCACAGTTTATAACGCATTTGCGATTACACTGGTGGCGAAAATCTAGCGCCATCACAGTCTTAAAAATTATTTGACGCACTGTGTATAATACGTAGTTCCTTCTGCCCAATGCACATTGTTTTAGCAACATCCTATCCAGCTGTATTCCGCCAGCCGAAGTGCCGAAGGAAGTGCCTAAAATTGGAACAAAGTGTCCGTTAGACCTTCTTCCGGACTGACTGGGTTCCCCGTTCACCTCTGTTAAGTGGTCCGGTTGTTTGGAGGTCACCTTTAATGTTAATCCTGCTGCAGCATCAAAACTCGCCGTTGTTTGGAAGGTGCCCCTTAAATGAGGTTTCACTGTACTGATAGAAAAAATACGCACAGTTTCGTTCTTTTGTTGTCACGTCTTTTGCCAAAAAAAAAAAAAAAAAGCATGTACTTTGTCTCTCTCCGTTCGTCTGTGGGCACCATATCTTTGCAAACAAAATATTAGTCCGATTTGAAAAATTATTTTTGTATTGCAAAACTTGAAGTATGAGAACGATGATTCTTGCTTTCCGGTTTTTTCTCTTTTTCCCCAATGTATAACTTCGCCGCTGGAGAGCGTAAATGCAGATGCTGTGGAATTTAAAACACATAGTATGCCATACATCTGTTTCTAAATATCCGATTGAAAAATTCGACCTATCGAAGCCATTTATAACGAAGACTATTTTTGGTACAATTTCTTTTTCAAATAATGCAAAGATTTTCCACTAGGAGCGTAAAGTCAACTTTGATTAACCCTATATTTGTTCTTCTAAAAGTCCTATTTGCATCGGATACAGCTCCTGGTGGGAAATGTTCTACATATAATTTCTAATTTTTGGTTGAGAGTAATTTGGACACCAGGGTGCGTAAGTGTTTACTTCTGTTTCTGATTTCTTCTTCATCAGTTCTTCTGTTTCTGATTTCTTCTTCATCAGTTCTTCTGTTTCTGATTTCTTCTTCATCAATTCTTCTTCTTCTTCTTCTGTTTCTGATTTCTTCTTCCGCTTCTTAGAAAAATTCTTCTGTTTCTGATTTCTTCATCAGTTCTTCTGTTTCTGATTTCTCCTTCATCCATTCTTTTTTTCTGTTTCTGATTGCTTCTTCTTTTTAGAAAAAAATTCTTCTGTTTCTGATTGCTTCTTCTTTTTAGAAAAAATTCTTCTGTTTCTGATTTCTCCTTCATCAATTCTTCTTTTCTGTTTCTGATTGCTTCTTCTTTTTAGAAAAAATCTTCTTCTGTTTCTGATTTCTTCTTCGTCAATTCTTCTTTTCTTCTTCTTCTTCTTCTGTTTCTGATTTCTTATTCTGTTTAGTCTGTTGACCCCCACTGCTGGTATAGGCTTCCCCAGTCTTTTCCAATTTCTTCGATCCTTAATTTCAGTCAACCATTTAGCACCTCTAAGTTTCTGAAGGTCAATTCTCCATCTTATTCTCTGATGCCCTCTTCGTCTCTTCTATCTCTCAGTTGCCATTTTGTTATTAATCGTGTCCATCTTTTATCTTTCAGTCTTCCAACATGTCCAGCCCATCTCCACTTTGATTCTTTTATTATTTTTATAATATCTATTATTCCTGTTCTTTCTCTTATAATTTCATTTCCAACTCTACATTGTAAAACATTGCAGGGTCAAATTACGGTAGATACACCAGCAGCTGAGTGGCCAGTCAATTAACCGTAATTTTACAGTACCATACTGTAATGTTCATTAACATGTCTAATGACCATAATGTTCATTAACATGCATCTAATAACAAATAAATAGTAATACATTTTATGTTCATTAACATGTTTAATGGAAAATAAAAACATCTAATAACTATTAAATGTCTAATGACAAATAAATAGTAATACATTTTATGTTCATTAACATGTTTAATGGGAAATAAAAACATCTAATAACTATTAAATGTCTAATGACAAATAAATAATAATACATGCTATGTTCATTAGCATGTCTAATGACAAATAAATAATAATACATGTTATGTTCATTAACATGTCTAATGACAAATAAATAATAATACATGTTATGTTCATTAACATAGCTAATGGGAAATAAAACGTCTAATGCCGTAATGTGCAATAAAATGTCTAATGACCGGGAATAAATAATATATCTACTGACCGGGAAATAAAAATATATAGAGAGGTGTTGCCAGTCGACTGATTATACATGAAAAAACAGGTATATAACCACTTTAAGAAGAACGTTGCCAGATTGTCAAGGTTAAAATACAGTAACAGATCAAACAGTTTAAGCACGGTGAACATGTAGTTAATCTACCGAAAATTTATGGTTGACCGCCAGGTGGCGTGCTTACGATCTGTAAACCATCTTAATCCGGGTGAAGCACTGACTATTCACGGCAATTTTTTACAGTGGATCTCTTCCTGCTATTCCTAACATTCTTCTCTCTAACTTTCTTACCGATACTCTTATTTTACAGTGTATATCTTCTTGTTATTCCTAACATTCTTCTCTTTAACTTTCTTACCAATTTTACAGTGTATCTCTTCTTGTTACTCCTAACATTCTTCTCTCTAATTTTCTTACCAATACTCTTATTTTTTTGCAAAATCTGACATGTTTCACTTCCATAAGTAAACACGGGGATAATACATGCATTGAAAATTTTTCTTTTTAAACACAATGGAAGATCATCGGTTAAATAGTATATCCAAAAAACTGTATTACCTTGGATAATTCTTCTATTGATTTCTCTTTCTTGTCTTCCTTTAAAATTGGTTATTTGACCTACATAGATGTGTTCGTCTACTTTTTTCAATTTCTTTTCCTTCTATCAAAATCTTTCTGATTATTTCCAGCAAAATCCCTCATTTATTTGCAGCAAATTTCCGTTATATTTGCAGCAAAATCTGAGCTTCTGAAAACTCGATTGAAAAAATTATTTCGTGGATTGATACAAATAACCTCGGAAAACCCTTTAAGAAGTACTTTATGCTTAAAATAATGCACAGTTTTTCTGCCAGGGGGCGTAGATGTGTATCATGTTTTTGTCGCTATCTCTGCTTCTAAAAATCGGATTTCAAAAATTATTTCCTTATCGGAGAGCGTTTCAAGTGCGAAATGTTTCTCATTTAATTTCACATTTTTACTAACGCACAAGCGTGCCACTAGAGGGCGTAAGTTCACGTTTCCGTTTCCAGCATGTTTGCAGCAATATGTGAGGGACTAAAATCCCGTTTAAAAAGATTCTTTTTTCGATCAGATGCTACTAGCTATGAAAACATTTGTTATTTATTTATTTCCCAAATTAATGCAGAATTTCCCCGCTAGAAGACGCAAATATTTAATTCATTTTTCTCAATATCTCTGCTTGAAAATGTCCGATTTAAAAAGTTCTTTTAACACCGAACACCATTTACCTTGTGGAATACTTTAGGTTTGTACTTGCTGAGTTATTTTATAGTTCCCCGTTCTGACGCTAGGTGGTGTTTGTGTAGTTCTTTTTGCAGCTGTATCTCCGCTTCTAGAAACTCTATTGGAAATTTTCTTTTTCTGCTGTATGTCATTCGCTACAACAAAGATGGGGAACATTGTCCTCTTTAAATAATGTGCTAACGTGCGAAAAGGTCAAAACGTTTTTCTCGCTATTTCTGTTACGGGAGACGTATTTGTAAAGTTCTTTTTCCTTATCATAGCTTTAACCATGAAGAATACATTTCGCACATTTTCAACTTTTCCATTATGCAAAATTCTTCCGCTAGGAGGTGTAAGGTTATATCATGTTTCTGTTAACTGGTTTTAGTTAACTTTCATAGTCTTGCGTGGTTGAAGATAATAAAATAAGAATAATAATAGCTATAAACAATATTTTTTATACAATCCTTTAAGATCTCTTAAAACGCTTTATTCTTTTTTTCTTGCTTAATGCAGAAGGTTGTGCTCAGCTTTACACTTCTTCCTCCCTGTTCCTCTCTGTGCCGCGCACGTGAAGAATAACCTTCATTTTCCAGGCTAGCTTAATACCTCCTTCCTAACACCTAAGGCGTTTCCTCGCCTCCTCTCCCTGCGACCGCTCGCTTTCAATTCCTCGAGTCGACTGTCCCAGCTCCCCTTTGTTTCCACGCAAACTTACCCATGCTAAAACGCCGGCGTCGGCTTAACAAAACATCAAGGTAGAAATTATGATGACTTGCGTTTTCAGTCGGCTGCTTTGAAATTATGAGTTGGACAATACCAATGCGTCTACGAAATACAAAGACCGACAAACTGGGGTCTCTAAATAAACCGTGTTTCCGATGTTTCATAGCGGGGTGAACAAGCAGATTTTCTCACGCATCGTGGAAACAAAGGAAACTGAGCAAGAAAGCGAAATAAAAGTTGCGAAATGAGATTTAATATGTCTGCCTAAAATGCTAGTATGAAATCTCCGTAACACTTCCTTCCATATTTCTTCGTTTAACGGTTCGATTTGAATATGTGTATCTGATACCTTCCTTCTGCTGTGAAAATTTTTTTTGTGTACCATTTGTTAATTTTCATAACATACTTCTTGACCGCTAGTGGAAGAAAATATTTGTTTCTGTGTCTGGATGTTTTATGGATTGTAGACATCCGCTTGACATTTTTTTTTTTTTTTTTCTGACCGGTTCCATTGTGAATGACTTTGATAAATTTTATTCGCGTCGGAAAAATTTCAAAAGGCGTGCTCATTACAAGAGAAAATTCGGAATCATCGTTTTGGTGTTTATATAATATATACACTGATGAAGCGAAATTATTACGACCACACCTGTCTCCACGACTGTATGTATTCCACAGAGGGGTTTATCCAGGAATTTGAAATTGGGGTGTGCTGAAAAAGTTTGGAGAGTGTTGAAAAACTTTAGGGGAGGGGGAGAGGTGTTGGATGAAAGGAAATTTTTCGAAGACTTAAAAATTTTACAGTGAAATATTTTGGCTTTAAATCTATGATTAGAAACAGGAGAAACTTCGAAAGCTGTTAAATGTTTTATAGTTAAGAATGGTTATGTCCGGGAATCTTTCCTCCAAACCCAAAGCCGGTTATTTTGTTTTCGAGTTGTTTTTATTTATTTTTTCTCCCATGTCTAAAGGCTTCCCTAAACAAGACAAAAGCAACTAAGTTATTACAGTGGTTGCTGTTGCAATAGATATTGATATTTTCACAAATATTGTTCAAGCTGAAATGATCTGGAGTACACCTGCAAAATCTGTAGCAGGCTAAAATGAAAATATACACCGCTCTCTCATGTTTTGTGGTTGCGATGACGGACTTTAAACATATGCTTTCAACAAGAAAAACTAAAAAATAAACATTAGCGTGCTAATTACGTACACTTTAAAATTAAAAAAAAGGGGGGGGGATTAGCCCGTTATGGTTGAAGATATTTCAAGGTAAAACTGAAAAATTCATGTAAACGCCAACTGGGGTTAACAACTGTACTATATAATAATAAAATGGGCTAATACTTATATACACTGCTGGCCACCCATAATGCAACACCAAGAAGGAAGCATCCGATTGGCCTGAAATTCGCTGCATGCGTTGCCCGCGAGAGGACATGAAAACGATTAGCATTGCAGGGCATATGCAAATCATGTGCGCCCGGCACGCAACCGAGAAGCACTATAAGAAGGGTGCGCAGAAGGCGGGGTGTAAGTAGTGGAAGTGTGTAGTGCTGCCGGACTTGTGCGTGGGAAGCTTCCTGATGCCTCGTCGCAGAATACAGCAGTCATTCCAGCACCTTTCGGAGTTCGACAGAGGACGAATAGTGGCTTATCGCGACAGCGGTTTATCGTACCGAGACATCGGCGCCCGTGTGGGACGACATCCAGCCACAGTGAGGCGAGTATGAATTCGGTGGGTGCAGGAGGGACGGACGGACCGACGTGAGCGATTGCCGCAACCGCGGCACACCACCGAACGCGAGGACCGGCATGTTGTGCGGCGAGCATTGACGGCTCGCACCGCCACATCACGAACGTTAGCGCAGGAATTAGGGTGTGTTGCGCAACAACCTGTGTCAGCACGTACCGTTCGACGTCGTCTGCAGGAGCGGGGACTTGTCGCACGGCGCCCATTGCTCCGATTACCATTGGCGTTACACCACCGGCGAGTGTGGAGGCAGTGGACCGTTGAACGCCGCACCTGGACTACGGAACGGCACGACATTGTCTTCTCCGACGAATCCCGCTTCTGCCTGCAACAAAACGATGGTCGGATCCGCGTGTGGCGGCACCGCGGCGAGAGACTGTATGACGCCTGCATTATGCGTCGCCATACAGGTCCGTTACCTGGCGTTATGGTTTGGGGCGCAATTGGATATAACACCCGCACCCCTCTGGTACGCATCGCCGGTATACACTCAACAGCCGCCGCTACATCTCCGACGTTTTGGAGCCTGTGGTCCTCCCTCATCTGCAGGACCTGCCAGTGGCCACGTTTCAACAGGACAATGCGAGCCCGCACGTGGCACGCATCGTGCAATAATTCTTCACGGCCAACCAGGTGTCACTGCTGCCGTGACCCGCCTGTTCTCCTGATATGTCGCCCATCGCACACGTCTGATCGCTGATCGGCAACCGAGTGGCCCGGCAAGCATCACCCGCGGCTACGCCTGATTAACTATGGCAACGTATGGAAGCAGCCTGAACCGACATACCCCAAGCCCACATCCAAAGCCTCTTTCGTTCGATGCTGCGGTGTGTAACGGCCGTTATTGCTAGCCATGGAGGCCACACGAACTATTGATGTCTGCGTGTTCCGCAAGTCGCACGGGCCTGTAAGCTCAATTGTTTCATCTTTGTATCTGTTATTATGTGCCCAGTAAATCTGGCTTTGCTATCTCGTGTCCTTCTTGGTGTTGCATTTTGGGTGGCCAGCAGTGTATATATATATATAGCAGGTATCAAGTGAGGGTCACATCGATGAAGAAATTAATTGGCATATAAAACTTGCATGCAGAGCTTTTGGAAGAAACAGTAAAATTTTCAAGAGTAATATGCCATTATGTCTTAAAAGAAAAGTGTTTGATCAATGCATTCTTCCAGTGCTTACATATGGTGCAGAGACGTGGACCTTAACTAAAAGAGACGTACAAAGACTGCAGACAACTCAAAGAAGCATGGAGAGATGCATGCTTGGTGTAACCAGGGTAGATAAGAAGACGAACTCGTGCATAAGGAAAATGACAAGAGTAGAAGACATCATGATCAGAGTAAAATCCCTGAAATGGCAATGGGCTGGGCATATTGCCAGAAGCACAGACCATCGGTGTACAATCAGAATTTTAGACTGGATTCCAAGGGAAAGGAAAAGACCCAGAAGAAGACCACATGGGAGATGGATGGATGAAATTCGAAAGTATGTGGGAGTAACATGGAAGAGACTTGCACAAGGCAGACTGTTGTGGAAGAAACTAGGGGAGACCTTTATCCAGCAGTGGATTGATAATGGTTGACAATGATGATGAATGATGATATGCATATAAAGATTTTTTTACAAGGGGATGTCTAAAGGAATTTGGGGGCGTATGAAGGAGTGTGTATAAATTCCTAGTCTCACAGCATGGAGCAGTGACGTCATAGAAATGTACGATGGTAAATCAAAAAGTAAGGTCAGTGTTGTCGTATATTAAAGAAACTAAGAGACATACACATAACAATTACCTTATTTCTCAAAATATATCCCTGTCGTTCAACGCATACTCTATATCTGTCTACAAGCTTCTGGATTCCTGCAGAGAATAATTGTTTGCGTTGTTCCTGCAGCCACGAGTGCACTGCTTCCTGTGGTTGCACATCACTTTCAAAACGGCGGCCTCGCAGACAGTTTTTCAGAGGCCCGAAGACATGAAAGTCGCACGGCGCCAGATCGGGGCTGTAAGCAGAATGAGGTAACACCTCAAACTTCAACTCGGTAATTGCTTGTTGAGTTGCCAATGCCGTATGTGGTTGTGCGTTTTCGTGCAGCAACAGCACTTTTTTGGATAACATTCCTCGTTGCGAATTGCTGGTCTCCATTTGTCTATCAGCAAGTCACAAAATGACCGACTGTTAATTGAGTCACCCTGTGCTTGATAGTGTTCAACGGTGGGTCTTTTCATGTCAGAAAAGAGAGTCAGCATTAATTTTCGTGCCGTGGGGACAACTTTGAACTTCTTTTTGCATGGGAAACCTGGATGTTTCCACTCCATGTTTTGCCTTTTGCTCTCGGAATCGTAATGATGGACCCATGTTTCATTCCCAACGACAGTCTTCTCCAGAATACTGGGATCTGACTCCTTCCGCTGCAAAAAACGTCTGCAAATTTCCAGGCGCTGCTGCTTGTGCGCATCAGACAACCGCCGTGACACCCATCTGGTATACCACACACTTTATGATATCCGAGATCGTCATGCACTATTGAGAATGCTGAATCATAGCCAATGTTTAGCTTTTGGGTGATATCAGACAGAGTAACCTCTGCGATATTCTTTAAAAGGAGCGCATCGATGCGATCCAAATGGTCTTTTGTGCGAGTGGTCGACGGATGGCCCGAGCGAGCTTTATCAAACACATTCGTTCTACCGGCTTGAAACACTTCTATCCACTTGTACACATGTCTCTGGCTTATACACTTGTTCTCCCCATATTGCATAAGCATCTTACAATGAATTTCAGTTCGTTGCACTTTCTCAGCCCATAAAAATATCACTACACTTCTCTGCTCGGACGATGGAGCATTCCGACAAACGAGCGTCCTTGTTTACGCCCTTACAACTGCTGGGTAACTGCGGTTACAAGATTAGAGATTCCATCCGCCACGTGTCAAGGTCACATGCCCAGCTTGCCTACGTAACGAGAGCATTAACCGTACTTTTTGATTCACCCTCGTATATAGACTATACGAACAAGGCGTGTTGCGAAATTCGAATCCTCTCTCTTCCGTATTCCAATCCCCTCCATTCCCAAAAATACAAAAAAGACATTTGAATTTTCCTCCGCTGGTCCTTAGCATCAAAAAGGCCGGTGGCAGAAAATTACTGGTGCAACCGTTCCTTCTGATTCACCCTGATTAGTAGAAGTTTCTTTTGAGTTATCTGTAGGTTGTTTCGTTTGCTCTTAATTTGGATTTAAAGAGAAGTACAATACACAAACAAGTAGGACAATATTTATGCTCATAGTGCAATTTAAAAATAATTTTCATAAACCACGCAAAATGAAAGCCCAATTATTGTAACAATCTCCATTTTCGTGAGACAGCTCTTGTTCCCCAAACAAGCTATATGTCTAATGCGTAGGCTTGAATCACTTGATCCATTCTAGAATAGGTTGGGTACCCTGATGGGGATTGGATATGAATGCAGTAGAACTGCGTTGATTCGATTGTAGTAGGTGTGTTTACTCGCAGAGGCCTCGAGTGAGGTAAAATTCGTGAAACTTGTTTACACTATAACAACGAAATAACAGTCACTTTGAAATCATACATACTGTCGTGGAGTACATAAGAAGAAAAATTTCAGTGAATGTTATATGACACATGAAAGTGAAAACAGGAACAATAAAACAGTTGCAGGCAATGTAAAACGTTGAAGCCATTTCAGTAAACACGCAGTTTTTCTTTTTCTTTTTTTACCAGAGTAGAATCCATAGTTCATCTAAATACAGCGTTCGTATCACTCACACAAATTAAAAGTTTACACTCAGTTTCAAATCTTGGCAGCTAATTCTTGGAAATTACACACAGGAGCAGGAGGCTTCCCTCTTTCTTACATTGGAGCCAGCAGCTACGTAGTTTCTTTTGCTGTAGAAAAGTTTTCTCTTCCGTGTGCACATGCGTCTCGAGTCTCCTGGCGATATCCGCGTTGGAATAGTTGTTCGCATTTCCCCATTGATGAGGAGGGACGTTTACGTGCCAACATACCGCGCGTACTATAAATTCCCATTTTCTTTGATCGATGACCTTCTGGGACCGCGGGTGGCCTAGTGGTCAACGTTCGTGACTGCCACGGAGAAGACCTCAAGTTCGATCCCAGCGGGTACGAACGCTCGAACCACTAAATATCGGCTGTGCGTCGGATGGGCACATTAAGCCGTCGAGCCCCGGGTACTTGACCCCCGGTAATAAATAAGGGCGTCTTCCTCCCCCTTTCTACTTAGCTTCCGTGTCACTTTCGTATCGAGCACTCTAGCCCAAATCTCCTAGCTTCCTATTTCTAAGGGTTGTTTAAGACCTGGGGTCAGACACTCCCTTCCTAAAATCCTCTACATACGATCTGATCTGATCGATGACCTTCTGTCATTATCTGATAACTTCGAAATACAAGTTTCCTCACACACACTAGGTTCTCCTTTTTTGCGCGAATTCTTGTATTCTCAGATGCTCATGGGGGTCGTTAACACCGAAACAAAAAAATAAATTAATTAATGAACGAAGAAAATCAGTTTTTCGGTCTTCTTTTTGGTCTCTTGACCCAGTCTTGCACTAAATAATATTGACGAGTATCTCTCTGATGACATGTGTTGAACATCGCTAAACCATTGCACCAGTATAATTTTGATTTAAAAATTATGAACTGCAGGCATTGCAATAAAACGCTTTTAATTTTAATGCGAATAAATAACGTTTATAAAGGGAAATTTTGTAACTTTATCGTCTATTTTAGTTTTGCTTGGAACCGTGCTCCATCTTCCGCAAGACAAAAGTCCTGCGGAAGCTGAACTGGGACTGCATGCGAAACTGGTGGGCTGTCCCGGTGGCGCAGTGGTCTAAGCAATGGCATCTGATCATTCGACCAAAAGGGATTCGGGTTCGAATCTCGATGAGGAATGGATGTTGTGTTTGTCTTACGGCACTGGCTCTCTCCCTTCCCTGGAACCAGTAAACCTGAATTAGGGACGTGCGACTACTTATAGCCCACTGAGTTGCTCACGGTGGTCGTTAAACCTCAAATAAAAAATTAAAAAAACCTGTGGGAGACGTAAAAGTTACTAATAATTGCATTTATAAATGTTGTTTGTTCCTTCATATTAAAATGAAAGTTTGTATTATTATCACCGTGTCTCATCATATTGTATTGTAGTTCATGGGATTTCATGTTCAAAGATAAGAGTTTCTCTTTTGCTGATTTTCCTTGTTTCAACCCAGCTTAGTTTTAAGTGTGACGTCATAAAACGTCATCAGGTATACTCTTCTTAGGCCTGTAAGCTCTTGGACAATGAGGGCGCTGCGATCGTGAAGTCGGAGTGACGCCGTCTTTTTTGAGTGAAAAAAGCTTAGTCAAGTCAAGTAACAAAAAGAGAGAGAGAGAAGAAAAAGGAAGTGTGAGAGAGAGCTATTGCGGTTGCGTTGAGAATACATAATCCTAAAAACGACCGTCGAGGAAATAGCCTAATAAAATGAATTTAGTCTACAAGTTAATGGTAAGTTAAATCATATTATAACATAACATATTTGTAGTGAGACAAGACGAAGAACTGCGCAGTAACTTTGTTATACTACGACATGCATTATGTAGAAAGAATCAAATGTTAGATCGAACTTTGTTTTGTAATTTTATTATGCTCTGGAACCAGAGATTGTTGTTTCCGCCTTTTAGTAAAGTGTTTGTAAATAGTATGTTAAATATATTTCTTAATATCAAACTAATTATTCTTAATGCATCGATACAACGTAGATGTTTATTCCAGATATTGGTTTGATTCCTCGTAAGAAATTTGTTGGGGGCCGGCTGTATATCGAACTAACGCCATAGATTTTGTTCGGTATAATGTTTCGTAGCTTCTAAGTTTAATTCTCTTGAGCTGTTTTTTATTATTATTGCATTTATATTTCTCAGTCTGTTCGTGTATGTTGTTCTGGTTCTGTGTTTAATACGTTCTAACCTAGGTAAAGCAGTGTACGTGTTGTTCTTCCAGCGGGCAGTAGAGGCACATCTCCCCCCCCCCTCGCCCCAAATAATGTAATGTAACCTCCCCTCCCTCCCCCTAAGAATATAATGTACCTCTTCCTTATGAAACTGCTGAGGAATGTTGATTTGCCCTTCTGCTGCGAGAAAAAAAGTAAACTCGTCCACAGCACTTTGTAATTCATTTGGTCTAATATTAAATTCTTATAATTCACGTGATGGAAACCTTTAACAGAAGACAAAAAGTAGAATGGATTGTCCTTTACCGTCAGTCGCACGAACCAATCACAAGCGCTCTCTAACAAGTCAAAATATTTCCTCTCATCTCGCTTTTGCTACTGTAAAGTCTATCGATACTGGTACCTCTTTTCTTTCGGCTTCACTAAGGAGGAAGCCAAACCATAACCTACTTTGTCCTATTTATTCCTCACATATTTATTCTGTTTATTGAGTTCGATTTTGAGAACGATCTCCCGGCTGTACTTACAATCACAGGTGAGTTTGGAAAAAAACATGTATTCTGTAGCTAACTCTAAGAAATTAGAGACCGAAGAATGATTATTCATTGTTAGTCGTTTTGTTGTTATACAAAGCTCATTTTTTCAACTGTTTCAAAAACGTTGGCTCAATCGGAAAACTGTTAGTGTCATCACTGCAGTAATAAGTGTGCATGCTGGAAAATTTCTTCCTTGTCGTTCTCAGTTACATTGCTTGGGGGGGAGATGAAAACTGCTATTCAGGCAAGAAAACCGTGAATTTAATTTGAAGTTCGCAAAAACAAAATTTTGTTAAATGTACTGATCCTGAAATGCAACTCATTGTCACTAATCTTCACTTGGCTCATGAAAATGCCGTTTGACTTTGGGTAATCCCTATACAAAAACTTTCTGTATACTCCACTTGTGACGTACCTGCCAGCAGGACGCACACGGCATAAAGGCAGATAGGAATCAGAACAAATGTCTGCGTAGCTCAGTTGGTAGAGCGACTTGTTCCGGAATAAGCGGCCTCGGGTTCGAATCCCGGCGTAGACCAAAAATGACGGAGAAATTTACTTCGTTATAATGGCGCCCGAACTATCCGGATGACCCGGCCGTTCAAAATCTCGCATTGGTGTGATGTTATTTCCACACCGCGAGACAGGAAAAATCAGAGAATTCCTTCTCCAGCGCTTCGAAAAATAAAAATGTGTGATGTTGCATTCCACACAGCAGATTGACTGGGAGTTCTCAAGTGCACGTTCTACAGTGGATGGCTGCCTGCAACGATTCATGGTCACGGCTGACCCGTGGGCCATGCCCCGGCCCTCTTTCGGGGGGGGGATGTGACGTACCTGCCAGCAGGACGCACACGGCATAAATGCAGATAGGAATCAGAACAAATGTCTGCGTAGCTCAGTTGGTAGAGCGACTTGTTCCGGAATAAGCGGCCTCGGGTTCGAATCCCGGCGTAGACCAAAAATGACGGAGAAATTTACTTCGTTATACACTTTTTTCATGCTTAGGTAAGCATTTGTCGTTTCTTTTAAGATGTTTGCATTCTTCTCTAGAATAGACCCTGCCTTTACCGAGTCTCATGAAGCGAGCAATAGAGCCTTCATTAGGAGATCTACCGAAATAGCGTAACATTACACCCCAACTCGCGCGCTGCGGTGTTTCGTGTCATAGGTCATCTACTGGAGTGACTTTCGTAGGGTTTTCGTAACGAAGCAGTTTTGAATGACACATTAAATTTAAAATTTGAAGGCAACTGTTTGAGAAAGAGAGTGAACACTCGTGTTTGTAAAGGTGTTACTGAACAACATACACTGAAGTGCCAGAAAAACTGGTACAGACGAGCTTATGCAAAATACATAGCAACGTCACCTATACCCGTACTCGGTTGCGTCCGCCAGTGCGTATATAAAGCGATAGACATCCTTTCCAGCTGTTTTCGGCATGAGAATTGTAACGTACCAGGAGATGTGACGTACCTACCAGAAGGGCGCACACGCCATAAAGGCAGATAGGAAACAGAATAAAACGTCCGCGTAGCTCAATTGGTAGAGCAACTTATTCCGGAGTTAGGGGATCCGGGTTCGAATCCTGGCGCGGATAAAAATGACGGAGAAATTTACTTCGTTATAGAATGACAAGTAATAACGATTTACCATAGGAAGTCAATTTTTCGTGCTGAAGGATATTAAGAACACATTTGCCGTCTTTACACGATTTTAAAAAATTACGGTTAAAATGATATATACATTAGAACATGAGCACTTTCAAGTCCACTGTGGACCCGTCATCAAAAATGCAACCACACCATCTGATGACGGGTCCACAGTGGACTTGAAAGTGCTCATGTTCTAATGTATATATCATTTTAACCGTAATTTTTTAAAATCGTGTAAAGACGGCAAATGTGTTCTTAATAACGATTTAAGCGATTTTCAACGCGGTGGCATAGTTGGTGCTCGTGAGATGAGCCATAGTACTGTATTTCCAAGGTAGAAACGAAGTTCGGATTTTCACGGACGACCATTGCAAGGGTGTACCGTGACTACAATAATTCCGGCAAAACCTCTAACCTACGATACCAGTGTGTCCGGTAAAAAGACATTGGGTAAACGTGACCATCGTCGGCTGTCAAGAATCGTTTCACGTGACACTCTCGCATTTATCATTGGAATTCAATGCTGGAGCCTCAACAAGCATCAGCGTCCGGACTGTGCAACGTACCTTGCACGATATGGGCTTTGGGAGCCGACGCCCAACTCGAGTCCCCTTGATGGGTGCACGACACAGAGCTATGCGCCTCGCTTGGGCACGGCAACACCGCCACTGGACATTTGGTGACTGGAAACAAGTAGCCTGGTCTGACGAGTCGCATTTCCAACTGTATCGGGCAGATGGAAGGATTCGTGTGTGGCGCAAACCCCATGAATCCATGGATCCCGCCTGTCAACAGGAAACTATACCGGCTGATGTAATGGTATGGGGTGTGTTTAGCTGGACTTCACTGGGACTCCTGGTACGTCTACAAACGTCTGTGACCGGCCAACGCTATGTGCGCATCCTTTCTGACGAGTTACGCCCGTTCATGTCCTGCAGTCATGCCGATGGGTTGGGCCTGATTCAACAGAACAATGCACCTCCACACAAGTGTCGGAATGCCACATTATTGTTAGAGGAGCATTCATCTGAGTTTGGGGAGTTGTCATTCCCACCCAAGTCCCCAGATCTGAACGAGATAGAACATATTTGCGATGCCATGCAACGCGCTATAGAACACAGAAATCCGAGACCTCGGAATTCACCCGAATTGTGGAACGCTCTGCAGGAAGTATGGTGTACAGCATATTTCCAGAAGCTAGTGAAATCCATGCTCCATCGTATTTCTGCAGTCCTGTGCTCCGGGGGGGGGGGGGGCTACCAAGTATTAGACTAGTGTACCAGTTTTTCTGGCACTTCAGTGTACATCATGGCGTTTTCACTGCCCTGCCGGCCATAATCATCCGGCTTGAGGGAGAGTAAGTGCTTAGAAGATATCAATCTTCAATGTCAGCGATTGTGTCAAATGTAAATTAATATTATACGGACCATTCATTTGTAGATTCACGGGTGACCCTCTAGCCCCCACTCGTCTGGGCGTTAGTTCCTCACTAAAATACTTAAGAACAAAAAAAAAAAATGTTTGGTTTCCGGTGCCATATTTCATTTTTTTCGAAGCCGACACATAAGTCCCAGGTATTTCAAATAATGACAAATTAATACATAGTGTCATAAATACTGTGTTCATTCCGTTAGAATGCTTTCTTTCTTTATTTTTCTATCGGAGGATCCAGGAAACAACCTTGTTGGGTAATCTGCATTTTCGATCGAACAAGATATTGCCCCTGACATAGATTTAAAGACACTTGTTGGTAATTTTGCGAACAATAAAGCACGCAAAATGAATTTTGATTTAATTTTAATTTACATTGGACCAGTAATTATAAATGCATGTACTTTCCATTAGTTTATTTCTATTTAGTTTGCATTTTACCAGCAGTCATGCCCGTTCACCGAACGTTGAATCTGTAAAATCATTTTTGAACATAAAATTAAAGAAAGGGAAAAGTAATTTAAGATCCGTAACTGTTCTGCGATTTAGAACAAAGTCGTGACGTCAGTGCAAACGGTTTGACGTAAAACTAATCACGCTTTGGCGCCTCTTAATTTTAAATCAAAATTTCATGGAATTTTCACAGAATTTCAACGTTTCTGGCATAATTATCTTTAAACTATCAGCATTTCAACAGTAAAACTAAGCCACTCTTTTGAATTTTTTGGTTTTCAAACTTTTTTAGGTGTAGAAGTGGTAGAAAAATTCAAGCAGACAATGTTCCAAAACCACCATTTTGGTTTTTTGGTTTTCGGACTTTTCTAGGTATGCGGACCGTAAGGCCAATCAGCTTGCCAATTTTCAGATCCCGAGGTCATTTCGAAGTTGTCGAACAATTCGTGAAAAATTCCAGCAATGTTCCAAAGCCGTCATTTTGTTTGTTTGTTTGTTTTGTTTTCGGACTTTTTAGGTATCCGAACCTTAAGACCTAGCAGTATGCCAATTTTCAGATCTCTATGCCATTTAGATGTGGTGGAACAATTCGCGAAAAAATTGAGCAGGCAGTGTTCCAAAGCCACCGTTTTGATTTTTTCTAGTCTTTGGACTTTTGTAGGCATACGGACGTTAAGACCTGTCTGATCTCTACAATATTACGGACCAAATTACGAACCACTTTGCAGATTTCTGGGTAATTTAGATGTGGTCGAACAATTATATCGGACGGAAACACTCGCATTTTCCCACTTTACTATATATATATATCATCATCGACCATTATCAATCCACTGTTGGACGAAGGTCTCCCCAAGTTTCTTTAACAACGGTCTGTCTTGTGCCAGTCTCCTCCATGTTACACCTGCATACTTTCGAATTTCATCCACCCATCTCCTCCCATGTGGTCTTCTTCTGGGTCTTTTCCTGTCCCTTGTAATCCAGTCTAAAATTTCAGCTATCCATCGATGGTCTGTCCTTCTGGCAATATGTTATATTTTGTATATACGGGGTGCATAGGAAAGTCCCTTTAGCCTGGAATAACTTGCGAACGGAAAGAGGTACAGTTATGCAAGTGAGATAACGGTATAGTAAAGCTACTACGCCAGATCGAATGCAAGAAATAGCAGCGCCCCTAGTGGCGAAGTGCGGAAGTTAGCCATTGCAAATCGAAAACGAAAAGAGATAGAGAAAAATTTCCAATAACAAAGTTGTAGAACATCAATTAATTAGTATAAAACAACATTTTTTTTACACGTATAAGATAAATTGTCGCCTGAATACCCTAAAATGTCCGAAATCGATGTGCGTCTTTTTGTGTGAACGTTTGAAGGGAACATGCATAGGTATGAGCAAATACACACAATTTTTTTTTATTGCATAAATGCGCACTTATGTCAACACAGTTCGATGACGTCAGACAAAACAAAAAAGGCAAATTGGCGCACAGTGATAAAAACTTAATGTCGAGTACGTTCGAAGAGTTTGCCATTGTCCACGATACACATTTGTATTCGTGAAAGTAACTCTGCATGCACATTCCTCAGCATGGAAGGTTTCACACTATTGCAAGCATCTGTAAGACGACGACGTAGATCCAGCAGACTTGTATAGGCGCTGTTGCATACACCTGATTTTTTACGTAAACCCAGAAATCCAAGCTCGCCATTCTCACACAGCGTACGTAGACCTAAACTTCTGATCAGGGTACATCCTGCTACTGGTTTTTATATCGTAGGTACGGTATAACGTTACAATCCGCATTTGCATACTGCTACAGTTGCGAAATGTAAATATGCAGATTCGAATCGTCGCACATCGATTTCGGACATTGTAGGGTATTCAGGCGACAATTTATCTTATCCGTGTGAAACAAATTTCGTTTTGTACTAATTAATTGGTGCTCTACAACTTTGTGATTGGAAATTTTGCTCTATCTTTTTCCGTTTTAGATTTGTAATGGCTAACTTCCGCATTTCGCCACTAGGGGCGCTGCTATTGGTTGCATTCGATCGGGCGTAGTCGCTTTACTATACCTTTATCTCACTTGCATAACTGTACCTCTCTCCGTTCGCAAGTTATTCCAGGCTAAAGGGACTTTCCTTCGCACTCTGTATATACACTATCTACCAACAAGTAATTGGACACCCCTGAAATCGACGATATCTGTGGTCCTGACACACGTCTCGGCCGCCGCCGTTAAATATCGTGTGGGAAACAACAACGCAACCAGTCGCATGCAAGATGCCACACAGTCCGGAGCTCTCTGATTTCGAGAAAGGTGTAATCGTCAGGTATCACAGAAATGGCCGATCCATACGTGACATATCCAGCGAGTTGAAGTACCCAAAATCGACAGTGGTTTACGTGATTGGCAAGTGGAATATGAGAGGTGACTGTCGGAATGTGCCCCGACCTGCTAGACCCACAAAACTGGGAGTTAGAGACCGATGGGTGCTGGCCAGAGAAATTCGGAAGAACCGCACCATATCGATGGGCCATATCCGCGAGGAGTTTCAACAGGCATCCGGGAGTGTTCTTTCGTTGAATACCATCCGTAAGGAAGCCCATCTGCTTGGTTATCATGGACGTGCTGCCGCCCACAAGCCTTTGATCACCAAGTCGAATAGCGCTGCTCCGCTAACGTGGTGCAAAGAACGTCGACAGTGGACCTTTGAACAGTAGAAACAGGTTCTCTGGAGCAACGAATCAAGGTTCACCCTCTACCGTTCGGATGGCAGGGTTTGGGTTTGGCGTCTGCCTGGAGAACGCCTCCTGCCGGAATGTATTGTCCCAACTGCGAAGTTCGGCGGCGGTGGAATTATGCTATGAGGGTGTTTCTCCTGGTATGGCACGGGACCCTTGGTCGCAATTCCTCGTAGACTCAACGCCGAGACCTACTGAACCATTATGGATGACCATGCGCTTCCTACGTTGTGGCAGTTTTACGAGGTGGACCCATGTTACTTTCAGGATGACAATGCCACCTGTCATGTTTCGAGGTCCACCATGGCTTGGTATGGTGACAATGGGGTTAATCGAATGGACTGGCCTGCGCAGAGCCCGGACCTTAACCATATCGAGCACTTCTGGGACGATTTGGAGCGTCGACTTAAGGGGTGCCCCCACCGTCCGAAATCGGTGAAGAAACTGACCTGTCTTCTCCAAGCCGAGTGGAAGAAAATACCGCTAGCCGTCGTACAACACCTGGTTGAGAGTATGTCCCGGAGGGTCGCAGCTGTAATCGCCGCTCGTTTAGGCTCCACCAACTATTGAAGGTGAATAAACTTCGTTTTCCTTTGCTATCACAGGTGTCCAACAATTACTTGTTGGTAGATAGTATATATATATATATATATATATATCATCATCATCATCATTGTCAACCATTATCAATCCACTGCTGGACGAAGGTCTCCCCAAGTTTCCTCCACAACAGTCTGTCTTGTGCCAGTCTCCTCCATGTCACCCCTGCATACTTTCGAATTTCATCCACCCATCTCCCATGTAGTCTTCTTCTGGGTCTTTTCCTGTCCCTTGGAATCCAATCTAAAATTTCGGCTGTCCATCGATGATCTGTCCTTCTGGCAGTATGTCCAGCCCATTGCCATTTCAGGGATTTAACTCTGATAATGATGTCTTCCACTCTTATCATTTTTCGGATCCACGAGTTCCTCTTCTTATCTCTCCTGGTTACACCAAGTATGCACCTCTCCATGCTTCTTTGAGTTGTCTGCAGCCTTTGTATGTCTCTTTTAGTTAAGGTCCACGTCTCTGCACCATACGTAAGCACTGGAAGGATGCATTGATCAAACACTTTTCTTTTAAGACATAATGGCATATTGCTCTTGAAAATTATGCTGTTTCTTCCAAAAGCTCTCCAGGCAAGTTTTGTACGCCGATTAATTTCTTCATCAATGTGACCCTCACTTGATATCTGCTGTCCAAGATAAACGTACGTGTCTGTTATCTCCAGCTTTTCTCCATCAATCGATAAATCTTCATTTCTTGTAAAAGCATTGAACATCACTTTTGTCTTCTGAAAGTTCATTTTTAATCCCACTTCTTTACTCTTGTCAGCAAGTTCCTGGATCATACTCTGCAGCTCTGATGGGCTAGTTGCAAAAATGACTACGTCATCAGCAAAACGAAGGTGGGTTAGATAATCTCCATTAATCTTTATGCCCTTGTTTTCCCAGCTCAGTGACAGAAAAACACCCTCCAATGTGGCATTAAAGAGCTTCGGAGATATGGTGTCACCTTGTCTCACTCCCTTTCCAATTTTTATGTGTGTTGTATTTTCAAACAACATAATCTTTGCACTTGCATTTTCATAGATGTTATTAATAATATTAATGTATGCATCTTCAATACCGCAGGTTTTCAGAGCCATTGTAACTGCTGATGGTTTCACCGAATCAAAGGCTTTTTCATAATCGATAAAAGCCATGCACAATGGAAGTTCATATTCCCTCGCTCTTTCAATTAGTTCTCTCAGCACATGGATATGATCTATTGTGCTGTAGCCACTCCTGAATCCAGCTTGTTCTCTCGGTTGAGCCATGTCCAGTGTCACCTTCAAGCGGTGTGAAAGAACTTTAGTGAAGATTTTAAAAACTACTGATAGGAGGCTGATAGGTCTGTAGTTTCCGAGATCCTCAATGTCACCTTTCTTATGTAGCAGGATCATTGTAGCAGTGTTCCAATCCTCAGGAATATTTCCTTCATTAAGGCATCGAGTGAAAATTTGGGCGAGTACTATTTCGACTTCTCCACTTGCTTCTTGTATGATGTCTACAGTAATTCCATCTTCTCCTGGAGCTTTTCCCCGCTTCATGTTCTTGATTGCATGTGCAACTTCTGCTGGAAGGACTGGAGGAACTCTGGTACTGGTATCTTTCATGATGTCTGGAGTGCATGTATCATCCCTTTCATATAATTTGGAGTAGAAATCTTTCACTCTTGTCAAAATTTCGCCTCTATTTCTTGTTACAGAACCATCTTCTTTTCTCAGTGCCATAATCTGTTTTCTTCCCTTACTGAGATGTCCCTTTGCTATCTTTAGGCTTTGGTTGTTTTCAATTGCTTTCCTCACTAGTTCACAGTTGAATTTTCTTACGTCTTCAGTGATACTTTTTCGTACTGTCTTGCATAGCTCTATATATTCCACTTTGGAAGTCACATCTTCTTTAGTTGTCCTTATCTCTCTTCTTTTTTGCATCAACATTTTCGTTTTTCCTGATAATTTATTTACATGCAACTTGTTCTTAGACCCAGCTAATTTTGTTGCTGTTTCCATAAGAGCTTTGGTTACTTTTCTGTTAACTTCAGAGATGTCCACTTCTTCTGATGTTAGGCCTTCTAAAGCAGAGAACCTGTTCTTCAGTTCCAACTTGAAGGTATTATGGTGTTTTTTAAGGTTGGTTATGTCAATAGATTTTGTTTGTCTTATGAGCTTGCCACGTTCAAGTTTAGTGTTGAGGTGCATCTTACATCTCACCAATCTATGGTCACTACCTGTGTTGAACTTGTTTAGCACACTGCAGTCTTCTATGACGAATTTTTTGTTACACATAATAAAATCAATTTCACTTGTCGTCCCATTTGGATGTCTCCATGTCCATTTCCTGTGTGGCTTTTTCTTGAAGAAGGAGTTCAAGATGAAAAACCCTTCTGCCTCTGCAAACTCAACGAGAGTATTTCCACGCTGGTTTCTGTTGCCGTGACCGAATTTACCTACTGAAGTTTCATTCTGTTGCCGTTGCCCTATTTTTGCATTGAAATCTCCCATAATTATTTTCAAGTGCTGCTTACCTTTATTATTTAGATGACAAATTTCCTCATAAAATTCTTCAATTTCTTCTTCAGGATGACTTGTGGTGGGTGCATAAGTTTGAATACTCTGAGCCTGGTATCTTCTCGATAGTTGGATAACAAGCCGTGCAGCTCTGTCAGAGGAACTTTCAACTTCTACAACTTTATCCTTCAGTTTCTTGTTTATTATAAATCCAACACCACTAGTTCTGCCAGTATCTGTCCCACGATAGTAGAAGAGATGTCCACTTTTCAGTTCGATGAGATCTCCTTTTCTGCTTACCTCACTTAGCCCCACGATGTCCCACTTGATCCTTTGTAGTTCCTCTTCCAATTCAAGAAGCCTTGAATCAGAAGATAGGGAGCGTCCATTGTACGTTGCCAAGGTCAGCATCAGATGGCAGCCTAGTCCGGTCCTCCGGGGATTCTTAGCACCCTCTGCCTTCATGTCGCACTGGCCGCTGCCTTGGCCAGGTACATTCCAGCTGCCGGAGACTGAGGGCCAAGATTTAAGTTGTGGAGTCATTTTGGAGGGGTTTGGCCATAACTCACCACGCTGGCCAAGCGGGTTGGTGAGTGTGGGATAGAATTTCCTCTAATCCCGATGGTATAGTTATACCGCTATGGGCGGTCGTCAGAGCCCCTTCAGTGGGAACAGGATGCACCACGAGAAGGCGGGGTGGGTTGGTCAGTGTGGCATAGCATTTCCTCTAATCCCGATGGTATAGTTATACCGCTATTGGCGGTCGTCAGAGCCCCTTTAGTGGGAACAGGATGTACCACGAGAAGGCGGGGTTGACATTTGTCAAGGAGAGGCTGTGATGTTACGCATCACCTGACCTTACATCCCATATATATATATATATATATATCATCATCATCATCATCATTGTCAACCATTATCAATCCACTGCTGGACGAAGGTCTCCCCAAGTTTCCTCCACAACGGTCTGTCTTGTGCCAGTCTCCTCCATGTCACCCCTGCATACTTTCGAATTTCATCCACCCATCTCCCATGTGGTCTTCTTCTGGGTCTTTTCCTGTCCCTTGGAATCCAATCTAAAATTTCGGCTGTCCATCGATGATCTGTCCTTCTGGCAGTATGTCCAGCCCATTGCCATTTCAGGGATTTAACTCTGATCATGATGTCTTCCACTCTTGTCATTTTTCGGATCCACGAGTTCCTCTTCTTATCTCTCCTGGTTACACCAAGTATGCACCTCTCCATGCTGCTTTGAGTTGTCTGCAGCCTTTGTATGTCTCTTTTAGTTAAGGTCCACGTCTCTGCACCATATGTAAGCACTGGAAGGATGCATTGATCAAACACTTTTCTTTTAAGACATAATGGCATATTGCTCTTGAAAATTATGCTGTTTCTTCCAAAAGCTCTCCAGGCAAGTTTTGTACGACGATTAATTTCTTCACCAATGTGACCCTCACTTGATATCTGCTGTCCAAGATAAACGTACGTGTCTGTTATCTCCAGCTTTTCTCCATCAATCGATAAATCTTCATTTCTTGTAAAAGCATTGAACATCACTTTTGTCTTCTGAAAGTTCATTTTTAATCCCACTTCTTTACTCTTGTCAGCAAGTTCCTGGATCATACTCTGCAGCTCTGATGGGGTAGTTGCAAAAATGACTACATCATCAGCAAAACGAAGGTGGGTTAGATAATCTCCATTAATCTTTATCCCCTTGTTTTCCCAGCTCAGTGACTGAAAAACACCCTCCAATGTGGCATTAAAGAGCTTCGGAGATATGGTGTCACCTTGTCTCACTCCCTTTCCAATTTTTACGTGTGTTGTATTTTCAAACAGCCGAATCTTTGCACTTGCATTTTCATAGATGTTATTAATAATATTAATGTATGCATCTTCAATACCGCAGGTTTTCAGAGCCATTGTAACTGCTGATGGTTTCACCGAATCAAAGGCTTTTTCATAATCGATAAAAGCCATGCACAATGGAAGTTCATATTCCCTCGCTCTTTCAATTAGTTCTCTCAGCACGTGGATATGATCTATTGTGCTGTAGCCACTCCTGAATCCAGCTTGTTCTCTCGGTTGAGCCATGTCCAGTGTTACCTTCAAGCGGTGTGAAAGAACTTTAGTGAAGATTTTATAAACTACTGATAGGAGGCTGATAGGTCTGTAGTTTCCGAGATCCTCAATGTCACCTTTCTTATGTAGCAGAATCATTGTAGCGGTGTTCCAATCCTCAGGAATCTTTCCTTCATTAAGGCATCGAGTGAAAATTTGGGCGAGTACTGTTTCGATTTCTCCACTTGCTTCTTGTATGATGTCTACAGTAATTCCATCTTCTCCTGGAGCTTTTCCCCGTTTCATGTTCTTGATTGCATGTGCAACTTCTGCTGGAAGGACTGGAGGAACTCTGGTACTGGTATCTTTCATGATGTCTGGAGTGCATGTATCATCCCTTTCATATAATTTGGAGTAGAAATCTTTCACTCTTGTCAAAATTTCGCCTCTATTTCTTGTTACAGAACCATCTTCTTTTCTCAGTGCCATAATCTGTTTTCTTCCCTTACTGAGATGTCCCTTTGCTATCTTTAGGCTTTGGTTGTTTTCAATTGCTTTCCTCACTAGTTCACAGTTGAATTTTCTTACGTCTTCAGTGATACTTTTTCTTACTGTCTTGCATAGCTCTATATATTCCACTTTGGAAGTCACATCTTCTTTAGTTGTCCTCATCTCTCTTCTTTTTTGCATCAACATTTTCGTTTTTCCTGATAATTTGTTTACATGCAACTTGTTCTTAGACCCAGCTAATTTTGTTGCTGTTTCCATAAGAGCTTTGGTTACTTTTCTGTTTACTTCAGAGATGTCCACTTCTTCTGATGTTAGGCCTTCTAAAGCAGAGAACCTGTTCTTCAGTTCCAACTTGAAGGTATTATGGTGTTTTTTAAGGTTGGTTATGTCAATAGATTTTGTTTGTCTTATGAGCTTGCCACGTTCAAGTTTAGTGTTGAGGTGCATCTTACATCTCACCAATCTATGGTCACTACCTGTGTTGAACTTGTTTAGCACACTGCAGTCTTCTATGACGAATTTTTTGTTACACATAATAAAATCAATTTCACTTGTCGTCCCATTTGGATGTCTCCATGTCCATTTCCTATATATATATCCCTATATATATATATATATATATATCCCTATATATATATATATATATATCATCATCATCATCATTGTCAACCATTATCAATCCACTGCTGGACGAAGGTCTCCCCAAGTTTCCTCCACAACGGTCTGTCTTGTGCCAGTCTCCTCCATGTCACTCCCGCATATTTATATATATATATATATATATATATACTTAAGAGCAAAACTGAAGACTAAGGAAAAATTTTAGAATTTAAATATATATATATATATATATATATATATATATATATATATCCCTATATATATATATATATATATATCCCTATATATATATATATATATATATATATATATCCCTATATATATATATATATATATATATAGGGATGTAAGGTCAGGTGATGCGTAACATCACAGCCTCTCCTTGACAAATGTCAACCCCGCCTTCTCGTGGTGCATCCTGTTCCCACTGAAGGGGCTCTGACGACCGCCCATAGCGGTATAACTATACCATCGGGATTAGAGGAAATTCTATCCCACACTCACCAACCCGCTTGGCCAGCGTGGTGAGTTATGGCCAAACCCCTCCAAAATGACTCCACAACTTAAATCTTGGCCCTCAGTCTCCGGCAGCTGGAATGTACCTGGCCAAGGCAGCGGCCAGTGCGACATGAAGGCAGAGGGTGCTAAGAATCCCCGGAGGACCGGACTAGGCTGCCATCTGATGCTGACCTTGGCCACGTATAACGGACGCTCCCTATCTTCTGATTCAAGGCTTCTTGAATTGGAAGAGGAACTACAAAGGATCAAGTGGGACATCGTCGGGCTAAGTGAGGTAAGGAGAAAAGGAGAAGATCTCATTGAACTGAAAAGTGGACATCTCTTCTACTATCGTGAGACAGATACTGGTAGAACTAGTGGTGTTGGATTTATAATAAACAAGAAACTGAAGGATAAAGTTGTAGAAGTTGAAAGTTCCTCTGACAGAGCTGCACGACTCGTTATCCAACTTTCGAGAAGATACCAGGCTCAGATTATTCAAACTTATGCACCCACCACAAGTCATCCTGAAGAAGAAATTGAAGAATTTTATGAGGAAATTCGTGATCTAAATAATAAAGGTAAGCATCACTTGAAGATAATTATGGGAGATTTCAATGCAAAAATAGGGCAACGGCAACAGAATGAAACTTCAGTAGGTAAATTCGGTCACGGCAACAGAAACCAGCGTGGAAATACTCTCGTTGAGTTTGCAGAGGCAGAAGGGTTTTTCATCTTGAACTCCTTCTTCAAGAAAAAGCCACACAGGAAATGGACATGGAGACATCCAAATGGGACGACAAGTGAAATTGATTTTATTATGTGTAACAAAAAATTTGTCATAGAAGACTGCAGTGTGCTAAACAAGTTCAACACAGGCAGTGACCATAGATTGGTGAGATGTAAGATGGACCTCAACACTAGACTCGAACGTAGCAAGCTCATAAGAGAAACAAAATGTATTGACATAACCAACCTTAAAAAACACCATAATACCTTCAAATTGGAACTGAAGAACAGATTCTCTTTAGAAGGCCTAACATCGGAAGAAGTGGATATTTCTGAAGTTAACAGAAAAGTAATCAAAGCTCTTATGGAAACAGCAACAAAATTAGCTGGGTCTAAGAACAAATTGTATGTGAACAAATTATCAGGAAAAACCAAAATGTTGATGCAAAAAAGAAGAGAGATGAGGACAACTAAACAAGATGTGACTTCCAAAGTGGAATATATAGAGCTATGCAAGACAGTACGAAAAAGTATCACTGAAGACGTAAGGAAATTCAACTGTAAACGAGTAAGGAAGGCAATTGAAAACAACCAAAGCCTAAGGATAGCAAAGGGACATCTCAGTAAGGGAAAAAAACAGATTATGGCACTGAGAAAAGAAGATGGTTCTGTAACAAGAAATAGAGGCGAAATTTTGACAAGAGTGAAAGATTTCTACTCCAAATTATATGAAAGGGATGATACATGTACTCCAGACATCATGAAAGGTACCAGTTCCAGAGTTCTTCCAGTCCTTCCAGCAGAAGTTGCACATGCAATCAAGAACATGAAGCGGGGAAAAGCTCCAGGAGAAGATGGAATTACTGTAGACATCATACAAGAAGCAAGTGGAGAAATCAAAACAGTACTCGCCCAAATTTTCACTCGATGCCCTAAAGAAGGGAAAATTCCTGAGGATTGGAACAACGCTACAATGATATTGCTACATAAAAAAGGTGACATTGAGGATCTCAGGAACTACAGACCTATCAGCCTCCTATCAGTGGTTTATAAAATCTTCACTAAAGTTCTTTCACACCGCTTGAAGGTGACACTGGACATGGCTCAACCGAGAGAACAAGCTGGATTCAGGAGTGGCTACAGCACAATAGATCATATCCACGTACTGAGAGAACTAATTGAAAGAGCGAGGGAATATGAACTTCCATTGTGCATGGCTTTTATCGATTATGAAAAAGCCTTTGATTCGGTGAAACCATCAGCAGTTGCAATGGCTCTGAAATCCTGCGGTATTAAAGATGCATACATTAATATTATTAGTAACATCTATGAAAATGCAAGTGCAAAGATTCGGCTGTTTGAAAATACAACACACATAAAAATTGGAAAAGGAGTGAGACAAGGTGACACCATATCTCCGAAGCTCTTTAATGCCACATTGGAAAATGTCTTTCAATCACTGAATTGGGAAAACGAAGGGATAAAGATAAATGGAGATTATCTAACCCACCTTCGTTTTGCTGATGACATAGTCATTTTTGCAACTACCCCATCAGAGCTGCAGAGTATGATCCAGGAACTTGCTGACAAGAGTAAAGAAGTGGGATTAAAAATGAACTTTCAGAAGACAAAAGTGATGTTCAATGCTTTTACAAGAAATGAAGATTTATCGATTGATGGAGAAAAGCTGGAGATAACAGACACGTACGTTTATCTTGGACAGCAGATATCAAGTGAGGGTCACATTGATGAAGAAATTAATCGGCGTACAAAACTTGCCTGGAGAGCTTTTGGAAGAAACAGCATAATTTTCAAGAGCAATATGCCATTATGTCTTAAAAGAAAAGTGTTTGATCAATGCATCCTTCCAGTGCTTACGTATGGTGCAGAGACGTGGACCTTAGCTAAAAGAGACATACAAAGGCTGCAGACAACTCAAAGAGGCATGGAGAGGTGCATACTTGGTGTAACCAAGAGAGATAAGAAGAGGAACACGTGGATCCGAAAAATGACAAGAGTGGAAGACATCATGATCAGAGTTAAATCCCTGAAATGGCAATGGGCTGGACATACTGCCAGAAGAACAGATCATCGATGGACAGCCGAAATTTTAGATTGGATTCCAAGGGACAGGAAAAGACCCAGAAGAAGACCACATGGAAGATGGGTGGATGAGATTCTAAGGTATGCATAGGTGACATGGAGGAGACTGGCACAAGACAGACTGTTGTGGAGGAAACTTGGGGAGATCTTCGTCCAGCAGTGGATTGATAATGGTTGACAATGATGATGATGATGATATATATATATATAGAGAGAGAGAGAGAGATTTGCATCTTGAAATAATTATTGAATAAATGCAATATGTTTGGCCACAAAAAATAACATAAATGGCTTGTCTGAGGCACCAAACACCCAAGCATGGGCCCTGCTTGTGTCCTCTGTCCTTGACAATACAGTACAAGCAAGAAACACACACACACGCACACACAAATCATCGCCACGTGCTCATAATTATTAAGTAAGTGAGCCGTTATAGAAAGTATTACTTTTATAGCTAGTGTTTCTGTTCCTTTATTCATCCCTGTATATTGTTCTTGCAACATTTTTCATCGCAACAGACATGTTTCATGAATATGACTGGTTAAAAATGGTGGCTTGCTTCTGTCATGTATTCTCGTTAAGTCTTAGTTACGAGGAAATAAAATTAATGTTTTCAGAGTTCACCAAAAAAAATTGAAGGAACAATGGAAAAACTCCAGTTACGGACACAGCGATTTGATAAGAGACTCTTCAAATATCGTTTTGCGCTTTGATTGTATTCCAAGAACAGTGTGGTAAAAATAATATCTCAAATCCAATTTATGCAGCAATAAAAGAACTCATCTGAGACTCGCTACAAGCTTAAATCAACGCCCCCCCCAATTTACGCAAGTAAATGTACGAAATTTAAAAACCCGTTTACAGTGGAATTGAAACTGAATAAATATTAGATAGTAATTCAGTCCGTGAGAAGCGGATTCGTTATTTGAACTTTTCTGTGACTCTGCGTTTAAAGAAAATTCTTGTTGAAAAAAAAATTCTTACAGTGAGCATTGAGAATGAAAAAACAAGTGCTGGAACTGTGTATCAGAAATGGATTTATTACTTGATTTTTTCCGTGGCTTTGCGTTAAAAGATAATTTTGTTAAATTCTCCTCAAAATCATTTTTGGTTGAGTTATTGAAATAGGAATTCTTTTTTTTTTTTTTATTAATCTGTGAAAGGCTTCGATCTCTTAACAGTGGGCATGGGAAATGAAGAAATACCATATTTGAGTGCATTAGAGGTGGATTCATTAGTTTATCTTTTCTGTGTGTCTCGCTTAAACCAAAATTTTGATAAACTCTCTAATGATTTTCGGTTGAGTTTTACAAACTAAGATTTGTTTTTATTTCAGAAAGCTGTCAAATATCTGATGCTCTTGTTACGGCATGCTAATGTGAAACGAAGTTCCCATTTGCGGTTCCTTGAAAGATCTGGACAGAAACACAGTGGGTATTGAACTTGGATTTTGCTCTTGATAATTAAGCACCTATGTATGAGATAAAAAATATTATCCTTCCATTACTTTTGTGTTAAGTTACTTGAAAAATATACACCGATCAGCCATTACATTATGACCACCCCCAGCCTAGAGAAATGAGCGCACCTGGAGATGGAACGGTGGCTCAGGTGAAGTTTACAGAGCAGTATATATACAACCCGAGGACCCGCTTTCGGTTAGTAGAGTGTTCGGGGTAAGAATGCGAAAAGCTGCCGATTTATCGGAGTTTGATTAGGGACAAATTATGATGGCGCAGCGTCTCAGAACAACAATCTCGGAAACGGCGCTGCTTGTGGGTTGTTCACGTGCCGTTGTAGTGAGTACGTATCAAAAGAGGTGCACAGATGGCCAAACGACGAACCGTCGTCCAGAGCTCACTGATCTCAGAGGGGAGCGGAGACTGTCACGCATTGTTCACGGCGACCGCAGGGCCACAGTGCGACAAATCACCAGCAGCTACAAAAGTGGTGATCAGGGCAATGTGTCACAGCACACAGTTCATCGCAGTCTTCTGCGCATGCGCCTGTGTAGCAGAAGACACAGCCGGGTCCCCATGCTCACTGCATGTCATCGCCAACAACGC
Organism: Macrothele yani; assembly: GCA_039090855.1. Classification (NCBI taxonomy): domain Eukaryota; kingdom Metazoa; phylum Arthropoda; class Arachnida; order Araneae; family Macrothelidae; genus Macrothele; species Macrothele yani. The sequence goes on along the minus strand of CM077009.1, from coordinate 97,352,286 downwards.
ATGAATGGGCACAAGATCATCGAGATTGGACCGTGGATGATTGGGAGAAAGTGGCCTGGTTTGACGAATCAAGATTCCTGGTGCATCACGTAGATGGCCGAGCGCGGATACGCCGATTGCCAACGGAGGCCATGGCACCTGGATGCACTGTTGGGCGGAAACAGGCTGGCGGTGATATGCTGTGGGCGGTGTTTTCTTGGGACACTTTAGACCCCATTATCCCAATAACACAATCCCTGACAGCTGTCAGGTATCTGAACATCGTTGCGGTCCAAGTTCACTCATTCATGGCAACTGTGTTCCCTGCTGGTTATGGCCACTACCAACAGGAAATGCGCCATGCCACACTGCCAGAATCGTCAAGGAATGGTTCGAGGAACATGCTGGTGACTTTCTGTTAATTCCCTGGCCTCCAAGTTCACCTGACATGAACCCAATCTTACATTTGTGGTTCGACTTTGAAAAGTGTGTTCGCGCTAAATCACCACCACCTCGAAATGTACGGGAACTGGAGGACCTGCTGTTGACATTATGGTACCAGATACCCCAGGATACCTATCGCCACCTCATCGAATCGCTGTCTCGCCGAGTGGCCGCTGTTTTGCGCGCTAAAGGTGGTCCCGCAGCTTATTAGGTAGGTGGTCATAATGTAATGGATAATCGGTGTAAGTTAACCCCCATAATAAATTACTTGTAGTGACTAATATATCTTAAATGAACAGCAGAAATGCATGGTGTTTTGTTGTTGTTGTTTCACTGTTTTCACGAATGACTAGCTTAGGACCCGGCATTGCGTGGGTTTCGGCTAATGAACCAAAGTATTCTGAGTTTTCCTAAAGTTATCAATAGCATATTTTTAACCTAAGAATTTAATATTGGCCTCAATACAAAATTTTCCCTGTTTTGTTTATACGATTTTACGTTACTTTTCACTTTATCCCTTGAAAAACGTATAAGCGGGGTTTCACTGTGTATGAAAATGCGAATGCAGAGGTTCAACTGTTCGAAGGATCATCACGAATAAAAATTGGAAAGAAAATGAGACACGGTGATCCATATCTCCCAAGCTCTTCAATAGCGCACTGAAGAATGTGGTTCATGAACTAGGGAGATAAGGGGGGCAACGGTTAATGGAGATAGCTTAACCAAGGCCGTCTAGAAAGTACAAGGCGAGATGAGTTCACTCCATTTGTGACGTCACTCTCGTGTTACACGGCCTGATACGTCGGTGTCGTGTTTGACGTCATATACGACAACGTTGGAAAATAATTGGAAGCCTTGGTTTCCACGTGATGTAATTAAAATGAGGGAACTCATCTCTCTAATGTCATGGCCTTGTATTTTGTAGACGACCTTGGCTTAACCCAACTTCGTTTTGCTGATGATAAAGTCATTTTTGCTAATCCCCATTTCGAACTGCAGAGTGTGATCCAGGAACTTACTGACAAAAATAAAGAAGTAAGATTAAAGATGAATTTACAGGAAGTACAACCGATGTAAATTCTTTTACACGATGACTGCGAGGTTGACGATGAGTTGAATTCAGGAGTAATTCATGCCTACGTCTACCTTGGATAACTCATATCAAGCAAGGATCAAAGAAGAAATTTATAGGGGTATAAGACGTGGCTGAGATACACTTGGAAGACACAGTACAATTTTCAAGAGCTATTTACCACTATGTCTTAAAGAAAAATTGTTTGATCAATGCATCCTTTCAGAACAGAGACATAAACCTTATCTAAAAATGACATGGGCTTCAAACAGCTCAAAATACCATGGAGAGATGCATGCTTGGGATAACCAAGAAATATAAGAGAAGGAACTCAGAATCAGGGAAATGACCACAGTGAATGATATCATTATCAAAACGAAGATCCGCAAGTGGCAATAGGTTGGACATATTGCTCGAAGAACTGACCACTGTTGGGCATTTCAAATACTTTCAAAACTCACAGAAGAAGAGCCGGTGGGAAATAGATAGGTGGATGAGATTCGAAAGTATACCAGAGTGACATGGAATAGAATTGCTTAAGAAAGAAATTTATTGAAGATACTTGGGGAGACCTTCATCCATAAGTGAGTTGTGAATGTGTGATGATGATGAACATGCGTTTTAAAAAACGAATATGTTAGATTCGTTTTACTTCTATAATACTAATACAGGTAAGCGTGTTTTGCATATCACTTTAAAAATGGTATAGGGAAAGTAGGTATGTGTATAATTTTTCGATTTATAATAACATCCAAAAGGCAGTGGAACTACAATTAAATGATTATCATGCATGCGAAAACTTTGTCCTTTTACACCGCTGACGTCATGAGTGAACACATGTCCTGTTTAAAATTGCTGCGAATTCGCGATAGCGTGAGCAGTGGCACAGGGAGTGAGTGCATTAACTTCATTTTAAGCATGAAAATTTCGGTACGTTACTGAAAGACTTCGTAATACCTGGTGATCAGATCAGTATATCGAAACGTGTTTTGACTGCAGATTATTCGATTCGTTAGACACTCTCAAAACAGTAAGTACAATTCTTTTCTTTACCCTACAATTTTCATTTAATTAATTTGAATTGTTACTTTTGAAATGGAAAAGAATGAGGTTATTTCTGCAGAGTGAGTAATTTGAGAACGAGAAAAACGATGACAAAGTCAAGAAGCTGTGGACACATGTTCGATTTTTAAATGCAGAAAATTATATAAGAAACGTGTGAACATAATATCCCACTAGGGAGCATCATACTGAGACAAGTCCCTGCAAATGCGAGTTATCCAATGCCATCCATCGATAAAGGAACTTCTGAACAGTTAAGAATTTTAAGGGGTGTTATATCAGACCCCATTCACTCTCCAATAAAAGAGGAAACGTAGAGAGAATGATACTTTTGAATAGTTGATAACCAGTGTGGTGTTCTGGTACAATTTTAAACGTTTTAGGTTCTCGTATGTTTAAACACCATTAAATATTAACACAACATTTATGCTTGTATAACTAGTATTGATAGGCAAGTAATGTAGCATACAACGTTTAAATCGTTGTCTAATTAAACGCTATTACAGAAAAATCCGGTTTTTTTTTATTGGTGTAAACAACTGATATTGCCAAGCTTTCGCGCACGAACAGGTCGCTTTATTGAGGCAGACTGATACTAACTAACCTATGCGCAGAGAACTTTCAATAAACGTTAGCATTTGAAAACAGATACTTGAGTTAATTTCGAATTGTGTAAATTCGAAAATTTCTACGTGAACAAACACAAACTGTCAAACCAAAAACCTTCGTCTTAATACTTTGGGATATTTATCCACAGACGATGCAAGTTATGTGCGTATTGTGTTGTATTTCTTTCAATTGACTCTCTGATGGCAGTCCCAATTTGGGTAGCGTATGAAACTAAACATTTACATTCTTACCACTGAGGTGTCGAAACTCAATTGAGACGAACTTCTCTTGCAATGGCTGTGTTGAGAGTTCAGTTTTTTGCATTTCTTTTGTGTTCCGCTACCCGGGTGCCAGTTGATCTCTTAGAATCTTGGTCATACCTATATAACTTTTCTGCGTTCCATCAGGGTATTCCTATAAGCCTTGAATGGCTGAGTGGTTAGCGGTTCAGAATATCAATGCAAGGTGATCTTGTGTAGGTGGTGTGAGTTGCTAACAAACACGTTAAGTGACGGCCCCCAGGTTGGACCCACTGGTTAAATGGGTATCCTTTCCTATGACCCCCCTCCATGTGCAACATCGTACTTGTACGGTGGCGCCATCTACTGTACTCTAATCTCACTACAAACTGTTCTGTCAAAATCGCTAGACTTGCTCTCGTTCCTTCCGTTTCTGTGTCCTGCCCAAAAGGCGAACTCGCTGTAGGTGGCTGGGACCTAAAATCTACTCACTGTGGACGGAAGTCCTACGAGAAAATGGCTCATACCTTCTAGTGACTAGGGCATTCCAACGAGATGGAATTGTTGGTGTTGCGTCCTTGCGATGTACTGCGTACAATCTGCACGTGTGCCCGTTTGCGCAATTTTTTCCATGGTTACCGAGCTGCCGTCCGCAAGGAATGCTGGGGCGACACCTGGATGACTGGTGTCAGCAGAAATACATTTATATTCTAGCATACGTCAGAGAAGGTGCATTTTGAAGCGCAGTAGTGAAGGCATATTTGGGCGACACGCGCATGACGTAGCTGTGGAGGTAGATCATTTGCTTTGATGGTTTGTTTACATGAGGTTACTACTCGTATTAGTCTTGTATTTATTTAGTGGTATTTGATCAGTTTTTTGTAATCGGGAGTCATATTTTTATTGTTATAGGATAAAGATAACTATTGTGTAACAAAAGGTAAGCGCTATAAGATAACATTGTGATAACAGAAAGGAATCTTTGCCGCCCCGGTGGCGCAGTGGTCTAAGCGATGGCTTCTGATAACTCGTCCGAGTTAGGTCCGGGTTCGAATCCTGTGAGGCATGGATGTTTTGTTTGTCTTACGGCGCTGCCTTCCCTGGGACCAGTGGCCCTGAATTAGGACAGGGCGACTTCTTATAGCCCATTGAGTTGCTCACGGTGGTCGTTAAACCTCCAATAAAAAAAAAAAAAAAAAAAGGAAATTGGTCTGCGTTCGTTTGCTAGAAAACTCCACGACCCCACAATTCTGTGCTACTCTTTCGTAAAAACGATGCCTAATTGTACCGTTGCTCGGTGCCCATCGTAGAATAAGAAAACAAAAAAACCCCAAAAAAACTGGAATTATTAATCACGCATTCCCAAAAGATCAGATGTTGCAAAAAACGTGGCTACTCAAATGTAAACGAAAAGATGTTGTCAATGTGAAACATGCCAGAGTTTGTTCTGAACATTTTACCGAAGATGATTATATGTGTGATTTGAAATCCGAATTACTGGACCTTTCATCGAGTAAGCAGATAAGGTTGAAATCATATGCCATTCCGTTTATGAATCTCCCCTGTAATAACAACACTCTTGTTGCAGATGCACATGGTGGCATCACCGAAGTTATAGCGACTTTCTAAGAAAATTTCAAGCATAACTTCTATCCGAATTTTTAAAAATGCTCGCCATTTCGAAGTCGCAATGTAAAATAGAGATTTAAAAAGTAACAATGCCGTGTGTAAAAGAAAGTCTAGTACATTTCGGTAGCGAAAAGAAACAGATCAATTTCTGATATAACAAGCCTTTATTTTATATTAAAATTTTATGTCCTTGAGCTATCTGTAAGAATAGTTCTAGCGCTAGTTATTAAAATTGCGCAAATTAGAAATCGCGGATTTATTTATTTATTTATTTATTTATTTATGTCGATATAAATTCCTTATTTGTTTTGGTAAAAATCTCAGGTCCCCACCATGTTGTTTCTGAAACGCATATGAAAAACGGCGAACATAACTCCATTACATTAATTAAGAATTTATTCTGAATTGGACACTTTTCTTTTCTTTAGTAATTGCGTGACGAAGTGAAAATTTTCAAATGGAGAAAATATAATTGCTTATATAAACTTTTAAGTTCACCGTTTTGTCTTGAGTTACGTATGAATGCCGTGTTTTGCTTCCGCTCCGTGCAACCACAGTGACGTCAAATGAAAGAGCCAATGAGAGCGTAGATCGTTAATGGACCCAACCTAAGAGATATCTAAGAACGTTGGGCAGAAGTATTGCGCAGTTGTTTGTTAGTCGAACCTTAGTGGGGTGTGATCTGCTGTTTCCGTGTTGTAGTAAAACCGTTCCAAAAGTGCGTCCAAGTCAAGATGTAGCCTTTGGCAGTAGAGAAATTTAAATTATGGTAAGTATTAACACGGTTTAAAGAACTGTAAGAAGTCAGTGTGCCATAACGTGGTGATAGACACTGATTATTGAGAACTTTCATCCAAGCCTAAAGTTTGCCGTTCTAAGTTCATAAATACAAGTATAATCATCTTAGAACTCTCGAAGATGAAATCAAAACGCGTAATCATGTTTCGTTACTACTGAAAATATAATTTGTTTTTTTTTAGTCACCATATGAATATTCGAGAATAACAAGAAAAATAAATTAAATGGAACAGTATCATTATTTCTGAAGTCTGTAGATTATAAAGGTTCATGTACCGTGGTAGTGTGCCGTTCTTTCTTTTTTGAATGCACGGTAGTTCTAATGTAAGTGTAATATCCATTACTGGAACGCAAAGTATATCAACAGGAATAAACACCTGCCTTCTATTCGGTGTCAATTTTCCTCCTGGGAGAAAGGATATTCATATTTGAGGCAGTTGTCCGAATGCCAAGACCTAGTTTCTTTAAGGCGTTTCTTGCAAAAAAAATGTGAAGCCCAGAATGTATGGCAGTGATCCGATGAAATTTAAGTGAAAATTGCCGATCGGTGTTGCTTCGTTTAAACGGATTTTTCTTACAGAGTGTATCAGTTTGGTGTACTGGTGCTTGTTAATATATTTATTTGATTTACTGTCTAATTGTTGTCGCTGTGCTATCTAGTAACGATTCCTGTTTTCACATTCAGTTGACAGAGATTTGTTTGTATCAGAACAGCATATTCGTACACAAGGCGACTTCAATATACAGTATATACCGCGGTGCTCAAAATTAAAGACAACAGTTAAATCGCCACTTGGGTGTTGCTAAAAAATTGCCCCAAATATTGTCGCATGTACAAAATCAAATGTATAAACCAATGAACTGAGTGGTCCTCATCCATAAAGGGCTAATGTGCTTTTCAGTGACGTGTCAAGATTCTGCTTGCAAACTGATTCTCGGCAGCAGTGGCGTATCTGGGGTCCGAGACCTAGGCTATCCCCCCCATTACTGTTTTTTTTTAAAATTGCGAAGTTTATTTTTTAATTGTTAAGTAACAGAAGTAACATTTTTTCTAAATTTTAGTTACATGCTATTGCTAGCATGATACCAAATAATTATGAGGATTAGGCTTTGAACACTTATTTGTACATCTTCTTTCCTTTTGTGTGAACTTGAGCGTTACGTTTTTACAAAGATGTTTCTTCCGAGTACTTTTCCATATTTAAAAAGAATGTTTTTCTCTATTAACAAACCAGCCAAGTTGCTCGAATGTACATGTCCTTGTGTGGCTCTAAGATATATCTTGATTCTTTTTAATACGGAAAAACTTCTTTCGGCAGTAGTTGCAGTTGTTGATGAACAGTTTAATATTAGTCCTGCTAATTTGTACACTTCAATAAACACTATGTCCAATTATTCAACTTTATGTAATGAGTAATGTCTCTTACTGATTTGTTTTTTATTCATCAAGGGAATTAATCACCTTCACTTCATTTTCTAATCGAGCTGTATCAAAATATGAAGCATGGAGTTCTTTAAGCTCTGATAGTAGATGAAGTTCAGGGAAGCTTTCACAAAATTTATCAAAGCAGTTCAAAGCCAGGAATTTAAGATATAATATCACTGACTTTAATTCATTGACACTTCACACAAACTGAAACAACTCTCGCGAAACAGGCGCTGTTACACGCGGGAGCATGCGAATGACTGAGATAGTCCAAGGCTTCTCTTTTTTCGGAGCGAACCCTTGAGCAAAGCAATGGCCTATTCACCTGCGAAGCTCATTCATGTTGTTATGGAAACGCTAGCCGGAGATAGTATTGAAACTCTTCGCATCAGAACAGCGAAGACCTACTTGCGTTATGCCGTTGATCATCGCTCGCCAGACTGATTCTCATAATCGAAAGAAGCGAATCCGCTCGTGGTTTTTTTTGTTTTTTTTCGCACCGAAAGCATCGACATATCTTAATACCGTTGATAATTGACTTATTTGTGTATATTTAATTCAGTTTTATTTGTGCATTCTCTGGGATTCGTAGCTAGTCTCGAATATACGCCACTGCCTATGGAGAGAATGTGGGTTTCGTTCCACCTTCACTTGAGAAAGGAACCAATATGAAGGTAGTGGAGTGATGGTTTGGGCCTCATTCCATTCCATTGTATAATTTGTGTCTGCATGCATGTATATTCTTCCTTTTTTGTCCCAGTATGTGACATAGTACATCTTTAAGTTTGCACCACTTCATTTTGTTCATTGCTGTGTATTTGCCTTATGTCTCGTGTTTGTTGTTTTAATTTTGAGCACCACTATATATTGTCAAATTATATATATATATCATCTTTCGTAGTTCTATTATTATTAAGCTCACTACCACACATTTTTTTTTTTTTGCTTCCGACGTCACTTTTATTTACCCTTTAACTCACTGTCGTTGTTGACAAAACGTACAAGGAAATTCGAGGAAGTGATGAGCCGTTCCGAAGGAAAATCTAACCAAGATGTAACAAAATTTATGTAACAATAGAAACTCAAAAGGAAGGTATAATGTTCTTAGTTGATTATGTGTGAAGAAAAGTCAGTCTCGTTAGAACGTTATTCATTATTTTAAGTGAATCAGAATACTGCTTTGATTCAAACGTTCTGTAGCTATTATGAGATGCCCCGAGTAGCTAAATACCCCACACAAATATTCCTTAATTACGCAATGATTGCCTTGAACGGCCAATAAATAACGAGTTTACTTACTGAAACTTTAACTTCATTTCATTCAAAACTGGTCAGTTTAACGATTAGCGCGCTTCACCACATCAACGGTAGCGTGTAACACTTTTGAAGTATAGCAAACTTGGAAACAAGTTTATGCTATAAGCTCGAGGCAATGCAACAATCAACTTCTAATAAACTCGAGCCTCAAAATGGGATTCAGAACATCTAACTAGCAAATGTTATTCAAGAAACGGCGCTTTTGACAGAAATCAAACTCAAAAGCTTTGGACTAAAACCAGCTAGAACGCCACCCAGCGAACATACACTATAAACATCATTCTTATCTCTGCTTTTCTCATACGTCATTCTACACCTGACCTTAGTTCAGGTTGCCACAAGGTATTCATTTGAGGGATAAATGTGGCATTGAGTGTAGAAACCGTTTAGAGAGAACGAACCAAAATTTACGTAGATACAGGAACCAAAAGGGAATGTTATATTAGAGTATACGTCACAAAGATTAAGTTACAGATATATGTCACACCAGAAGAGATACAGATACAACCCAGTATAGCCATGGGCCATGGGCGCACTGATAGCTTCCACAACCCTCACAGTCCTGGGAGGCCATAGCAGATGCATTTTTCAAAATATTTGCTGAAACGTCATATGAAGCTGGTTAAAGAAACAGCCAGGAATCTTTGACGGCAGCTTTGAAAAAAGTATTACAAAGAGAAGCAATTTTTTCCTCCAGTAAATAAGTAATATCTTCGAGAAATCAGCAATTCCAGAGGACCTGAGGCCCCGTTTCACAGATATAGTAATAGTTCCATATACATGTATATTAACAAGAGAATATGAGTAAATATCAGTCATAGAATGTGAACAAATAACAAGAGAATGTGAATAAATATCAGAATATATGAAATTTTTTAATCAATGCGGATAAGGTGTGTTATGTATGCATTATATATTACACTTGTTTGCACATAACTACGTTTCCTTCAGAATACAATTAACTAAAAGGTGTTGTTTTTCGTGGAAACGGGATAGCACATACCAGTGTCATTTTTTGTAACAGAATCAAAAGAAAAGACTTTTACTATGTGCAAAACATTGTCACACTAAGTTAAGTGTGTATTTTATATTCAAGAGTAAATAGTCTAAGTAATTTTACTCTTTTTGTGCCACAATTCTTAGTTATTTTCTTTATTTTTTGTTTACTTATGTTCTGTATTTTCATATAAATCGTAAGGTCATTACGAGACACTGTCACACGGCCTAGTTATGTGTTTTGTGTGTGTCATCGTGAACTATTTCTTAAAAGTCTGACCTTCGTTCTCTAAAAAAACAGAATTTGCATGATACGATTAACTTTGGCGTAAAGTGTTTTGTAATACTTTGTATTAGTATAGAACTAGGGCAATCATTTTAATTACAGCGTGTACATTTTTGTGTTGCACGCAATGAAGTGTAACAATTTTGGTTTTATGAAAACTAACAATCGATTCCAAAGAATTTGAATATTAAAAACGCCCGTACACAACCTAGTTAATAATATTGAATTTAAAAATTTCTCTAATTGAAGGCAAACAGATTTTCGCAAAAGGGCCTCGAAGATATAACATTTTTGCGGGCAGGCCGCGACTTTTTCAGGTACGCCTCTGAGTATAGCAATCGAATTCAACGAGCTCACGAAGTTTCCCGACAAGATTCTCAAAATAGTTCCATATACAAGATTCTCAAGATCAGATAAATCGACGAGACAGGCTACTGCTGTCTTTATGTGTGTTTCTAAAAGTTGTTGAATAATTAGATTTGAAGTTAACTACGTTTTTGTACGAGTATGTTAAAAGTGATGATTAATCTGCAACTATTACTGAGAGTTGTCTGGAATTCCAACTTCCTAGTGAACTGTTATTGAACCTAAATATTATACAGCTTCCTTCAGGGTTTGCTTATAAGTAAATTTTTTAATACCTTGTGGTGTTTTAAGCTAAATTATGGACACTAAAAAGCTTAAATCTAACTTCTCAGTTAAGGCTCTACGAGACTCGCCATCTTGTATTGTGCCTTCTCTTGTTAACCAACGGGCAAGCGTATTTCACAAATTGCTCGGGCAATTTTGCACATTTTGGAACACCGTTTGTGGCTAACGCAAGATATATGATAAATAAAGAGTTCTCTGGTTTCAGATTTTCATTTTGGGCTCTTGAAGTATTTTTTTATTAATTAATAAAACTATGGAAGACCCCTTGGTACGACTTTCGCTGCAGATAAAAAATGAAGGGAAAGGTCAATAAAAATTCTGAAACCAGGGAACTCTTTATTTATCATATATCTTGCGTTAGCCACAAACGGTGTTTCAAAATGTGCAAAATTGCCCGAGCAATTTGTGAAATACGCTTGCCCGTTGGTTAACAAGAGAAAGCAGCAATACAAAATGGCGGGTCTCGTAGAGCCTTAAATACTTTGATCTGATGGTTCTACAATTCCAAGCACTCGAACAATCGAAATAAACTTACAGTTTTCCCTTGCAGTCCACAATAATTTTATTTCGTATTATTGGAGAAGATACACTTGTGACATTGTTGCTTGATGAACATATTTCAACACTGCTGCTTAACTTACGCAACACAATATCACTGACGATTTCATCAACATGTAACTTGATTAGTGATAACAAAACAAACTGAACTTATTGAAGAAGGCTAACAAAATAACAAACCAACTAAAGATTCTGGATCTCAAAGACTACAGTCTTGTGACGATTATATACAGTATATTAAGATAATACAACGCAGTTTGTCACAAATATTTATTTTTTCAAGTCGACCATGCGGTTTCGCTGGGTATTGACCTAGCTTCATCAGGACGAATGGCACGTAAGTATTCGAACTGTATATGATATCATAAATGGTGTTTACAGTCACGGGTTTTGGTTTGTTGCTGCCACACGCTTGATAGAAATGGGGTGGATGCCATATCATTTAACAAGTTGCGAAGACTTCTGATATATATATGGAAAGCTTCCAAAACAGCAAAACTAATTGATAAGCCAGATTCAACCACCAAACTTGATATTTTGGAAGCTTTCCATATATATCAGAAGTCTTCGCAACTTGTTAAATCACATGGCATCCACCCCATTTCTATCAAGCCCGTGGAAGCAACTAACCAAAACCCGTGACTGTAAACACCATTTATGATATCATATACAGTTTGAATACTTACGTGCCATTCGTCCTGATGAAGCTAGGTCAATACCCAGCGAAACCATGGTCGACTTGAAAAAATAAATATTTGTGACAAACTGCGTTGTATTTATTATCTTAATACAAACCAACTAACATGAAAATTTTCGTCACAATCAAATATCACGTGAGCCTGGCGTCGAAAAGCTATTTTTGCCTTTTTATCTGTCGCTTTACCTTTGACCCACTGCTGGTGCTTCCGCTTTAAGAGAAGCATTTGCGAGATCAGATATGACGCGAAAATCTTCGTTACAGTAAAATATCATGTGAACCTGACGTGGGCAGCATCTCACTATCGCATAACACATAGTTAACCTTGCCTTCTTATCTATTTCTTGACAATGTTGCCACATCAAGAGAAAGTTTTTGGAGTTTTTTTCAGATATGACGTTAATACAAAAGTGTAATCGAGATATAAAAAAACGAACGTAAGAGATAGCAACAAAAGCAGAAATTCGAAATAGATTTTACAGTATATTCACTGAAGAGCAATTGAATTAGAGATACCTGTCTAGTAACGTGTGGCACCACTTTTCGCCCTGATGACGGCGGCGACTCGTCTCGGCATGGACTCGACAAGGCACCGGAAGCGATACGGATCCACGACCCCTGAACAAGATCCCACAGTTCACGAAGATTTGATGGAGGGGGGTCAGAGCCTCGAACATCTCTCTCGATGGCATCCCAGATGTGCTCGATGGGATTGAGGTCAGGTGACCTAGTTGGCCAAGGAAGCGAGGTCACGTCGGTGGAGTGTTCATCCAACCATTCGGATACAATTGGGGAGCGATGGTACGGTGCATTGTCTTGTTGCAGGATGAGATCCCCAGTGGGATGTTGAAGACGCACAAACGGGAGAAAATGGTCGTCCAGGATATCCCGGTAACGTTGACCTGTGAGGGAAGATTTCACACGTACCAGGGGTCCCATTTCAGTCCACGTAAACAGTCCCCAGACGAGAATCCCACCCCCACCAGCTTGAAGAGTACCCTGCTGGCAAGGAGGATCCATCGCTTCATGTCGTTCGCGCCGTACTCTTATCCTGCCATCCGCATGTACCAACGTGAATCTCGACTCATCAGTCCAGGCAACATTTTCCCACATTTCTAGGGTCCAGTGGCGATGTTCCCACACACATGCTGATCTTTGCACACTGTGGTGTGCGGTCAGCAGCGGTACCCTCGTGGGACGATGGCTTCTGTACCCCATAGCGGGGAGATGGTTCTGGATGGTGTGGCTGCTTACACGTTTTTGTGCACCAGCGTTAAATTGCTGAGTGATTTCTTGCACTGTGGCACGTCTATCCGCTGTTGCAATGCGAGCTAGCCGACGATGACCCTGCTCATCCACACGCTGTTGCCCACGGCAGTCGGCCCTTGCAGGGATGGTTTTACCGGATTCGATGTACTCACGGTGCACTCGTGACACAGTGACTCGTGAAAATCCCAGTGCCTGCACGACTTCCGAGATGGAGTGATCCATTCGTCGGGCCCCGACAATTTTCCAACGATCAAATGCCCTTAGATCCGACTCTTACTGATTCCCGTCGCATCACTCCTTATATTGTCGGATCGCTGCATACGTCATGTCGTTTCCGTTTACAGGGCCACCCACAGCGCCACATTTGCAAAACGCCAGCTGTCTCAATTCAATTGCTTTTCAGTGTATGTCATAACTTTTCTTTTATTCAGTGTGAACCGTAAAGAGCTCGAAGTATTCTGACAAAAAGGATTAATGCGTTTGTTAAAAAGGAATGTCACGAAAGGTGTTTTTGTTGGACCGACTAGGAAGATAGAAAAACCTGTTGGTGTAACAGCATTATAAACTGGCAATATCGTTGGGTTTAAACCTTTCTTCCACCGCTAAAACTGGCATTGTAGCTGTTTCTGTCAACCTGCTTTGTTTCACTCATGAAAGAAGGTCCTCCACGTTTCTATCCCAATCACGTTTGGTTACTGATCTCCATTCTCCCTTCTTGCAGGGTTTTTACCACGTCTTTTGTAAAATAAAATTACGTGCTTAAGTTATCACTTCGTCCCTCCGTTCGTCTGTCTGTGGGCACCATATCTCTGCAACTGTTAGTCCGACTTGAAAAATTATTTTTACATTGGAAAGTTTGAAATGTAAAAACAATTATCCTTGTTTTCGGAGATAGGGAGTAACTTCGCCGCTAGAGGGCGTAAATGCAGATGCTATCGAATTCAAAATACATTTCATTCCATGTAACTGCTCCTAAATATCCGATTGAAAATATTCTTCCATTCGATACCATTAATAACAAAGACCATTTTGGTTACGATTTCTTTTTCGAGTAATGTATAGTTTTCCTCTAGGGATCGTAAAGTTAAATTGCGATTTCCCAAATATCTCTGCCTTTAAAGATCCGATTTGAAAAAATCTTTTTGCATCGGATTGAGCTCCTATTGGGAAATGTTCTGCTTCTGCTTTTTGTTAAATAATAGTTTCGCCACTAAAAAACGTAGGTGTATATTTTGTTATTTCTGATGTATTTGCACCAATATCTGTGCTTCTGAAAACTCTATTTAAAAAACTCTTTCGCGGTCTGATACTGCTTACCACGACAAACCTTTTGAAAATACCTTCTGCTTAAAATAGTGCGTAGTTTTTCCGCTAGGGATAGCAGATTCATAACTTATTTTTGTCGGTATCTCTGCTTCTAACAGAATGATTTCAAAAATTATTTCTTTGTGGGAGAGTGTTTCAGGCACAAAATATTTTGCATATAATTTTAAAATTTTCTAAACGCACAAGTGTACAACTAGAGGCCATATGTTCACATTTCCGGCTGCAGAATATTATCAGAAGTATCTGTGCGTCTAACAACCCAACTGGAAATATCGTCTCTCGGTCAGATATAACTGACTGCCAAAGCTTTTTATGTGCATTTACTGCAAAAATTAGTGCACAACTTTCTCGCTAGGGAGAGTAGACTTTTAATCAGTTTTAGCGAAGAGCTGCGACTGGGGGCAGCCGCCCCAGCCCTAGTTTGTGCCCCCGTCCTTTTCTTTAAGTTTATCTTTAATCTCACTTGTGTGCTTAGAAACGGATTTAGGGCTTTGCCGCCCCTACGCCCCTTTAAAATAAAGAATTTGGTAGCATTTTTCATTTAACACATTCAGATCTGATCCACGAGAAAACCGAACTGTTAGGAGGAGGTGTGTGTATGGGGGGGGGGGGTGAGAGGAATGTAACCTATCCAAAGCCAAGTACAAGTAAAAGTAATAATTTAAAGCTTAAATGTGGTGAAACTATGAACAAGAATTTTTGTGATATAAGAATTAACAACAAAATTTCGTCTACCGTTGACAGAAATTTTTTATATGTGACTTCCACCACCAATTCCTAAATTGATGAAATTAATAAGTTGTTTTGGTAGGAGATCCTACCTTTTTTTTTCCTTTTCCTTTTTTTTTTTTTTTTAATGTTTTGATGCATGGCAACGCAAAGCCTTTCAGGCAAGACAATAAGACGTATGGTTCGTCACAGTTTTCCCTGGTCGGCTAAGGACATCGGTCGGCTGAGAAATAATTGACGCTTTAGTTCTTGAACACTGATTTTGTTTGTAAATTTAATACATACAATTCATTGTGTCGTATTTCTTTTAATGAAGTGAAGTGATAAATAATTTTTTAATTTGAAATAAAAGCTAATTTTAGAATTTCTGCACAAGTGCTACGTTATTAAAATTTTAACAGTATTGAAATTCCGAAAATTGCCAAGTTTTAAGGAAGTTCTAAAAAGATAAACATATGTTTGTCCATGGTTTGTCAAGTCGAAGAGGATTAGGGGAACTCGGAAACATAGTGTTGTATACAGCAGTTTTTGGAATGAATGTTAGTTTCCACTTTTATATTAATTTTAAAATTTTCTTTCATTATTTTTGTGGGCTTTTAACAAATTATTAATTTTTACTACCATTAAAATTTGCCCCTCTAGGCCAAGGCCGACTAGATAACACAAGGCCGGGGCATTAGAGAGATGAGTTCCCTCCGTACGTCACTATCGTATTTCAAGGACTGATACGTCGTTGTGGTGTTCGACGTCAGAGACGACAGCGTTGGAAACCAATCGGAAGCCTTGGTTTCCGTGTGACGTCACTAAAAGATGAAACTCCTCTCTCTAATGGCATGGCCTCGTGGGCCCGAGCCTAGTCGGCCTATTGGGAATCCATCTCTATCTGTGCTCTTGTGTGCAAGTTCCTCATCATACTCTGCAGAAATGAAAGTGCTGTCAGCAAAACAAAGGTGGATTATAAGTTTATGTGACTTTTTTTTTTTTTTTTTTTTTTGATTGGAGGTTTAACGACCGCCGTGAGCAACTCAATGGGCTATAAGCAGTCGCCCGTCCCTAATTTAGGGTTACTGGTTCCAGGGAAGGGAGAGAGCCAGTGCCGTAAGACAAACACAACACCCATGCCTGACCGAGATTCGAACCCGGACCCCTTACGGACGAATGATCAGAGGCCAACGCCTTAGACCACTGCGCCACCGGGGCGGCCTTTTTATGTGACTATATACATACAGAGGTTAGATACAATAATGTGAACACCTAGGGAAAGAAAGTTTTACGTACCTAATAGGGTGTGGGATCACCTTTGGCATTCAAAACCGCCTGAATCCTTGGAATGGACGCATACAAAACCTGGATGGTGGTTAGTGGGATGTTACACTATTCTTCATTCAGAAACTGCTCCAGGTCCTTGAGAGATGCAGGAGGAGGGTAACGGGATCTTACTCTGTTTTCCAACACAGACCACAGTGGCTCGATGATGTTTAAGTCTGGTGATTGGGGAGGCCAAGAAAGGGGTGAAAGTTCGTTCTCACGTTCCTCAAACGATGGTTGGAGCTCCGTGAATTGGGGCGTTATCATCTTGATAGATAGCATCCCCTGCAGGAAACAATGCCTGAGCCATTGGATGGACTTTTTCATACCCCCTGTCAGTCATCCGTCCTTTAAATGTGATCAGGGGAAATGCTGAATAGCTCGATATGATTGTCCAGAGCATGACAGAACCACCACCATGCTGCACTGTTTGGAGCAGACAAGTCTGGGTTGTACGCTTCTCATGGTGTTCTCCACGCGTAAATAATTCCTGCGGTGAGGAATAGTGTGAATGTGAATTCATCCGACTGCATTACACGCTTGTATGCATCGGCCGTCCACGTTGTATGCTCCTGGCACCACTGCCGTCGATGTTGTGCCTTCCTCCGGGTCCCCAGAGGTTTTGCAATCTGCCATCAATATCTTGTTTATGCAGTGCCCTGCGCACTGTTTTCGTTGATACTGGGGTCTGGAGGTGCAGATTGTGCTCGTCACTGATTTTCGGCGCCGTGGTCTTTTATTACAGGTAAGAATTTTCTTTAATGCTCTCCTGTCTCGATCAGTCAGAGTCGTTTTCCGGCCTCTCTTGTGTTTTGCAAACGAGCACAGTATGCTGTTATGACGCTAGACAAGGTCGTTCTCGATACCTCCACTACCCTGGCGACTGTGGTCGCCGAAGCACCAACATGCCGGCCACCAACAATTAGCCCCCTTTCGAAGTCCGTTAGGTCGCTCATTTGGACGTTTCCCTGAAAAACATCTTGCAACAAGACATTTTAAATGCACTTAAACAGGACCTTGAGGTTCTAAACAAAGCTATTACAACCAAAAAGTGGTGGATACCTTTGCGTATTGCGACGTACGGGGCTGCATTATAAGTCACGTCTCTGAGCGTTGTGTTCACATTATTGTGTCCAACCCTTGTATGTATGTAGCGTGTGAAGGTGCAGCAGGAGACCACCACCCCAGTAAAATCGCCGTTGTGCCAGTGGTAGTCTGGTGATCCATAAACAGCCCTGGGCTCTATTTTGTGCGGCGTACTTTTAGGAAAATTCATCGAGGTTCCATCCTTGGAAAAACGGAATGTCAGCATTAATGTTTACTATTTAAACATCTTTCCAACACACGTCTACGAATAGGGCCGCGGGTAGCCTAGTGGGCAACGTTCGTGACTGCCACGGGAAGGACCTCAGGTTCGATCCCAGGAAGGTACGAACGCTCGATCTACTAAATATCCGCCGTGCGTCGGATGGGCACGTTAAGCCGTCGGACCCCGGGTACTGGCCCCCGGTAATAAATAAGGCCGTCTCCCTCCCCCTTTCACTTCGCTTCCATGTCACTTTCCTATCGGGCACTCTAGCCCAAATCTCCGAGCTTCCTATTTCTAAGGCTTGTTAAAGACCTTGGGTCAGACACTCCCTTCCTTAAATCCTCTACATTTGAAAGAATGAAAGAAAGTCTACGAATCATTGCAGTTTTTTGTATTGAGGCAATCAGTAGCAACATTTTACCCTTTTCCATGACTGTCAATCCCTAGTACAGTTTAATGTAAGAACAAAATGACTTCCTTTGCTGTGAAGCAACAGACAAGGTACGTTCTCTGAGAGAAACTGCCGAGGATATGTTTGTCTCCGCTTTTTGTTTTCGCTTTTCAACCGTAGGTTGAAGAAGCGTATATGCTTCAGTTTTGTCCGTCTGTCTGTCTGTCTGCCTGCACGATCACTCGCGTAAAAATGGTTAGCTTTAGATGACATTTTAGTATGTGGAAGGGGACAACCTGGGAAGGAACCCTATCAAAAATGGGCGAAATGAGATAAAAGGTCAGGACATAGGAGCGATTCTATCTTTCTTATGCTTCATAACTTACGTAAAAATGCTTCGATTGCTACAAAACTTCAGCATGTTGTTCTGGAGAAGTACTGAACCGGTTCTGTTCAATATCATTGAAATGGGGTCAAAGGTCAGGGCACAAGAGCAAGATTTATTCCACAGACATTATCCTGATAACTTGACTAAAAATGCTTCTATTGCGACAAAACTTTAGAATGTTGTTCCGGAGGCACACTGAACCAATTCTGTTTAATATCATCGAAATGGCGTCAAAGGCCAGGGCACAAGAGCGAGATTTATTCCACAGCCTTTATCCTCATGACTTAAGTAATGATTTCTGGTATGTTGGAAAGCGTATCATAATCAATTCATTGCATGATTTTACAAACTTGTTAGAACAGAAATCCAAACTTACCTGTCATTAATAAGATAATTACGAAAAAATGTCTTGGAAAACCTGAAAATTTCCAAAATCGCCATGATTTCAGTGAAAATTTATAAAGTGCTAGAAATTAAAAAATGTGAAAATTAATTTTTATGCATTTACTTTCAAACTGGAAAAGTACTTTTGCTCTAGCTGAAACAGACTTTCCGGGACTGCACTTTAAGTATTCGTGTAACAATCGTAAAGCCACGAAAGTAGTAAATCAGATGCACATCCCATTCAAAAAGAGAAAAAAAAAAAAAAAAAAAAAAAAAAAAGAAAGAAAGAAAGAAAAGCTATATATTGTACATGTATACATAGTATATATAAAGCAGCAACCTAAAAATTTTACCGTAGGTAAGCCTCTCAATTCATTAACGCACACAATGAATGTCCAGTTTTTATCTTAGACTATTGATAACATATTTGATTAGAACGTGTTTCTTAGCTTCAAATGCAGTAGGCAAAAGCGGACTGAGTTAGAGAATATCAACCCAAAGAGACGGTGTTTGAATTGGAAAGTCCAGAAATTGAAAGGGGAGTGTATCAAAAAACAGTGTTTGGCTCAATAGAGCATTCGCTACGTAGTTTCTGTTTTTTTTTTTTTTTTCTGGAGCCGTCAAAGTGGTAAACAAACTTTGCAGTTTTAGTATAACTTGGTTTTCTTCTGCAAGAATATTGAGGTGCAAATATATCATACTTTTTTTTCTGCTTGAGTTAGCATCAGGTTTACAGGTCCAGAATACGGCGGTCCACCGGGAATGCCTCAGGTATCCCGGCTGCCCAGTCCGGCCCGGTGACGGATCACTTTTGTCCGTATTCATCTCGTCCACTGTTCACTTTGTCCACCACCGTTCACTTTGTCCGCTGTTCATTTAGTCCACCGCACACTTTGTCCACCATTATCTTTGTCCACATTCATTTCGCCCTCAGAATAGGTGGAATACCGTGGAAATTTTCTGTTTTGATGGAATTATTGTTATTAGGCAGAAAAGTAAAAGGGTAGCGGACATTATTTACATGACATTTTTTTTTTCCTGTTTCGATTAAATATAAGTTTTTCGATTAAAATATAACTATTTTAAATTCTATTCAAAGTAAAGCAATGAACTTTTGAAGAACTTTTTAACTCTTTCGTGTGGTAAGATGTCAATCATTATGACATAAATCGACGTTTTACAGAAAATCTTTTAATGTTTTGAAATACATCTTATGCACAGTCGAGTCACATTATTGTGACCACCAGCTAATATCCAGAGTTATCGCCGTGTGCAGTGCGGACAGCAGATAGACGGGCTGGAAGTGTCTCAATAAGGTGCTGGAAGGTGTTCACAGGTATGTGGAGCCATGCTGACTGCTGTGCATCTGACAGATGCTGGAGGGTACATAGTGGAGGATCCATAGAGCTAACAAAACACGATCGAGGTGGTCCCACAAATGCTTAATTGGGTTTGAGTCTTGGGAATTAGGGGGTCAGGTAAGTACTTTGAAGTCTTCAACGTGCTCTTCCAACTACTCTCCGACATTTCTAGCTGCGCGACACGTTGCATTGTCCTGCTGGAAGATTCGACCCTCCCCAGGGAAGACAATCAGCAAGCATGTATGGGTGTGCGTGGTCCGCAAGGATGGATTCATAGCGAATTCTGTCCATAGTGCTTTCCACAGGTATGAGTGGACTCAGGGGATGCCACGAAAACATTCTCCAGACCATAACGCTGCTCACACCAGCTTGTGTTCTTCTAGTAATGGCTGAAGAGTGTTTGTTCTGCGATGTTTCTCGCTTTATACGCCAACGTCCATCCGTTCGATGAAGCAGAAAACGTGACTCATCGGAGAAGGCAATCCTTTGCCAATCAGCGGAGGTCCAATTCCGATACTGCGGTACAGATGTAAGGCCTTTTCCTCCGATGCACCTTCGTTAGCATAGGTGCAGAAACCATCCGTCTGCATCGGAGCCCCATACGCAGCAGGGTTCGCTGAACTGTTGTTTTGGACACACTTCTGGTAGCCCCCTGGTTCATTCGGCCAGTGAGTTGTTCCACTGTAGCTTGTCGATCGGCCCTCACACACCTTCGAAGCCGACGTTCACCTTTCACATCAGTGGAACGTTGTACTCCGCAGTTTCCATATCGCTTATTCGCAATGGTGCCATTTCCCCAATCACGATGCACTTTAAGCACAGCAGCACGCGAACAGTTCACAAACTGCGCTGTTTCAGAAAAACTGCTACCCTTGGCCCGAAAGCCGATAGTCATCCCTTTTTGCAAATTTGATAAATCGCTCCTTTTATCCATGACAGCAACGCGGGATATGTTTTCAGAATGCCTACAGCACACCTTATATACCATCCAAGCCAGATCACAACACATGTCTTCTTTCATTGGTTACGTGCTGTTGACGTCAAAAGCAGGAGGTGGTCACAATAGTGTGACTTGACTGTATATAACGCTCTCTGTACAGTATGTGTCTGAGAAAAAAAATCCATAAAGGTTTATAATGGTGGAAAAAAGTTTAGATTGATATTTCCTGCGAATTTGCGATGTGAGAGAAAGAAAATAGATACTTTTTACGTAAAGGAGAAATGGGCCCTAAAATTTTCCTCTTGACTTGAATACAACACATTTATGGTCATTGGAATAAGCTTTGATTTATGTCATAGTAATTGACATCGTACCACACAAAAAAATTGAAAAGCTCTTGAGCTCTTCAAAATTCAGTTTCTTGTTTTACTTTAAATAACATTCAAAATCGTTATATTTTAATCAAAACACTTAAACAGGAAATAAATCGCATGTAAGCGATGTCCGCTGATCTTTTTAGCACGTCTTTTGTAAAAAAAGATCGTGCTTATGCTATCGGTTTGTCCGTCCGTCCGTCCGTCTGTACCCACGGTATCTCTGCAACTATTAGTCCGATTTGAAAAATTCTTTTTGCATTCGAAAGCTTGAAATATGCGAATGATGATCCTTTATTTCGTTTTTTTTTTCGATGTACAATTTCGTCGCTAGAGGGCGTAAATGCAGATGATGTCGAATTCAAAAAATACGTTTTATTCCACATATTTGCTTCTAAACATCCGATTGACAAAAATCTTTTATCTTTCGATTCCATTTATGTCGAAGAGTATTTTGGATATAGTTTCTTTTTCAAATTACGTATAGATTTTCCGCTAGGGGGCGTAAAAGTAAATTGCATTTTTTTCCGATAACTCTTATTCTAAAACTCCAATCTGAATTTTTTTTTCAGCGGATACCTGATGCACAATCTTTTGCGTATAATTTCGAATTTTTGGTAAAGAATACTTTGGCCACCAGGGGGCGTAAGTGTTAATTTTCGCTTCTGATGTATTTGCCATAAAATCTGAGCTTCTAAAATATCGATTGAAAAAATTATTTCGTGGACTGATGCCACTCACATCGATAAACTTTTTTGGAATATTTTCTTCTTAAAATATTCCACAGTTTCCCTGCCAGGGGGCGTAGATGTATATCTTATTTATGTAAATGTCTCTACTTGTAGGAGTCTGATTTGAAAAATTCCTTCTTTGTTGGATAGTGTTTTCGGTGTGACATGTTTTTCATATAATTTCAAAATTTTCAAGTAATTCCGCTAGGGGGCGTAGAGGTAAATTGCGTTTCTCCCTATACCACTGCTTCTAAATCTCCGATCTGAAAAATTCTTTCTGCACCGGATACAGCTCCTGGTGGGAAATCGTTTGCACATAATTTTTAATTTTTGTAAAAAAAATGGTTTGGCCACCAGGGGCGTAAACCTTAATTTCCGCTTCTGATGTATTTGCAGCAAAATATGAGCTAAAATCTCGATTGAAAAAAAATCTTTTGTGGACCGATACTACTCATGTCGACAAACATTTTAGGAACATTTACTTCTTGAAATAATGCATGTTTTCTACGCCAGGGGCGTAGATGTATATCTTTTTTTTTTTTTTTTTTTGTCAATATCTCTACTTCTAAAAGTCCGATTTGAAAAATTCCTGCTTTGTTGGATAGTGCTTCCGATGCGAAATGTTTTTCCTATAAATTCAAAATTTTCAAGTAAATCATAGAATTTCCGCTAGGGCGCACAATGGTAAATTGCGTTTTCTGCTCCTAAAACTCCGATTTGAAAAATTCCTTCTTTGTTGGATAATGTTTCCGATGAGAAATGTTTCCCCTATAAACTCAGAATTTTCAAGTAAATCATAGACTTTCCGCTAGGGCGCACAATGGTAAATTGCGTTTTCTGCTCCTAAAACTCCGATTTGAAAAATTCTTCCTGTATCGCATACAAGACCTGACGGAAAATATTTTTCATGTAATTTCTAATGTTTGGTAAATAATGGTTTGGCCACCAGGGGTCATAAGTGTTAATTTTCTGTTGTGTTAGTAGCAAAATCTGGGCTCCTGAAAACTCAACTAAATTTTTTTTCTTGGACCGATACCGCTCATATGGATAAACCTCCTGTGAATACTTTCTTCCTAAAATAATGCATGGTTTTCCCACCAAGGGACGTAAAGTCACATCTTATTTTTCTCGATAACTCTGTTTCTAAGAGTTCGTAAGCTCACGATTCCGTTTACAGCAATATGTGAGGGATTAAAGACCCGATTGAAAAACTTCTTTCTTCCGTCAGATACTATTGTTTTCCATACCGATTCCAAATAGCTTTGATAAATTTAATTTGCTTCAGAACGGATATTATTACACCCGAAAATTCGGTGTCATCTTTCTTGTTATTTTTCTTTCTAGTAAAAAAAAACCTCATCAAAACAGAAAATTTCCACGTTATTCTATCCATTCTGAGGACGAAATGAATGTGGATAAAATGAACGGTGGGCGAAATGAACATGGACAAAGTGATGGGGAACTGTCGCCTGCGTTGCGCCCATTCTGGATGAAATTCTTGCTCATTATTTATTTATTTATTTATTTATTTATTTATTTTTTTTTTTTTGCGTGTTCACCAAAATTTCCCTTCCTGTATACCATAGGACAATTTTGTTACATTTCCTAGAACATATTTCAGCTCTCTTTTTCATTCTCGCGGGATTTTTTTTTTATTTCACCGTTGCTTAACGACAGCGTAACATGGAACCCTAAAAGTAGGCACCTGCTTTTCAGGGTTTATCACTTCGAAGAAGATGAAACGAAGAGCAGAGGCTATTTATTTCTCACCCTTTTTACGAAGTCAAGCCCACGGCACGGTGGTCTAACAACTTATCTGGTCGGCCGCTGAACGGCTTTCATTGTTTTTAACCATACCTAAATGAGGTCAAATGCTAATGATTACGGCATGGACCCAAGCAGTGTGATCCCGTACCTAATTACTGACGCATTAAAAATGAGTAAATTAAATTTAATCTTCCAGTTTCCTTTTGTTCTGTGTGTATGCTCAGGTGCGTGGTGTTATAAACGATGATTCGGAAGTTTTGCAATATTTGGATCACTTTGTCTTCATACGTACCTTTACGACGAAAGTTGACTAGCATTCAAAGTATAGGCCATCGTGTTGCACCATCTTTAGCCATCTGTCTGCCAGTTCTTCGATTCTATAGATCGTGAGTCGAAAGTTTTTCAATATTTGGATCACTTTATGTCTTCATACGTACCTTTACGACGAAAGTTGACTAGCATTCAAAGTATAGGCCATCGTGTTGCACCGTCTTTAGCCATCTGTCTGCCAGTTCTTCGATTCTATAGAGGGTGAGTCGAAAGTTTTGCAATATTTGGATCACTTTATGTCTTCATACAGTACGTACCTTTACGACGAAAGCTAACTAGCATTCAAAGTATAGGCCATCGTGTTGCACCGTCTTTAGCCAGCTGTCTGCCAGTTCTTCGATTCTATAGAGGGCGAGTCGAAAGTTTTGTAATATTTGGATCACTTTATGTCTTCATACGTACCTTTACGACGAAAGCTGACTAGCATTCAAAGTATAAGACATTGTGTTGCACCGTCTTTAGCCATCTGTCTGCAAGCTCTTCGATGTTACAGAGTGTGAGTCGAAAGTTTTGCAATATTTGGTTCACTTTATGTCTTCATACGTACCTTTACGACGAAAGCTGACTAGCATTCAAAGTATAGGCCATCGTGTTGCACCGTCTTTAGCCATCTGTCTGCCAGTTCTTCGATTCTATAGAGGGTGAGTCGAAAGTTTTGCAATATTTGGTTCACTTTATGTCTTTATACGTACCTTTACGACGAAAGCTGACTAGCATTCAAAGTATAGGCCATCGTGTTGCACCGTCTTTAGCCATCTGTCTGCCAGTTCTTCGATTCTATAGAGGGTGAGTCGAAAGTTTTGCAATATTTGGATCACTTTTTATGTCTTCATACGTACCTTTAGGACAAAAGCTGACTAGCATTCAAAGTATAGGCCATCGTGTTGCACCGTCTTTAGCCATCTGTCTGCCAGTTCTTCGATTCTATAGAGGGTGAGTCGAAAGTTTTACAATATTTGGATCACTTTATGTCTTCATACGTACCTTTACGACGAAAGCTGACTAGCATTCAAAGCATGGGCCATCGTGTTGCACCGTCTTTAGCCATCTGTCTGCCTTTTCTTCGATTCCGCGGCGGTACCAGTTCTTGTCCTTTGATGCGTAGAACTCTTTCACCCCAGCTGCCACCTCCTCCTTGTTGTTGAAGTGCCTCCCGCGAAGGAAGTGGGCCATGGACCGGAACAAGTAATAATCCGACGGGACAAGGTCCGGACTATATGCTGGGTGTGGTATCAGTTCGATGCCTTCAAGTTCCTGGAGTTTTGCCCGGGTCTTTCGCGCGGTATGAGGCCGAGCGTTTTCCTGCTGTAAGAGAGCGCACTTTCTGTTCGCCAGTGCCGGTTACTTCTCTTCCAAACCGGCATACATCCGCTCCAGCTGTGTAAAGTAGAAGTTGGCGTTGATGGTCCGACCGTCTGGAACAAATTCGTAATGGATTATCCCCTCGAAATTCCACCAGACGCAGAGCATCACCTTGTGCTCGAAGCGCCCACGTTTTGGCAACAGGTTCTGAAAGCTTGCCCGGGTTCAACCACTGCCGTTGTGTGTTAGGATTACGGAAATAAACCCACTTTTCATCACACGTAACAATTATCTTGATGAAACCTATATCTCGCGGGTTTTCTATGAGTTTTGTGTACACTTGCACTCTGCGGTTTGCTTCAGCTGGCGTCAGTACGTGAGAAACAATGCGGCAGCTTCTGTAGACATTTCCGAGGGCCTGAAGGCGACGAACCACGGTGGTCTGTGATATGCCCAGCTCGCCTGATAATCTCCGCGTGCTGGTTGTCGGATTTGCCTCTCCCGCCTGGCGCACGGCCTCCGAGTCCACGGTTCGCGGCCTACCTCACCTTGGCTGATCGTCGAGGTTTCTGTCACCTGAGCGAAATTTCTTGAACCATCTGGTTGTAGTGCTGTGGTCCACGGAACCTTTCCCTCTCGCATGACACATGTTTCGTGTGGCTTGAGCAGCGTTACGGCCGAGTTGAAACTCGTAAAGCAAAAGTTCCCTAATTAGCCGGCTGTGGCTGTTCAGCTTTTAGGCGTCCCAACACAGGCAGAACGACGACATGCACTTTATATCCCTTTCGACTGACTGCAGTGCGCGACTTGAAGTAGTTTAAACACGTGACATACCCTCCGAAGCACATGCGTTTATGCAAATATTGCAAAACTTTGGACTCACCCTCTGTGTGTCTCCCCTGAACATCGGAAACTAATGATAATCACTTGCCCTTAAATAACAGTGTCTCTGAGGTTTCCACGTGGTCTGAGGCGCTGGCTTCTGAATATTTCGTCCGAGATGGGCCCGGACCCCGGATGAGGAATGGACGGTGTGTTTGTCTGATGGTTCTGTTCTTTTCCTGAAACCACAGTGGCTCTAAATTAGGGACAGGCGATAGCTTATAGCTCTAAGAATGGCTCAAAGGGGTCGTTTTACCAGGATAAAAAAAAAATACTGTGAATAGCAGCAGGAAAAGGAAAGAACCAGAACTGTAAAACAAAGGCAAGGCCTCGTTTATTTTGGCTTATAGAAATGCAGCAATTAACTGCAGCTAATTTCTGAAAAGTGTACTTCAGTTGCTTAGGAATGTGGTAAGTGTGTGCTGTAGCGATACTCGGAGAGAAATCGGGAAATCCAGGTTCGAATCCCGCTCCAGAGAGATTTAGTTCGCAAGTTTTCGGAGAACTTGGAGACAATGGAAATTAGTTAAATACGGTTAGTTAAGTTTGGTATTTCTGTACCAAAAATAATGAGCTCGTTTGCTTGCTGTATATTTCAAAAGTTTATTCTTCATTCATACACGTAAAGCACACGTCATATATGTTTTTTTTTCTTTGGTATTAATGAGGAATACATATTCTCCAATACTCCGCTCCCATGAACAGAGAAGCTTTAAAATGAAATCCCATTCTAAATTTTCCGCCCCGGTAGCTGAGTGGTCAGAGGGATAGGTTTCTGTCTAATCGTCTGAGGTCGGTCTTGGCCCAAGCCCACATGAAACATCGGTGTGGTGTGTTTGTTTTTCAATACGGACTCTTTCCCTTCCCTGGAACCAGTAACTCCAAATTAAAGACGGAGAAAAAAAGAGCAGAAACAAAATGGTTCTTTAAATCAGAGACTGCCGCCCCCTGGTGGCGCAGTGGTCTAAGCGATGGCTTGTCGTCGTTCGTCCGAAAGGGGTCCGGGTTCGAGTCCCGGTGAGGCATGGATGTTGTGTTTGTCTTACGGCACTGGCTCTCTCCCTTCTCTGGAACCAGTGGTCCTAAATTAGGGACGGGCAACTGCTTATAGCTAATTGAGTTGCTCGCGGCGGTTGTTAAACCTCCACTCAAAAAAAAAAAAAAAAAAAAAAGAGATCAGAGGCTTACAGTCTTGTGATTATTATACATATTGAGAAAATACAGCGTTTGTCACAAATATTTTATTTTTTCAAGTCGACCAAGGTGTCGCCGGTTTCTGACCTAGCTTGATCAATTGTAGTTGTAAACACCATTTATCATTTTCACGACATGATAAATGGTGTTTACAACTACAATTGATCGAAAGCCTTTCACTGTTTTCTCACCTCCACATGCCAAGTCCAATGACCCTTGGCAACAACAAACTCAGCGCCTTTTACAGTTGCGTATGACTCGCGATACATACTTGTATATGTTCGGATAAAAACAGTTTAGAAAAAGAACTTTATTTCCTCGAACGTATTGCAGTACAGCGAGGATTACAACCCTTCCATTATAGACAAGGCTCTAACAAAATTCCGGAAACCGAAGCCTGTCTCCACGTTAACTCCTGTGATGCGCCCATTACGAAAGATTTTTGCCATTATTCCATTTTCGCGTGACTTTGCCTTCAAAAATTCTCAAAACCTTTAATTTTAAAGTGATTCTTAAACCCGTAAACAAATTGAAATTTTTAGGATCAAAGGACTATGTTGAAGATAAAAACTCGTGAGGAATTTATCAAATTCCATGTGAATGTGGCCCTTCATATATAGGACAGACCCGTAGAGCCTTGTGTTTTCGATTGAAAGAGCACAAGACCTATGTTCGGAACTGTGACCTATAAAGAAGTCATCGATGCCTAAACACTGTTACAAAAAGGATCATAATTTCTCTTTGAAGAAGCAAAACTAATCGACAGGCTAGATTCAACCATCAAACTTGATATTTTGGAAGCTTTCCATATACATCAGAATTCTTTGCAACTTGTTAATGATATGGCATCCACACTATTTCTATCAAGCGCGTGGAAGCAACTAACCAAAACCCGTGACTGTAAACACCATTTATGATGTCATGTACAATTTTAATGGTTACTTGCCATTCGTACTGATGAAGCTAGGCCAGAGCCAAGCAAAACCTTGGTCGACATGAAAAAATAAGGTATTTGTGACAAACGTTGTACACTGCTGGACAATTGCTAAGGACGGATCATAAACGGCTATACAGCGCATAAAAAAGTAAGTGTGGTTGGATGCCAAGTGAAATAAAATAATGTCAGAATGCCAGGACATTACAAGAAAGACAATTTATTGTGCTCTGAAATCCAGAAGGCTTTGAAACGTGTTCAAGGGACAAACAGGCCATTTTGTGCAGAATACTTAAACGTGAAAAAAATACAATTACCGTCCGCAGGCGTTCCGGCGTAAGATGTCAATACGGGATATGGCCACCATGGAGGGCGATGCAAGATTCCACACGTCGTGTCATGCTTTGCACAACATTATCAAGCAGCTGTTGGGGTAATTTATCCCATTCCTCTGTCAGTGCACGGATGAGGGTGTCCTTGTTTATTGGAGAGCATTGGCGACCAGCAAGACTCCTCCCCAAAGCATCCCACACATTTTCAACTGGATTCAGATCTGGAGAACGTGCTGGCCATACGAGGCGTTGAATATCCTCGCTCTCAAGACACTCCTGGACAGCGACTGTTCGATGACATGTTACGTTGTCGTCCATGAAAATGAATCTATCACCGACAGCACCACGGAGCATGCGAACATGAGGTAGCAGAACATCATTAATGTATCGTTGGCCAGTCATAGTCCCAGTTGGAAGCACATAGAGGGACGTACGGCCATTGATCATGATGCCAGCCCATACCATGACACTACATGTCGGATATCGGTCCCTTTCCTGTATGTTTGCTGGACAATATGAAGTACCACTAGCACGCCAGATCAGTTGTCGTCGACAATCAGACGATAGACTGTATCTACTCTCATCTGAGAAGAGGACAGCAGACCAGTCGTTATCAGTCCAATTGCGATGTTGATGGCACCATTGCAAACGGGCGGTACGGTGACGTCTGGACAATGGGATGCACACAACAGGACGGCGGGCGTATAGTCCTCCTTCATGCAAACGTCTGGCAACAGTTTTTCGGGAGATCCGCTTGCCAGTAGCAGCCATAAACTGATTTGCTACCTCACTAGCTGTGCTGCGCCGGTGTCTTTTTGTTGATAGCACTATGTACCGATCTTCTGCAGGTGTCGTACTGCGAAAACGACCTCCCCCGTGACGTTTGCTACACTCTCCATTTGTTTGAAATGATTTCCAAAGCCTTGAAACAACACTGTGGCTGACGTCGAACTCCGTGGCAACATCTGTTATTTTTCGCACTTCTTCAATCTTGCCAATAATACGGCCACGCGTAAAATCATCTAGGTGATGTCGGGAAGACATACTGAAAATTGCAAGTTCGTTAATTGATTCTTTCCCTTTTAACTTTGCGTTTGAACAACAACGGTCAATATGCGTCAAATCCTTTATATCTCTTATCAGCGCTATGACGTCACGAACAAGTTCGGCAATCCAAAATTTGCATACGCACAACACGTCTTACTGTATCCCGCATTAATGCTAATTTCCACATTTTCCGTCCTTCCATTTTATGGTTGCTGTCGTTGCTATTGTCATCCGTCCTTAGCAATTGTCCGGCAGTGTATTTCCGCAATACATAAAAAGAAAATGGGTTTCATTCCTGAATTTAGCAGAAAAAATCAGTTAAGAATCAACAATTTGATTTCACGCAACAAAACCCATGTATACCATTATTGTTGTTCATCTACGAATTTTCCAGATGCCTGCGCAGTGTTATTTTTGATAATATAAAAATACCAAAGTTTACCACAATGAAAAAAGGTTTATTATACATCGACCATAGTTTTCGCGGAGCTTTTTGGCTTGGCTTCATCAGGTCGCATGGAGCGTAAACATTGAAATCATTGTGACACAAGGGCCGTAGCCAGAGGGGTGCCAGCCCGACCTACGTTTCCTTTAGCCGCCCTAGAGATCTCAGCTTAAAGGAAATTTTTGATAAGGAAAATTCAGTTTAATGTTAAAATATGTGGCACTGATACATCACAATTTAATACGAGTAATGTACCAAACGAGAAAAAAATTATGCACACTTTGTTCTGTATCGAACTGACGATTCTTTTCTTCCCATCACCCAATCCGAATTACAAAATATTGAAGGTTTTTTTTTTAGAAGAAACGGACTGGGTTTGGCTTCCTTTTCAGACTTCTGCTGTATTTTCCTTTTTTCCTTCTGGGCTTCCTTTCGGTGTAGTGTCCCTCATTTGTGTGGTGCAGATGACCGGACAATGGGTAGTACTGTAACGTGGATCTCTACCTCCCACTCCCAGTCTAACCGACTGGCTTGCTTTCGTTTCAATCTGAGATTTACGTACTTTTCTCCTTTCCCTCAGAGCTTTCTTTTGTTCTAACATTCCCACTTTTACTGAAAAAGATCAGTACGGAC
The DNA here is from genome assembly GCA_039090855.1 of Macrothele yani. Classification (NCBI taxonomy): domain Eukaryota; kingdom Metazoa; phylum Arthropoda; class Arachnida; order Araneae; family Macrothelidae; genus Macrothele; species Macrothele yani. The sequence continues at coordinate 97,321,147 of CM077009.1, read as the reverse complement.
ATTGGACAGGCGATGACAGAGTGCGGATGTTTTTTCGTCATCTTCAAGAAACCCAACTAATTAACTTTTAGCTAGCGTCGTTCGCGGTTCGTATTCAGTATGCGAGTAGTGCTTTTTTGAAGACTAGGATTAAATATTGAAATTAAAACCAGAAAGCCATGCACTGAACTCCTGAAAGAAATGTTTTAATGAGGCATGTAAGCAGTATACCATTTCCAAAATATTTTGTTTAATAAATTTCTTAGCAGTATTACAGAATTAAATCCGATATGTGCAGCATGCTGTCTTAACATTTCGGGAGGCTCTGGTTTCCTGGATACCGCATTTTGGGGGTTCCACGTACAACATCATTTGGTGTGTAATTTTGAGAGAATAGGTGGACATTTTTACGCTTCCCAACCGTAGGTTGAAGAAGCGTATATGCCTCAGCTTTGTCTGTCTGTCTGTCTGTCCGTCCGATAACTCGCGTAAAAATTGTTCGATTTCTATGAAATTTTAGTATGTTGTAGGGAACCACCTGGGAATGAACCCTATTAAAAATGGACGAAATGGGGTCAAAGGCCAGGACATAGGAGCGGGATCCATTCCATTGCTCTTATGCGTCATAATTTGCATAAAAAAGGTTCGATTTCGATGAAACTTTAGTTTGTAGTTGGGGACTATACCAGGGGACGAACCCTATTGAAAATGTGCGAAATGGGATCAAAAGTCAGGACATAGGAGCGGGATTGCATTATGCGTCATAACTTACGTAAAAATGCTTCGATTGCAACAAAACTTTATCATGTTGTTCCGGAGATGTACTGAACTGGTTCTGTTTAATATCATCGAAATGGGGTCAAAGGTCAGGACACAGGAGCGAGATTTATACGACAGCCATTATCCTCATAACTTGATTAAAAATGTTTCTATTGCGACAAAACTTTAGTATGTTGTTCCGGATGTATACTGAACCAATTCTGTTAAATATCAGCGAAATCGGACACAGGAGCGAGATTTATTCCACAGCCATTATCCTCATAACTTGAGTAGTAACTTGAGTAATGATTACTGGTATGTTGGAAAGCGTATCATAATCAATGTATTGCTTGATTTTACTAACTTCTTTAAAAATATTGTTGTAGTGGGAAAATTAGGGTGTTGGAACACGGGGGCAATCGTAAAAGAAAAGTGACTTGGCTCTTTCCCAAACCTATTTCGGCACTGTCAAAGAAGACCAACGGGGGGTGGGGGTGGGGGTTAGGGGTTCCAGTAAGATATACTAATTATATGAAGTTTTAAAACTTTGAAAAGCGTTCTGACAGTTCATTCAACCTTTCTTCGATGAATAAGCACAGTAAAATTAAAATAGTATACACCTTTTAAAATACCGTATTTAGGAAGAAATTTTATTGAACAAAAGTTAATTAATTCGAAAATGATCAAAAGTTGCGAAAGTGAAGTTCTTTCAAAGTTTTTCAACGTACAATTCATTCATAAAACACAGATCGCACCATGTTATGTGATTTTCTCCATTTGCGTTATATTAAAAAAAAAGGTAGGCTATGAAATAACAGTGGCCTCACCAGGCTTCGACTACATCCGTGGGCTGGCGGAAGTAGAATAGTATTAGTAATGTAGTAAACATGAATATTTTATAATTTATAAATTATTTCACAAGTGCATTTTAATAATAAAAGGCTATGCCCCTGTTGTAGAAGCTTAGAAGGGACAAATGAATTCGACAAATATGAATTCAAGCAAAGGAAAAGCCAGTTCTCTTCTCTTCCAAGAACTAAGGAAACGGAGGTTAAAAAGAACACATGAAACTGATAATGTCCAAATAGGTTCATTCTCTTTTGATTTTCTGTAAAAACATCTTCAGTATAATAACTCTCAAATCAAGTAGTTCCACATTACATTTATGCGCGTGGCAAGAAGCACAATAATCTCGACTTGTCTAAAATAGTTAATTTAGTATTTTCAAAGGTAGTCCGATTTTTTTTTTTTTTTATTTTCACTTTTTTTTCCTTAGCACTTTTGAACGTCCACAGAATAAATAGAATTTCTATGTGGAGATTGAAATTGCCTGTGAGTGATGGACACTATATACTTCATGTTTGAATTTTTTTGTATTTTATGTCTTTCCTGATCTAAATTTTTGAAGATAGGACCCCCCCCCACCCCTATTCTCCTTTAAGGCTCTAAATGGCTCCCAAGACCCATGCCTACCACTATTTAAACCTTCATAAAGATAACAGTAACATTGGAGGGTGACGTTTATTTTGTGTTGTCGATCAGCGGTATATGTATCATCTTTATGAACCATTATCAGTCCGCTGCTGTACTAAGGTCTTCCCAAGCTTCCTCCAAAACTTTCTTGCTTTAGCCTGTATCTTCCATATCACTCCGGCATGCTTTTGAATTTCATCCACCCATCTCCTGCGTACTCGTCCTCTGGGTCTTTTCCTGCCCATTGGAATTCATTCTCGCAGCTGCCCAACGGTGTCCAGTTTTTATAGCATTTTTTTTCTATCTCATTGCCATTTTTCTGTTTCTTCCTTGATCACGATATCTTTTTTTTTTTTTTTTTTTTTTTTTTTTGATTGGAGGTTTAACGACCACCATGAGCAACTCAATGGGCTATAAGCAGTCGCCCGTCCCTAATTTAGGGTCACTGGCTCCAGGGAAGGGAGAGAGCCAGTGCCGTAAGACAAACACAACATCCATGCCTGACCGGGATTCGAACCCGGACCCCTTACGGACGAATGATTAGAGGCCAGCGCCTTAGACCACTGCGCCACCGGGGCGGCGATCACGATATCATCAAATAAGTAATTTTCCTGATTTATGACGTCCTCTTCCTACCTGAAAAAGGACGAGAGTTGATGACATTCATCATGATCAATGAAAAAACCTTGAAAGGCTATATACACAGTCGTACAATCTATCAGAATAATATCACCACTTTCTTAATAATGGGAACAACTACCCTTGGCCCAGATAACAGCGGCGAGACGGCGTGGCATGGACGCACCGCGGCACCTGGAAGGTTGCCCGAGGCACACGTGCAGCAGAGCACGGAGGTCTCGGAGATGATATGGTTGTGGGTAGGCACTAGCTGTCGATCCAAATAGTCCCACAAGTGCTCTATGGGATTGAGGTCGGGCAATTTCGCCGGCCAAGGGAGAACGGAAACATAACTGTCGAATTCCTTGGACCAGTTCCGCACCCCCTCAGCGACTGGCACGGCTCATTGTTCTGTTGATAGACACCATCACCACCAGGTTAAACGTCCAACATGAAGAGATGCATGTGGTCAGCGAGGATGGACAGGTAGCCATTGGCGTTCAGGGACCTATCCAGTGGTATCAGCTGGTGCCATGTCATACCAGGAAAACATCCTCCAGACGTGCACACTGGCACCGCCGGCTTGTACTCGACCAACAAGCGTTCTCTGGTATTGGCTCTCGTATGTCTGATGCCGTATCCGCAACCGCCCGTCACTTATGTGGAGCAGAAACCTCGATTCGTCGGAGAAGGCAGCCTTTTTCCATTCCTTCACTGTCCAATGACGGTAGTCACATGCGAACTACCATTGTGGTTGCCGACGGACCTGGGTTAACATGGTGCCTTGACGCAGCGTCGAATCCGGAGACCCATGCGTAACAGGGTTCGCTCTTTTGATATCGGTGACACGTACCTGGGTTCCCCAGCGTTCATTTGCGGGATCAATTGCAGCACTTTCGCGCGTCTATTGCCCTTTACCAGTCGACGGAGGCGACGTTCTCCTCTGGGGTCGATGGACTTTGGGGCTCCACAGTTATGACGTCAGGCGGTATTCGGTGTACCAGCTGTCCATTCTTGGTACATTCCTACTACTGCAGCACCTCGCGAACAGCGCACGAAGTCTGCTCTTTCTGAGATGCTTCCACCCTTGGCGCCGTAGCTGATGATCATTCCTTTTTAAAAATCCCTCAAATCACTACCTCTGCCCATTGTGCTTATTTTATGCACTATGTCTCATATGTTCTGGCCGGCGGTTTATATCTCCGTTTGGTCGACTCCTTGTCATATACACTCTGTGACGTGCTTGATCGGGGACACTGTGATTCCGGGGGTGATCATATTATTCTGATACGACTGTACAGAGAGAGAGCGAGAGAGAAAGAGAGAAGCACATACGAGTGGAATCTCGATAATACGTTTCTCAGTTACACGTTTTTCAGTTTTATGCGTAATTCTGCGTTAGTTCCTATATTTTACTGTAGTTTTTATTGCTTTTTTTTTAACTCAGTTGAACGCAATTCATTTGTACGCCTTTTTGCGATTATAATTTAAAATTCGAATTTGAAATTATCAAAACTACAGGGTGTTTTTATTCTTTTATACGTTACCTAGTATGTTACTACACTGGTGTGCAAAAATTAAGGACGAAGAGGAGAAATTAGCATAACAGCGGAACGAGCAGGCAGAACGGGCCGAAAGACCACTCAGGAGATAGACTAGGGTCCGGCACGGTAGGGCATGCGCATATATGCAGCATGACGTAGGGAAGAGGGGGATTGTTGAAAGGGTATGAAGCACACGGGCGGTGTACGCTCAGCAATTCGGTGAAAGCTATTGCACGGTGTACATCGGTTTGAATGACGTCGAGTTGCTGCCACCGTGTGATATGGCCAACAGGCAATTCAGTAGACGACATCTGGATGACTTTACCCGAGATCGCGTCATTGGGAAGTTGGAAGAAGTTCGAAGTGTGACTAGTGTGGCCGAGGAGTTAGGGATCGCTCACAGCATCGTTTCACGAGCTTGGAGAGCATTTCAAACGACAGGAAAAGCTGTCCGAGAGTTTAGCAATGGTCGTCCACGAGCAATCAGGGCGGCGAACGACCGGTATATTGTCCTACAGGCGAGAAGAGACAGACGGCAGACAGCGGGAGAAATCGCAAGGCACATGCAACAGACAACTGGACGTCCGTTATCGCGTTTTACCGTGGCCAGGAGGCTGCACAATAGTGGTCTATTTGTACGACGACCAGTACGGTGTGTGCCATTAACGCCTGCTCATCGGAGACGGCGATTTCTGTGGTGCTAGGAACACAAGAACTGGACACATCAGCAATAGGGTCGAGTTCTCTTTACGGATGAGAGCCGATTTTGTCTGACGAGCGATTCTGGACGTATACACATCTGGAGAGAGCAGGGAACACGCAATCACACCTCCAACATAATCGAAAGGGACCGGTTTAGAGGTGGCGGAGTTCTCGTTTGGGGCGGTATCATGCTTGGTAGCCTTACTGACCTCCACATCTTCCAAGGAGGTTCAGTCACTGGTGTCCGCTATTGTACCGAGGTTCTCCTGCCTCACGTGCGTCTGTTTAGAGGTGCTGTGGGTCCTGAGTTCCTCTTCATGGACGACGACGCTACCCTCGTCGTACAGTGGCTGTCGCAGAGTTGTTGGAGAGTGAAGATATTCAACGCATGGATTGGCCCGCAAGGTCCCCGGACCTAAATCCAATCGAACACGTGTGGGACCTTCTCGTGAGACGCTTGACAGCACATCACTAGTAGCCAGCAAGGATTCCGCAGCTGCAATTGGCGCTACAAGAGGAATGGGCCGCGATTCCTCAACAGCTCCTTGATAACCTCGTCCTCAACATGGACAGACGTTTTAAATCCTGCAACGCAGTCAGGGGTGATCATATCCCCTACTAAAGAATGGATTTTTCTTGGCAGCCGCCTGTCACATGGACGTTTCTGTCTTCTGTCCAGTTGTGATCGAAGTTACCTTTTCAATAAAGTGCCTTTGTATCCTTTGGATTCCTTGTTTGGACGGTTTTGCTCACTTGTCCCATATTCTTACATCTTGGGGATCTTATGGTATGATTTGAGTCGACGTGAATCACTTTTGCACGACGTTACATTCGAAAAACCGTCTCGTCCTTAATTTTTGTACTTTGAGAAAATTGAGACAGCGTTGTTGTGTTCTTTCTTCGTGCAGCCAAAGTTGAACCTTCGCATTTCACGACTCACACACATATGCGCTATTTAAAAATTGGGAAATCTCTTAGACGTAAATTTGTGGCTCCACGGTTCTGTGGCGTAGCGGAATTAAATTCTAAACGTATCACTAATGTTCAACATAATGTACAGTAAAAATCCGATTTATTGGCGTGAAAACGTAAATATACATTTCCAAGAAAGCCATCTGGTTAATATGCGATTGCTTGAAAACGTATATTTATTTTTTTACGCCAATAAGTTGGATTTTTGTGTACTTTTACACTTATGTGTATAGTTGGTATATAGTACTTCGTTATTAATATCCAACATTCTGATTTCAAATGGATGCACTCTGGATTCGCAGAAAAAAAGCTGTTAATTTATGTGTTGGATATTGTAGCACTGGTCTCAGAATCTTAGTTTTGAGGATTTCGTTTATATATTGCAATATATTATAATTTGTTACGAGGAGCGGATTGGGATGACCAAGTCAGGCGGATAATTTTAATCTTGAGGTTTACAAAAATCCACGTACCTACAGAAAAATACTTCATGAATTCCCTCATGAACAAACTCTTTTAATCCTGGATAAAAGAGAACTGCTAAAATATGCATTATAAAACAAATTAGTCGTGAGCAAATTTTAACAATTTAACGTCGATAAAATCTAAAAAAAAATCTCTTCATGATTAAATGCAGCATCAAATCACGCTCCAAACGGAATGTCGTACGAGATAACTATTTTCTTTTGAGAAATTTAGTTTTGACAAAATTACAAGTCTTGAAGATTCCATGTCCAACGGAATCATCATGAAGATTAAAGTTAAAATATGCGCATGTCGCTAAAGTAATTTTCCAAACAATTCTGTTTTATATTTATTTTGTCACTGATCGCTTACTGCGTGTTACTATTGGTAATTTTGCCTACAGTAGATGCCTTTTGAAAATTTCCCATTATTTTAACTAACAGTAGTAAATCGTTATTTCTTTCAAGATAAATGTGAGTGGGTAACGGATTTCGAAATATCTCTGCTGGAGAATCGCTTTGTGCTCTGTGCGCATGCGTGAAAAAGGGGATGGGAATAATATGTCCTCTCAATAGGTACTAGTGCCTTCTTCAAGATTACAAAAGAAAGGTAGTGCCTACCAATGATCCTGGGCTCCAAGTACAACGACCTACGTCTAACTGTAGTTAGCTTTAGCTTAATTAATATATAACAACGTGCTCAGCCAGGTGGCGATTTTTTCACATAAGTGCAGAGAATTCTGCACTTATCTTTTCAGAGCCAATGACCAATATCAACAGAAAGAAAAGGACAGAAATGAAGCTATAATGAGATTAACGATTATTATTCACAAGTACCAAAATACTTATTCATTTGTTCCAAAAAACTCCAAATAAAAGGTATGCGAGAAGGTGGACCCTTTCTCGACTGGTCCACTGGAAAATGTACCGGTATCCCGGTGATCCCATTCACAGCAGTCTTCCTCAAAGAAAGTAAGTAACAAAATAAAGAAGCTAATTATTAAAAAGAGCTAATCAGTCACATTGATCTTTTATATGTAAGTGTTTTGTATAGTATTGTATTTCTATAAAAATGCTATTTTGTTTTCCTCGGACGAAAATCGTAGCACGGGATAGTAAGTATTATAAATAACACACTCACACACAGTTAAAAGGGAGACAGTAAAAATTTCTCACTTTTTGCCCGACCTCAATCATCAGCCGCCCATCCCAACTTCTCTGTCTGGCTAAGGCCCTGTTGTGACATCATCAGAGTTCTGACGGTCACGGTTTTTCTTCACATATGAGACTGAAAATAATTGCTGCTTACCATTCTTTGACGTCTTTGTGTCACGCTCTGAAGGATCCTGTAGCGCAACAGTTTATCGAAAACCATTCGCTGTGTCCATATCGTGCAACACATACGTATATGCTCAGCTGAGAATTCCTTGCAGAAAGAGCTTGTTTTTCTTAAACGAATTGTAGTTCACAGAGGATATACATATTCCGTTATTGATAGAGTTGTCCAAAAATTTAGGAAACCGAAGCCTGTCTGCTCACTCATGCCAGTAGACCACCCAATACGACAGAATTGGGCAGTTATCCCATTTGCTCCACAGAATTGTTTCGGAATTTCAAAAATTCTCAAGAGTTTTAATTTCAAAGTTATTTTCAAACCCATAAACAAGATAATTTTTTCTGGGGATCAAAAGACTACGTCGAAGACATAAATTCCTGGGGAATTTATCAGATGTCTTGTGAATGTGGACTTTCATATATATATAGGAAAGACCCTCAGGGCTTTAAATTTCCGTGTGAAGGAACATACGACCTACATTCGGAACTGTGAACTGAAGAAGTCGTCTATAGCCCAGCAATTGTCACGAAAACAACCATAAATTTCTGTTTGGAAACGCTACGCATTGATAAGACTGATTCAACTATCAAGCTTAATGTATTAGAAGCTTTTTACATACACCGGAACTTTTCATGGCTTGTCAACGACGTGACGTTGACTCCATTTCTTTCAAGCGGGTGGAAAACAACTCACCATAAACCGTGACCGTCAGAACTCTGATGATGTCACAATGATTTGAATGTTTAGTTACGCTCCATTTGTCCTGATGAAGCCGAGCCAAAAGCTCTGCGAACCTATAGTTGATGTATAATAAACCTTCGATTGTGATAAACGTTGATATTTTTATTTTATCTCAACACCACATGTTTGTAGTCATTAATTATATATATTTTTGATAATGCCAGACATTGTTGTATTACAAAAGAAACTAGCGTAAATTGTTTAGGAAATACTATGGTTCAAAATCGATCTTTTGAGTATATGTATATATAGTGTAATTATACTATTTTAGGTATCGTTCTCCTGATTTTGCTGTGTTAAATATCGAATAGGGAAGAAAGAAAACCGTAAATATTGATAAAGTTATAAATTATTTCGCCCAAGCAAATACTCGTTGCTTGTAAAAACCCCAAAAGTGACTGTAATTGATTGTTTTTCTTTCAATCGCATTACATATTTTTTAATTTGGTTACTAGTGTAAAACTTGAAACTACTTCAAAGCAAAATTGAGACATAGTAATATTTTGCTGTATTTTGTGTTAAGTGAGTGTGTTTAATAATGCTTCTGTAAAGTTAGGGGACAGATCACATGGGAACCCCGTTAAAAATCTGCAACGTTTCCGCTCAGTATCATTTTTACGACATTTTTATGGATATCAAACAAGAAGAAATTCTGAAGCAAGATAAGGAGTTCGTGAACCTTTTCCAAACCACAGGTTTTAAAGATGAAAAACTTGAGCCGTTATTTCTGCCGATCAACAATACATTTTTGTCACGAATTTAATTTAGCTGACCCAGTGGCAGAATAGGAGTGGGCTTCTGATTAATACTCTAAGTTGTGCAATAGCTCGCACCACACTGGAGGATACGTCGGGTCTAGAACACACACACACACCTCCCCCAGAATCGCCTTGTCCCTTGTTCATCAGATGAAGTAACCAAATGATGCTATTTTAAAATACGTTATTCCGACTACGGCTAAATTAAAAACAAAAATCTTTCGGTAGATAGTTTTAAATTAATATTTTCGTTATGGTAAATTATTTTTCTGTGCGTCTTAGTTGTAGTTTTCGAAATGGTTTCTTATTTTCCGTAAGTCTTTCGGTTACATTGATTATCAAATTTCTCTTATTTATTCAAAAGGGTGATTTTTTTTATAACCTGCGTGCACATCAATGTTGATTTATGCCAACAATCCTTAAAAATATATATACAGAGGCGTAACTATATAGGGCGGGGCACTCTGATGCCTTCTCCGGCCGCAGTTCATGAGAGGGCACAAAAATCACTGCTTGCAATCTGATAAAAACTGTAATTGAAACTTTTGCACCGGTTTCTGGTACATTTTTAGTACCATATTTTGTTATTTGTCTATTTACAGAATTCGTTCATAGTATAGTCCGCCAGTTTCGGTAGCCTTTACAACGTAAATCCGCATTTCTTCCAAATATTTAAGCGATTTTAGTTACTCACATTAAGGAATAAAGGTGCATTAAGGAATCTTTGTCCGTTCAACCAAAGAAGAATCATGGCCATCGTCGACAACAATGGAGCCTGTGGTTTTTCTTTAGTCGGATACGTTGCAAAATAATGATGTAGTTCACATTGTTGAAGATTCTCTGGGGGCTATTCGATAGTTGCCATGGCTTTGAGCCTCGATTGTCAGCTGCATATTAGGTTCGTCTGATGTGGTGCCGAAGGTCTGAACTCCGAAACATTTAGCAAAAGTTGTTTTGATATGTCAATTAATATTTTTGATTTAAGTTTGTATTTGAGTTATTTAAATCGTCAGTTTGATTTGAGTTTGATATGACGTCAATTTTGATTTAAGAGAAAGAGTTTGATATGACGTCAATTTTGATTTAAGAGAAAGAGTTTGATATGACGTCAATTTTGATTTAAGAGAAAGAGTTTGATATGACGTCAATTTTCATTTGAGAGAAATAGTTTGATATGGCGTCAATTTTGATCTGAGGGAATATGGGTCAATTTTTTTTTATTTATTTGAGAGAGAGAGAGAGAGAGAGAGAGAGAACTATTAAATTGGTAATATATTTACACAAGAGGGAAATGTTGATGGTGGCGCAATATTTTATGGTTGCTCCGGGCATAGAAATGCCTAGTTACGCCTCAGAATATATGCATTTATATATATATATATATTTAAATATGCTTTAATTTAACCGTAGTTGGAATATATATATACACTGAGTGGCCACTTTATTATGACCACCTGACAGTTTTATGCAAATGAGCTATGGCTGCATGCTGTTGCCGCCAAAGGGCGAGGCTAGTATAAAAAGGGAAAGCTTAGTTTGTAGTAGTAACAGTAGTAGAAGTGATTTTTGGGTGACGAGATGGGTAAAAAATGCGATTTGACGGACTTTCAACGTGGGATGGTTGTAGGAGCTCGGAGCCATGGAGAGAGTATCACCGAAACCGCCGCATTCGTGAAATGTTCCAGAGCAGCTGTTGTTAAAGTGTTTAAAGACTGGACTGTCAGCCAAAGAACTGGGTCTTTACGTGCAACGTGTGGTCGTTATCGACTAGTGACTGCTCGGGCGGAACGGAGAGTGTCCAGACTGGTAACAGACAACAGAAGGGCAACAGTGCAGCAAATTACAGACCATCTTAATCAAGGATCCCCTCAAATGATCTCTGCGCGCACTGTTCGCCGTACACTGTATCGGATAGGATATGACAGCCGAAGGCCCTGTTCGAACACCTTTGCTGTCTGCAGTTAACAAGAGAAAACGTCTCTAGTTTGCACAGGAGCACAAGGATTGGACAGCCGATAATTGGAAACAAATTATGTGGTCCGATGAATCACGTTTTCAGTTGCACCATGCCGATGGCCAAGTGACAATTTGGCGGAAACAGCACGAAAGCATGGACCCCAAATACATTGCTACAACCCTTCAAGCTGGTAGAGGCAACGTTATGGTTCGGGGAATGTTTCCTGGCATGCTTTGGGCCCTTTAATTCGTGTTGATCAACGTCTGACTGGCACATCATATCTAAACATCGTTGCGGACCAAGTGCATCCTGTCATGTGGATGGTTTATCCCAATGGCGATGGCTACTTTCAACAAGTTAATGCGTTCTGCCATAGTGCTCGTATTGTACAGGATTGGTTTCAAGAACATGCCGGTGAGTTTACTTTGCTTAGGTGGCCCCCACAATCTCCAATTCTCAACCCCATTGAGAATTTGTGGGATGAAGTTGAACGAGCCATCAGACAGCTGGATCCCCAACCCTGCAATCTCACGCTCCTGGAAAGTGCTATTCATCAAGCATGGTCTCAGATTCCACAAACCACCTATCAACATCTCGTGGAGTACATGCCACGAAGAATCGACGCAGTATTAAAGGCAAAAGGTGGCCCAACAAAGTACTGAGGGGGTGGTCATAATAAAGTGGCCACTGAGTGTATATATATTTCCGAAGGAAGGGTGGCAAGAAATGGAAGTTTTTGAAAGCCACCAGGGCAGAATAAAACAACATAAAAGTTAATGAAAATGCAAGAAAAAATTAAAACATTTTTTTCAAATGTAAATTGATGAATTTTTATTAAAATAAGGCTTTTTTATGTATTTTTTAATTAAGTCTCATTTTAATAAGAAGCATAATAAAAATATGCAATTTTAGCGTCGGGCAAGGCTCTTTACAACTCCGAAACAAAGAAAAATAATGGATTAACAGAACTGCTACTCGAATATACGCATATTTTTTTAAGATATTTAAAAGGTAACTTGAGTTTTTAAAAATCTATTATTTGAATATATCAAATTTAATTCTTTCTAAAGGAGAGAAGTATGGGAAATGCAACCGGCCCTTATTTACCTTTCTGAATTCTGATTTGCGTTCATGACCCTGAGGATTAACTGGGGTCAAGCGATGAGATCTGAGACGTTGAACCTTTACCAGCTTTGCTTGTTATGTTATGGAGTGTATGTACGAAATGGTGGTGTCAGCGGTTTTCTTTTTTCTCATCTGGCACGACGGCTCTGTTAGGTTTAAGTGGTTTGAGTACTGTGTGAATTAAAACGAATGCCTGTCGGTTGTGAGAGTTCGATTGGGATGTATTTCCATTCTTTGTTGGCATTTGTTCCCGTGATCACGTGACCGCACCGTCCATTCTGAAAGTTTATTACAACCTCCAGGTGGCTCTCGCCCTCAGCTGTTTTTGCGTCTCTCGCTCTCTATCTCCTCCTCCTCCTCCTCAAGTCAGGCTAGTTCTCCTCGAGCGGAAGCGGAACCTATAGTGTGACGTCATCGATTTTGGGAAGCATGCTTGCTGATAGTGCCGCGATCTCGGTGTTTGCTGTGTAGTGAGTTGAGAGAAAGTATTAGTACAATGACTTAGTGAACCGCGTCGTCCACCTCATATGTACATCGTAAGCTTCATTCCGATGCAGTAATTTACTTGTGATTGCGTCGAATGTTGTTGTTGTTGGTTGTGCTTTCGTATTGATTGCCACCCCCTTCGATATCATGTTCGCCGTTGGGAGTCTCGGGGCTGCTTGTTACCCTCGCTGGCATGAATGTTGAGTCTGTATTTGCAATTCCGAGGAGGATAGCGCGCTCAAAAAAGCTAAGCGGGAGTTTATTTCATTGGTCATTTTAGTTTTACTGTGAAAACTTGATTGGATTGGAATCGTCGGTTCGACATGCCACATGCATTCGATGGATGTCAGAGTTCAATGCCTCGATGACTCCCGGTAAGCATGTGTCAGTTTATAAACGCTTTAATTGGTATAGCTATAAACGTGATCGCAATTTTTCGTCTTGGGTGAACAGTATTGATTGATACCCGTTTCTTTTCCATATGGTATTTGCATGATACTGAAGTTTTATTTTACGTTCATATATGATAATACATGATTTTTTTTTTCTGCTGTATGAATTTTTAGTGTTAAACGAAACCAAACAGGGTGTATGCCGCTACACATCTTTTTGTATGTTTTCAAATTTAATTGCTTATGTCAAGCTTTACTGATTTATACATGTGTATCTGTCATCATCAACCGTAATTGATCCACTACTGTATGAAGGTCTCCCCAAGCTCTGTCTTGGGCAATTCTCTTCCATATCACTCCTGCATGCATCGAATTTCATCCCTCCATCTCCAAACTGGTCTTCTTCCTGTCCCTTGATATCCAGTGTACATATCAATTCCCCAGCAGTAGTCGTTGCCCCGGTAGCATAGTAGTCTAAGCAGTGGCTTCTGATCTTTCGTCCTAGGAGGATCCTGGTTTGAAGGCTGGTGAGGCATGGATGTTGTGTTTGTCTTATGGCACTGGCTCCCTCCCTTTTCTGGAACCAGTGACCCTAAATTAGGCACGGGCAACTGCTTATAGTCCATCAAGTGGCTCACATTGGTCGTTAAACCCCCAAGCAAACAAACAAACGTGGTAGTTCTAGCAAGATGTCCAGCCACTTGAGGGGTCTATAACACGAGCGTAGCCTCTGGGGGTCAGGACACTCCAGCATTTCAGAGTCGGGGATCCCCCGAAAATTTTCTGGTATATAATTATATAATGCACACTTTTTTATGATGTGGACCAACAAAATTTAGTAATATAAGATTGTAATTTTTCGTAGAATGCAAACACGTGTACAATGTTACATACATATCACTAAGCTGTTCTCTGAGATTCAGAGGTTAGCTCCAAAAAGTTACATGCGTACTTAACAAAACAGTGATATCGATTCCTAATAAGCAAAGTCAGTTCTACAACTTTGAAATTTACGTTTCTTCCCTATCTATCATAGTTTTATAGTTATATTCCCTAAGTTCCACAATTTGCCAACATAGGTGCCTATGGTGTGCCCGTTAGATCGCATCTCAGCAACTACTTTGCTTCTGTGTGTGTGTGTGTGTGCATGAGGAAGTGGTCCCAAACTCTTATACAGTATGTATATAATGATGTTCATATAAATACCCAAAATTAGAGTTAAAGACAAAATTTAAAAACTAAATCTAAAACCAAATTTTTTTAGCCACACATTCTGAAGATCATGACGCGCAACGCAGCAGTGACGAATATTCAGAAATTACAAACTACTAAGCAGAGTCTGAAAACAAAAAAGTTATTTAACGAGGTCAAAACACTACGAATTAAACCTCAAAACCCAACAGGCAAGAGTAAAAATAATAATAATAAATTAATAGCAAAACCAGAATGCAGAAAATTTCGAGAATGCCGAGCCTTGACTTTATCAAGGACCAGCAAAACTCTGCATTTTCTCACTTCCACAAAGACCTAGTTGAAAATGGGTTTTTGCAAAGCCATATATGCAAGTATAAGTCCCACAAGAATTTTTAATAAACGTAACCGCCCTCAATGGTGCAAAAAAAAAAATAATTTAGCAAAAGTTTTTGCATACATCTGTCACTTTCCTGGCCCAACCCAAACTCATTATCTGTCACAAAAAACAGAAAAACGTTTTTAAAAAAAAATCACAAAATGTGAGAAGGCTTGAACAAAGCAACAGAAAAATTCAGTTAAAGCACGTGGTTGAGCAACCATACCGCCCAAGTGAAGTTCCAAATGTGAATCAAAGTACAAAATGCTCTTAAATAATGTCATTCCCTGGGGAAATGGCACTTCCAAAAATACAATAAAAATAAAAATAAAATGATAAAAATTACAACAGAGACATGTAAGTAAATAAGAACTCATACAGCTTCCACGAAAAAACGGAAGCCAGAAGAACAAAAAAATGAAAGAATGCTTTGGAAAAAATACTTAAAGTTAAAAAATAGTTGCAATATTTACAAAGTATTCCAGGAGTGCTTTTTAAGTGTACAAAAAAGAAAGAAATTTTGCACCAACCAACTACGAAATAACAATGTTGGCCACGAGGTCAAGTTACCAGCAAACAGCTCTAACAAAGAGCACAAAAACGCTCACAATTGCCAAGATTAAGTGAAAGAAAAAAACTCAAATAGTTAAAAAAAACAATTTGCACCAATGCCAAATAAGAAGGCACGTATCTACGATTTCTGTATGAGGAGGGTCCAGAAAAATTGCATGTATATATATATATATATATAAAAGAGAGACAAAGACATGTTGCCAGAAAAGAACGGACCACCGATACACAAATGAAATTCTAGACTGGATTCCAAGGAACAGAAGACCATGGGAGATAGATGGATGAAATTTGAAAGCATGCCGGAGTAACATCAAGGAAACTGGCTCAAGACAGACGCCGTTGTGGAGGAAACTTGGAGAGACCTTCATCCAGCAGTAGGTTGACAATGATGATATATGTTGAAAAAAAAACAAAAAAAAAGTGAGATTTAAAAAACAGCTGTTAACACACAATTTTTTAGCATAACATAGTTAAAAAGCTGGCCTGTTAAACTACTTTTCATCTTCCGTCTAGGTTCATTATTCATCACTTTCTTTGTATCCGAACCCAGCTCAACCAGTTTCAGACATCAATGTCAAACCATAAATATTTAAAATCAGTTTAATATTTTGCAACAGCTTGTGTTTAAATGCATTGGTTTTGCAATTATTCAAGAATAATATTTGTGCTACTGTAAGAAACTATCTATTTTTAGATGCATATTTAAACATGGGGGGGGGGGATCTGGGCCCTCAAGCCCCTCTCCCTAGATATGTGCCTGCATTAATTCCAGGGATCGCATTCCTCCTAAAATTCCTAATATTTTGTGACCCTCCTTAAATTCCTAAAATTAGACCTAAAATTTGCTATTCATCCTAAAATTTTCGTAAGCTTATTTTTATTAAAAACACAACCGTTATTAACGCCAATAAATTTACCATTACGGTAAGGTAAAAAGACCTGTTATTGTAGAAACACAGCCTATATGCTGTGCTGCTGAAGGGAGGGAAAAATGACGCCATCGAGATGCACTTGCTTCGGGGCGGGCGTTCTATTTTTTTGCCTTCGAACAGTTTTCGAGAGTAACAAGAGATCTAAGGGAAAAGGGGAGGGGTCATTTTCACCCCTGGTTTGCGCTTTGCAGACGAACTCCGTGGCACGCAGAAGATCGTACTTTATTTTTGTACATGCCTTGTGGAACCTCCTCTTTCTGCTGATGTTTTGTTATTGTAAACCGCAGGTGGGTGGAAGCAAAGAGGAAACATGTGGTCTCCTTCCGTAACCTCCGGTAATGACGATGGGATGGTAGCTGAGTATTATCTTGGCAGGCAGTAGAGCACGTGATCATTGACCTTCGATCATGCGTCGGCGACAGCGACCTTCGATGCGCAATATATCTCGGCTCCGACTCGCTTTGACTGAACTTGCGTGAGATGCGTATGATAGTTTCTGGTTTTACGTCTTTTATGGTGTTCTCTGTGCTGTGTGCAGGTTCAGTTCTCTAGTGGTGACCTGCTTTTTTTTTTTTTTTCATATCTTCTGACATCCTCGCAGCCAAATTTCGGGAAGTTGTCTGGTTTTGCAATATTGGAACGTGTTTTTGTACTTCCCTTTCATTTTCTGGTTAGTAATACAAGTGTTTAAGATGCCTAAATCCAAAACGAAATTTCAAGATGCGTGGCTCGCCAAAGAATTGGACGGAGTGAAGTTGAAAGAATGGTGTTCTGCAACTGAAACAATATTTTCTGTTAAGTGTATATTGTGTTCAGAAATTTTCAACATTTCTAATAGTGGCTTTTCACAAGTAAAAGCGCATCATAAAGGAAAAAAACATTTGCAGAAATTTCAAAGTAAATTTCAAAATAAGTCCATCCTGAAAGCCTTTGGAGGACGGGATCTTCAGCCCAAAACAAATATTAGTGAAGTACTGAGTCATGATTTACAGTTGGCTAAAGCCGAAGCATTATGGGCCATGAAAGTTGCTAAGGACAATATGTCTTTTGTTTCATGCACTGAAACAGTTGAACTTTTCAAAGAAATGTTTCCTGATTCTGCTATTGCAGCCAAAATGCAACTTAAAGAAAAAAAAAGTTGCTTATGTGATATCACATGGATTGTCAAAATATTTTGAAGAGGATTTGAAAAAGACATTGCATCTAGTAGCCCAGGAAAGGTTACTATAGCATTTGATGAAACTACAAATACACAAGTGAAACGGCAGTTGGATGTGTATCTCAGGTACTGGTCTTCAGAAATAAATTCAGTTTCTTGCCTATACCTAACAAGCGTTTTTCTGGGTCATGCAACAGCAGATATTTTGCTAAAAGAAATTCTTGATGTGTTATCATCCTTCAATATTTCGTTGAACAGAATTATTTGTGTATCCATGGACAGCCCAAATGTAAATAAGTGCTTTTTACGCAAATTCAATGAAGTTGTAAAACAAGAAACAGGCCAGAAATCTTTGGAACTAGGTTTTTGCAACCTGCATGTTGTTAGTAATGCATTTAAAATTTTTTTGACAAGCTTAAATATAGATTTTGACGAATTTGCTACTGATATGCATTACTTTTTAAAGAGTAGTGCTGCAAGACGAGAGGATTATAAATCTGTCGAGGATATAACATTGGTCACTGCCAAATTTCTTTTGCCTCATGTCAGCAACAGATGGTTAACCGTTGGTTCTGTAGCCCAGAGAGGCTCTTGGATCAATGGCTAAATATTACAGAATATTTTTTAAACTTCTTGCCATCTCAAAAAATATTTGAAAAACAACTGCGCAATTCGGCAAGGTATAAAAGAATTCACTGTTTCCTGAAAAATGAGCTTACTCCTTGCTATTTAGCATTAATTTCCTTTTCACACCAAAATTTTGAAAAGTTTTCATTATGTTATCAGAGTGAAGAACCAAAAATACACCAGTTATATTCTGATTTAAATACTTTAATGAGGAATGTTATGGCTCAGTTTATCCAAGATGATGTTATAGCAGGGAAATTTGGAGAAGACCTAAAGAATGTAGATTTTGAAAACAAAAATTCATGGAAAAAACTAGGGGAGTTAGAAGTTGGTATGAAGACAAAAATCTCCTCAGGAATGTTCAGGAGACCAGGCAGAAATTATTTCTCTTAGATGTAAGATCATCACTAATTGCAACCACAAAATATTTAAAGTCAAATTTGCCATTCTGCAATCAAAAGCTAAGAGACATAGAAGTTTTAAAGGTAAAAGAACCAAAGAAAGAGTCAACTCAACTTTCAGTCACTGAAGGACTTTCGGAAATAACCAGAATTTCAAGTGTTTTGCATCTTTCTGAGGAACAAATTGATAGAGTAAGAGAAGAGTGGAAACTTTTAAATTGCGATAAGCCAACTCTAGATGAACTAGTGAAATTTTCAGAGGAAGGGCATATTCCAGTGCGGATTGATCATTACTGGCGTAATATATTTAGTATTAAAGACTCTAGCGGAAAAGAAAAATACTAAAATCTTGCTAAACTCATAAAGTCAATTTTAGTTTTACCTCATGGTAATGCTGATGCAGAAAGGGGATTTTCGGTTAACACTGCTCTGTTAAGGAAGGACAAGGCTAACTTAAAAGACTCAACTATAACATCATTAAGAATAGTTAAAGGGGCCATTAAACACTATGGATGTGTAAGTAAAGTTCCCACAACAAGAAATTTGTTAAATAGTGTTTGTAATTCACATAAATTTTATAAAGAGTATGTTGATAAGCTGAAGGAAGAAGAATCAAAAAAGGTAAAAGAAAGGAAGCAGAAAGAGAGGGAAAATAAGGAAAAGCAGCTAGAGAAAAAAAGAAAAGCTGAGTTTGATGACAAAATAAAAGAAAATGATGCAGAAATAAATAGACTTAAAAACGATAAAGAAGCCTCCCTAGCAATAATTCAAGAGGGAACAAAAAGAATGAGAAAAGCTGTAGAAAAACAAAATACTGTTGAAATAGCAGTTGCCTCTAACTTGATCATACAAGGTTCAGCTGAAATAAAGAAAACTGAAAGTAAATTAGTTGTGGTAGAAGCAGAAAAAGATAGGCTAATCAGGAAAAGGTTAAAACAATAATATGAAAAAAGTAATTCAGTGAACAATTGTACATAGTTCTTGGTTTTCAATTACCTTTTTAGGATATTATAATTTAATGTGAAACCTGAAAACTTTACTGTGAAAATCGTGAATTGCTTCTGGTTCAACAGCATATTAATGTTCAAAGTGAAACTTGAATGTGGTAAATATACTTGAATATGATAATAACACGTGAAAAGATAAGAACTGAACATTAGAAGTAAATCATACTTAAACTTTAGACATTAGATGTTATGCAAAAAATTTGGGTGTTAACTTCGACCATATATACTAATGGACTGCACATTGGCAATAGCTGCATCAAAGCCGCCATGGCTCAAACATTGGGCACGTCATCATCAGACTCCAAATTTCGTGTAAAAATGCTGTTATGATTACTAATTTACGCTGCAGAACTTCAGTGTTTTCGGTGTATTATGTGAATGCGCCTCATATATAATGAAAACTCTTCAGGTAAGTTTACTTATGAGCTATATACATGCATGATCGGGTTGTTTACATTTTGTGATTTATAATGTGATGAACATTTGCGAAGAATTTGGAACATGCATTCCATTTTTTTCTTAAGTTACTATATTTTTATATCAATAGCTGCAAGTTTCTGGTTAAGTAATTGAACTTTATTGACTTAGGTATTTAATTCGTTTCTTACCCATGAAAAATCATAGAACTTTCTTTACTATATCGCTCAGAGCAACCATAAGCACAGCAGGTGTAACCCATCTTTTTGACTGTTGTCATGTGATTTTATGTTGGAGCCAGAAATTTTGATGTCATGCACAGTCTATCAGTATATATGGTTGAAGGGTGTGAAGCAAACTCTTTACAATGTATACAAAGTTGTATTACTAGATGTATACAAATATACATCTAGTTTTTATTGAAATACACTCCTAAAATTTTCCTAAAATTTTTCTAAAAATTCCTAAAATTCCTAAAATTCCTACCTAAAATTTTCCAGAAGTATGCTATGATCCCTGTAATTCCTCTTAGTGTCTGTCTTGGTTACACCAAGCATGCGTCTCCCATGCTTCTTTGAGTTGTCATAATTTAATAGGGGAGGGAGGTTCAAGTTTTTACCATATTTAAGCAGTGCAGCCGGTAATTTCTCTTTGAAGTGTTGATTTACATTCTCATAATGTTCAATTGCCACATTTTTAAAGGAACTTTGATTTTTGTTTATTTCTCTACTTTAAGAAAAATGTGTGGCTAGTTGCACATTTCATTCAGGTGTTTATGCAAATACGTATAACTTTTTAAAATATTCTACTCACATAAAGTCAGTAAAATTCTAAAGCTATTAGAGTAGTTTTGTCTTTTTATTGTGGTTTAAATAGTTATACTAAAGAAGACATGCAAACTTCATAATCATATGACAGATGTGCATGTGAATTTCTCTGGCCACATTAGAAGTTTAGTATTAAAACAGTTGGGAGGTGGAGATACATTTACATAAGTAACAACAAAAGTTACAAAATAGGTGTGAAGAAATTTTTATTTCATGAAATCCTTGATGTGGTAATGTTAATCTTCCAAATCTAATGAATTAATATAAATTCATTGGCTTTGTTTCATATTGAATTTAGAAAAGTGGGACAGATTTTTACACACCAAGGAACAGTCCTCCTGCGGCCCAATGTCCCCAGAGGCATGGGTGGTGTGTTTATCTTACAGCACTGACTCTCACCCTTCCCTAGAACCAGTGGCCCTTAATTATGGATGGAGAACTCCTTATAGCTCTTACAGTTGCTCATGGTCATTAAACCTGGAAAAATATGTATATATTATTCAAAGCCATGAGCTAAAGCCCTTCATCATAGAAAAGATATCTGATAAAGGCAGAAAATAATTTTTCCCCCTTTTAATTTCACCCTAAGTTAGTTCAACAGGCTATTTCAATTCCAAAGTCACATCAAAAGTCAACAGTGAAATTTTTCATGAAAATCTTGGAACAAAATGAGTAAATGCAAAGTTAATTATTTTTTTTATCATCGTAGTGTAAAGGGGATGTATATAGTAAAAACCTACATACTTAATTTTTGCCAGTACAGTAATGTGATCTGATACATAAATAAATAATTACCGATAAAGTGCACTGATTAAAGATTTCCATTTTGTGGCACCTCCTATGAATGTGGTGGTTGAAATAATTTTCAGTTTCTAACATTCATGGTTACATGCAAGCTTTAATATCAGTTATTGGTAAAGTTTTTTTTTTTTTTTTGTAATTTAGACAGATTTTGGAAGTGGATAAGCTACTTCATCATTAGGGGTCTTTTTGCTTACTTTTGTAGCAATTAAGTTTCATAGTCAGTACTGGTAGCAGCTAACAGTTTTTGCTGTTTGCATTTGTGTGGTTATGGTTCAGAAATAATGTGGTCTTATTGTGAGAGTGTCCAGCCTTAGTTTTTAATGATGGATTAATTTCCCTTTTCTATTTTTTAAGCCGTTTTTATTTTTATAACTTGTGGTTGATGACTTAATTTTTAGATATTCTTAATTCATTACATGCCCAGTGTCTGTTGTATGTTTGTCCAACGTTATTTTTTTGGACATGGTTTTGTTGTTGATTTGTGTTCTGCTGGCTTAGGTTTCAGTTATCTATTAGTCTCTCCTACATAATTAAGGCCACAGTTACTATGCTATAAAATGCCTAATGGCTGCTAGTGACTGACTATGTGCTACCATGCCATAGCATGCTAAAAAAATTTGAATTGCAATTTGTCTGAAGACAATATGAATGGCAATTCAAATTTTTTTAGTGAAAAGTACATGCATTAACCCTTCGACTGGTTAATGAAATCTGATTCTGCCACTTTGAAAACACTACCAGGATACGTAATTAAGCCGCTTCAAAAGTGGCTGTCACTTCACGAGTGAAAGCAAAAAATTCCGCCAACATGAAAACCGGTCTTTCACCGTGAAACTGTTGTGCATCTCTAAGGTCTGCTTCACTGCACGACACTAAATTGGTGATTTGGTAAGTTGCTTGAAGCTGAATTATTGCTTAAGCATGGCCCCTCAAAATAATCTTTTGATAACAATTAGTATAATGTGATTAGAACTTGTGGAATACGATGTTTCTTTCAGTTAATATCAGTAAGAGATTAAAAATCAAAATTAATACACTCAACATACTTTTGAAATTGCACATGTTGAATATTTTATTTTAATATAAATAGTTCCGAAATATGTTACATAATTCCGTTTCAATTCAGCTAACGAGCAGTTTTCAAATGTATTGAGATTGAGAAATGAAACAGTTGTAATGGGAAGGAACACAAGAATCCTCAGTCTCCGATTGGTAAGACACGTTGGCTACAAACCAATCTTCCGAGATGGGTCATGGTTTTTGAATGCTGGGGAAACGTAAAATATATATCATTAGCTTGCCCTTCTCTGGAATCAGCAGTCCCAAATTACGGATGGGTGACAGAGTTGCTCCCTGTGGTCTTTAAATCCCGCAAAAAAAAAAAAAAAAAAAGTTTCTTTTTTTTCTGGACCCGCAGTATGTTCAAATTTACTCACAAGCATGAGGACAATGAAAAACGAGCAGTATCAAATTTATTCAAAACTTTACTACTGGATAACAGTTAATAATAGCACATATTTATCTAATTAATTGTGAAAAAATTAGTGCATTAGAGTCACTGGGCATTTTTGTTTTTCAAGCATGCTCTGAGATTTATAAAAGTCGATGCCTACGAGCCGAATCACATATTTCTGCAAGAAAAACATGCCCAAGACAAATTTCATCGTTCGTTTTGTGAAGTTACAATATATTAAAATTTAATGCATCACCAAACATGCATACCAAGAATGTAATTCCAGTTCAAATCATACACTTAAAATCCTGTTTTCTGAAATAAGTGAAACACTTAAAAATGTAATTATGATAGAAAAAGTTTAGCATTTTGTTTCCACAATTCTAAAATATATGTAAGTAGCAATACATTTAATTAAAGTTTATAACCTACTATAAAATATTGGTAATTATCTTAAGATTTTGTAAATCGAGGGAACACTTACAGTACACCAAAATAGCATAACGCGACTGAGAAAAATAAAAGGAATATGGATATGTCACATGTCCAAAGACTAGTTTCGTACTGTATTTAAGGATTGTAATGACATCAGATGTATCAATAACCCACTTTCGTAATCAAATGTATTCATCACGTATGCAGAACCTGTGCTGAATTTCGCAAACAACAGAAATAAAAATGTTGAAAGTGAAACTAATTTCACCTCTCGAACCTGTTACTCATGGGCAGAAATGTTATTTTGCCAAGGGAAAACAAAATAGTGCTTTTCCTATGTGAAAGCAATGTTGGGATTATCGGAAAAACTGTGCTCCCTAAACACAAAACGTGTATACTACAATCCACACCTGTGCAAAAGTGACTTTCATTTGAAAGGATGTAACTTAAGGCGATTGGGGAAACAGCCTTGGAGTAAAAATAAAACAAAATAGGGATTACAGATTTCAGAGTACCCTGCCCAAAAAATCACTGCCCATGCATTAGAAATGCACCCAGTGCGACGAAGCCATTAATCCCCAAGACAGTAGTGAACACATTCCACGCGTGAAAACCGATTTATGAAGTAGTCAGGGGAGTCACGCCTGGTACGGTCAAACCACTTTCGGAGCAGTAGAGAGAGAACGAGTCTCACGCGGTCGAGCCGTTTTAGCAAGGGGTGACCTTGAACATGCACAGCACGTTCAAACTGCTGGAAGGGTTAAACAATGATTTGCTGCCAGCACAAAATCTTATTTTTAACCAGGCCATAGCTAAAGAAAGCTCTTGTTTGCCGATCGGTCTTAAAAATGTTGTGTTAAGAACTAAAGTCATGGTGCTCGGTCTTCATGCTACTTTGTTGGTCATCACTGACATAGAGTGTTGCTGCTCCTGCAGCTTATGTTACAACCTGTACCTTAGGTCTTCTCAAGTAATCCACAAAGGCTTGCAGCATGCTGAACTTCTCTGAGCATGCTCCAGTCTCTTTCTCCTTATGGAACTGAGGGCACGGCAAAGTTTTACCCACAATTCCTACAGGATGCGATGGTTGACCAAAACAGAAGGAAAGCTTATCTGATTGTTACGTGCTTTCAAGAAATTTGTACGATCAATCAGTTAAATTCTTTTTATGCACTTCTATTTTTTGTTCGTTTTAGTGAAATTTTCATAATCTTTTAATTTCTTGAATGGCAATTGCAATAATTTAGTAGATTCTTTCTTGAAAGGATCATTTTCTTTAAGAACTTTAGAGGGGAAAATTGAAGTAAAATCCTTAGGATCCTAAGTAAAATAAATCCTGAGTAAAATCCTTTCGATTCATGATTTTTGGCGAGGGCCGAAAATGAAATTTGATCTATGTGTAGCTATTTATACTTTTTTGCATTTCATAAACTCTGTATAGTGCAATACGTAGAGTAACTTAGTTAATTCACACATAATTAGTTCATATTTAAGCTGTTCAGAAGTACATTAAAAATCCCAAATAATATTAAAAGGTTGATTGTACATTAAAAAAAGACCCCACAAAAATATTTTCCATTAAAGATACAGAAGTAAATAAAAATGTATTTTTAAAAAAAACTTAAGTAAATAAATATTTTTTTTTAATGTTCCACAGGTGAATATGTTTTCTCAGTAACTGAGGTCGTCACACATAAATTGTATATTCTGAAAAATATCAGGCTTAATATTTTATTGAATATATGGTTATAAATTTAACTACTAACACTAAAAAGATGATTAATGTAAGTACTGATTGTAAAATGGTGAAAATTAACAATTCATATAAATTTGTACATAAATACGGAAAACATCTGTAGTCGCTTTTAATTTTCCTTTATTAAATCCTTTTTTTTTTTTTTTTTTTTATGGCAGATGGTGAGTCTAAGCCCATTGAATCCCAATTCCAAGATCTTTGCTGAAAAAGTGGGGGTGGGGGGCAGAAGTAAGTCGCATAGCACACACAGTTTAAGCGAAACGAGCCACCACTGTAGATTCCCAATGCTAAAGCAAAGATTTTTTTTAGTATCTGAAAAATACTTTTTATATTTTTTTGAATAAAGCTCATGTTGAGAATTGGCTTCCTAGTTTCTTAATTCAATTACTAATCAAATACTTCTATTATGGGAATTCTTACTCAGAATTCTTTTATTTTAATTGCAGATTTTCGAAGAAAACTCTTCTCCTCCTTCAGGCTGCCTTTTGTTGTCACTTTTTCCCCCCGTCACTATCGCAGTTACGGTTATCCTTGACTGTTAAGTATCTAAACCAGTCTTGTTGGAGCAATTTTTTATAGCAGCTTTATGCTTTGTTATACAAGCTTCTAGTCTGCGACCTGTCTCACCTATATAAGATAGTCTGCAACTATATTTTACTTCATAGACAACACCTTGCATTTTTAAAATATCTTCTTCTCTGTGAACTATTTTAGGGAAAAACTTCTTAACCTTGTTCTCTAAAGACCTGGAGCTAGCCTAATATTATACTTCTTACTAATTCTCTGTAAGGACTCAAATAAACATTTGTTGTAAATGCATTTATGGCACCTCTATTCATAGTGATTGTGGAATAACTTTTTTACGGGTCTTATAGAGGTTATTTTTCATGAAAGTTGGTTGTCAAATTTTCGAACTAGGCTTTAGTTTGAAAATTTGACAACCAACTTTCATGAAAAATAACCTCTATAAGACCCGTAAAAAAGTTATTCCATAAACATTTGTGTTAAGAATTTTTTTTCGTGAATTTGACTTGTTGCTTTTGTGGGTTCTTCTTACTAGTAAAATTTAGAAGCTTCTCAATTTCTCCTTTCAGATAGTTATTTTCTGCAAGGATGACTTTAAGTTCTTCTTTATGGGCTTCTTTCTTATCTGCTGTAGATACTATTTTATTTTATTTTTTTCTAAAACCTGACTTGCCACACTCATCTTATTTATAATAGATAGCTCAGAAATTGTTCCAGAAAGAATTCTAGACTCATTCAATGAATTAGATGATTCCCTTAAGTTCACTATTGAACTTCAAAAAGAAAGAAGAATTAACTTCTTAGATATTACTATCTATTATGAAGATGGAAAATTTCTCACTTTAGCATAAAAAACCAATGAACAATAAACTATTGGATTTCAATTCCTATCATCCAGTTTCTATTAAGAAAATGTGGCAAGTCAAGTTTTAGAAAAACTAATAAAATAGTATCTACAGCAGATTAAGAAGCCCATAAAGAAGGACTTAGTCATCCTTGCAGAAAATAACTATCCGAAAGGAGAAATTGAGAAGCTTCAAAATTTTACTGATAAGAAGCACCCGCAAAAACAACAAGTCAAATTCACTAAAAAAATTTCTTATCACAAAGGTTTATTTGAGTCTTTAAAAATAATTAGTAAGAAGTATAATATTAGGCTAGCTCCAAGTTTAGAGAACAAGGTTAAGAAATGTTTCCCTAAAATAGTTCACAGAGAAGAAGATATTTTAAAAATGCAAGATTTTGTCTATAAAGTAAAATGTAGTTACGGACTATCTTACGTAGGTGAGACAGGTCGCAGACTAGAAACTCTTATAGCAGAGCACAAAGCTGCTATAAAAAATTGCTTCAACAAGACTGGTTGAGATAGGCGTGTTAGAGAAACTGGTCACAGTATGGATTGGAATTCCCTTAAAGTCATCAGTTTCCAAAGAAATTTTCAAAAAAGAAAGCTAAAAGAAGGAATAGAGATTGAAAAAAAAAATCAGAATTCCATTATCAATGACTGCAGAGGAAGAATATCTCTGCCTAACATTTGGCAGGATTTGATGAAAATTAACCATAACCGTCAAGTTTAACTGTAACCACGATAGTGACGGGGAAAAAATGACAACTGAAGAAGGAGAAGAGTTTTCTCTGAAAATTTGCAATTAAAATAAAAAAAAATCCTTGTAAGAATTCCCATAATAAAAGTATTTGATTAATAATTGCTTTTTATATGTTTTTATTGAGTCCTAGTTCAAGTCTTATTTGATGTTTATTACCTATTTTTTGGAGATTCAAAAGGGTCTCCTCTGTGGTCGGTAATTTTCCTCTAGTGAGTTTCGTCTTTATTTCAGGATGAGTTTTATTTTTTAAACATGTTCAAATCCTTCATTAGCAGAATTACTGTTTCTTCCAAATAAACTCTATCCAGGTTGATTTGGCTGATTGACTTTTTCTATGGTGCCAACCTCAACTGACATCTTTTTCTCAAAGTAGATCTTAAATCTCTTCTGACACATTCACTGTTCTTAGAGCTACTGTGGTGTTGACAGAAGTCCTAAGTACTGTGATTATGACCTATGTGTGAATCATTAGAAACCTTAAATTAAATCATTTTAGTACTAAGAAGTATAATATCTTCCTGGAAAAAAGAAATTTCTACATAGATCTTGTCCAAAATATTGAACATGTAATACACATTATGTACCACTCTGAGTTTGCCTGTTATTGAAAAGATTATGAAAAATACATAAAATGTACTATTTACAATGTTAATAAAACATCTCCCTCATTTTTGCTTAAAATCTTTTAAAATTTGCCTAAAACATTAAAATTCATGCCCATTTATGTTTTTAGGTAAATTTAAGGGACTTTTCATAAAAAAGTAAGGGAGGCATTTTATTAACAATATAAATAAATTTGAAGTTTAGCATATATATATATATATATTTTAATGACAGGAAAACTCGGAGAGATGCAGAATGCGCTAATGTCTTCTGTAATATTTTGAGTTAGGTTTTTGTACAATTTTCTCATTTCTAGAAATGCATAGCTTTTTACTAAAATGATTTCACTTGATTTTTCATGTAGTGTAAATTTTGAGTTACAAGTGTTGGTAGTTTTATCAATAACCTATGCACTTTTTAATTAGAAATCTTGCTTCAGGAGGGTTATCCATCTTCTTGCATATATGTTTGCCAGTCCATCTCAATTCCCTTTTCTCAGGAAGAAGCCCAAAATTGCAAAAGCAAGAAATCAGACCAAACTATTTCGATTCCCTTTTCCCAAAAAAAGGCTCAAAATGTCAAAAGAAAAAAATAAGACCCACCTATCTTGATTCTCTTTTCCCAGAGAGAGGCCCAAAATTGCAGTAGCGAAGAAATGAGACCAAACTATCTTAATTCACCTTTCCTGGGAAGAGGTCCAAAACTGCAAAAGAAGGAAATAAGACCAATCTATATCAATTCCCTTTTTTCAGGAAGACTCCCAAAATTGTAAAAGTGAGAAATAAGACCAGCCTATCTCGATTCTTTTTTTCCCAGAGAGAGGCCCAAAATTATAAAAACAAGAAATCAGATCAAACTATCTTATTCCTAGGAAGAGGTCAAAATTGCAAAAAAAGAAATTAAGACCAACCTATCTCAATTCCCTTTTTCCAGGAAGACACCCAAAATTGCAAAAGTGAGAAATAAGACCAGCCCATCTCGATTTTATCTTCCCAGGAAGATGCTCAAACTTGCAAAGACAAGAAATAAGATCAAACTATCTTGATTCCCTTTTCCCAGGAAGAGGCTCAAAATTGCAAAAGCAAGAAATAAGACCAGCCTATCTCGATTGCCTTTTCCCAGGAAGAGGCCCAGAATTGCAAAATCAAGAAATAAGACCAGCCTATCTCGATTGCCTTTTCCCAGGAAGAGGCCTAGAATTGCAAAATCAAGAAATAAGACCAGCTGATCTCAATTCCCTTTTCCCAGGAAGAGGCCTAGAATTGCAAAATCAAGAAATAAGACCAGCCTATCTCGATTGCCTTTTCCCAGGAAGAGGCCCAGAATTGCAAAATCAAGAAATAAGACCAGCCTATCTCGATTGCCTTTTCCCAGGAAGAGGCCTAGAATTGCAAAATCAAGAAATAAGACCAGCTAATCTCAATTCCCTTTTCCCAGGAAGAAGCCCAGAATTGCAAAATCAAGAAATAAGACCAGCTAATCTCAATTCCCTTTTCCCAGGAAGAAGCCCAGAATTGCAAAAGCAAGAAACAGGACAACTAAGCATGACTCATATTAACAAATGAAAAACTAACAGCATAGTTTTAACAAATTGTCAGAAATAAGGGTTGCATGTAAATTATGTGTTTTTAAAGCCTTATGAATGAGGAAAACCAAAGATTAATAAGAAAGCAGGCCAATCAAAGTATGACCATGGGAGTACTAAGGAATGAAGTACAACTTGTCCTGACAAGAATGAAAAACCAGTGAGCCTATAGAAGTGCTGAAGACAAAGTCATAGTTAAGCATTCCTCTGCCCGGGACAAGCCACAAAATATTGTACCCCCATTTTTCTTACTATCTTATACATATATGGTATATATTATACTGCTTGACAAAGCAGTGTCACACTCCAGTGTTGTCTCTATTTGGGGTTGGCACTATCAAACTGTGCCAACTCCTTGAGTGCCACATTAAATGAATGGAATGCAGTTGGCAGTAGTGTCCCACAGTCATGATAGAACAGCTTCCAGAAAAAATTCCAAGTGTGAGCAATATCCTTATCTTGCGACGTATGTAAAACTGTGCCTTGATTTTTGAATGGGAGCAACTAACACATCCAGAACACGTTGAGAAACAAATGCGAATTTTAAGCTGCCAAGGCTACCAAAACTTGTGAAACATAAGCAAATTCTGTAAATGGACAAATGACAAAGTATGTTATGAAAAAAACTGTACCAGAAACTGGTGCAAAAGTTTCAGTGTGATTTTTGTATGCCCATGAACTGCTCTTGGAGAAGATTCTCCACCCTAGTTATGCCTCTGGTTGAAAACAATTGTGTGCAGTGATAAAATATCTCAGTAGAACCACAAAAGTTTGTTTCGGGTCCACGTGAGTATTAACATCATGTGGCAGCGTTCGAATTACCCAGTGGTCCACTGGCCGTTGGCCAGTAAATCTTCTGCCTCACCACTGAACTATTGATTTTACTGGCCCGGATTTCCAGTAAGTTTTTTTTTTTTTATGCCTGGTCACAAGTTAAAAAATTTATTTCTATTTCTTTTTCCCTTGCTGTATGTTTTCTTTTCGGCTGCAAGCTAATGATATTTTTAAAAGCAAATATTGGGGATAATACGTTATTTTCATTGAAATAATGTTATTTTCTACATATATTGTAAATGTCTTTGATTTTTTTTTTATTATTGTTTTTTACGAACTAGTGGGCATTTTGGTGGACCAGTGATTTGCAAATTCTATTGGTCCGTTAGGCCAGTAGAAGATTTATTTCTAATTCCAACACTGTGCGAGATCAGATAAAAAGAAGGTATTTGAGCTGGATGTATTTATTCACTGCAAATGGAAAAGATCTCTGTTGATACACAGTTGTATTAGTTCAGTTATTGTGAAAACCAAAAATTGGAAGTTTTTGCATTTTGTGGGAACATCAGAGAAATACTGGCTAATAAGAATAGGTTGGATTTATTCTGGAAAAATGTACAACATATGCCATGGTAAACAACACATAATAAAGTGTAAACAAGAAAACACATGATGTAGCATGTGATATATACAGATCAGGAGGAAGCATACGTCAGTGCCTGAGCAGGAAATATAGATTTTTGTAAAAGAACAGTTGTGCCAGAGAAATATGTGGAAATTTATGCACATGTGTTATGAGTAATTCAGGATAGATGAAAGTATTTGGTGTGTAATGTTAAGATTAAATCCATTAATTCCACATGTTTACAGCTGTTTTGTGTGAGATTTGGTGCTTGTTTCTTTTTAATTTTGATGTGCTGGTTTCAAAAATGATGGTCAAGTTAGTCTGCCACATACAGTTTATTTGCAAAAGGAAAGTTTGAAATCATCAGGTTAAGCAAAAAATAAATGTTTATAAGTTACCCATTTGGTCTCATCACCTGCAAAATAATGTTGCTGCTCAAACTGGTTGTGTGACACGTCTGAATCTGGCAACACTTGAGCAGTGGAGTAACAAGGCAATGGTGTAGCAAAACATATGGAAACTGTTCAAACATGTCTCAACTTGCACTTGAGCTCATCTCTACTTCTCTATAATGCTGAAAGATGCTAGTTGGAGTCGTCTGTCTCTGTACTGAACAGTTGTGTATTGCATTTATGTGTGGTTTTACTGTTGTGAATTGTACCTTTTGTGACAATCGCTACATATGAGGGTGTGTTAACTATCCATACACTTTCTGTTCTATTTGTGGGGAGTTTGTCATTAAAAAAAGCAACAGAGGAACACTAAAGACTTTGCATTTTTGAACTTCACTTTTAGTTGGTAAAGCTCTTAAAGATGTTTCTGTAAGCTGTAAACCAACTAAAAGTGAAGTTCAAAAATGCAAATGCATTAATGCACGTTAAATAATATAACCTCCAATATCGGAAGTAAATTGAAACTAAAGACTTTGTTAAAAAAAAAAAAAGCTTACTATACATACCTTGGAATGAAATTTGGACACCAGGACAAATCACATTGGCTCCACATAAGGTTTGTGTTGAAGAACTGAGGCAGTGGACAAAAGATACCAAAAATCCATTCATTTTGAAGTGCCAGTGTTCTGGAGGGAACTGGAAAAACCCGAGTTTTGACTGCTTCCTTTGCTCATATAATGTACAACAATACTTCACTAAAAATTAAAATGAGATTTTGTGTCCAAACCTTCCATCTGCTGTACAACCTGCTGCTCATGGACAAAGTGTACTGGTAGCAGTACTTCCTAAAGCTCTTAAAGATGTTTCTGTAAGCTGTAAATGATTGAACAGTGATAATTAGGGTATAGAATAGACCAGTAGAAAGAAGCACCAGTAATGCAAATATGTTTCTGTAAGCTGTAAATGATTGAACAGTGATAATTAGGGTATAGAGTAGACCAGTAGAAAGAAGCCCCAGTAATGCAAAGATGTTTCTGTAAGCTGTAAATGATTGAACAGTGATAATTAGGGTATAGAGTAGACCAGTAGAAAAAAGCCCCAGTAATACAAAGATGTTTCTGTAAGCTGTAAATGATTGAACAGTGATAATTAGGGTATAGAATAGACCAGTAGAAAGAAGCACCAGTAATGCAAATATGTTTCTGTAAGCTGTAAATGATTGAACAGTGATAATTAGGGTATAGAGTAGACCAGCAGAGCCCCGGTGGCGCAGTGGTCTAAGTGATGGCCTCTGATCATTCGTCCGAACAGGGTCCCGGTTCGAATCCCGGTGAGGCATGGACGTTGTGCTTGTCTTACGGCACTGGCTCTCTCCCTTCCCTGGAACCAGTGACTCTAAATTAGGGACGGGTGACTGCTTATAGCCCATTGAGTTGCTCACAGTGGTTGTTAAACCTCCAAAATCAAAAAAAGAAAAAAAGACCAGTAGAAAGAAGCCCCAGTAATACAAAACTCAAAGCTCTTCTCAAAGTGAGCTTAATGGACTGATGGCCTTGCTAAAGATTCTGCACCGACTAAAAAAAAAAAATAAATAAATAAATAAAGTAACTGGCACTTTGAGAAGAGCTTGGCACTGAAACAAGAAGAAGGAATTTGTTGTTTACAGTTTTAGCAAATATTCTTCAGTTGCTGTGGAATATTCTGTTCAATTGAAGAAGGTAATAAAAATTGCCTCATCTGCATGTAAAACTTGGATTGATGAAAGAATTTGTGAAAGCTTTATCATGACATAGAAATGATCACAAGAAAAGAAGTGTAGTTTTGAAGGAAAGAGAGATTTTACAAGGAGTCTGTCTAAGAATTACCATAATAGAAGTTTTTGTTTAGTAATTGAATTAAGAAATGAGGAAGCCAATTCTCAACATGAGCTTTATTCAAAAAAATGTTTTAAGGTTTTGTTTATAGGATTGTAGAATGACAAGGTCACAAAGAAGGCATATTTATCAGACTAGACAATAGAAAACTAGTTCAGAATGAGGATTTTGAAAAAAAAAAGAAAAATCACTGCTTGGTTTTGAAGAAGTGTAGGACATAGACTTGAAATACAATGTTGGAAAAGTTCAAGGCATTATGGTGTATAGTATGAGCCTCAAAGTATGTTTCCTAGATGCTGGGTTGAGACTGTATATTTACAGAAAATCTGAAAGCTTTGGGTGAAGAGTAAGGTGAATGGTTTTACCAAGATATAAAGGATATGCAGAGAAGGTATCAGGGTGAATATGGGTAACACAATGGGACACTACTGCTGGATTTTGCTCAGAGAGAGAGAGAGAGAGATCATAAGAAAAGAAGTGTCGTTTTGAAGGAAAGAGAGATTTTACAAGGAGTCTGTTTAAACTTGTTAGATAGAAGGACAAAAGATTTGTATATATGAATAAGAAACACAATTGTACACCAAATTGACACAAACCATTAAAAAATACATGTTTTATTCATGTAAACAACTGATATTGCCAAGCTTTTACACACCTAAGAGTGGCTTTATCAAGGCAGACTTGCAACACAAAACCTGTGCGGGAGAAAGTACGAGAGGTGTTAAAATTTGAAAAGGCAATATGTGGGTTGAGTGAACTTTAAATTATACAAAAATATAAAATCTTGCATGTGAAAAAAATTAAACAATCTTAAGATCATACGATATCCATCCAGAGTTGATGCAAATGTCGAGAAAGAAAATTGTTGCATTATTCTGTCTTATAAATATTTCTATAGTCTCTGTGAGGGCTGGCTATCTCAGTTTGGGTAGTGTACATGGTAAACTTGTACATCCTGCCCACACATCATTGAGACTAGTTTAAAGGGCTGTGTCAGAGTTCCATTTTTGTTGTATAAATGTTTTTAATGTGATAGATGTAGTTTCAGTAATTGCATTTTTTCCCCACTTTTTCCTGTGAGATAACCTACTACTTAATACATACTCTGCCCATTGTTTTGTGAAAAAACAACAACAACATGTTATAGAGCAAAACTCGAACTGTATTTGCAGTCAGCACTGCAATTATGTGCAACACCTGCCAAAATAACTCCAACAACTTTTATTATGTGACATTTTGTAGACTTGTGTTGTTATTCAATATTGCTACAGATGTGGCAAGAGTACGAGTATTGGAGACTGTGCTGTCAAGCATGTTGTATACTGGTGATGTGTAGTGCACTGTGCCAAGAAAGAAAAGAGGGAAGATAAAGAAGAGTTTTGGAATATAGATAACTGAAAGGAAAAATAGAGCCTAAACAGGATACTATTACTTCTTGATAAAAGAGAGAAATTAGCTGTTGGTGTTAATGCTCCAGCAAGAAGTAATTTAAGTTATTATTTAGTATTGTTATAGATGTGGCAAGAGAATATGAGTGTTGGAGACTGTGCTGTTAAGCATGTTGTATGCTAGGGATGTAGTGTAGTGCACTGGGCCAAGGAAGAAAGGGGGCGGGAGGAGTTTGAGAAGAGTTTTGGAACTTAAAAAGCTGAAAGAAAAAACTGCATACTTGTACTTCTTGACAAAGAGGAGAAATAAACGAATGAAAGAACACCAAGCAGCTATTAGGAACATTAGGAACAAAACAGGGCTAGACAGACATATACAAGCAAGTGGACACTCCATAAATTGGGACTCAGTGAAAATAATCGCCCACCAGTCAAACTTAGTAAAGAGGAAACTAGAAGAAGGGATTGAAATAGTAAGAAGAAGAAGTACCACAATTAACGATAATTGCGGATGGACTCTTCCAATTGAGTGGCAGCAACTACTCCAGTGACATAGTCCTGATGACGAACTAGGCTTTAGTTCAAAAATTTGACAACCAACTTTCATGAAAAATAACCTCTATAAGACCTGTAAAAAAGTTATTCCACAATCACTGTTGTTTATGTCCATCAAGAAGTAATTTAACTTTGTGGGTAATTTTCTTAAAGGACTATGCAGGTGTGAATAGAAAAGTGGGTAGTAAGGTGCAGTCTGAAGGTAATTCAGTGGCAAAAAAATTAAGTATCTGTAATAAAAAGATCGTCTGTTAGGCTGAAAAGTGAAGTCTTCAAGATTGTAATAAGACCACCTATGCTGCACAGTGCTAGGACAGCTGATGGCAAGATGTATGAATAATCACTTAAACACTATGCTGTTGACTTAATAATAACACTTAAGTGATGAAAATTATTTCTAATATTTCGATGCTAAATTTTTAACAGTATAACAGTA
Source organism: Macrothele yani (assembly GCA_039090855.1). NCBI lineage: Eukaryota > Metazoa > Arthropoda > Arachnida > Araneae > Macrothelidae > Macrothele > Macrothele yani. The sequence continues at coordinate 97,285,516 of CM077009.1, read as the reverse complement.
AATATTTCCAATAATAAACAAAGGATTAGATAATGTATAGTAATTAGGATGTTAAAGATTAAAAGCTCTTCAGAGGAATTTTATGGTTTAATGAAGCTACCACCGCACTTAACTGGTTAAGGGGAAGTTTCTGATTATACTTGTGACTTAAGCTGGGTTTGTATACCAGATAAGAAGACATGGTGCATGCCCCTTTCCTGCTGCATGGAGTATGCCAAACTTGTTACATGTACCACTGGCCATGAAATTGCAAAGCAGTTACATTATCCTCTGCAACATAGGCTTTCTAGGGCACACAAAGGAATTTAGGACTGCAATCCTTGTGTACCCTGTTGTGCATAAATAAAGTTCCAGGTTTCAGCATTTTCTTAAGAAAATGGAGCAGAATTTTTGGTCACAATTAGCATACATGTTTGTGGTAATCCAGTGAGTAGTGAAATGCTATGCAAATTTTCTTAGCCGCCCCGGTGGCGCAGTGGTCTAAGCAATAGCCTCCGATCATTCGTTCGTAAGGGGTCTGGGTTCATATCCCAGTGAGGCATGGGTGTTGTGTGTTTTTGTCTTACGGCACTGGTTCTCTCCCTTCCCTGGAACCAGTGACCCTAAATTAGGGACGGGCAATTGCTTTATAGCCTATTAAGTTGCTCACAGTAGTCGTTAAACCTCCAATCAAAAAAAAAAAAAAAAAAATCTTATGGGGCACCGAATATGCAGAACTTTAAAAGAAGCTCTTCTAGTGTTTGCCTTTCATTAGTGATATTGCTGTTGCTTGCAATTTTTCTTCTGGAACTTTTCATAACACTATTTGGATGAAAATCAAGGGTGGAGAGCCTTCAGAAGGACAGAACCAGTTCAAAGGCCATGTATAGCTTGTCAGATTTGCAAATATGTCTGAAAGGATCATATCAAGGCTTACATGTGCAGGAACATGCAGTAGATGGTCATCCACGGTCTAGAATAGCTGAGAATTACCAGTATGTAGCCTTAACTGCAGTGCATAATATGATGCATAACAGCTTGTCAACTTTCCTTGGAGCTTGCCTCAGAAACAGGAAGATCAGATCAAGTTGGACTGTATCCGGGAGGCTTCACAAAAGGGGATTGTATGCCAAAAGGCCTAGGGTCAGTATCCTCCTTACCCATGGCCACAAAAGAGCTCAATTAGTGTGGAGTGAACAGCATTGGAATTGGATGCATGGGCAATGAGGACATGTACTCTTCACAGATGAGTCAAGATTTTCAGGAAGCCTAGAGTCTGTATAATCCTTACACATAGCCACAAAAGAGCTTGATTAGCATGCAGTAGACACCATCACAATTGGACATCTTAGGCATGGTGATATGCACTCTTCCCACATGAGTCAAGGTTTCTATTAGCACAAGTGATTCGAAACACCAGTATATCTGAACAGAAGCAGGCACCCAATATTTTCCCTCTAATGTAAAGAAAAGTGACTGTTTTTTGGAGGTAGAGGGTAATGGTTCAGGCAGGTATCATGATTGATGGTCATACCTCTATATATGTTTTTGATAGAGGAGCTTTGACTATTGAGAACAGATTATAGAACCCCATATACGAATTTTTCAGGGTGCTGCTGATCCAGAATTGTTTTTCATGCATGATAATGCTTGTCCTCATAGGGCAGGGCTAGTGTATAAATGCCTAGAAAGTAAAGATATACAAATAGTACAAATTAAAGATGAAAGATTCCTCATAAATATGTGAAAGATTTGCTATATTATTCAGAGCAATAAGATTGTGTTATTGAATTGCTTGTAGTTTGCTGGCTATTCTGTAACATCGCTGTGAAAATTTGAAAATGTCATTGTCCTGGTGTGGGAATCCAAGCTGCATCTCTGGATTCCTGTTCCAGCATACTAAGATGCAGTTTCAATCATTTCTGTTCCAGGACAATGTCATTTTCTAGTTTTCTAAGTGATGTTACATGGCAACCAGTCAACTACAAACAATTCAGTAACCAGTGATAGAATTAGAAATGAATATTTTACTGGCCCAGCAGACCACTAGAATTTGCAAACCACTGGTCCACCAAAATGTCTATTGGGACTGTAAAAAACCCCCCAAAAAAACCTTAGACATTTACAATACATGCAGAAAATAATGTATCATTTCAATGAAGTTATCTCCAGTATTAGTTTTTAAAACATCTAATTGGAAAGTGCTCACAGAACAAAAAATGTTTCCATAATAAGATTCCAATAAATTACTGATATATAGCAGGGTAAGAGTGCATTCTCAATCTGTTTTTAAGTAAGACGGGAACGAGAAGACTTCAAATGTACAAAAATTCACACCCTTTCTTGTTTTATTATTTAGGAATTAGCTTCTTTTTCCTTATTTTATTAGTCTTCTTGCCTATCCCTCCTACTTTCCCATGAAGTTAGTTTCAGTCCTCCATTGCACACTGTCCCATGTGAATTGCTCTTTTACAAAAATTACCTTCACGCATCCAGTCGATGTCCTCCGTTTTTGTGTTTTCTTGGGGCAGAAACAAAGTCTGGTGTCAGCATCTGCTGCCTTTACTAGGCTGGGTAAATCCAAGGAAGAGCAGGTTATTTATTGTGTTTACCTCTGCTCATTACGAATGGTGGAGACTGAGATAACAAAAAGTGGCTGTTGCCGTTAAAATACGAGGATTAGGAGACTGCCTTTCTGTATTTGTTGTTTTTCCACTCCAGGGACAAAAAAAAAAAAAAAAAGCTGTTATCCAATAGCATTTCATGAATCTTTCATTAGTTTGCCACATAAAAAGAAAATCGTACAGCAAGGTAAAAGAAATAGAAATTCATGTTTTAACTTGTGACAAATTAGAAGTATAAAAACTTACTGGCCATCCGGGCCAGTAAAATCAATAGTTCAGTAGTCCGGTGAAAGTTTTACTGGCCAATGGCCAGCGGACCTCTGGGTAATTCGAAGGCTGTAGTAACACAATGTGATTGCTGTGATTAAATCTATTCATAGAATAGATTGCCAGCAAGGAACCAGTACCTTAACAACGTCAAACATGCTTGGGAAGCTGCAAATCATTGGCCCATCCAAAAGCAATACATGAGATGAAAACTGTTCTGATAGAGGAATGGGATAGTTTTTGTATTGGAGCTCGTGATCCACCTTGTCGGAACCATGAGGGATTGTTGGCCTGTACATAGTTAGCTAGGTGAAAAATGAGCAGTCTCTGAAACACTGATGTCTAAAATGGACACTTACATGGTTGCAACATTTTTCATGATCAAAATGCACATTATTTTGAATTTCACAAAATTTGACAAGTATGTGAAAATATATGTCAAAGTCTCGTGTCAGTATGATCTTATTCAAGAGCAAAGACAATTAGTTGAACAACCTGATCTTATTCAAGAGCAAAGACAGTTAGTTGAACAACTTGATCTTATTCAAGAGCAAAGACAATTAGTTGAACTCAAAAACAATAATGACTTGTCTATTGTACTTGCAAACAAATCTAATCAGATTGTGTTATTGAATAATTGTGACTATGTTAAAAAAATGCATGAAGTTATTAACACTTCCACATAAAACCATTCAAAGTGATCCTAGTCAGGCCACAGTTGCGGCTCTTCAAAGACTAAAAAAGGCTTATTCTTTTCTTGAAGGTTTTTCACATGCATTCACCCCTCCTTCCGGCTATCGTGTGCCTGATATGTTCGGACGGGTTAAATTGCATAAAGAGAATGAATTTTCCCATTCGTCCTCTGGTGTCAGGCTATGTTAGCTCCACCAGACCCTTAGAAAAAGCAGCCACTTATACTTGGCCCAATATCTAGCCACTTATACTGTGGATTCACTTTATTCTATTAAAAGTTCCACAAAGACTATAGAAAGACTGTGATCGCTTCAGCCACAATCGCAGCCTTTCATTTTGGCATCTCTTGATGTGGTCCCATTGTACCCTAATGTACCTGTTGAGGCCACACATTAGATTATTGAGGCAAAACTTGCTGATTCCCATATCCTGAGTTCAGAAATTAATGCTATTATGAATGCACTTCGTCTTGTTAAGAAACGTTCATATTTCAAATTTGAAGACAGCATTTATCAACAGTTGGAGGGCTCCCCAATGGGTCCCCCCTCCCTCCTGTCTGCTGTTCCAGCTGAAATTTTATTACAGCACATTGAAAATCAGGTCCTTAGTTCTTTCCCTCACCATCCGTTGCTTTATTTAAGGTACGTTGACGACATCCTGGTTGCATGGCCTCACAACCAGGATGATTTATACTTATTCGCCAACGAACTATCATCCATGTTCCCAACTATCAGGCTCGTGTTAGAATTTGAAGCTAATAACTGCTTACCTTACTTGGATTTTCTTATTCGTAAGGACTATAGCCTTAATTGCATTACCACTTGTGTATATAGAAAACCCTGTCATACACCTTTTTGCCGCCCCGGTGGCGCAGTGGTCTAAGCGATGGCCTCTGATCATTCGTCCGAACGGAGTCCGGGTTCGAATCTCGGTGAGGCATGGATGTTGTGTTTGTCTTATGGCACTGGCTCTCTCCCTTCCCTGGAACCAGTGACCCTAAATTAGGGACGGGCGACTGCTTACAGCCCATTGAGTTGCTCACAGTGGTCGTTAAACCTCCAATCAAAAAAAAAAAAAAAAAAATACACCTGTTTTAATACCTTATTATTCATCACACCCTAAACAACATACGTTGACAGCATTATTCTATTTGTTTAGAAGAGCTCACTCACATTCATCAACTACTGAATCATTTCAGCAAGAAGTTAACTACATTTTTGGTTTGGCTGAGCAATATGAGTTCCCTAAATATCTGATTAGGCAAGTGTTTGGCAAGGTCAAATATGTCCTACATACTACCCTGTTAAGAAACTCCAACTGCAATTCCATATATGTTGGCTCTATGCAATATAATCCACATTTAACAAGAGCCTTAACACAACTATGTAAACCATATGGCTTGAAATTTGGCTCACGAAGATGAAACATATTTTTAGTAGTTCGTAAGGATCGTGAACAGAACAGCAAAATAGGACAGTGGGGTATTTGCAATATCCTGCTGGTTAAGGCAACTACAGGAAAAGCAGCCTCTAATTATGTGGGCTCTACAAAACGTAATATTGAATTATGAATTAAAGAACATAAATACAATATTAAAACAGGCATGTATTGTACATCCCTAGCCAAATCTGTTATACAAGATGATCTTAACCCTGACTGGAGTAATGTAAGAATAATTAATACTCCTAGTAAACCTGGTGACCTTTTAATTGCAGAAAGTGTATATATAGAGGCTTCCGGTGAGCAATGTTGTAATGAACATGCCCCCTATGAGTTACATAACGTTTGGAAATTCCTTATTAAAACAGTAAATTGTAAATTGTAATATAAACTTAATATTGAATGTTCACCCCACCCTACACCATTTATTTCTATAATATATTTCCATGATTTCTTCACAGACCATTGGGCCAACAGTATACGCAACATTTTGGTGCATGTAGATTGCTATTGGCTAATAACTTACCATGCTTCCCACAATGCAATGATCTATATTATATATAGATTAAATGTGTCTCTATTTATTACATCTGAAGAAGAGGCAGCCACTGCCTCGAAAGTGCCCATGGTTTTAATTGTATATATTTCTCATCTTTTAATCATTAAATCGTGCTAAAGACGGAAAACTTTAATCGTTTCAGTGATTAATGTCTCACGAGTCTTCAATATTTGTTCATCAGTATGTGAATTTTTATTAAATTCTATGAACATTTCGTTGATATATTTGAATTTGTGTCTTACACTTCCTTAATGTATACACACCAGTGTAGCCTACTGTCTTTGTATTTGTTCATGTTGTTGGCACTCCCACTTTATAATAATTCTGCTGTGCTGCAAGCATGCATGTATATATATAGCTCCAAATGTTGCATGGTGCACAAGTAGTTTTGTTATCTTTCCAATTGCTTGCTTGTGAAAATATTTTTATTCAACTGATCCACACACACACATACACACACCCTCATATCACTCAATTTCTATTGATTTGTTTATCATCAATTGACTTAATTATGAAATGCAGTTGAAAAATTATTTAATGAGAATTGCAAGGTAAAAACAAATAGGATTATATATAGTAATTAAAATCATATAAGCAAAAGGTTTTTGACCATGCTATGGTCTTGATCACCTGCGATCAACTGAATCAGAGGACTGTTTGCCAGATTCTAGTAGAGAGATCCAAATAAATGGAATTTGGTGAGGGATATCTGAATTGTATTTCTTGGTTAGCAGTATTGCAATACTTTCTTGAAATGTTAGAGATACTTTGTTTATAAAGGAGGCAATTTTTTTGTTTTGTTTCTTTTCAAAATGAAACTGCAGAAATGTCTGGGTTAGTGCTGAAAAGGCTGTTTTTGAAAGACTATTTGACACATCCTATTTGTGTTCAGATGGTCTCATGTTGATGCTTTAATATGTGCTTCCAGTGTATACTGAGAGTCATGAGGAGGTTGAAATAGGTATGGCATAAATTTTACCTACCTAGGACAAATGTGAAATGCAGAAAAGTTGTGTCTACCTAGGCCAGATATGAAAGACAATATAAAAGTTGCCTACCTAGGCCAGGTATGAATGTTAAACTGGATACCACCAGTCTAACATTTCAGTTGTCCAACAGTTTGTATATCCCATTGCCACCTGAGATCTTTACTTTGATCATGTCATCAACTCTAGTCATTTTCCTGATCCACGAGTTCCTTTTCCTATCTTTCTTATAAGCATGCATCTCTCCATGTTCTTTTGAGTTGTTTGCAGCCTCACTATGTCTTTTTTTTTTTTTTTTTGGTTAAGGTAAATGTCTCTGATCCATAAGTAAGAACTGAAGAATGTACATTTTAAACACTCTTTTTTTAGACATACTGATAAATTGCTCTTGAAAATTGTAAAGTTTCTTCTAAATGCACTCAGCCAAGTCTATACACCTATTAATTTCTTCTTCAATGTGGCCCTCTCAGGATATCTATTACCTAACGTCAATGTCTGCATCAGTTGCTTCTAAATTTTCACCACCAACCTCTAAATCTTCAGTTCTTGTAAATGCATTGTACATCAGTTTTATGTCAGCAAGTTCCTGGATCATATTCTGCAGTTCTGAGGGGTTTCTTGCCAAAATGACTATGTTGTCAGCAAACTGAGAGAAAGAGAGAGAGAGAGATGGTGCATTAAACTATTTCTGTTAATCATTATCCCCTTATCTTTCCAGATCAATGACATTCTGCAAAGTGGCAAAAGAGCTTGGGAGATACAGAAGTAATTTATTTAGGATCCTGTATGTCACACATTTTTAACAGTATGTCCATTTGCCACATTGTGCTATAAAAGATAATGCTCATATACAGCTCTTCTAGAACAATTCCCCAGATGGTTTACTGTTCCAATTGGTTGTTATCCTTTATAAGCACACCACACCTCAAAGCCTGCAAGTTCATCGAATTCAGTGTCTAAAAATGTCAGATCTATATGCCAGAATAGGACACATATAACACTTAAAATTAAGTTCCTGGTAAAGGCAAGTTAAATTGTGCAACAATCATTATCAAACAATTGATATATGTTACTGGAATAGCCTTTTCCATTGTACTACATGCTAGTAATGCATGTAACTGCAACTAGTGTGTAGTAAAGAAAATAATTATCAATTCTGTATACGTACCAAAGAAAAGGTGAATCACAATCCAACTTTGGCAGGGATGGGAAAGAACCAAGAATAAAGATTAAGCACACAAAATTAAAACCAAAGCTATGAAATAAATATTTCCCTGCCTTAAAACCAAAAGAAGTCAATGTCTTACTGTAGGAAAGAGGAGTGTATAGTGTAGAAAGTAGTTGTGGTAGAATGTACATAGGAAAAACTACTGGGAGACAACTTGGATAATATGGAACCTTAATTGTATGTATGATGTCTTAAAGTTCAACTGCATTGTATCATATTTTAAGCTTGTATGTGATTATGTTCTGCAGTCTGTAGGGTTTTTACATGCAAAACTGTATTTCTTGCATATTCAAAAATAGCTATTCGTTTTGCTGCAGTATTGAATTCTGTATACCTTGTAAAATCTACAAAACATCACCAGAAATGACAGACTTGTGCAATGCATGCAAATGGATTTTAATTTTCATGAAGTTTGAGTGTTTGAATGCACTCACATATTTTATCTATTCGAAGCATCTCATTTTGCCTCGAGTGTTTTACTTCATTCTTCATCTTATTCACCCATGCCCTTATGGATGACAACACTTCCTCTTTCATCTGTTATGAACTTCTCTGATTTACATATTCCTGCATTGTTCCTTTTTCACCTGTTGCCATTTTTATCATGTATCAGACTTTATTACTATTTGTTTGTTCATTGTCTTAACTATGATGTCATCTACCAGTGGTTGTTCTTAAATTTATTTGCCTTTTAATCAAATCTTTCATATTTTCATTTTGAATCATTTGTTATTTTTCTGAAAAAATCTTTCAGTGAGATTGCAGGTGTCTCTTCCTTATCTCATTGTACACATGTGTGTACACACGCACATGTACAATGATACAACCAGCACATGTGTGTGTACATATACACACACATGTACTGGTTAAAAGCTTCTGTTTTCAAATGAAATGATGAGATGTCTTTATAGCCAATGACTTTGTGCCATTTTATTAGACATACAAAATTTTTAACAACTAAATCTGACTGTTTAACTTTTTGTTTAATTGAGGGCTGAAAAGTACCATGTGCCAGATCTGAGCCCTGGCGCCTAATTTCTTTTCACTTCCAATTTTGTTATTTGCTGTATATACAGTAATTTTCGTCAGGTAATCTGATTGAAATAATGATATTTTTCTGTTAAAAAGTTATTAGTATAGGATCAACAGATAATACACCGCTTAAAAAAAGTACTTGTGTCACTTTAATTTTAAAAGAATCTGGGTGTTGTGAGGAGAACTGGTGCTATTGGAAAAATATTAAAAATGCATTAACAACAGAAAAAAAGTAACAGAATATGAAGATCAAGAGCTGCAATGCAAAAGATAGAAATATGTTTTTTGTACTTAAATGAACCTTTTGTCAGAAATTATGATGCAACGAAAGCGATACTATTTGCGCTCGCGGAAAGCTATGGGAACCCCACTGAGCTAATCCACAGCAGGCAATTGTTGTCTCAGTAGCATAATCACTTTGTGAATCGCATTCATTAGTTTTGCTGCACTAATCGCATCTGGTTAAGACTTTTGTTTGCTTTTTTAAGATTTTCAGAATTTTTCCAGAAATGTCAGACATGTGCAATGCATACTAACTATACTAAAGGATTGTTGGCAGTTTTTATGGATTTTTAAGAGCATTTCTGACTTTATCACAGCCTTGAAGACTATTTTCTGTTTCGTTAGTATCCTTCTACCATAAAGAATCGCTGATGTTTTCCCCCATTTATTCCATCATGTCTGCACTTTGCTGTTCAGATCTCCATCAACATAGAGACCAAGTATTTGGATCTTCTTATGCTTTGATCTTTGTTTCATGGATATTAACACCCTAATTTTAATGTTCATGTTCTTTATCACAGCACAAAGGCTCAGTCTCAGTCTTTTTACTTATCTATGTAAATACCATGTGTGAGAGTGCCTTTCCTTCTGTATACTTTTCTATGAGTAATGTAAGAACAAATACATTGTATCTGTTACACTTCTTGCTGGTATAAACCAAGACTGTTCTTCTAGTCTTTACCTGTTCCCTCAGCCTCCTATACAGTATTGTTTCCCATGTTTTTGTGTATGCAAAATTAGTTTTATGTCCCCTCCCAGCTGTTGCAGCATGTACATCCCTAGTATTCTCCTAAAAATGTGCTTTTAGTCTGGTGGTGGGGAATGCTAGCTGGGCAGTGCTTACCCCCCCCCCATTGTCCACTAAAAAGTAAAACAGCTTTTTATTTTGTTTCTAAAAAAATGTTGGCCACAGGGATTGTGCTGGCTTTTCTAAAATGTTCGCCAATTTAGTCTCCAAATTCAATTTGTTTTCACCAAAGTGTCATAGCACAATGAAAAGGTAATATCGCCAAAGCTTTTTTTCCATCACCAAAATGATTTCTTTTTCACTAATTGCGAAGATGGCGATCCACAGCGCAACCCCTTGGGCCATTATCCACTGTGCATAATGGGAAAATGGCAAAAAATGCTGTTGAAGGATAAGAAGCCAAGAACATGAAATGTATAATTACAGTGTTTTATGCAATTTTTCATGTAAAAAAAAAAAAGAAAGAAAAAAATATTTTTTATATGCAACAGTAGTGGTGTTGCACAATGTCCTCAAGCTATTTTTCAACTGTACCAAAAGTACTATTAGTTGGACCTAGATTAAAATCTGACTTGTTTTAAAAGTATTTGTTGAAATCATGCACTAATGTTGCAAGTCACTAAAACTGAATACCAGCAATGGAAAAAACAAATGCTAGGGATCACAAAATTAACAAGCCCAATAAAAAATGAGAATAACATAATATTTTCATGATCTGAGCTCGCAGATGGCAAAGGAAAACAGTTTTTTTTTTTTCTTGTCTGTTGATATACTGCTTTCTTCCATTCATTTAATGGACTGTCTTACTCAAATATGCTTTTTTTATTAAATTAATCTTTAGTTCTCACCATGCAGAAGTACTTCTAATTATGACTAATAAATAGAAGTACTTCTCTCTGTAATTAAAAGTACTTCTAATTATGAGCTATTGATATCCATAAGATGTCAGTAGCCTCTTCAGCCATCACTTTCCTCACTGGTACAAGCATATTGTGTAGCCTTACAAGCCTTTCCATTATCCATTTGTTTGAAGGCATCATTAGTCACCCCGGTGGCGCAGTGGTCTAAGCGATGGCTTCTGATCATTCGCCCAAAAAGAGTCTGGGTTCGAATCCCGGTGAGGCATGGATGTTGTGTTGGTCTTACGGCACTGACTCTCTCCCTTCCCTGGAACCAGTGACCCTAAATTAGGGACAGGCGACTGCTTATAGCCCATTGTGTTGCTCACAGTGGTCTTTAAACCTTCAATCAAAAGAAAAAAGAAGGCATCATTTAGTTCTAATTACTTCACCATTTAGCAGTCCTTCTTCTCTAATTGATCTTTGGGTCTCTTCATGCATAAGTATTAGCTATTGCACCATTTAGCTTTCCATCTTCTCTAATTAATCTTTGGTTCTCACCATGCAGATGACGTACTTTCTAATTATTGCATCATTTATCTGTCCAACTTCTCTGATTGATCTTTGGTTCTTTTCATGCAGAAGTACTTTCTAGTTACCATTTGGTTGCCCATCTTCTCTATTTAGTCTTTGGTTCTCTTTATGAAGAAATACTTTCTATTTATTGCACCATTTGGCTGTCTATCTACTCTAATTAATCTTTGGTTCTCACCATGCAGATGACTTACTTTCTAATAATTGCATCATTTGGCTGTCTAACTTCTCTGATTGATCTTTGGTTCTTTTCATGCAGAAGTACTTTCTAGTTACCATTTGGTTGCCCATCTTCTCTATTTAGTCTTTGGTTCTCTTTATGAAGAAATACTTTCTATTTATTGCACCATTTGGCTGTCTATCTTCTCTAACTGATCTTTGATTTTAATTAATTAATCTTTGTAGTCTTTCAAAGTATTAATTATATCTTATTCATTTGTCACACTATGCTCATTTTTCATTTCCATGACATATTTGTTGCTTTTGTATGTTTGAAAATTTGCTTTTGCACTCAGTTCCTCAAGACTTCTACTCAGACAACAGCCCTAAAATGAATTAAAAACAGGGGTGAGCAACTAAAGTGTTAGAACTCAAAGTCAAACATAAAAAGTTAAAACTAACAAGAAATTTCATACCAGTAGATGAATACAAAAATAATGTACCCTTTCAAAATAAAATTATTTCAAAAAACACCAAAATAGAGGGGCAGTTCAATGTTAAAGTAAACGAACAGGGGAGCAGGGAGTAACAGGCAGGTGATTGAAGGTGCGCCTGTTCCAGCTAAGCTCACTGGTTTGAACGACTGACCACACGCTCATATTATTTGGTTTTAAAAAGTCCTTGAAAAGGGCTTGAATTAATTTTCCGTGAAAGAGTACAAACCATGCTGTTATTGGTTTGTCCATCTGTAGACACGTATCTCTGCAACTATTAGTCCGATTTGAAAAATTCATTTTGCATTGGGAAGCTTGAAATATGCGAATGATGATCCTTCATTTAGTTTTTTTTATGATGTACAATTTTGCCGCTAAAGAGCATAAATGTAGATGATGTTGAATACAAAAATACGTTTTGTTCCACATATTTGCTTCTAAACATCCGATTGAAAAAAATTCTTTTATCTTTCGATTCCATTTATGGCGTAGGTATAGTTACTTTTTCAAATTATGCATAGATTTTCTACTAGGGGGCATAAAAGTAAATTACGTTTTTAACGACATCTCTTCTTCCAAACCTCCGATTTGAAAAATGTTTCCTTTAACGGATACAGCTAATGATGGAAAATTTTTTGCATATTATTTCTAATTTATGGTGTGTATATGTATATCTCATTTTTGTCAATATATCTACTTCTAGGATACCGATTTGAAAAATTCCTTCTTTGTTGGATAGTGTTTCCAGTGTGACATATTTTTCTTATAATTTCAAAATTTGCAAGTAAGTAATTCACAGACTTTCCGCTAGAGGCGTAAAGGAAACTTGCGTTTCCCCTGTATCTCTGCTTCTAGATTTCCGATTTGAAAAATTCTTTCGTCTTAGCAATGTTCTCATTTTCAACTGCTTTCCTGGCATGTAAAATGTGCATTTGTGTCATGTGTACAGTAACACAATGCTGAAAAATTAGCCCTTTGATCAGTAGGTGGAAATCACTTAGATTCTGTTTTTAGATGTGAGTTTTCTGAGCGCACCATTTAGGGGTTAAATGCGATCATGTTTTGATTAAAGGCATAGCCATTCAACAGTACCTTAGTTGAGATTTATTTATAAAAGTTTATAATACAAGCAAACAGATAAGAGGGGGAAATCAGTAGGTGAATGAATTTTCAACTGTTCAAGAATAATGTAAATATTGTGTTTTAAAAGAAAATAACTGTAAATAAATGGAACGGTTTCCTTTGCATAAAGAACTGCTGTTTCTTTAGATTTCTCACATACTTTTTTATTAATTTTTTTTTTCATAACTACTTTTTAATGATGACTGCTGATGTTTTCTTTTGCCACCTCAGTGGTGCAGTAATCTCACTTCTGACCATTTGTCCATGATGTGTCTTGAGTTCAAATCCTAGTGAGGCAAGGATGTTGTCTGTTTTACAGCACTGGTTCTCTCCCTTCCGTGGAACCACTGGCTTTAAATTAGGGATTGCTGACTACTTATTGCCCACTGAGTTTGCTCACAATGGTCATTGAACCTTCAATCAAAAAGAAAAATGCTTTCTTTTCAAGTATATAATGTGGAAAAATATTCCTCTCATGCATGGAAAATATGCCATAATAATTAACATAGCAATCAGAAATCTCTTAATTGACTATTTACTGTTCTACACGTAATATCAATCACATCAGAAAACTTGAAAATTTCATCGCCCTGGAGCGGGAATCGAACCCGCATCTCCCCATTACCATCCGAGTGTGCTATCCGTTACACCACCCAAGACAAGAAAGTCACAAGCATCTGAGTGTTAAGAGCATTGGAAAATAGTCCGACCACATTCTTAATCAAGCAACTGTGCTGCCAGTTGCTTGATTAAGAATGCGGTCGCTTGATTAAGAGCTTGATTAAGAATGCCAGTTGCTTGATTAAGAGCACACTCGAATGGTAATCGGGAGATGCAGGGTTCCATTTCCGCTCCAGAGCGATGAAATTTTAAAGTTTTCTGATGTGATTGATATTACACATAGAACAGTAAATGCAGTCAATTCAGAGATTTCTGATTGCTGTGTTAATTATTATGCTTTCTTGTGATTTTCGAGCATTCATATAATATTAATGGTTTACATGGTGAAATTAGTACTGACAGGCGAATTCAGCTGCATATAAAAGTAGTAAATTCTACTTTAATTTCAAAGGAGTGACAGGTTCTCAAAAAGGTTCCAATTGTCTGTGCATGAAATAAAGAAAACTTATAAACAGCAAAAAAATTACTTAACATAAAGGACTGTTTGAAAAAATTCAGAGGGTTAATGAGAAGTATCTAGTCAGACTAGCTCCAGGAAATCTTACAAAATAAAATTAGTAACTACCATCCAAAATCAAAGCAAAAAGAAGGAAAAATCCTTTTACAGGAAGGTGTGGTCTGCAACATAAAATGTGAGTGTGGTCTCAGCTATGTGGGAGAAACTGGCAGACAGCTTAAGACCAGATTGGCAGAACACAAAGCTGCAATTAAAAATGACAAACAAAACAGGTTTGGACCATCATGTTCAAAATACAGGACATAAAGTTCTTTGGGGCACTGTAGAAGTTCTGACACATCAACAGCACTTTTTCAAAAGATAATTTTCAGTATTATAAATATTTAACGGGAATTATCGAGGATAAATTTTTTAAGGTACATTACCTCTCAAGTTTTCAATCTAAACACTAGATCTTCGTCAGGTGTTCTTGCTTCCTTCTACTTCCACAGGTCTGGCGACCAAGCCTGATGAATTTTCCATCCAGCATGGTCATTGATGTTGCCACCTTGTGTCTTGTAAATTTCCAGGGATTCCTCTAATTTCCGAATAATTGCGTGGGATTGATGTTTGATCACTTTTAAGGAGTCCCAGTCCATTTTGTGGCCAGTTTGTTGTGTATGTGCCTGTCTAATCCTGTTTTATTTGAGATGTTCCTTATTGCTGCTTTGTGTTCTTTAATTCTGGTGGTTGACCTTCTTCCTGTTTCTCCTATATATGGTAATCTACAAGAACACTATTTTATAAATGACTCCGTTGTATGTGCCTGTCTAATCCTGTTTTATTTGAGCTGTTCCTTATTGCTGCTTTGTGTTCTTTAATTCTGGTGGTTGACCTTCTTCCTGTTTCTCCTATATATGGTAATCCACAAGAACACTATTTTATAAATGACTCCTTCCTGGAGTAAAGTATTTTCTTCTTTTTGTTTTAGGGATGGTGAGTATTTTTTAATTTTGTTATTCAAACCTGGAGCTAACCTAATTTTATATTTAGTGCTGATTTTCTTCAGTTTTTCAAACAGTCCCTTGTGGTAAGTGACTTTTCTTGTGAATAAATATTCAATTTTCTCTTTATTTTTGTCTGTAGTGCCAGTTTTGTTCCTAGTAGGATTTTACTTCCAGTAGTTCGTGAATTTCTTTTGAAGGGTAATCATTTTCTAATAAGATTGATTTTAACTTATTTTTATGTTTTTTCTTAGCTTCTGAAGTTGAATTCAGCTTTTCAACTTTTTCTTTAAATTGTAAAGCTACATTTTTCTTTATATAGATAATTGTCAAAAAAAAAAAAAAAAAAAAAACTGGAAATAGAGAGAAGGAGGGGTATAACATTTAATGGTTTACAAGGCTGGAATTTACCTTATGTAGCAACACCTACTATAATAGCTGGAGTTCTGAGGGTAGATATAATGCCTGAAAATTTGACCTATAAAAATATCCTTTTATTCCTTAGTAAAAACCCATAATTTTGAGGTTTATAGTATAACAAACAGCATTTTCAACAACTTAATTAAAAATAATAGACTTACAAAGTACATAAGAATATTTTTTCAAGAAGTGACTACATAATGTATGAGAAACCTGGCAACAAAATTTAAATTCCTCCTGTGTAAACAAAGCCTTTGATGCAGTTTTTAATCATTGAGGACACACCTTGATAGTGATCTAGGGCCAGAAATGTCTGAAAACACAAAAGAACTTGGAAGATATAAAGAGCATATGAAAGTTTTTTCAACTTAAAATAGAATTAAATACTTAGATGAAAGGGAAGAGCCTGGAATTAGAAATATTAGTGAAAAATTAAGAAAATATCATTAAGATGGGCCAGACATATCTGTAGGAAAGAGCAAGAAAATGCCAGTTGAAATGCAGTGGACTAAGAAAATTATGGTGGAAACAAATAGTAGAATGCTTGAAGGAATCCAAGGTCAAAAAGGGAGGATTCACAGGACAGGAGAAAAGAAAAAAAAAGAAAAATGTTTTCAAGTGGCAGATCCTGGGATTGTCTGCAGCTAAAACTGCAGAAAATAAAAGGCTGGAATTTTATCAGTAATTCCAATATCTGTAATTGGTTTTTAGGTAGGTTATTTATTGGAATATCTACTATTGTACTCACCATTCCTCAGGCAAGTCATTCTTCAGTAAGTTGAGAACCAAATCCCTGGTTCCTTGGAAGGCACTTCTTGATAAAACATTTTTCACTTAGTAAGTGCTGTTATAGAAAAATTGTCAAATGTGATTGTCTCTCCATATCCGATGAACTGTTTGTAAGCTTTACATAATATGTAATTCAGTTTTTCAGATGAGGAAATTTTATGCTGTGATAATCTGTCAAAGTTTGCTGTATGGTAATGCGTTTGCCTCACAAAACAGTTTGAATTTACGGTAGCCTTGAAATTCTGAAAGTTTGAACTATATTTGAGGATCCTGCAGGTTTGTTAGAAGTTTTTTTTTTTAATTCCTTGTTCTATGAAGCATCTTAATGCAGACATTTCTTACCTAAATATAGCAATTTGAGCAAAATCAGGGATAATGTATTTTGTTGATATAGCTAAAAAAAAATGGGGGGGATGAAACCGTTTAATATGCTTAATGCAACATAATATAAATTATAAATTGTAAAACTCCATTCTGGCTCTCAATTACAATTAGAAATATGTTTGTCTCATAAAGTAGTTAGAATTTTCGGTAGTTGATTACTTCATTCAGTTCACAAAAGCGAGAAATGTACTTAACGTTTGTAACATTCAGTTAATATTCCGTTTGGAAATCAATTTACTGTTCACTGGAGATCCTTTCAATCACTGGGGATTTTTGTGAAATTCACTGGAGGTTTTTCTGGAGATCCTAGTTAGCATGGTGTTTGTCACAAACACACACACATAAATGTGTGTGTGTGTTTGTGAAAGAGAGAGAGAGAGAGGAAGAAAGAAAGATGAGAGTGTGTTTTTCAATCATTGAACTGGGAAGACAAGGGATTAAAAATTAATGGAGATTACTTAACCCGCCTTTGTTTCCCTGACAACTTAGTCATTTTTGCAAGTACCCCCCTCAGAACTGTGGAGTATAGTCCAATAACTTGCTGACATGATTAAAGAAGTGGGATTATATATAAAAATGAACTTACAGAAAACAAAACTGATGTACAATGCTTTTGCAAGAACTGAATATTTACCCATTGATGAAGTAAATCTCGAAGTAACCAATGCCTATATTTACCTAGGGCAACAAATATCAAGCAACTGCCACATCAAAGGAGAAATTAATTGGCATATAAAGCTTGATTGGAGATCATTTGGAAGAAATAGTACAATTTTCAAGAGCAATTTACCTAAAATAGTATAACTACACTAGTAATCTAAATTTATTGCTGTAAGTTGATGTCTACTTTCCTTTTTACCTTTCAGTTTGCTGTCTACCTTCTTTAAAAAGTCACCTGGTTGATGTGCAAAAGCTTGAAAACTTTGACTTCTATTTTATGCTAATAAGTTTTTATTACTAGTATAGTGATATTATTTTAAGTATAGTTTGTCATTATTAATTAGCAGGGCCTGGACGTTAATGACCTGAAAATTCCTAAAAAATGCCCTTCAGAAAATGAAGAAATGCTCGTAAAAAGATGAAGAAATGCTCTTAAAATTTGAAAGAAAAATCTCCCTGAAACAGTTTCTGCTTGGGGACTTGTGTTGTTGGTGAGCTGCATTGTGTGCAAATAAAACTTGAGATGCCCTGTGACTTTTTCTTTGCCACCTCAAGACAGACCTCTTATATGTTTGTCTTTTCCAACATGTTGTGGGACAGTAAATCTCTTCTCTGCTGCAATTTTAACTTCACACACTTTGCAAAAGAGAATTACTGCATCTGTACAAAAATATCTTCTCCAAATTCCGTAACTAATTTTCATAAATGGCAAGATTAGGCCATCTTTTAAAATGAACTACATATTTCTTTAAACTGTCCAAATTGAAAGTGATATTTTGCCGCAAGTCGTCCAGGAGAAAAACATTGCACTCTACAATCTAGAGCAGGAGTTCTTAACATTTTACGGCCATGACCTAAAACCAACAAGACGATCAGCTTTGCGACTCATGGATCTATTTTGAAATTAAAAATGCTAATGTAATAATATAAATATGTATAGTATTTATTCATTATTAGACAGAGTGTAACAAAATTTTTGGTTTTTGAAATTACAGTCAAACCAGTGGCGCCCCAATGGGGGAGGGAGGAGGTTAGGGTTATCTATATAGTGGGAAGGTATGAATAATAACATATTGTGAGACAAATAATATGAATAATTGGAAATTATTACCTTTTATAAAACAGATTTCAATTTCTCCGATTTTTTAAATAACCGAAAGCAATTTTTACAGCAACCAAGACACGCCAAAATAAATTCCCATATAAATTCTATTTACTAAATTACTTGTATAACTAGTACAATTTCCGTTTCTAGGCATAATACACTACTACATTAAAATCACAAGCTTTTGCTGCCCATAATTTGAAAGAAAAATCTCCTAAAATTGAACTGGCCAATCAAGCAGGAGTATATGGGAATTCCCTTGTAATTCCCAGACGCTTCCAGGAAACTATATATAGGAATGACCAAACGGTCCTTCAGGATCTGCTTGCTAGAGCACCAAAGAAACGTTAAAAAGAAGAAGTTGACCACAGCTCTTGCCAGAGACGCTACATCCAGAGGTGCCGCTCCTCTTTAGAGCAGCATGCGGAAGCTACAGTAGCTCCCTACGATGGGTCCAGAGCTACAGTTGTCAGAGAGTCTATTGAAATTTTAACGTGCGACGATACCTCAAACATGGACGTTACCACGGACATCTCCCCTATCTGGTACAAGATTCTCAACATCCAGCAAAAACACTTTCAGGGCGAGCCATGATAAAATTCTGTTTCGTGTGGATTTCGCACGCGCCATATTACCATTTTGTTTTTTAAGTTTTGAGTTCCTTTTTCAGATTCTGTTGTTATTTATGTTCCTCAGCCTGATGAAGCTGCTCGTGGCAGCAAAAGCTTGCAATTGTAATGTAGTAGTGTATTATGCCTAAAAACAGAAATTGTACTAGTTATCATCATCATCATCATTGTCCACCATTATCAATCCACTGCTGGACGAAGGTCTTCCCAAGTTTCCTCCACAACGATCTGTCTTGTGCCAGTCTCCTCCATGTCACCCCTGCATACTTTCGAATTTCATCCACCCATCTCCCATGTGGTCTTCTTCTGGATCTTTTCTTGTCCCTTGGAATCCAATCTAAAATTTCGGCTGTCCATCGATGATCTGTCCTTCTGGCAGTATGTCCAGCCCATTGCCATTTCAAGGATTTAACTCTGATCATGATGTCTTCCACTCTTGTCATTTTTTGAATCCACGAGTTCCTCTTCTTATCTCTCCTGGTTACACCAAGCATGCACCTCTCCATGCTGCTTTGAGTTGTCTGCAGCCTTTGTATGTCTCTTTTAGTTAAGGTCCACGTCTCTGCACCATACGTAAGGACTGGAAGGATGCATTGATCAAACACTTTTCTTTTAAGACATAATGGCATATTGCTCTTGAAAATTATTCTGTTTCTTCCAAAAGCTCTCCAGGCAAGTTTTGTTTGCCGATTAATTTCTTCATCAATGTGACCCTCACTTGATATCTGCTGTCCAAGATAAACGTACGTGTCTGTTATCTCCAGCTTTTCTCCATCAATCGATAAATCTTCATTTCTTGTAAAGCATTGAACATCACTTTTATCTTCTGAAAGTTCATTTTTAATCCCACTTCTTTACTCTTGTCAGCAAGTTCCTGGATCATACTCTGCAGATCTGATGGAGTAGTTGCAAAAATGACTACGTCATCAGCAAAACGAAGGTGGGTTAGATAATCTCCATTAACTATCATCCCTTTGTTTTCCCAGTTCAGTGATTGAAAGACACTTTCCAATGTGGTATTAAAGACCTTCGGAGATATGGTGTCACCTTGTCTCACTCCCTTTCCAATTTTTATGTGTGTTGTATTTTCAAACAGCCGAATCTTTGCACTTGCATTTTCATAGATGTTATTAATAATATTAATGTATGCATCTTCAATACCGCAGGATTTCAGAGCCATTGTAACTGCTGATGGTTTCACCGAATCAAAGGCTTTTTCATAATCGATAAAAGCCATGCACAATGGAAGTTCATATTTCCCTCGCTCTTTCAATTAGTTCTCTCAGTACATGGATATGATCTATTGTGCTGTAGCCATTCCTGAATCCAGCTTGTTCTCTTGGTTGAGCCATGTCCAGTGTCACCTTTAAGCGGTGTGAAAGAACTTTAGTGAAGATTTTATATACCACTGATAGGAGGCTGATAGGTCTGTAGTTCCAGAGATCCTCAATGTTACCTTTTTTATGTAGCAGGATCATTGTAGCAGTGTTCCAATCCTCAGGAATCTTCCCTTCATTAAGGCATCGAGTGAAAATTTGGGCGAGTACTGTTTCGATTTCTCCACTTGCTTCTTGTATGATGTCTACAGTAATTCCATCTTCTCCTGGAGCTTTCACCCGCTTCATGTTTTTGATTGCATGTGCAACTTCTGCTGGAAAGACTGGAGGAACTCTGGTACTGGTATCTTTCATGATGTCTGGAGTGCATGTATCAGCCCTTTCATATAATTTGGAGTAGAAATATTTCATTCTTGTCAAAATTTCACCTCTATTTCTTGTTACAGAACCATCTTCTTTTCTCAGTGCCATAATCTGTTTTCTTCCCTTACTGAGATGTCCCTTTGCTATCTTTAGGCTTTGGTTGTTTTCAATTGCTTTCCTCACTAGTTTACAGTTGAATTTCCTTACATCTTCAGTGATACTTTTTCGTACTGTCTTGCATAGCTCTATATATTCCACTTTGGAAGTCACATCTTCTTTAGTTGTCCTCATCTCTCTTCTTTTTTGCATCAACATTTTGGTTTTTCCTGATAATTTGTTCACATGCAACTTGTTCTTAGACCCAGCTAATTTTGTTGCTGTTTCCATAAGAGCTTTGGTTACTTTTCTGTTAACTTCAGAAATATCCACTTCTTCCGATGTTAGGCCTTCTAAAGCAGAGAATCTGTTCTTCAGTTCCAACTTGAAGGTATTATGGTGTTTTTTAAGGTTGGTTATGTCAATAGATTTTGTTTGTCTTATGAGCTTGCCACGTTCAAGTTTGGTGTTGAGGTGCATCTTACATCTCACCAATCTATGGTCACTACCTGTGTTGAACTTGTTTAGCACACTGCAGTCTTCTATGACGAATTTTTTGTTACACATAATAAAATCAATTTCACTTGTCGTCCCATTTGGATGTCTCCATGTCCATTTCCTGTGTGGCTTTTTCTTGAAGAAGGAGTTCAAGATGAAAAACCCTTCTGCCTCTGCAATCTCAACGAGAGTATTTCCACGCTGGTTTCTGTTGCCGTGACCGAATTTACCTACTGAAGTTTCATTTTATTGCCGTTGCCCTATTTTTGCATTGAAATCTCCCATAATTATCTTCAAGTGCTGCTTACCTTTATTATTTAGATGACGAATTTCCTCATAAAATTCTTCAATTTCTTCTTCAGGATAACTTGTGGTGGGTGCATAAGTTTGAATTATCTGAGCCTGGTACCTTTTCGAGAGTTGGATAACAAGTCGTGCAGCTCTGTCAGAAGAACTTTCAACTTCTACAACTTTATCCTTCAGTTTCTTGTTTATTATACATCCAACACCACTAGTTCTTCCAGTATCTGTCCCACGATAGTAGAAGAGATGTCCATTTTTCAGTTCGACGAGATCTTCTCCTTTTCTCGTTATCTCACTTAGCCCGACGATGTCCCACTTGATCCTTTGTAGTTCCTCTTCCAATTCAAGAAGTCTTGAATCAGAAGATAGGGAGCGTCCATTGTAAGTAGCCAAGGTCAGCATCAGATGGCAGCCTAGTCCGGTCCTCCGGGGATTCTTAGCACCCTGTGCCTTCTCGTACTAGTTATACAAGTATTTTAATAAATAGATTATTTGAAGGTGTATTGGAATCTCTCTGTATCTCAACATCCCATTTAAAATTTTTGTCAAAATTTAATGAAAACTTTAGAAGTTGGACATTTTCTTTTTATTATTATTCATGAATGATGGCGCAAGGTCAGGGAGTTTGCTGGGTGTGGCAACACATCCCACCCAAGCTCCAATAATTTTTGGCTGGTGATCAAACTTGTGTGTGGTCTCGCGTTGTCGTGATGGAACACAACACCTTTACGATGAACGAGCTCTAGACATTTCTGGATGATGGATTCATTCAAACTGTCCAATTGCCGACAGTACACATTCGAATTGAATGTTTGGTTCCGTTGTAGGAGCTCGAAAAACACGACACCTTTAAAATCCCACCACACTGAGACCAAAACCTTCCGCTGATGAATGTCTGCTTTGGATGTCGTTTGAGGTGAAGCAGCACATTGGGACCAAGACCGTTTGCGCAGCACATTGTTGTATACAATCCCCTTTTCGTCACCAGTTATCAATCGCTTCAAAAAAAGGATCTTTTTCCCCATGTTTAATTATCATATCGCAGATCTTTATTCGTGCCATCAATTGAACTTCTTTGAGTTCATGAGGAACTCACACATCGAGCTTGCTTACGTATCCCAGCTTCTTCAGGTGGTCGTGAATGCTTGAATGATGGATGTGCAATGTGTCTGCAATCTCTCGTGTCGTGTAACGTGGGTTTGACTCGAACAATGATTTGGTCGTCATCAGCCTCGGTGGGCCTCCCGGACCGAGGAACATCGTTGAGGTCAAAATCACCAGCACGGAATTTTGTGAACCACTGCTGGCACTGACGTTCTTGTAGAGCATCATCACCGTATACTTTACCCAACTTTTCACAAGCTTGATGCGTGTTTACGGAAGGAAAATAGTAAAATATGGCGAAAATGCACAGTTTGGTCTTACATCTTCAACTTGATGTCAAATCTCTGCAAATCAACCAAATCGCTCACTGTTCCTTTTACACTGCAGCTAGAACTGGCACCTGTCGAATGTCATTACGATAACAGAGCTGCGCATGCCTCTCGTAGTTCCAAAACCGCCCAACCGCCATCAGGTGCCAAAATACGTCATGACTTTTCCGACAATCCAATATAACCTGTTCTGCCAGATGATAGTACCTGAAGGGTTTGGAATGTAAGCAACAGTGCAAGATAAGAAGCTCTGAATTGGAATTTTTCTGTTCACTACCCACAATCACAGTCTCTTTCAAAAGCGGACAATCGAGATTATCTTTCCCCAGAACTGAAAACCACTAAACAGTGTTGTAAATAGAGTTGCCAGAATGAGCAACTTTTGAAGATTTTGCTTTGGTCATCTGGCAATCCTGGTTTTGAGTGTTGCAGTTTGAAAGCATGATCCATATGAATTTTTTTTTTTTTTACCAAAAAATTGACAGAAAAAGCTAAAAAAATGACCTAAAACAAAAAAACAAACAAAAAAGTTCTGAAAATAAAAAAAAAAGAAAAAGATACCCCCCAACCTCAAAAAACACCCTAAAAACTAAAAAAAAAATGCCTTAGAAGAGAAAAAATGCCCAAAAAAAAAAAAAAAAAAAAATGCAAATGTCGCCAAAGTCCAATCCCTGTTAATTGGCAATTTACCATTATGTCTTAAAACAAAAATGTTTAATCAGTGCATCCTTCCAAAGCTCTTACTCATGGAACAGAGACAGGAATTTAACTAAAAAAAGGCATCCAGAGGCTTCAGACTACAGAAAGAAGCACACAGAGTGGCATGCTTAATAGTATAACTAGGAAAGGTAGGAAGAGGAACTTGTGGGTCAGGAAAATAATGATAATTAATGACATCATGATCAAGGTAAAATCCATGAATGGGCAACGGGCTGGGCAAATTGCTTGAACAACTGACCACCACTGGACACCTGAAATACTTGGCTGGATTCCAATGGATAAGGAGAGACCCAGAATAAGACCACGTGAAAAATGATGGAGGAAATTCAAAAGCATTTACTAATCAAAAACTTCTATTAGGGGAATTCTTGAAATCGTCATCACACGCGTAAGTTACACTGAAAAATTATGAGTGGGGCGTTTCGGTAGCGACTTCTACCTGAAACAGATCTTCGCTACGGAAACATCCCGCTCATAATTTTTCGACGTAACTTAACGTGTGTGATGACAATTTCAAGAATTCTTTTAATGTTTTGTGTGTTACATGTTTTCCTGCCAATTCTTCTCACTATGATTCTATTATGGGAATTCTTACTAGAAATTTGGTTATTTTAATTGCAAATTTTCGGAGAAAACTCTTCTCCTTTTTCAGGCTGTCTTTTGTTGCCAAAAAGTGACAACAAAAGGCATCCTGAAGAAGGAGAAGAGTTTTCTCCAAAAATTTGCAATTAAAATAAAACAATTTCCTAGCCAAAGTTCCCATAATAGAAGTTTTTGATTAGTAATTGAGTTAAAAAACTGGAAAGCCAATTCTCAACATGAGCTTTATTCAAAGAATTCAAAAGCATGTTAGAGTGACTTGGACAAAACAGGCTGAAGACAGAAAGTTGGAGAAAAAATTTGTGGAGACCTTCACTCGTCAGTGAATTGATATTAATGTGAATTGATGTAAAATGCCAAAGACTGGCAATGTGTGTGTGTGTGTGTGAAGAAAGGTTTTTATTTTGTTATAATTCCTTATTTAGTTCAAAGATCTTTCTTTCCATCTAATTCCTTTTACTTTCATGCAAAGTTCTTCATTTTTAATCCTTCCTTTTGTGTTAAGTTCCCCATTTTTAATTTTTTCTTGGCACAAAATTCTTTATGACTTTCTGATTCCTGTGATTTGGTTCAAATATTCTTTGTGATTTGTTCTTCTGTGGTACAGTGATAATTTATGCTGATTGTTTCTTTTCTGGTACAAGAATATTACGTGCTAATTCCTTCATTTGTGGTACAAAGATATTTATTACTTGCTAATTCCATCTTTTTTGGTTAAAAATATTTATTTATATTGTAATTTTTGTCCCCTTTGGTGCGAAGATCTGTTTCATTATTAATGTGGTCCTCCTTTTAACCCTTCAGGCAAAAAATAAATGTGTCCCGTAACTAAAAGAAAAAAACAACAACATCAAGTTAGTATTGCATATAAGATTTCCTGTAAAGCAAAATATATTTATGTGGGTATCAATTATGAATGTATGTTGATATGTAATGAATAATTTAAGTTGCAATCAATTCCCTAATTTTTATTTCCTTTGTTTGCAGAAGTGTAAAGCTGATTTTTGGACCAAGAACAGATAAATTTAGAAAGGTTCCACCCAAATGATTGGCTGATGCAGTTAAGGTATCACCTTTGATAAGGCAACATGAAAGACGCACCATTTAAGCAGAGTCCAAATTCTGGACAGAAATTAGTGGCAAAGAAAAAGCTAAAGACTATTCAGAAAGTGAAAAAATGCAATCCTAAGTCGCCGAAAGAACCAAAAACAAAGACAAAGGTCTTGCACAATCCTAAGTCGAAAAAGCCAGAAAAAAGTTACCCAAGAAAATCAAAGTAGTCAAATCCAAGAAGCCAGATAAAAAGATACCCAGTGTAAAGAAAAAAATAGAACCTAAAAGAAAGCTGGTTTCCAAAAAGAATGCCAAAGAACAAAAAAATGGATTGAAAAAGACTGGGAAAGTTACAAAAAAAGAAGCCGAAGTGAAACCTTGCAGGAAGAGGAAATTAACAGAGAAAGCATGTAAAAGGAATGCATGGGGTCCTCCTACCAAAATGCCAAAGACTAGTTTTGAAAACCCCACATTGACCAATAAGCTAGAGAATGGAATATCCAATGTTGTGCCTCAAAATACTCGGAGTCCTTGGGTGTTAAAACTGGGTGTACCCGCAACTCCTAACAGTACTGGTTGTAGCAAAGACATTGTAACCTTGAAAAAATCAATTTCTTGTGTTCCAAAGAAGGGAACAATATCTAGTACTTTTGTAAAAAACAATTTGATTACTTTTAACGAAGCTGTTTGTAAAGAAAATGGTGAAACCCCTAAGTTAGTGAATGGAGACGAACCGCCTAAAACTACCAAAAGCAAGGTGGTGAAAGCCAAGAAAGAACTACCCTCAAAGAAAGTGAAAGAGGTATCAAAGTGTTTAGCACCTGGTGTACAAGTCGATAGTGCAAAAAAGAGCAAGACTGTAACCCTACCTCTTGCAAGATCAACAGTGGCAAGTCATCCGCAGAGAATGGCAAGGCTTGATGCTCTTGCCAGAATGCACGTAATATGCACTACAGATCGCAGGACTACATCAGAGCCCGCTAAGAGTGAAAGTGTTGTCGACAGCCAGCATCCTACTGCAGCAGCTGACTGTAAAAGAACTGCTTTTCTCTGTGAGGGCAACAGGGTGGGAAGTGATATATCCAAGCAAAAATTCCATAGCCGGATAGACATTTCGGTTGCTGAAAAGCAGTGGAACTTCGTCTCTCGTTCTGTTCAAGAGGAGGCTTGCATTAATCACCGCCAGAATCAAAGTGTGTGTTCTGTACTGTCGCCACAGGAGCAGACATCCAACTCAAAAAAGAAAAGAGGAAGGCCTAAAACAGATTCCCTTATCGAGCAGCCGACTGTCAAAAAATCAAAATCTGACCCTGACAGCAGTAAGAGAAAGAAGCTCCTAAATCCAGGTAAGCGGAAGGTCGAAAAATATTCCAAAAACCCTGAAACAGTCAACAACAAAGTGATCAAGAGGACTTGCCGGAAAGACGCCTGTGGGAAAGTGTTGAGCTCTTCTTTGAAAGCCGACGAGAAGAAATCAAAATTGAAGGAGACCAAAACAGAGCATGTCAAGGTACAGGAAACTATTCGCATGAAGAAAACTTGCACATACCAATCTGTGACTGTGAATAATCGTCGCGATTCAAAATCTGATGACTTGCCTCGAAATCACGTGCACACGCCTGCCGGTAGCTGCACAAATATCAAGAAGGTGAACCATGTGTCGCAAGCATCTGAGAACCAGAACGATAGTGTTGATTCCGAGCTGCTGCCGCCGAGGTCACCTAGCATGGGAGTCCATTGTTATGCAGCAAATGTGCCTTCTGTTGAGAAGCCTGTGAGCCCTGCATCACAGCCTGTGGGCATGGAAGCGCCGGACTGCTGCGGCTACCACTCGCCACCATTGATTCCATTGGCTCATGCGCAGTCGTGTCACTTGGGTCACAGAATGGGCTTGGAGGCCCATTTTGATGGAGGTTTCCCGGTGCACAGGTTCCAGCAGCAGCATCTGATGTATTCACACCCATCCCATGGAGATTACAGTAAGTTTCATTTTTGAATTCTTGCTTTCCAGCCATATGTTGAAGTTTTTATGCTGCCATTTTGTCCCTTTTAAATAACTTGATCCAGAGTTTTGAAATCCTTGATAGGCATAGTACTTTTTTAATTCATAGATCTTAACATGTTCATAAAGCTGAACATGGTGGGAATAAAAGAATATAAAAGGGGTTCATACATAATAAAGTTAAAAGTTCCCAAGGTAGAGACACACATACACCTTTCTATTCTTGGAAGCACGCATAGAAGTTTTTCTTGGGCATGAAATCTTTTTTGACCTCAGATCCCCTGTTTCAGTCACGGGAAAAGCAAGAAGTAGCATGCTGTAAGATCAGGTGAATAAAGTGGATTGTGAAGTTTTTGTTTCGTTATTTTATCTGTTTTTCAGTTTTCCTTTAATAACTTTAACCACGGTTTCAAATTCCTGGATATGTTACTTTTTAATTCATAAATACGAATGTGTTGGTAAAACTGAATGTGGTAAATAAATTTGTCATGTTCCTTTTCAAGTATTATAGAACATAACAAAATAACAGGGCATACTAGGTATCAAAACGAAAACTCTCTCTCTCTCTCTCTCTCTCTCTCTCTCTCTCTCTCTCTCTCTCTCTCTCTCTCTCTCTCTCTCTCTCTCTCTCTCTCTCTTGATTTGGAAGTTTGTCTTGGATACAGAGGTCATATTGTTTCAGAGCATTAACTTCAGATTTCTAGTCAAGGTAACAGCAAATATTAGGGTGCAAGATCAGATGAACACGGTGGGTTGTGACGTTTCTATTCTGTTACTTTATCCATCTGTCAGTCAGTCTGTCCCTTAACTTGAACCAGGGTTTCAAATTCCTTGATATGTTACCTTTTAATTCATAAATTTGAATGTGTTGGAAAAATTGAACATGCTATGAATAAATTTGTCATGTTTCTTTTTCTCTTAAGGACATATAACAGAATGTCAAAAATGTTCCCCAGAGAGAGAGATACTCATACACCACTCAAGCTCTGTGTGTGTCATTATTTTGCTATTTTTAGAAGCACACAAAAGTTTCCTTGGATATGGCTTAGAAGTCTACATCATTTCAAAGTATTGGCCTCAGATCCCTGTGTCAGTTGAGGGAACAACAAGGAGTAGCGGGGTGCAAAATCAGGTGAACAAGGTTGTGAAGTTTTTGTGCTGCTACTTTATTCACCTGTCAGTTTGTCCTTTATAATTTAAACCAAGATTTCAAAAGCCTCGATATGCACATTACTTTTTATTTCATAAGTCTGAATGTATCAGTAAAACTGAACATGATATGTGACTAAATTTTTCAGTTTCCTTTGAGTTTTACAAAATATGGCAGGACACACCAGACGATATCAAAAAACGTTCCTAGAGTTGAGCCATAAATAATAACTATCTTGACTGCAGCCCAAGCAACCTATTTCAGGGTGACCAGGAAATCCAGGAAAAGTCAGGGATTTTCGTCCATAGGGAAAATTCAGGGAAGGTGTTGATCAGACCGTCCACCAGCCAAAAATATTTTGGGTTTGAAATATCTGCGTACATAAGATTCTCCCGCGGATTCGCGGAATTCCGCTTTTTTTTTTTCTTTTTTTTTAAATCTGGAGACAATATTTTGTGTTTCAAAACTTTCGAAAACGGAAGTTAAACGGAATGAAAAGTTGTACCGTAATAGTAATTTTTTTCTCGCGATGTTTCCACTGTCCAGTAATGTACAATATTTTATTGCATAAATTTTTGTATTTCAGCTTGAAACTGTAGGCAACAATTTGCGAAAACGAAAGTTAGACGGCGCAAAAAATTTCCCGTTATCTTCAGGCATGAGATTTCTCCGCGAATTCGAGGGATTCCGCCCTTTTCGTTATCGTTTTGCGGAGGGACTTCGTCATTTTCGTTATTTTTGTGGTCATTCACAAGATCGATGCCCAGCTGAAAAAAAAAAAAAATTGGGGGGGGTGTCAAAGGACGGTATTCCCCCTTTACGAAACTATCAAAAACGGAAGGTCAACGAAGTTAAAAGTTTTTCTGTAATCGTATTTCATTTTTTATTTTTTTGCTCGTGAAGTTCCTTATACCCAGTATTGTTGTTTATTATCATTCATTCCGCAAATATTTGATGTTTTTCAGCTTGAAAATTGGTGGGGGGGGGGGATTTCCGAAACCGAACGTCGGATGAAGCAAAGATTTCTCACGTAAACGCATTTTTTTTTTTTTCCCGCGATGTTTCCCACTCTCCAACGTTGTTATTAAATGTTATCCCTCCACCCTCATAAATTTTTGCATTTAAACTTGATAAGGGTGGGAGAAATTTTCGAAAACGGAAGTGAAGAAGTTGGAAAATTTGTAAGGATTGATGGATGGTGTTCAAAAGTATTACTATTTTCAAAGATACACCATTTATCTAAAATACACTGTTGGCCACCCAAAATGCAACACCAAGAAGGAAGCATCCAATTGGCCTGAAATTAGCATCATGCGTCGCCCGCGAAAGGACATGCAAACGACCAAGAAGCACTATAAGAAGGGTGCACAGAAGTCGGGGTGTAAGTAGTGGAAGTGTGTCGTGCTCCCGGACCTGTGCGTGGGAAGCTTCCTGATGCCTCGTCGCAGAATGCGGCAGTCGTTCCAGCACGTTTCGGAGTTCGACAGAGGACGAATAGTGACTTATCGCAACAGCGGTTTGTCGTACCGAGACATCGCCGCCCGTGTGGGACGACATCCAGCCACAGTGAGGCGAATATGGATTTGGTGGGTGCAGGAGGGACGGACCGATGTGAGTGATTGCCGCAGCCGCGGCACACCGCCGAACGCAAGGACCGGCGGGCATTGACGGCTCACACCGCCACATCACGAACATAAGCGCATGAATTAGGGTGTGTTGCACAACAGCCTGGGTCAGCACGTACCGTTCGACGTTGTCTGCAGGAGCGGGGACTTGTCGCACGGCGCCCATTGCTCCGATTACCATTGACGTTACACCACCGGCGAGTGCGGCGGCAGTGGGCCGGTTGAACGGCCGCACCTGGACTACGGAATGGCACGGCATTGTCTTCTCCGACAAATCCCGCCTCTGCCAGCAACACCACGTTGGTCGCATATGCGTGTGGCAGCACCACGGTGAGAGACTGTATGACGCCTGCATTATACATCGCCATACCAGTCCATCGCCTGGCATTATGGTTTGGGGCGCAATTGGATATGACACCCGCACCTCTCTGGTACGCATCGCCGGTACACTCAACAGCCGCCGCTACATCTCCGACGTTTTGGAGCCTGTAGTCCTCCCTTACCTGCAGGACCTGCCAGCGGCCACATTTTAACAGGACAATGCGCGCCCGCACGTGGCACGCATCGTGCAACAATTCTTCACGGCCCACCGAGTGTCACTGCTACCGTGGCCCGCCTGTTCTTCCGATACGTCGCCCATCGAACACGTCCAGTTGCTGATCGGCAACCGAGTAGCCTGGTAAGCACTACCCACGGCTATGCCTGATGAACTGTGGCAACGTGTGGAAGCAGCCTGGACCAACATACCCCAAGCCCACATCCAAAGCCTCTTTCGTTCGATGCCGCGGCGTGTAGCGGCCGTTATTGCCAGCCATGGGGGGCCACACGAATTATTGATGTCTGCGTGTTCCGCAAGACGCATATACCTGTAAGTTCAATCGTTTCATCTTTGTATCTGTTGTTATGTGCCCAGTAAATCTGGCTTTGCTATCTCGTGTCCTTCTTGGTGTTGCATTTTGGGTGGCCAGCAGTGTAGTTAAAGTGGCTCCAGGTGAATTAATCGAAAATGAGTTCATCAAAAGTGAATTTGTTGAAAGCAAATTTATTGAAAACGAATTTGTTGAAAAAAATGAAAATAATAATGACACACTTTTACTAAGGCACAAAACAATAGTTTACAGCCCTCGGCGTGGTGTTTTTAGAAATTTTTAAACTGCCCTGCGCCTGTTCTTGAGGTCTGCAGAGCATGTCAAGTTAGTGATATTGCGCTCTTGCTCAAGCACAAAAAAATTATTAATGCGAGCTAGGCCATGGCCTTTTCATCAGTTTTTATTCCTCCGTGATCATATTTATAAGGTTTGGACACCAAGTTAGTAAAGTTGCACTTTTTCTTTGGCACTAAGAATAAATTAATATGCCTAGGCATGAGCATAGGGATTTTAAGCAGTTTTTATTCCATCGTGATCATATTCATAAGGTTTAAACCCCAAGTCAAGTTAGTATTATTGTGCTTTTACTTGGCATTAAATATTAATGCCTAGGCCTCTTTTAACAGTTTTTATTCCATCGTGTTCATATTTATGAGGTTTAGACACCAAGTTTTTTTTTTTTTTTTTTTTTTTTTTGGCAGGTTTAACGACCACCGTGAGCAACTCAATGGGCTATAAGCAGTCGCCCGTCCCTAATTTAGGGTCACTGGTTCCAGGGAAGGGAGAGAGCCAGTGCCGTAAGACAAACACAACATCCATGCCTCACCGGGATTCGAACCCGGACCCCGTTCGGACGAATGATCAGAGGCCATCGCTTAGACCACTGCGCCACCGGGGCGGCATTTATGAGGTTTAGACACCAAGTTATGTTAGTAATATTGTTCTTTTATTTGGCATTAAATATTGGCAAATAAACTCTAGGCCTAGGCCTTTTGAACAGTTTTTGTTCTGTCGTGCTGATATTGATAAGGTTTTTAGACACCAAGTCAAGTTAATATTATTGTGCTTTTACTAAGGCATTAAATATTAATGTGTAGGCCTCTTTAACAGGTTTTATTCCATCATGCTAATATTTTTAAGGTTTAGACACCAAGTTATGTTAGTAATATTGCACTTTTATTTGGCATTAAATATTGACAAATAAACTCTAGGCCTAGGCCTTTTTAACAGTTTTTATTGTCGTGCTGATATTGATGAGGTTTAGATACCAAGTCAAGTTAGTATTATTGCACTTTTACATAGGCATTAAATATTAATAATTAGTCCTAGGCCTTTTTGACACATTTTATTCTGTTGTTCTCATTTTCATAAGGTTTGGAGATGAAGTCCAGTTAGTAATATTGTTCTTTTACTTAGGCATTAAATATTAGTAAATAGGCCTTAACTCCAGGCTTGACAGATTTTGTTCAAGTGTATGAACTATTTATTCTTAAGTGAAAGCGCAATATTACTAACTTGACTTGATGCAAACCTCATTAATATGAGCACGATGGAATGAAACTGACAAAAAGGCCTAGACCGAGGGCCTATCTTTAAATATTTGATAATTAAGAAATAGCACAATATTATTTACTTGACTTGATGTCCAAACCTTGTGAATATAAGCACAATGGAATAAAAACTCTTAAAAAGGCTTAGGCCTAAGTCCTTTTTACTAATATTTAATGCCTTAGTAAAAGTGCAATAATAGAATACTAACTTGACCTTGTGTCTAAACCTTATGAATATGAGCATGATATAAAAACTATTAAAAAGTCCTAGGCCTATGTATTAATATTTAATGCCTAAGTAAATGTGCAATAATACGGACTTGGCCTTGTGTCAAAACCTCAGGAATATGAGCACGGCGGAATAAAAACTGTTAAAAAAGCCTAGGCATAGATCTATGTATTAATATTTAATGCGTAAGTACAAATGCAATAATACTAACTAGACCTTGTGTTTAGGTGTTAATAAAACTGTTATTTGCTAAGTAAAAGGACAGTATCACTAGTCTTGGTGTCTAAACCTTATGAATATGAGCATGACAGAATATATACTGTTATATCTAATTGAAGTTTCTTGAATGCGGCCTTGTTAGATTACAGCTAACTTAATGCGACCTTCCGACATGAAAAGGTCCCCGCCTCTGGCCTATGTATTAATATTTAATGCCTAAGTAAAAGCGCAATAATACTTACTTGATTTGGTGCCTAAACCTTATGAATAGCAACACGATGGAATAAAAACTTAAAAAGACCTAGGTTGAGGACCTATTTATTAATATTTGATGCTTAATTATAAAAGTGCATCATTATTAGCTTGACTTATTATGTAAATGTTATGAATATATTCTGTCGTGCTCATATTCATAAGGTTTAAACACCAAGGCTAGTGATATTGCCTTTTTATTTAGGCAGTAAATATTAATCCATAGGCCAGTGGTAGGGAACCTTTCAATGTTGGAATTTTGGATTAAGTTAAAGCTGTAATCTAACAAGACTATGTTCAAGAAACTTAAATTAGATATACATACTTCGAAATGTATATTATTTTGTAAAAATCTTACTATGTACTAACCAACTTCAAAAATTGAATAAAAAAAAAACTTGTTAATTCTAAAGTTAACTAACCTTTTAATACTTTGTTGTGACTGCTTTTTGTTGGAAAGTATTTGAACATTTGGTTGCAACATTGAGGTCCGCACTTTTAGCCGATCCTCTAGATGGGTGTAAGTCATTTGTGACCTTAAGGGCATCTGGATTTGGGTTAGGTAGGAGAATGTAAATTCACAGCAATAAGTGAAAAGTAAGAAAGCATTTTTTGTTCATGTTGCCGAAGGTGTGGGTATTCTATTGCATTTTTTCATATTTTAACTAGATCTTTCTTAGAGCCAAATAGGGACTTTAAATATCATCTTCTGAAAGCTCAATCAATTTCATCTGTAGTTCTTTAGGAGCCATAGAACAAAATCATGCACGTAGCAAGTTTCAAAATAGATCTTATGACTTACTAATGTTTTAATTGTGGCTGTCGGTCGGGGAGCATTGTTTTGTTGAATCTTCTATTACTCTTTGGTATTTTAAATACGATCATTTTAAGATTAAAATAAAAATAATAAGAGACAAACAAAAACATATTGATAAAAATAAAAGGATGTGTTCTACAAAATTTAGATTCACTCAAAAGGCCACTTGTAATGGCCTAGAAGGCCGAAGTTTCCCACCCCTGCCGTAGGCCTTTGCACACGTCTGAAACCAAGAAACTGCAATTTTTTTACTGCCCCTAAACAGAGGCGTAACTAGGTATTTCTGCACCCGGGGCAGATCATAAAATAGTGAGCCCCCTATATACGTACATATATTACTAATTTATTAGTTAACATAGACATAGGTATACACTGCTCAACAAAACTAGGTTTACGTCGTATCAAACGTGACTGTACAGTTTTGCCAACTGCTTCATAGTTTGGACCTTCGGTACCCCATCAAATGGACCAAATCAGCTGGCAGTCGTGATTTGCAGTCATAGTAATGATCGATTAGCCCCCAGAGAATCTTCAACAATGTGAATAACATCCTTATCTTCATGCATGAGATTCTTCCGCGAATTCGCGAATTCCGCTTTTTTGTCATCATTTGGGTCATACTCGAGATCAATGCAAAACTGAAGAGAAAATTTGGGGCGGGGGGTATTAGTTGGGGGATGCCGTTTTTTTTGGCAAAGTATGGTTTTTGATCTTTCAAAATTTACAAATATAGAAGCTAAACAGAGTAAAGTCATAATCGTAATTTCTTTTATTCGTGACGCTCCCCTGTCCAGTATTGTTAAATATAGTTTTATTCCATAAATATTTTATTTCACCTTGAAAATTTGGAGAAATTTTTCCGAAAACAGAAGTTAGACGGTGCAAAAATTTCCCTGTAATCTCCAGGCACAAGATTCTTCCGAGAATTCGAGGAATTCCGCCATTTCCATTATAATTTCTGTGGTTCTCGAGATAGATGCATAACTGAACAAAAAATTTTTGAGGGATTGGCGGGGGAAGTCTTTGATCTGAAGACAGAATTCCAGCTTTCAAAGCTTTTGCAAATGGAAGTTGGACAGAGTGAAGATTTCTGCTGTAATTGTAATTTTTTCTCGTGCGATGTTCCTTCTATCCAGTATTGTTGTTGTTAAATATTATGTTAGTCCATAAATATTTGTATTTCAGCTTGAAAATGGAGTAAAAATTTCGGAAAACGATAGTCGGAAGGGGCGCATACTTCGTCCGTAATTGTATCCCCCCCCCCCAGATGTTTCTCTGTCCCGTGTTCTTTTTGTTAAATGTCAGTAATGTTACATTTGATGTGCTCTGTTTTAATATTTACATAAATGAACTTCAGTGAACAATTCTGTCTTGCTCATGCTGCGTTATATTCATACTTTCTCGTGGCGCGCTCCGATTTTTCATCCGGTGAAAAAGTTCAGCTTTTTTCTTTCATCGTCAGTCTCATGTATGTATCTTTCATCGTCCAGCCAACTAAACCGCAGGCCCCATTGCTGTTGACGAAGGCCGTGGATCTTCTT
This sequence comes from Macrothele yani, assembly GCA_039090855.1. Taxonomy (NCBI): domain Eukaryota; kingdom Metazoa; phylum Arthropoda; class Arachnida; order Araneae; family Macrothelidae; genus Macrothele; species Macrothele yani. Next base: position 97,249,702 of record CM077009.1, on the reverse strand, counting down.
GAGTTGAACGGACTCAAGAAAAGCTGGAACTGGCCTTCACTGCTGAATGTGAGTAACTAACATCTCCTGAGCCATTTTGAGGAAGAAATGAGGATTTTAAGCTTCCAAGGTCATCACAACTGAAACACATTATAAACAAGTTCTGCAAATGGATAAACAACAAAGTGGGGCGGGGGAAAAAAACAAAAACCTCCAGAAGCTGGTTCAAAAGTTTCAATTCCAGTTTTTTTTTTTTTTAGATTGCAATCAGTGATTTTTGCGCCCCCTCTCAAGCTATGCCCATGGCAGCAGCCCCTCTTGCCCCACTCTAGTTATGCCTCTGCCCTGATGTTGGCACTTGTCTGTTTGGCCAGCAGTTTAGTGGCCACTTGTTTTAAACTCCATTTCGGTTAATTCGTTTCATTTTTTTAGAAAAAGTCATCTTTCGATAAACTTCTGGTCCTGTAAATTTGTTTTGAATCAATTCGTTTCACTTCTTTCAAAATAGTTGTCTTTTGGTTAGCAGTGGTCAACCCACTCCTTGCCAGCTGTTAGTGATTTTTCCCACCTTAGATCTATTTTTGGAGGTACTTAGCACAGCTGACCGTCAGCCCCACACAGTTTCTTACGCTTTTTCATTTAACATTACAGGAAATATTAGAAATGCTGTGCTATTTGGCTATTACAATTTGGCATTTGTCAAACTTGCTGAAGTCCTGCTGTTTTGCCCTTCTGAAGAATAAGATTAACACTGATTAACAGAGCTCAGTATCAGGTGTTATTTTAACCTTTTCATAACCTTCACACACACCGTCATTTACCTGCAGTTGCTTCAATTTGCATGGAGATGCACTTGTTGAATGTTTCACTGATTTGGCTGGTAGGTCTATGTTTCGTTACTTGTGAAAAAGAGGAAAGTGGGAAAGTCAAGGACTTGTTGATATCCACTCCTATAGAGATGCATATTTTATTGTACCTTTACCATCAACTGATTAGCATTAGTGAGTGGTCTGTTAAAAACTTATGCCTGCAAATGTAGCCATAAAACTTAGGATAAAACTACAGTAAAACATGAAACTAAAATGTATGCATCTTTTACAGAAAACATGTACAAAAGGAAAGATATTAATATAAAGTTTATCTGCTTCATAGGCGTAACCACTGGGGGGGGGGAGGGTAAGAGGGGTCAGGACCCCTCCAGATTTTCAGAGTCTGGGATTCCCAATGTAAAAGACCCCCCAAATTTTTCGGGAATTTAATGATATAATGCACACTTTTTTATGATGCGAACTGACTAAATTTAATAATATAAGATTGTGAGTTTTCATAGAATGCAAACAAATGTATAACGTGTACTTAATAAAACAGCCATATCGATTCCTAATAAGCAAAGTCAGCTCTACAACTTTATAATTTACATTTCTGTTCTATCTATCGTAGTTTTACGGTTGTGTTCGCTAAGTTCCACAATTCTCCAACAGAGGCACCTATGTCGTGCCTCAGAAACTGCTTTGCTCCTGTATGTGTGTGTGTAGAAGGGAGGGGGTTCCGAACTATACAGTATGTATATATTATTGTATATACATATATGTATACATATAATCTGGGGGTGTGATCACTGTGTATGTGTGATAGGACTCCCCAGATTTCGAAACATGGTTATGCCACTGTTCTGCTTATATTTACCATCTTGCAAAATGAAATTTCAGCAGAAGCTCATGGCAATTAACATCTCCATAGCTATTGACTGATAGCAAATATATTTCCAAAGAAACGATATCCAATCTGCATACCTCTACAAACATGAGAAAGGGAAATTGTCTTGGATTATATGTTTTTTTTTTCATTTCACGTTACAGAAAATATCAGTAGTCATAGTCAGGGCCAGTTCAACCACTAGGTAAACTAAACGGCTGCCTATGGCATCCAAATGTGGGGACGGCACCAAGAATTAGAGTCGATAAAATCGAGTGAGATAATAAATGAGTAAAAGAAAAGCAGAAAAAACAAAGACAATTATATTTTATGTTGTCCTTTCAATATTCGATATAACTTCCAAATTCTTATTCCTTGAGTAACAGAAAAACGGAGACCTGCGCTTATAGACTGGGTAAGTCAGCTTGCAGTAAATTCAACGCTGACGCAAAGAGCCAGAAATTTCCTAGGAGGGGAGGGGGTCGATGGTTCATTGGTGAAAGCCCTATTTACAGGGTGCATAGGAAAGTCTCCTTAGCCTGGAATAACTTGCGAAAGGAGAGAGGTACAGTTATGCAAGTGAGATAACGGTGTAGTTAAGTGACTACGCCCGATCGAATGCAACCGATAGCAGCACTTTATCGTTTAGCATTACAGGAAATATTAGAAATGACAATAGCGACTACGCCCGATCGAATGCAACCAATAGCAGCACCCCTAGTGGCGAAATGCGGAAGTTAGCCATTGCAAATCGAAAACAAAACAAGATAGAGCAGAATTTCCAATTACAAAGTTGTAGAGCATCAATTAATTGGTACAAAACGACATTTGTTTCACACGGATAAGATAAATTGTCGCCTGAATACCCTATAATGTCCGAAATCGATGCACAACCTTTTGTGTGAACGTTTGAGGGGAACAGGCACAGGTATGAGCAAATACATACAATTTGTTGCATAATGCGTACTTATGTCAATGCAGTTTGATGACGTCAGACAAAACAAAAACAAAAAAGGCAAACTGGCGCACAGTGATAAAAAGTTAATGTCGAGTATGTTCGAAGAGTTCGCCATTGCCCACGAAACACATTTGTATTCGTGAAAGTAACTCTGCATGCACATTCCTCAGCATGGAAGGTGTCACACTATTGCAAGCATCTGTAACATGATGACGTAGATCCAGCAGATTTGTAGGCGCTGTTGCATACACCTGATTTTTGCGTAACCCCAGAAATTCAAGCTCGCCATTCTCACACAGCGTACGTAGACCTAAACTTCTGATCAGGGTGCATCCTGCTACTGGTTTTTATATCGTAAGTACTGTACAACGTCACAATCTGCATTTGCATACGGCTACATTTGTGAAATGTGAATATGCAGATTCGAATCGTCGTGCATCGATTTCTGACATTGTGGGTATTCAGGTGTCAATTTATCTTATCCGTGGGAAACAAATGTCGTTTTGTTCTAATTAAATGAGGCTCTACAACTTTGTAATTGGAAATTTTGCTCTATCTCTTTTCGTTTTCGATTTGCAATGGTTAACGCATTTCGCCACTAGGGGCGCTGCTATCGGTTGCATTCGATCGGGTGTAGTCACTTTACTGTACCGTTATCGCACTTGCGTAACTGTACGTCTCTCCGTTCACAAGTTATTCCAGGCTAAAGGGACTTTCCTATGCACCCTGTATACATATATATCGCTTTAAATTCATACTAAATCTCTCTTGAAGGGGGGGGGCTCCGGACCCAAGCCCGAGGACCACCCCCTTGGCCACGCCTAAGCAAAGAGCACTCATGTTGAAAAACTGTCATAAATCAGGCACATCCTCATGCAGCATGCACATCAGATGACACTTGATGTCAGCACAAAATTTTAAAAGAAAAAGGATTCTGTATTATACGGCTTTCAATGGAAATATCAAGACTGTCACGTTCAGAATATTTTCTAATGAGGACAGAAGCAAGAGAAGACTAAGAGAGGCACTACCATTACATTCATTCCACTATAATTCCTGTTTTATTTATTTATTTATATCAATTGATATCAGGGAAGAACCTTGTTGGGTTATCGATTGAACAAGAATTTGCCCATGACATAGATTTGAACACACTTGTCGGTAACTTTGCAAACAATGAAGCATGCAAAATGAAATTTTAATTTTATTTTCATTTACGTCAAACCAGTAAATAAATGCACTGATTAGCCATTACATTATGACCACTTACCTAATAAACTGCAGGACATCCTTTTGCCCACAAAACAGCAACTACTCAACAAGGCATCAATTTGATGAGGTGGTATATCCAGGGATCGCATTCCTCCTAAAATTCCTAAAATTCCTAATATTTTGTGACCCTCCTTAAATTCCTAAAATTAGACCTAAAATTTGCTATTCATCCTAAAATTTTCGTAAGCTTATTTTTATTAAAAACACAACCGTTATTAACGCCAATAAATTTACCATTACGGTAAGGTAAAAAGACCTGTTATTGTAGAAACACAGCCTATATGCTGTGCTGCTGAAGGAGGAAAAATGACGCCATCGAGATGCACTTGCTTCGGGGGCGGGCGTTCCATTTTTTGCCTTCGAACAGTTTTCGAGAGTAACAAGAGATCTAAGGGAAAAGGAGAGGGTCATTTGCACCCCTGGTTTGCGCTTTGCAGACGAACTCCGTGGCACGCAGAAGATCGTACTTTATTTTTGTACATGCCTTGTGGAACCTCCTCTTTCTGCTGATGTTTTGTTATTGTAAACCGCAGGTGGGTGGAAGCAAAGAGGAAACATGTGGTCTCCTTCCGTAACCTCCGGTAATGACGATGGGATGGTAGCTGAGTATTATCTTGGCAGGCAGTAGAGCACGTGATCATTGACCTTCGATCATGCGTCGGCGACAGCGACCTTCGATGCGCAATATATCTCGGCTCCGACTCGCTTTGACTGAACTTGCGTGAGATGCGTATGATAGTTTCTGGTTTTACGTCTTTTATGGTGTTCTGTGTGCAGGTTCAGTTCTCTAGTGGTGACCTGCTTTTTTTTTTTTTTTCATATCTTCTGACATCCTCGCAGCCAAATTTCGGGAAGTTGTCTGGTTTTGCAATATTGGAACGTGTTTTTGTACTTCCCTTTCATTTTCTGGTTAGTAATACAAGTGTTTAAGATGCCTAAATCCAAAGCGAAATTTCAAGATGCGTGGTTCGCCAAAGAATTGGACGGAGTGAAGTTGAAAGAATGGTGTTCTGCAACTGAAACAATATTTTCTGCTAAGTGTATATTGTGTTCAGAAATTTTCAACATTTCTAATAGTGGCTTTTCACAAGTAAAAGCGCATCATAAAGGAAAAAAAACATTTGCAGAAATTTCAAAGTAAATTTCAAAATAAGTCCATCCTGAAAGCCTTTGGAGGACGGGATCTTCAGCCCAAAACAAATATTAGTGAAGTACTGAGTCATGATTTACAGTTGGCTAAAGCCGAAGCATTATGGGCCATGAAAGTTGCTAAGGACTATATGTCTTTTGTTTCATGCACTGAAACAGTTTAACTTTTCAAAGAAATGTTTCCTGATTCTGCTATTGCAGCCAAAATGCAACTTAAAGAAAAAAGTTGCTTATGTGATATCACATGGATTGTCAAAATATTTTGAAGAGGATTTGAAAAAAGACATTGCATCTAGTAGCCCAGGAAAGGTTACTATAGCATTTGATGAAACTGCGAATACACAAGTGAAACGGCAGTTGGATGTGTATCTCAGGTACTGGTCTTCAGAAATAAATTCAGTTTCTTGCCGATACCTAACAAGCGTTTTTCTGGGTCATGCAACAGCAGATATTTTGCTAAAAGAAATTCTTGATGTGTTATCATCCTTCAATATTTCGTTGAACAGAATTATTTGTGTATCCATGGACAGCCCAAATGTAAATAAGTGCTTTTTACGCAAATTCAATGAAGTTGTAAAACAAGAAACAGGCCAGAAATCTTTGGAACTAGGTTTTTGCAACCTGCATGTTGTTAGTAATGCATTTAAAATTTTTTTGACAAGCTTAAATATAGATTTTGACGAATTTGCTACTGATATGCATTACTTTTTAAAGAGTAGTGCTGCAAGACGAGAGGATTATAAATCTGTCGAGGATATAACATTGGTCACTGCCAAATTTCTTTGCGTCATGTCAGCAACAGATGGTTAACCATTGGTTCTGTAGCCCAGAGGCTCTTGGATCAATGGCTAAATATTACAGAATATTTTTTAAACTTCTTGCCATCTCAAAAAATATTTGAAAAACAACTGCGCAATTCGGCAAGGTATAAAAGAATTCACTGTTTCCTGAAAAATGAGCTTACTCCTTGCTATTTAGCATTAATTTCATTTTCACACCAAAATTTTTCATTATGTTATCAGAGTGAAGAACCAAAAATACACCAGTTATATTCTGATTTAAATACTTTAATGAGGAATGTTATGGCTCAGTTTATCCAAGATGATGTTATAGCAGGGAAATTTGGAGAAGACCTAAAGAATGTAGATTTTGAAAACAAAAATTCATGGAAAAAACTAGGGGAGTTAGAAGTTGGTATGAAGACAAAAAATCTCCTCAGGAATGTTCAGGAGACCAGGCAGAAATTATTTCTCTTAGATGTAAGATCATCACTAATTGCAACCACAAAATATTTAAAGTCAAATTTGCCATTCTGCAATCAAAAGCTAAGAGACATAGAAGTTTTAAAGGTAAAAGAACCAAAGAAAGAGTCAACTCAACTTTCAGTCACTGAAGGACTTTCTGGAAATAACCAGAATTTCAAGTGTTTTGCATCTTTCTGAGGAACAAATTGATAGAGTAAGAGAAGAGTGGAAACTTTTAAATTGCGATAAGCCAACTCTAGATGAACTAGTGAAATTTTCAGAGGAAGGACATATTCCAGTGCGGATTGATCATTACTGGCGTAATATATTTAGTATTAAAGACTCTAGCGGAAAAGAAAAATACTCAAATCTTGCTAAACTCATAAAGTCAATTTTAGTTTTACCTCATGGTAATGCTGATGCAGAAAGGGGATTTTCGGTTAACACTGCTCTGTTAAGGAAGGACAAGGCTAACTTAAAAGACTCAACTATAACATCATTAAGAATAGTTAAAGGGGCCATTAAACACTATGGATGTGTAAGTAAAGTTCCCATAACAAGAAATTTGTTAAATAGTGTTTGTGATTCACATAAATTTTATAAAGAGTATGTTGATAAGCTGAAGGAAGAAGAATAAAAAAAGGTAAAAGAAAGGAAGCAGAAAGAGAGGGAAAATAAGGAAAAGCAGCTAGAGAAAAAAAGAAAAGCTGAGTTTGATGACAAAATAAAAGAAAATGATGCAGAAATAAATAGACTTAAAAATGATAAAGAAGCCTCCCTAGCAATAATTCAAGAGGGAACAGAAAGAATCAGAAAAAGCTGTAGAAAAACAAAATACTGTTGAAATAGCAGTTGCCTCTAACTTGATCATACAAGGTTCAGCTGAAATAAAGAAAACTGAAAGTAAATTAGTTGTGGTAGAAGCAGAAAAAGATAGGCTAATCAGGAAAAGGTTAAAACAATAATATGAAAAAAGTAATTCAGTGAACAATTGTACATAGTTCTTGGTTTTCAATTACCTTTTTAGGATATTATAATTTAATGTGAAACCTGAAAACTTTACTGTGAAAATCGTGAATTGCTTCTGGTTCAACAGCATATTAATGTTCAAAGTGAAACTTGAATGTGGTAAATATACTTGAATGTGATAATAACACGTGAAAAGATAAGAACTGAACATTAGAAGTAAATCATACTTAAACTTTAGACATTAGACGTTATGCAAAAAATTTGGGTGTTAACTTCGACCATATATACTAATGGACTGCACATTGGCAATAGCTGCATCAAAGCCGCCATGGCTCAAACATTGGGCACGTCATCATCAGACTCCAAATTTCGTAAAAATGCTGTTATGATTACTAATTTACGCTGCAGAACTTCAGTGTTTTCGGTGTATTATGTGAATGCGCCTCATATATAATGAAAACTCTTCAGGTAAGTTTACTTATGAGCTATATACATGCATGATCGGGTTGTTTACATTTTGTGATTTATAATGTGATGAACATTTGCGAAGAATTTGGAACATGCATTCCATTTTTTTTTTCTTAAGTTACTATATTTTTATATCAATAGCTGCAAGTTTCTGGTTAAGTAATTGAACTTTATTGACTTAGGTATTTAATTCGTTTCTTACCCATGAAAAATCATAGAACTTTCTTTACTATATCGCTCAGAGCAACCATAAGCACAGCAGGTGTAACCCATCTTTTTGACTGTTGTCATGTGATTTTATGTTGGAGCCAGAAATTTTGATGTCATGCGCAGTCTATCAGTATGTATGGTTGAAGGGTGTGAAGCAAACTCTTTACAATGTATACAAAGTTGTTTTACTAGATGTATACAAATATACATCTAGTTTTTATTGAAATACACTCCTAAAATTTTCCTAAAATTTTTCTAAAAATTCCTAAAATTCCTAAAATTCCTACCTAAAATTTTCCAGAAGTATGCTATGATCCCTGTATATCACCACTTCATCAAAGTATCTGGTTTCATAATGTCAACAGCAGATTCTCTAGTTCGTATACATTTCGGGGTGGTGGTGATTTAGCATGAACCTGCTTTTCCAAGTCGAACCATAAATGTTTGCTTGTGTTCATGTCAGGTGAATTTGGAACCCATGGCATTAACAGAAAGTCACCAGAATGTTCCTTGAACCACTCCTTGACGATTCTGGCATGGCGCATTATCTTGTCGGTAATAGCCATCACCAGCAGAGAACACAGTTGCCATGAATGGGTGAACTTGGTCTGCAAAGATGTTCTGATATGTGACAGCTGTCAGGGATTGCGCTATTGGGATAATGGGGCCTAAAGTGCCCCCAAAAAAACATCGCCCACAGCATAACACCAACGCCGCCGCTGGCCTGTTTCCACCCAACAGTGAATCCAAGTGTCATAGCCTGCATTGATAATCAGCGTATCCATGCTCTGCCGTCTACGTGACGCACGAGGAATCTTGATTTGTCAAACCAGACCACTTTTTTTCCAGTCATATATGGTCAAATCTCGATGATCTTGGGCCAATTTCATGCATTGTTGGTGATGACATGCAGTGAGCATGGTGACCCGGCTGGGTCTTCGGCTACGCAGGCCCATGCGCAGAAGGCTGCGATGAACTGTGTGCTGTGACGCATTGCCCTGATCACCACTGTTATAGCTGTGGGTGATCTGTTGCACTGCTGCCCTGCGGTCGCTGTGAACAATGCACGACAGTCTCCGCTCCCCTCTGGCATTGATGAGCTGCGGACAACACACTCCTGGATGACAGTTTGCCGTTTGGCCATCTGTGCACCACATTTGATGTACATGTGGCACGTGAACAACGCACAAGCAGCGCTGTTTCCGAGACCATAGTTCTGAGGAGCCATGCCATCACAATCAGTGGCGAAGCATCAATGGAAGCAAGGGAAGCATTGCTTCCCTTGCTTCCATTGACGCTTTGCCATTGACGCTTGGTTCATGCACTTTGTTTTGCATGAATTAAAAATATATAGCATTAAAGTAAAATAAAAATATCACATCAACATAATGCATCGAGCATTTTTTTCAGTATCTTTTATTTTTAAGAAAGCAAATTCATATTTGTATTTTTTACGGAAACAAGAACAAATGTCTCGTACGTAAGTCGTTCGTTGGAAACAACGCTGATAATGCATCCAGCTACAATCTCAATAACACAGCATGCCTACCTGCAGAGTGGCCAGCCACAGCCAGTAATGCTTTGCTAAGCATAGAGCGTGGGGAAGCATTCTCCCAAACGCTTCCACGGCGGCGAAGTCAGAACCACACAAGAAAGTTTCAAGGATAAAGCCACTAACTTGAGCATGCACTCTTTCCAAACGTTCAGTTATCAGACTCAGCACTGGGAGGACTCTCGTAATAATAGCTTGAAGTTGCAATTTGTCAAAAGTTTTCTGTGTTAGTGTAATTAGTTGATTCAGTTCCATTATTGGCTTATGGTTTGAACTTTCATTAGTTTTATGTTGCACGATCTTTAGCGGTGACATGTCATTATTTCAGGAATATAAAAGTAAGCGTTACTTTTATTAGTGTAGCTATTTGTTTCTGTGACTCTTCTGAGGAATGTAAGCGCCATGGAGGCAATGGACTCTGGCACATCTACAGTACACAGCTACTCTGAAGACTGCATTCTAGAAAGAATACTTTGTCTTTTGGATCATTTTCATAATCATATAAAATCACATTTCTAAATAAAAAAAATATCTCACTCTCCATCTCTCTAAGAGCCTGAACCCAAATTGCAGTAAATATTCTACAGCCCGAGCCCGATTCGTGCCCGGGCTCTGCTTCGGGCTTTCGGGTTCAGCCCGTCTCAGCTCTGATAGAAGCAACCCCCAATTCTTTTCGTTGTGTGGGTAGACAAGTTTCTTTCCCTTTCAACATTTTCACTGAATATTTTTTTTTATAAATCTTTGCATTTGAACTACTACATAGACATATACCGCGCATGGTAGCATTTTTTGGGTCTTACAGTGCTTTCTGCCATGTCGTATGTCAACGTAGCATATAAACTATGGGTCACTTGCTGATTTTAATTATTATAAATTTCCATTCATATCACTTTTGCCATCTATTTATCGCATATTATAACTGCATTGCTTCCCTTACTTACAAAGTGCCACTGATCACAATGTTTGATTGTTTTTGTCATTATCAAACTCCGATGAATCGACAGCCTTTCCCATTCTGACTCCGAACACTCTACTAACCAAAAGCAGGTCCTTGGGTTGTATGTATAACTGCTCTGTGAACTTCACCTGCACCACCGTTCGTTCTCCAGGCGCACCCATTTCTCTGTGGTCATAATGGAATGACTCATTGGTGCAGATGTAGTTTCCGTTAGTTTCTTTCTATTTAGTTTACATTGTATTTTTTCCTAGTTGTAAATGCATTTATGGCACCTCTATTCATAGTGATTGTGGAATAACTTTTTTACGGGTCTTATAGAGGTTATTTTTCATGAAAGTTGGTTGTCAAATTTTCGAACTAAAGCCAAGTTCGTCATCAGGACTATGTCCCTGGAGTAGTTGCTGCCACTCACTTGGAAGAGTCCATCCGCAATTATCGTTAATTGTGGTACTTCTTCTTCTTGCTATTTCGATCCCTTCTTCAAGTTTCCTCTTTACTAAGTTTGACTGGTGGGCGATTATTTTCACAGAGTCCCAATTTATGGAGTGTCCACTTGCTTGTATATGTCTGTCTAGCCCTGTTTTGTTCCCAATAGCTGCTTGGTGTTCTTTCATTCGGACTTTAATACTTCTCCCTGTTTCTTCAATATAGCTGAGTCCACAGTTACAGTCGATGCAGTAAATTACTCCTTCCTGCAATTGGATGTCCAATTCTTTCTGCTTTAAAGCTGGCAGGAACTTCTTTATTTTGTTATTAAGATCTGGAGCTAGCCTGATATTATATTTTTCTCCGATCCTTTTCTACACACAAATGAATAACTTAAATTTTTGGGGCACAAGGCTGATGGCTTGCCTAGGGTGCCAAAGTACCCTGGCACTGGCTGTAGTTTGTGTTTGCATTTTTTACACACACATCATTAATTAAGCTGTTCTTTGAATTTAAAAGATTAGCTCCACAGGAAGGATCGTCTGTCAGATCGAAGTTACTGACTGTGTTAGATTTTACTTATTGTTGATGTATTGCATTTACAGTATTGTTGATGTATTACATTTATCTTCATTTACAGCAACTTTGGCATGCAACTAAAGCCTGATTGACATCCATCACATGTCTCACAAAGTATCTTCCGTACATCATACTTATCATCTTGTTCTCTGTCAGGCATTCTTGATTTTGGTCCTCTCGTGATTTCCTTGATCTTCCTCCAGCTTTCTTTCCTACCACTTGGGCAGAATAAATTATCTTAGTCAGCATCTCATCCCTCATTCTTTAAACATGGCCAAACCACCTTAAAAATATCTGTTTCAACCCTACTGGCATTTCTTCACATTGACAACACATCTTTATTCCTCACATAATCAGAACATGTCTTGCCGCACACCCCTGTGAGTTATGCATATCTCCAGCACACAAATGACTCCTGTGTTTCTTCTAGAGTTGTGAGGCTTTACTGCTATACATCAGAGTAAGAATAATTACACTTTTGTACACAGTCATAGCCATTCTGGGCCATTTCAAGAAATCACGAGTTCTGCGAAATCCTGTTGAAGCAGATATGTGACTTTCAAAGCTAAAGCCTACTAACTTCATCATCCAATCTGTTTTCTTTGTCGAAGCATGCTTCCTAAATATGTAAACTCCTTCATCTGGTCTATCTCTGTGCCATTGCAACTTATCTTGCATTCAGTACAAACATTTCCTCACTCAAAAACTATAACTTTGATTTTTCCATTATTTATACTTAGTTTGAATTTTATACAAACTTTGTACATTCTGGACAGCTGTCGCCATGGTTATGATTAAGTGTTAAACTGGATGCTAACTTATCAGAAGAATTATTGTTATTTGCAGGTTCCTGTCATTGGAGCAAGCAAGCAAATAAATAAGTAGTTAAACAAATTGAATGTAATGATTGATGATTTCATCTGTACATATGCACATATCTTTATTCTTCAGAGTGTGTGTGTGTGGGGGGGGGAGAATATCGGCTGGCCAAAATAAATGGTATATACTTCCAGCGGGAAATGAATATTACAGACGGCTTTCTCTACATTTTTCCTGCCAAATCTGTTCCTATACCTACATGCCTGCATGCCCGTACAAAATCCTTCGTCATTCTCCCCTGAAATCTCTAACAAGACTTCTCCTTTATGACTGCTCCGTGTAATTCCCTTTCGCACTCCATCCCCGAGGAAGATGCTCCTGATGTAAGAAATTGACTATTGTTAATTGCTAAGCTCGAATTGTCCCTGGCAGGCTCTCCCTGAGGGAGAGTGTCTACCAACAACCGGGGGATAGAGAAGGTGGGTGTCGTTTTGTTCATGGGAGGTCCCACGGTCAGTGAAAGAATGGCTTTTCCCATAGGAATCTGTGCTAAGTTCCTTTTTAACTGAGGGTGAATTTCTAGTTGCTGTTCACACAGAGAATAATCAAAGTTACTATTTAATTACATTTTAAATATTTCCGTATAACACAACATACTCTGCAACTCATTTTTGCTCTCTGCCAATAGGACTGTGTCATTAGCATTCAGCAATCTGCATACACAGATATTGCCAAGACAATAACCAGTACTGTCTGTTGTGTCATCATGCATGCATACATGTATAAATATATTAAACACTCTGTGCCATTTAGACGAATATAGCGTTCAGTAATTTTGAGCTAACAATCTTCAGGTACTATCCCCATAATAAATATTACTAAACATTGTGAAAAGGGCTTACCTTAAATTCTGCTGGATACCATATTGAACAGGTTCTTATTGACCCTCTGAACCTGTTTCATATGGTATTAAAATGTGTTTGAATATAATGTAGCAGTCATTAAAATTGAAGGTAAATTCTTTTTATATTTATTATGGACATATTTCCTAAAATCGTTTGTTGTGAAAAGTATTATGGAGCTAATTTCATAGTTGGGAAAACACTATATTTTTTATAGTGTTATAAAAGCATTATAAAATTAGTATTTAAAAAATACTATGAAACAAATTTCAGAGTAGGAAAATACCATATTGAACACATTCATAGCTAACCTGCAAAACTTGCTTTTCAATTTCCAAATGTGAAACTTCACTGTTAGAAATGGAAAGTTAAGTTTCAGAGGGCAGATATGAATATGTTGTTCAGTATGGTATTCAGCAGAATTCATGGTAAGTCCTTTTGATAATATTTGTTATGGAAATATTACCTGAAAATATTTAATTAAAACTAATAAACATGATAAATCATGTCATAGAATTTAATATAATTTTCAATTTGCTGGATGTTATACTTTTTTTAGTATCAGAATATTCTTGTTATAAATTTTATGCCAAGTTTTGAAATTTATTTATGTTGTCCTTTTTTTTTTATACATAGGTTGTTGCTGCAGTTCTTGTCTTTTACATACACCATACTCTCACCTACCCACTCACTCTCATCTTCTGCATTCTGGTCATTCTTTCTCATCTGATGGATTGTGCACTGGATGTCATCATCATAGCCCATGCTCTGCTGGGGACTCGGTGGACAGTGTGAAAAGGCAGTACACCTATGCTTCTGGATGTACAGGTCACCTGGGTGCTTGGTGCTCCTGCTATGACCTGAACTCTTCTAGGCATGGCAGTTGTCTCTGCCAGAAGGCTTCCTCTGCTTGCATGGCTGCGGATTATCCGCACCAAGCTCTCGTGCCTTGTGACCAAACTCCGTTAGACCTTTCGCGAGCCTCTTCTTCGTCCTCATCGTCTGTGCAAGTGTCTGAACCGCCTTTAAGGCCTCAGTGTTCCAGCCCTTTGTGTCACACAGACCATGTGCTTTTTAAAAGTTCGCGAGAATGTTCCGGCGGTTCTCAGTCAAAAGCCAGCAAATCCTGTTGCCGAGACGGCTCACAGGCATGTGCGCGAAAGCTGTGTCGAGAGGAACGGGGGTCTCCCGACTTGCCTTTGGATGTGAAACAGAACCCACAGCAGCTACTGCAGTTAACCACCAACAAGGAACATAAAACGGTGCACATCATACGTCTTCGGCATCACCATCATCATCAGATGACTGAAACGAAAACCTCTCAAGCCCATGTGGTGGGGCAAGGATCAACGTTAGTGTCTGTGACAGAAGGATCTACCTCTACCAGTTACGTTCGCCAGGTGGCAGGATGTCAGAATTTTTCCACCTGCATCAAAGGCAGTTGCAGCAAAGAGTTGGAATCCCATCACACTCAATCAGTGCAATCTCTACCCTGTGCTCCCAAAGTTTCTCCCAAAACTGAAATTTTTGTGCGGCAGAATCAAAATCGCATCTTTCCTTCAAAAAAACTTGTGAAAAGGAAATTTGCCCATGGGTGGAGTTGGGAAGGGGAACCCACAGATCGGTTGATTGCTCTAACGGTAAGTATTGTACCAGTTTACTTCCATAACCATTGACACTAATAAAGTCATAGTAATTAAGGAAGTTTCAAAATTAGCTGCATTTAACTATATTAAACTGAAAATAACTGCTGACTTGATTACTCAGAAGATAGAAACTTGAATGCAAAATAGGTTGTGAGATAAAACACCTTTTATCTAACAGGAACACTAACTCTGTAGTAGTAAATCTTGATTTTTTTTATTCAAGGCCTATTTTCAAAGGTCATTCTCCATAGATCATAGATGCAAACTCTTTAGAAATTTGGTGGGTGCTGAAGCTTTAAACATGAAATTCAGTGAGTGCTTAACTTCTGAACAAGAAGTCCACTTAATGTTCAATCCTAGATAAGTTGATGCTGGAGCTGAGGTTATGAATTTTAATTGGTGCTTGAGCTGTGGAAGTAAACTCTAATGAGTGATCCAACTCTGGGTGAGTCCCTTTGGTACTGGAGCTTAGGACATGGAGTTCACTGGGAGCTCAAGCTTTGGACATTAAGTCTAATTAGTTAACAAGCTCTGGATAAGTCTCTTTTGGGCTGGAACTCAAGACATAAAAACCAATGGGTACTCAAGCTCTGGACATGTCTGATGGGTGCTTAAGCTCTGGGTATGTCCCTTTGGTGCTAGAGGTCCAATGGGTGCTCTGGATACAAAATGTAATGAGTGCTTGAGCTTCTAGGTAAGTCCTTTTGGTGCTGGAGCTTAGGACATAAGGTCCAGTGGATTGCTCTGGACATGAAGTTTATTGGGTGCTTGAGCAGCTCTGGTAAGTCCCTTTAGTGCTGGAGGTCCAATGGGTGCTCTGGGCAGTTTAATGAGTGCTTGAGCTCTAGGTAAGTCCCACTGATGCTGGAGCTTAGGACATGAGGTCCAGTGGTTGCTCTGGACATGAAGCCTAATTGGTGCTTGAGCTCTAGGTAAGTCCCTTTGGTGCTGGAGGTCAAATGGGTGCTCTGGGCATGAAATCTAATCCATGATAAGTTTTTAATTGTGGGACAGTTTACAGTTACATGTGTTTTAATTTTGGTCCTTTGAAAGATGTACAACTGATGTGCCACAGTATTGTATTTGTGTGTCTCTATGTGTATGTATGTGTGTAGGGGGAGGAGGTATGGTACTGTGAGAAACAGTTTTTTGGTGAAGTTATTTCCATCTCTTCTTTTGCATCTCATAATGCATGATCATAAAACTGGATTTTGGAAGTATTTTACAAGCATGAGTAGTTTGTTCTTTTCCTGATAGTATTCATAACTCTATGAAACACATAACCTCTTTCTTTAACTACCACCATGAGCAAGTGCAAGGGCTACAAGCAGTCACCCATCCGCAATTTGAGGCCAGTGGTTCCAGGGAAGGGAGCACCGTAGGACAAAAATATCACCTATGCCTCATCCAAGCCTTATGCCTAAACCCAGCTCAGCCAAGTAGTTACTTCAGGAAGTTTTTAAAAATGTGTTGCCAGATTTCAATAACAGATTTGTTGTTAAAATGTAAAAATTCAGCAGAAAAATGCCTCATTGAGTTTTGAGATACTCATTATAAACACTGCTTAATAGTTTAGTAGGTTCATTGGTGGTAGAGTTTTCATAAGGACAGTGAATTCTGAGCGGCATAAATATGGTTTAAAGTGAGATATTATTAGCTGATATACATCTGTGTTTTTCCAGTGTTTTTATTTGACTTTCATATGGTTCGTTAAAACTCTCTCAAGTAAGCATGCTGAAAAAAACTGTGTAGAATGCAGTGGGTCTTTTTCTTTTACTGCTGGGCATTTAGGAACTCACTGCACTTACAGTTACTTCATCTTAAGCCACTGTTTCTCACTATTTGTATTGTAAGGATAACTCCTTTGTTTACTGCTTTTGCTTATATATACACTGTAACTGATGGTTTGTATTTTGTTTTAAAACAGATTATAGAGTGAAAATTTGCAAGTATTTTGACCATTTTTCACATTGCTTTAGTTTTGTTCACAGTGAGTTGTTGAGCATATGCATGAGGTAAATAATTTAATGTAATCCATTGTATTTCCATGCACATTGTCTCACTGGCTATTGCATGCTACACTCCTGTTTTGCTTATTGTGAATACATTTATTAAAACTGAACTTTAGCAATTAAAATGTATTCTTATTGTGAATACATTTTAATTGTTAAAGGTCAGTTTATTTTGAATACATTTGTTGCTGCATGTGATAGTAAGAAATCTATGATGGTGATAGTTTTGAAGTAAAATTTGTCATGAAATAATTCTTCCTTCATTAATGATCTGTTTCTCCACACATGACAGTTTCTTATTTCTGCTGTCTTTTCTTCTCACTCTTAAAATGTTTTTTTTTTTTTTTTTTTTTTTTGGTATCATTGCAGTGTTGTGTTTTTATGAACTTAAAGAAATGGATAAAGATGAAAAGAATGATTAAAATAAAACTTGAAAAAAAGTCTCTCTCTCTGTCTGTCTGTCTGTCTGTCTGTCTCACTCACTCACTCTGTCTCTCTCTCTCTCTCTCTCTCTCTCTGTCTGTCTCTCTCTCTCTCTCTCTCTCTCTCTCTCTCTCTCTCTCTCTCTCTCTCTCTCTCTCTCTCTCTCTCTCTCTCTCTCTCTCTCTCTCTCTAACGACAGAAAAGCTTCAAATGCATCCAGATGGCACATTTCCTATGAAAACTTTCCATGTCATTTGCTGCTGCAATTTCATGGTATACAGTTTCTTGGAAACTACCTAATGGGGTCTTCCTGTTTTTTAATCATTAAAAGCAAAACAGTTGAGCACAATGCTGACATCTGGAAAAGTAACCTCAATATCACTTCAGCATTTCCTGGTACTATCTGAAAAATCCAGCGAGGAGATTTTCAAAATGAAAGGAAAATCGATGATCTAACCATCTTTTATTTTTGGTTGACTAGTTTTTAGTTTACCACAGACCGAACCTAGGAATGTATCCCTTAAGAGAGAGAACTGTAAGTCAACATCTCCAGTTTGCATTCCATTGATAGGTAAATATGTCTTTAAACAGAACCACAGAATAAGATATATTGTATCTAGATATCACCAGTAAAGCTTTCCCTCTTGGTTTCTGGAAAGAAAACTAAAACCTAAAAATGTTTGCCCATTGAAAGTTGGGTTCATTTTTACAAAATGACCAGATGCATTGTGTGTGTGTGTGTGTGTGTGTGTGCGCGCGCATGCCCTACATATTCCTATTGCATCCTGCACACCATTATGGCATATGTAAATTATTCTTATTATATAATAGGAATATTTCATGATCTATGTAGACCATAATGAGCAATAGGCTTTTTGTAGTTGAGGTTTCTGGCAATAGGTGGTGTTAGTGTGTATTTATGTTGGCACAACTGTATCTCCACTTCTAAAAATTTTATTTAAATAATGCACAGTTGTCTTGCTAGGGCACGTAAATATCTGAACTTTTTTCTCTTTGTCTCTGCTTTTAGAAGACATATATGAATAATTCCTTTTCCTTTGAATAGCTTTTGCTGTGAAGAATACTTTTCACATATTTTCTACTTTTTTTCTAGTATTCAAAATTCTTCCACAAGGGGTGTCAGCATATATTCTTATTTGAAAGAGTTTATTTGATTCTAAAAATCCTATAGAAAAATGGATATTCTTCATTATGAAGAATATTTTACACCCATTTTCTTTTTTAACTAACACACAGCTTTTCTGCTAGGGAGCTTAAAGTTACGTTTTATTTTCCTCTATAGCTCTTCTTTAATTGTTTTATTTGAAGCTCCCTTTTGCCTTCGTTATTTTCTGCCATGAGAAAATGTTTGTGCACAATTTTGTTAATTTTTTATAACACACTTTTCATTCGCTAGTGGGAGTAAGTTTTTCTATTTCTTGATGCTTTATAAATTATAGAAATCTGGTTGATTTCATATGTAACTATTGACTATGAATAACCCTGCTCACATAGCATATTCTAAGGTATGCACATTGTTTCCCAGTATGTTGTTCTCTTTTTTTTTTTTTTTTTTTTTTTTTGCTCAATTTTTGGATTTTCTAAAATTCTGCTTTAAAGTATTTTTTCCATCATAGAAAAGAATACAAAAGACATTCTCATTACAACTGAAAACTCACTGTCATCTTTATTGTTTTTTTTTTTTAATACAACTGATTACGAAAAACTTCAAAATTTTGTTCATTGAAAAAAACGTGTTAACTCTTCACTGCTGCATGACTGCGAACAGCGTCATACAATACTTAGCCCAGGTGCCGACACCGCAGAAAGGCTGCGTAATTGTGGCTTCATATTTCTCTTCGTAAAACCTTCGGCACTTGAAGATAGGTATCTGTTTTGTTGCTGGCACTGAGAATGAGTATCCAACTGTTTAAAAATGACTGCAGTTTTGGGATAGCGGATTTTTTTTCCACATGGTTTAGTGAAGGGAAAGTAAGTTGACTTCCCATAGACTTACACAGCATGCGTTTTTCACTACAATGTTTATTTTCCTTTGAACGTCACTGGTTTTGTGGTGGAGAGAACTTATCAATAAATAAATGCTTGAGTGGCAATACAAAGCATTTGCTGCTTAGAGTTCATACGTAAGACGGCGGTCCGTTGATAACGCTAAAGGAATTTCAAGGAAGCCCATATTAACTTCAATGCTTAGTTTTGTGGAAACAACGGATATATTCAGTCTATCTCTGGTCCCTCTCTGCCAAAAGTTCATCGGCGGGGACATCCTGCTGTGGAAATAGGTGATCCCGGCAATTTGTCATCATATGCAGAAATGTATTCTTTTAGTAGCTGCAGTATGACCAGCAGTGAAAGTAAAAATGAAGAATGCAATGTTCTCTCTCATACTCCGCCTCAACAAATTTTAGCTACATTTCGGTAAGATGTTCCCAACGTCACGAGAATAATTCTGTTCTCTAGGGTACTAGGACTGAAAATTAATGTGACAGGTATTGAACCAATCGAATTTTTCAATCTTTTTGCAACTCAAGAATTTTACAATTTAATAATTGCCATCTACAGGATATGCGCGTGTATAGCATATACACTGAAGAGCAATTGAATTAGAGACAGCTGGCGTTATGCAAATGGGGCACTGTGGGCGGCCCTGTAAACGGAAACGACATGATGTATACAGCGATCCGACAATATAAGGAGTGATGTGACGGGAATCAGTAAGAGTCGGACACAGTATGGGTAAGACGAAGGATCTGAGCGCATTTGATTGTGGGCAAATTGTCTGGGTCCGACGAGTGGGTCACTCCATCTCGGAAGTCGTGCAGGCGCTAGGATTTTCACGAGCCACTGTGTCACAGGTGCACTGTGAGTACATTGAATCCGGTAAAACCATCCCTGCAAGGGCCAACTGCCGTGGACAACAGCGTGTGGATGAGCAGGGTCATCATCGGCTAGCTCGCCTTGAATAACAGCGGATAGACGGGCTACAGTGCAAGAAGTCACTCAGCAATTTAACGCTGGTACACAAAAACGTGTAAGCAGCCACACCATCCAGAACCATCTCCTCGCTATGGGGTACAGAAGCCATCGTCCCACGAGGGTACCGCTGCTGACCGACCGCACATCACATGGTGCAAAGATTAGCATGGGTGCGGGAACATCGCCACTGGACCCTAGACATGTGGGAAAATGTTGCCTAGACTGATGAGTCGAGATTCACGTTGATACATGCGGATGGCAGGATACGAGTACGGCACAAACCACATGCAGCGATGGATCCTTCTTGCCAGCAGGGTACTCTTCAAGCTGGTGGGGGTGGCATTCTCATCTGGGGACTCTTTACGTGGACTGAAATGGGACCCCTAGTACGTGTGACATCTTCCCTCACAGATCAACGTTACAGGGATATCCTTGACGGCCATTTGCTCCCATTTGTTCGTCTTCAACATCCCACTGGGCACCTCATCCTGCAACAAGACAATGCAGCTCCCGAATTGTATCTGAATGGTTGGATGAACACTCCACCGACGTGACCTCGCTTCCTTGGCCAGCTAGGTCACCTGACCTCAGTCCCATCGAGCACATCTGGGATGCCATCGAAAGAGATGTTCGAGGCCTGATCCCCCTCCATCAAATCTTCGTGTTCAGGGATCGTGGATCCATATGGCTTCCCAATGCTTCCGGTGCCTTGTCGAGTCCATGCCGAGACGAATCGCCTCCGTCATCAGGGCGAAAGGTGGTGCTACACGTTACTAGACAGGTATCTCTAATTCAATTGCTGTTCAGTGTACATTGCATATGCTGTAGACGTGTTTATATCTCTGGAGTTACTGAAGGTTATAATTACTAATACCAGTTATGGATAAATTTTCTCATATTTTAAAATAGCGGAGTCGTACGAAGCTATGAGATCCGAACACGGCTAGGCTGATCCAAATGCATAGAAGCTCATCCGTGATGCTGTGCGCCGCCTTGTGGTGTCTCGAGCGATTTTCTGAGGTTTCTTACCGGCACCGCATGCTTGCCGTTGAAATAGCACAGCGACAGCGAACGTGTTAATGCATGTTGTGGAATTAAATTATTTTTCATAGTGGATTTTATTTTACAATTTGTTCATGTCACACTCTTGGTGACTTCCAAACTAGAACATTGCTGCAGTGCTCCTCTCTGCAGGTGTCTTTTATTTTTATAGCTTTGATAGAACCAATATTAATGTCGTTCGTGTTTCAACTATTGTTTTTTTGTTATACAATGTGTGCCTCTGTGCCAAGACAATCTATGTTCCATCATGAGGCACGTGAGGAAAACATGATGTAAAAATTGGATGGTTAATTTTCAGTTCTGGTATACCTAAACATGGAAATGTTAAGAAAAAAAAGATGTATCTATGTGCAAACACTGCCAGGTGACTATAAACTTCATGGCATTCATATTTTCGACATACCTAATGTTTTATTTCATAATTGCTGGGGGGGGGGGGGGTTGAGTAGAAGCTCTGCACAACACACGAGTGATTCTTATGAGCAGTATATGGTATTTTTATGGGTTTTGTCCCTCACATCACAGCTCACACAAACATTTTTGCCATTATTTTCTCCTGATGTAGTCTTCTACCAACTGTGATGTCCTAGTGTTAATCTTCATTTGAAATTTCAAGAGTGCATATCATTTGTTCACTAAGTCTTAGATTGTTTCTGTTCTTCTTTCTATATTTTATAATACATGACCTGTGTTAACATCTTATCATATTGTGTAGTATTCACCTGGAGAAGTAATTGATATTTTGACATTATTTGTAGAATGATTCGGTTCCATACTTGAAGAAGTGTTACCCTGCTATGAGGCATAAAGAAGGTGACATCATCAAAGAGAGAGATTGTGTCCTCTTGCGGTCTGGATCCAAGGATACAGATTTACCCTTTGTAGCCAAGGTGGCTGCCTTCTGGGAAAATCCTGAAGACGGTAAAGATATTTTTTTGTGTCCTGTAATGTTTTGTATATATGATCCAGCACTGTGAATAACTTGATTATTTTTTTAATGCTTTTGTGTACAAATGTTATTTAAAAAGATAAACCAATCTTTATAAAAACCTTGACTTTTAAACCATCACAACTTTGGATTTATAGTGGCAGCAGTTTTATTGGGTTGGTGCAAATGAAATGTCCGGCAAAGGACCGGCACAAGTGGATGGCGAGAATGGTTAAGTAGGACAACTTACCTAGGCAAAATAATCCCCCTCATCATCGACACATACACTGGCGGAAAGTGAAAAAAGAACACCAAGAAGGAATTGGCGGACGATCTTGAAATTTACATATGTTAATTGGGTCGAGTTTATGTAAGTGTGATGTTAATTTCAGGACCAACCAGTGAGCACTTACGCCACAGCACTGCATAATATGCAAATTATCGTTGGTGGTATTTAAGGAGTACGGCGAAGTGAATGTAATCAGTCGTTGGCGTATGGACACGTGCGAAGACCCTGAAGAAGCTGCAATGCCTGGACATGGAAGACGTGTACGATTTCAGCAGTTATCGGACTTTGAGCGAGGTCATCTAGTCAGATTCCGCGAGGCCGGGTGGTCGTATTGCGGAGCGAATTGGACGAGAAGTATCGGTGGTGGTACGATGGTGGCGTATATGGTCCGAGGAACATTCCCACACGAGAAGACGTGGAACCGGGAGTCACAGACGGACTGATATCATTACAGAATAAAACATCAGCTACGTGAGTAAAATAAGTGGAATGACATATTCCCAAATTGTGATGGACTTCTGTTTACTGGGGTTAGGGAGACATTCTTGCAGGAGAGTGGAACTTCCAGGAATTGCTTGTGCTTCATGTGTGGACCCTTTCATCTTCTGACTGCATAAAAAAAAATGCATGGAAGTCATGCATCAAAAATTAAAGGTTAAAGCAAACAATAAGTGTTATACCAGCAAATGAGAATGAAAATACTGTACGCTAGCTTTCAAAATATTCCATAAGAAAAAATTATTTCAAAAACATACCAAAACATGGGGGCAATTCAAAGTTAATAAAATAGAAACGAACTGTGGGCAAGAAGTAACGGCAGGTCATTGAAGGTGTGCCAGCCCCAGCTAAAATGAATGGTCTGAACTTAATCCCTACTGACCGACCGACAGTACACGCATATGATAATTCGGATTTAAAAAAGTCCTTGAAAAGTAAAGTGCTTGAATTTATTTTGCTTGGAAGAGTACTAACCTTGATGTTGTGTGGCTGACAGAAACTAAATCACCTGTCAGTATTCAAAATTAAGAACAAAGTATGGAAATGAGCCACCTGATGTGAAGTTGATAAGTCATGGGTGACAAAATTCTTGGAGACAGGGGCTGTGAAAATGGAAAGGAACCTTGCTAGACCATCAGTTTCCAGTGAGATGGAGAGAAACATTCAAACTGCTTTTAAATGACCACCATGGAGATTGGTGAGACAAGTTTCATGCAAGCTACAGGTACCAGCAAGGTGTTTAGGTGGGCAGCAGCGAGACAGGTGGTGAAAAAAATAAATAAATAAGTCCTTGCTGATCTAAATTGATGGATTGACATGGATAAACCGATCTTATGGCCACCGAGATTGTCAGACCTTACCCTGCTTGATTTTTTTTCTGTGGGGTTATGACAAAGATGCTGTTTATGAAACCGTTGTTCCCCAGATATCAGGATTTTGCAAGAATGCATTACAGGTGCAATACCAAGAGTTGCCCTGCAAATGTTGGAAAACATGTGGTGCAAGCGAGAATATCATTTAGACACTTTATGTGCCACTATGGGGTGCTTGTGTTCAAGTCCACCAAGCTATGTATCAAAACTTTGTCTGTTTATCTACTTCTGTTTAAAACTATATGTAATTACTAGTGTTTGTTTAAAAGTTATTAAATGCTTAAATCTGGGACACCCTGTACATCATTCTGTTTTTCTTTTTTCTGCTGGGGGTAATGACTTCTGGGAGCATCTTGCAGCTATAAGGCCCTAGTTTAGGATGACTGGTTTTGAGGAAGGGAAAGAACCAGTGCTAAAAGGAAATGTACAATGTCCTGAGTTGCTCCAGAACTTAAACCTATGCCCAGCAGTATAAGAAATCTAAGGCTTATGCCCTAGACCAGCTTTCTGTGTCTTTAGAGCCCATGCCCTAGACCAGTGGTTCTCAAACTGTGTGGCGAGAGAGGATGGGAATATTCGACAATTGTTATTATCGCATTTATTTGCAAGATTTATATTTAGTATTGTTGGAAAATAGTGACTACAATGGTGATTTCTAGAACAATTTAATTATTTATTATGAAAGTTAAAGAATGCAGTTGCACATCTAGTTTTTTGGGGGTTTTTCTCTGAGTTGTTCAATTAGAGCATGAACAGTAAGAATTGTAATCTGTTTTGTTAACATATATGCTCTGATATGCCATTTCATTCGGTACTGTTAGCATAAAACTACTACTTATGCTCTGACAGGCGTCCAAAAAGGAAAGAAAAACTTAAATATAAACATTATTTCCTGTGTGAGTAAAGAAAGGGCGCTCCGGTGCAACTAGCTCTCTCGCGCCTGGATAGAAACAGCAATATTCTCTCTCCATGAAAAACTGCATAGATGTGTGTGAAGTTCTTGTCTTGGAAACATGTATGTTGGTACATTGCACTAGAAGAGTTTTTTCTTCTTCTGTTTCCTAAAAACGATGGAACTTGGACTTGCTGAAATTATGTGCCTGGTTCTTCATTATTTTTCTTTTCTCTGCAAGAGCAAACTATGTGTTTGATGATCAGGAAATGACCAAGGACAGTCTATGGAATGTGAGCTTTCACGAAGTAAAATCTTATTATATTTTTTATCTTCAATTATTCATCACACTTTCTGCAGTTAGTGCCTTCAATCATTGTTTTTATGTTTATTAAAACAAAGCCATCTTTAACCCTAAAGGTATGTTAGTTCTTTTTAGCACTATCTATTTCTTTGAACCAAGGCATCAGCTATGAACACAATATGAGTACAATATACATTGAGACATATCAGGTACACCTGCTGTAGCCAACATGTAAGACACCACATAAACATGGTATACAGAGACTCCAACCCTAATTGGAAATTTTCAATATTATTTTTTTATAGTAAACACTAAAAAAATCCATAGTTTTTAGCTTTTTCCGGTAGTAAAAACTACAAAGATCTGTAGTCTTCAGTGTTTTTCAGTAGTAATGAATAAAATTGTATTACATGCTTGGTAAAACAAAAATGAATTGCCAGAGAAGCAAAATGACAATGTAAATTCATAAAACAAGTGAATTTTTGCTTAAAAAATCATCCATAAATTGAACGCATTTTGTGGGAAACACTAAATGGCTCCAATATATATATATATATATATTTTTTTTTAGTTTACCTCAAAAATCAATGTATGTTCCAGTGAGGACCTTATGGTAAACAAAGTACATGCCTACACAGATTGGAAGTTGTTCATGGTCATCTTCAAACCCCAGAAAGAATGAAAAAAAATTAGTTTCTTTTTCTGCAATGAACAAAAAAAAAAAAAAAAAAAAAGCTCATTGCAGGAAAATGTTCTGGTACTACTCTTCTAGATCTTTACGCAAAAATATGAAAAATTAAGGACTTTCCAAGCTCAGGGAACTAAATTTTCAGGACGTTTCCGGAATTCCATGGGCCATGTTAACTCTACACGTGGTCAGTGATGCTTAGACATCCAAAACATATTGAAGGATCATAGGAGAAATGCAACAATATTGAAAACATCCAAGAAACACTCCAAAATGTTTAATGAATATTAGAATCTGGAAAATGCGAAATTAAATTTTACCCATATCGGTAAAAAGGTAATTTCATTGAGATTTTTGATTTCCATAGTACATCCGGTGCTTTCTGTAATTCGTAGTGGACCAATGACTTCTGTAGTTACTCCGGAAAATCCATAGTACACTGGCGTGCAAAAATTAAGGACGAGACTTTTCGAATGTGACGTCGTGCAGAACTGCTCCACATCGACTCAAATGATACCATAAGATCCCCAAGATGTAAGAATATGGGACAAGTGAGCAAAACCGTCCAAACAAGGAATCCAAAGGATACAAAGGCACTTTATTGAAAAGGTAGCTTCGAGCACAACTGGACAGAAGACAGAAACGTCCATGTGACAGGCGGCTGCCAAGAAAAATCCAGTCTTTATTAGGGGATATGATCACCCCTGACTGTGTTGCAGGATTTACAACGTCTGTCCATGCTGAGGACAAGGTTGTCAAGGAGCTGTTGAGACATTGTGGCTCACTCCTCTTGTAGCGCCCATCGCAGCTGCGGAATCGTTGCTGGCGGCTGGTGACGTGCTGCCAAGCGTCTCCCGAGAAGGTCCCACACGTGTTCGATTGAATTTAGGTCCGGGGACCTTGCGGGCCAATCCATGCGTTGAATATCTTAACTCTCCAACAGCTCTGAGACAGCCACTGTACGATGAGGTGTAGCGTTGTTGTCCATGAAGAGGAACTCAGGACCCACAGCACCTCTAAACAGACGCACGTGAAACAGGAGAACCTCGGTACAATAGCGGACACCAGTGACTGAACCTCCTTGGAAGATGTGGAGGTCAGTACAGCTACCAAGCATGATACCGCCCCAAACGAGATCTCTGCCACCTCCAAACTGGTCCCTTTCGATGATGTTGGAGGTGTGATTGCGTGTTCCCTGCTCTCTCCAGATGTGTATACGTCCAGAATCGCTCGTCAGACTAAATCGGCTCTCATCCGTAAGGAGAACTCGACCCCATTGCTGATGTGTCTAGTTTTTGTGTTCCTGGCACCACAAAAACCGCTGTCTCCGATGATCAGGCATTAATGGCATACACCGTACTGGTCGTCGTGCAAATAGACCACCTTTGTGCCACCTCCTGGCCACGGTAAAACGCGATAACGGACGTCCAGTTGTCTGTTGCATGTGCCTTGCGATTTTTCCCACTGTCTGGTGTCTGTCTCTTCTCGCCTGTAGGACAAAATACCGGTCGTCCGCCGCCGTGGTTGCTCATGGACGACCGCTGCTAAACTCTCGAACTGCTGTTCCTGTCGTTTGAAATGCTCTCCAAGCTCGTGAAACGGTGCTGTGAGCGATCCCGAACACCTCGGCCATACTAGTCACACTTCGACCTTCTTCCAACTTCCCAATGATGCGGCCTTGGGTAAAGTCATCCAGATGTCTTGTACTGGATTGCCTGTTGGCCATATCACACGGTGGCATCAACTTGATGGCGTTCAAACCGATGTACACCATGCAATAGCTTTCACCGAGTTGCTGAGCGTACACCGCCCGTGTGCTTTATACCCTTCCGACACTCCCCCTACTTCATGCTGCATATATGCACATGCCCTACTACTGTACCGGACCCTAGTCTATCTCCTGAGTGGTCTTTCGGTCTGCTCTGCCTGCTCGTTCCGCTTTTATGCTAATTTCTCCTCATAGTCCTTAATTTTTGCACACCAGTGTAGTTGGAGTCTCTGGGTATACTGTGCGAATCAGGCTGATGAGCTCGCCGAGCTTCAGTTAGCGTTCAGTTGAAGATCAAAATGGGGAAAATTAGCAACTTGGGATGTGGCATGATAATTGTCTCAAGGTGTGCCGGTATGAGCTTCTCCTAATTTAGTGCTGTCCGCCTGGACTTTTCATGTCCAACCCTAGCAAGTGTTTACAACGTTCATGAATGGTGCAACATGGAAAAAATCTTCTGGCAATTGGTGATTGTACGGACAAAAAACCTGGTGGATCAGAGGGGTCAAA
This sequence comes from Macrothele yani, assembly GCA_039090855.1. Taxonomy (NCBI): domain Eukaryota; kingdom Metazoa; phylum Arthropoda; class Arachnida; order Araneae; family Macrothelidae; genus Macrothele; species Macrothele yani. The sequence continues at coordinate 97,221,636 of CM077009.1, read as the reverse complement.
GAAGATGGGTTACATGTTTGTTGGCTGTTGTAACTCATTTGCAACATGTCCAATATGTGATGCATTCAGAGATGACTCTCCACAAACCAGTGTTGAACTCCATAATTATTTGCCAGGTTGTTGCCTGTCTGTTTACTTGTGTGATTCTCACTAGTCTCCTTTGACTTCTCTGATCCACCAGCTATTTCCTTCTGCAGAATGGCAGATTGTTTAGTTTTTTTGCTATCACTCTATTTTCTGTAAACCCTTACTATGTTTTTCAATGAAAAACCCAGGAGGATGGCTTTTTTTTTTTTTTTTTTTTTTTTTGATTGGAGGTTTAACCACCACCGTGAGCAACTCAATGGGCTATAAGCAGGCGCCCATCCCTAATTTAGGGTCACTGGCTCCAGGGAAAGGAGAGAGCCAGTGCTGTAAGACGAACACAACATCCATGCCTGACCGGGATTCGAACCCGAACCCCTTTCAAACGAATGATTAGAGGCCATTGCTTAGGCCACTAGGGAGGCAAGGATGGCTTTTCAGGACATGCTTGAACTGGCATGCTATCATGCCACATCAAAGTCACTCAAATCACACATTTGCCCATTCCAATCCTCAATTGAATGCTGACTGACGCTCGAGGAGCTGATCTGTCTGATTTTTGCACCTCAGGCATACATACTGCCCCTTATGTGTCAGAGTGAGCCATTTATCTGATGAGGGCCAGAGCAAGGGTTGAAAAATCTAAGGCACCTGATTTTTCAAATTCTATGCTGAGAAAAAAAAAAATTCAAAATTTGGAATTCTATTAGGAAATTTACATCTTTTTAATAACGCAGCAATTAGAGTCTACAGATTTTTTTTTTTTCTGTTTGTGTCTCTTTTGTAGACTGCATGCCATAAATCCAGAATAATGAAAATGCCAAAATCAATTTTTGGCACTACCACCGATAGAGCTATGCATTCTGCAGCAATATCAGAATTAGTAATTCAGGCTGAAGTTCCACGATGCATCCGAAATGAGGTAACCGGCACTGTACAACTGAATTACTTGACAGGAATAATAAAAGACCCAGAAGAAAACTATTTGGAAGATGGGTGGATGAAATTCAAAAGCATGTTAGAGTGACATGGAGGAGACTGGCTTAAGACAAAAAGTTGTGGAAGAGACTTGGAGAGACGTTCATCCAGCAGTGGATAGATAATGATTGATGATGGTACAGATTGAGCATGAGGGATGTTCGTAATCATACCACTGATTTTGTGTGGGATACTTGTATGTATATTTACTGATCAGTTGTTTTATTAAATGTCTTAACACTAAAAGAGAAAATGGAACTTTCTGAAATGAAAACTTATTTTGAAATACAAGTATTAATGCAAGTGTATGACATGCTCCCTAGTTTTGGTTGGGGATTTTGCTCTGAATTGTGGAACAATACCTAAGAAATAACACATTAATTCTGACTTTTGAAGGTCGCAGTTCTGTGTTTAGTTTTTGTTTCAATTGATTGTGATTTTTTCTTTGTTTCTCTTGAAAAATCTGCTGGTTCCTGAAAAAAAGGGAGCTGGTGCCTGAAAAGTTTGGAATTTTTTCTACCCCTGAGCAAGGTGCAACTATTAAATTGGAATCTTTCGGTATATATTCACTTGCTGTCGGGCCGCAGGTGGCCTAGTGGGCAACGTTCGTTACTGCCACAGAAAGGTCCTCAGGTTCGATCCCAGGCAGGTGCAAACACTCGATCCACTAAATATCCGCCGTGCGTCAGATGGGCACGTTAAGCTGTCGGACCTCGGGTACTGGCCCCCGGTAATAAATAAGGGTGTCTTTCCTTCCCCTTTCTACTTCGCTTCCGTGTCACTTTCCTATCGGGCACTCTAGCCCAAATCTCCTAGTTTCCTATTTCTAAGGGTTGTTTAAGACCTTGGGTCAGACACTCCCTTCCTAAAATCCTCTATATATGATCATTTGATCATTCACTTGCTGTCAAGGCTAAACACAGGCAATTTGTTTCTTTTCTTACTTTCTTACTGCAGCTATAAGGTATGTAAATATTATCACCTAGAAAGTTGTAATGATATTTGATTTGCATATTTGCATCTACATTCTCTGCTGTGGAAATGTGAGGGTTGTACCAAAAGTGAGCACCAGATCTGGGCTTTACGGTAGATGGCAGACCATTGACCAGCCTAATTTGCTGATCTCCTGATTTGTTGCCAAAGATGTGTGTGGTCTCACATTGTCATGGTGAATGTGGATCCTTTTCAGATTCTTTTTCAGTCTCTTCCTCCCTATGGCTTCTCTAAACTTCTTGAATGTCTTATTGTACCTCTTGCTGGTCATGGTACGACCAGGTTCCGGAAAATCAAGGAGAATGACACCCCTGTCATCCCAAAAAACAGTCACCATGACTTGCTGTGCTGATTGCTGGCTCTTGAACTCTTTTAGTAGGCCTTGGAGAAGAGGTGTGACGCCATTCCGTGGATTGATTCTTTAGAAAAATTCTTGATGTCGAGATATCACGCAAAAGTTACATAAAATTACAAGTGGTGGAACATTTCAGTAGTGACTTTTACCTTCATCGGCCATGGATTAAAACACATGGTATAAGCATCAGTTGTTGCCATATTTCAAAATAGCTTTCCAATTGATAGGTATGTTAAAAGGCGAGTCTGTATTGCAGGTGTTAAGAGTAAGGAAGATTTCAATGCTTTCATGGTACCTGAGGGCTTTCTGATTGCTGAACAGAGCTATACATTTAACATTTTGCCAATCAGGAATCGCGGACATATTGCTGATGGTTAAAATTCAAAGGAAGGGTTGCCTTTCTTAACATCAGCGATATGTTCCACCAATCACTGGTTGATACTTCAGTTAGTACTAGCAATTCAGTGGGTAATGCCTGTAGAAGTGGTGACAGGGATAGAATAGACACCTTGTAACTCTAGGGGTTTATTGGGATCTCTGTCTTTAAGGATAAGGTTAAGAAGATGTGGAGGTGGTTTAAAAGCAATCCTGTAGCCAAAAGACTTTAAAATGGAACAAGCTTTGTGAGTGAAGGCCAGGCTGAAGGTCAAAGTGCCAATAAACTGATGAGTAAAGTTCAGGCAGTAAACTAATAGATGTATTGTGTGATTCAAATTTCTTAATTAGCCTATGTACTAAGAGGGGTGGAAAGCCATGCACTTTGCCAATGTTGATGATGATGTTATGATATTCGTTTTGAAGAGCAGAAGGGCTGTTGCAAATAAGGTAGCTCTGTGGATGTATGCCTTTAAAGCAGCTAATTTGTATTTACCAAAGGTGCAGGAATGATAAGGGATGATGTTATGGGTGGCAGAAGGTTTCCTGTAAACAGAGAGGCCAAGTGAGAAGTCTGGGTTGATGTTAACATCCAGAAAACTAATATTGTTGTCTACCTATTCTTGAGATGAGAATCTTATAAGAGGGAATTTGGAAGTTATAGAGGACATAAGTTCAAACAGTGTGTGTTTCTGGTGTGGCCAAATGATGAAGATATCATCAACATACCATAACCAAATGGAGGGTTTTAAGGTGGATGGGGAAACGTTTAATTTTTCAATATTCTGCAAGTAAGGGGGAAAGAGGAAAGCCCATTGGTATGCAAGAACAGGTCGACCACAATATTAGTTTTCTGGATGTTAACATCAACCCAGATTTCTCACTTGGTCTCTCTGTTTACAGGAAACCTTCTGCCACCCATAATATCATCCCTTACCATTCATACACCTTTGGTAGATACAAATTGGCTGCTTTAAAGGTGTACATCCACAGAGCTAACCTTATTTGCAACAGCCCTTCTGCTCTTCAAAACGAATATCAGAACATCATCAACATTGGAAAATTGCATGGCTTTCCACCTCTCTTAGTACGTAGGCTAATTAAGAAATTTGAATCACACAATAGACTCCTAGTTTACTTCCTGATCTTTCCACTACTCATCAGTTTGATGGCACTTTGCCCTTTAGCCTGACCTTCACTCACAAAGTTTGCACCATTTTCAAGTCTTTTGGCTACAGGATTGCTGTTAAACCACCTCCATATCTTCTTAACCTTATCCTTAAAGACAGAGATCCCAATAAACCCCTACAGTTACAAGGTGTCTACTCTATCCCTGTTAACACTTCCACTGGCGTTACCCACTATATTGGTAGTACTTACCGAAGCATCAACCGGTGATGAGTGGAACATATCGCTGATGTTAAGAAAGGCAACCCTTCCACCTTCCTTTGAATTTTAACCATCTGCGATACGTCCGCAATTCCTGATTGTCAAAATGTTAAATGTATCGCTCTGTTCAGCCATCAGAAAGCCCTCAGGTACCATGAAAGCATTGAAATCTTCCTTACTCCTAACACCCGCAATACAGACGCGCCTTTTAACATACCTATCATTTGGAAAGTTTTTTTGAAATATGGCAACAACTTGGCACAAATAGTGACTTTATATCATAAAGGATACTCCAAAAGTGGCAGAAAGGTAAATGTGAGCAAGACAGCTGTTCGTAATACGATCATGAGATATCGAGATACAGGTGAATTAGCTACCAACAGGGAAGTGGACGTCCAAGGGAAACAACCCCGTGTGATAACAATACCATAAGATGAATAGTTATGCATTCTCCAAGGAGTTCGTGCAAGAAAATCAAGACCTTTCTACTTTCAAAAGGGTCTGATATCAGATTCAGCACAGTTTCCTGACATCTTAGCAAAAAAAAAAAAAAAATTATTGGAGGTTTAACGACCATCATGAGCAACTCAATGGGCTATAAGCAGTCGCCGGTCCCTAATTTAGGGTCACTGGTTCCAGGAAAAGGAGAGAGCCAGTGGCATAAGACAAACACAACATCCATGCCTCACCGGGATTCGAACCCAGACCCCTTTCGGACGAATGATCAGAGGTCATCGCTGAGACCACTGTGCCACCGAGGTGTCCCCAAAGATTTTGGATTAAAGTCTTATATCCTGCACATAAACCTAGACTAACCTCTGTCATGAAAAAGAAGAGACTCCAGTTTGCGAAGCATCATTAACCGTGGACTGCTGAAAATGGAGCCAAGTTCTTTTTTCCGATGAATCAACTGTATGCCAATTTAAATCGTGTGAAGCACATGTTCGACGACCAAAAGGCCAAAGGTTTGATGAAAAATACACTGTTAGCACTGTAAGACATCTTCCTAGTCAGATGATGTGAGATGCTATGTCAGCATCCAGTAGTGCTTTATTATCATTTTAGCCAACAGGCACTACCATGACTGGTCCTTTTTATGTGGAAATGTTATGTGAGAAGCTGTTAACTCATATGCAAGTGCACTGATGCACAATCTTTATGCATGATGGTGCTCCATGCCACAGATCAAAGACAGTAAAAGACTACCTACAGAGGAAAAACATAACTGTGCTTGAATAGCCCGGTAATAGTCTCGACCTTAACCCCATCAAAAATTTGTGGACCATTTTAAAAGACAAGGCAGCAGAAAAACAGCCATCAAATTCCCAAGCTTTGATCGACGTGATAAAGTTCGTGTGGTGAAAAGATATTTTAAGTGACTACTGCAAATCCCTCATTGAGAGTATGCCACATCGTATTCTGTTCATTATAGAAAACAAAGGTGGCCCCATAAAGTTCTGATTTTGGTCTTTTTGTGTTCTAAAGAATGTAAGTATTCATCTGTTGTGTCATTTTTTCAAATATCTCTAATTAGTAATTAGTTGTTTCTTTGAAAATCTTAATTTTCAATAAATTGACAGTTGGTCTTAAACTTCTGCAAATGACTGTACTTAATTGCCACACTGTGTATTTCAAGATTCAGTGATTAATATCTGTTGGTAGAGAATAACTTAATTGTGTGTAAATGGGATTGCCAGGGGAAATTTATGCATGTTTTAAATGTAAGGTAGAACCCTTAGCAAAGCGAAATGTCAAAACATATCATCTTGTACAGCATATTGTAAAGCATCTTGTAAGACATCTCATCTTGTACACTAGGACAATTTTTGTCAATGTCAGAAGGAATGAAGAAAAGAAGAAATAATTTCTAGAAATTGCAAACTTATTAGAATACTAGGTAATGGCAATAATGTGAATACAACTGAAACTGTTCAAGTTTCTAAGTTTGCTTTTACTTCATTAACGAAACTTTGAGTTTTGACGAAAGTACTTCTTGTGTCTTGATTCAATTTTAATATAGTTTTCGGTTATGAAAGAACTTCCTTTTTTTCTTTCCCTTGTTGTATATTTGTGGTAAATAAATAGGGTGTTGATTTCATGATTCTTTTTTTTTTTTTTTTTCATTTGTGATACTTCTTGTTTAGTTTCGTACATTGAATTTTTTATTTAAATTTCATTTCCAGGTGAAATGATGATGAGCCTATTGTGGTACTACAGGCCAGAGCACACAGAACAGGGGAGGAAGCCTGGTCAAATGGAAGACGAAGTGTTTGCTTCAAAGCACAAAGATGTCAACTCTGTTGCCTGCATTGAAGATAAATGTTACGTTCTTACATTTGCTGAGTATTGCAGGTAAGGAAGATTTAACAACTGGCCAATAATTCTCAAAACATCACAAGGTGGTCACAAAACTAATTTAACGACTTCAATACGTGTAGCATTGTGGTCACCTGTTTTTTTATTATTATTATTATTATTTGTGGTCAGTACATTTTCATTCATATTTCATGAGAAAAACTGTAGCTTGCTGCAAAATGTGTTTGCTTTGACACTAAATATTTTAAAATGACATTTCAAAATGTCATTTAAAAATATTAAAAAAAATGTATTTTTTAAAATGCTTATCACACTAAATATTTTAAATGACATTTCCCCATCCATAACATTTGAAGCTGTATATTCCCAAGATTTCTCATGTGAACATTTTCCCTGTTTTTTACTTTTTTCAAATGGTGATATGATATACCAGGGGTCAAAAAATTTGCTAGTCCAATGACTGGGACTATCAGCTTTTGAGTTTGGATTAGAGCAAAATAGTTTTTATTACCCACGGACTGCTGTTTAAAATTTTTTTTTTTTTCAAATGTGTGACGATTAGGCAGGTGTATTTTCACATAAATTTTACGTTGTTTTTTTTAATTTTTATATATATGCATACAGCTGTTAAACCTTAGGCATTTTCATGTCGAACATTTCTATTTTAGGTTGCATCTGCAGTGGTGTGGAGTATGTTGGGGGTAGGGGTAAAAGAGAATCAGGAGAGAAAGATATATTGATCACAAGGTTGCCTGCTTTTCAGTGTTTGTGAACTGGGGGTGTTAAAAAAAACAGCTCCCAAGGTTAGATGTAGGTGAGGCTCTATCAAAAGCGCAGATAAAGAATGTTTTGTCCACATGTCATAATTCTTATAATTGACATTTCCTAAATTTGAGCTTTACTTTATCCTATTTTGGTTGCAACTAGATCAAAGTAAGTTGGGACCATTAAATTCTCATTCCAGGACTTAAGGAGCAAAAATAATAATTTTTGACCCCTGTGTACTGAGCTGTAATGTCGGGAATACTGTGCAAAACCGTCATGTGCTTCATAATGAACTTTTTACTCTAAAAGGGATTCATGGAGTAGTGTTCCTGATATGACATTTAAAATCTCTATTCTTTAAGTTACATTAATGGGATTGTCATGTGCAATGTTTTAGTAATGACTGCTCCCTTCTTGAGACGTGAAATATATGATAACAACATGAGGTGCTAACATACACTATATTGACAAAAGTCACCGGACACCTAGAACAGAAACACAACAGAGCATTTATTGGCATACATTAGTACGATGTCTGTCCACCTTTGGCCTTAATGCATGCACTGACCCTTCGAGACATGCTTTCGACAAGGTTTTGGAACACAGCGATAGATATGCGCTTCCATTCAATACATAATGCTGCTAACGTTTGCTTAGTAGTAGGCCTTTGTTCCAAACTTCTTATGCTGTGCTCTAACTCATCCCATAGGTGCTCTATGGGATTAAGATCAGGACTCTGTGCTGGCCAGTCCACACACAATATGGAAATATCGTCAAACCATGCCGTAACAGTTTTTCCTTTATGGTTTGGTGCATTATCCTGCTGGTTCCAACAAGGCTTGGTTCCATAGTATTGCCACAGAGTTGGTAAGGCATGATTGTCCAGAATATTGAGGTAGACATGCTGGTTAACAGGTTTGTCCACGATAACCAATGGGCACGGACCATACCACGAAAAACACCCCCACACGAGTACACTGCCAGCTCCAAACTTTACCTTAGGAACAGTACACTGTGGTAAATAGCATTCCCCCTGCTGCTGCCATACCCACACACGTTTATCAGACTGATGGCTCGTGTATCTGGATTCATCAGTCCATAGGACCCGTTTCCATTTATCTACGGTCCACGATAAATATTCTTTACATCATGCTAAATGACGCGTGACATTCTGAGTGGAGATGAAGGGCTTATGAGCAACCGCATGACCAGAGTAGCCCATGGAATGAAGTTCTCTGCAAATGGTACATGTACATACCAAGGTTCCAGCATTTTTACTCACCTGTGCACTGAGGTCTTGTGCAGTACTCCATCGATCAGCTGTAACAACTCTCCCAAGGCTTCAACGTCCTCTATCACTGATTTTCTTCAGTTTACCGGTACATTTTGCTGCTTCAGGCATGCCATGTGTCTTCCACTTATTCAGTACATCCAAAACAGTTGGCTTGGGTATGTTTAAATGCCTCTCGGTTTCTCTTATAGACAACCCACTAATATAACACCCAACAATCTTTCCTTTCTCAAAGTCGGTTCTCTCCCGCCACAACAGTTTCACTCAACCTCACAGTGCGATACGATTGCAGTCAGCTGCAGGCTTGTTTTTATACCGTTTGCAGCTGTACCACGCATCTTAACAACATAACAGATCTGTTCATTTGCTTTTGAAGGGGTGTCCAGTGACTTTTGTCTATATAATGTATGTTGTGTTTTCAGATTTGAGAGATAAGAATATGACATGGTGAGTCTGTGTTTTAACTGTTTTGAGAAAGATAAATTTCTATACTTTCATGATACCAGAGAGATTTCTGTGTACAAGAGGTTTCATGTTATCACTTGAGGTATAGCTGATGTGTCAATTACAGTTAAAAATGGAGGTTCAGTAGATAGATTACCTTTTCTTTACATGAGAAATATGTCGGGTTTTACATCAGTTAATACTATGATAGGTACTGTAGTTTTCAGACTAAGAGCAGGGACTTTTTTGGGTCATGATGTATTGGTGGAGGTAGCTTCCTAGCTCGGAGCTGTTTCTCATGGTTTAATTTGGGTCCATCAGCCACTTTGGACAAAACCATGAGTACTGAACTCTACATAGATGTCCTGGATAATTACATGGTACTAACCTTAAGGGTGATATGTAATTAGTGCAGGGCTCATCCTAGCTGGTTTTAGAAGGGAAGGGTGCTGCACCCTGCCTGCCCATTAATTAAAAAAAACCTGCCCTTCCTGCCCTCAAGCCTAAAATGACCACCCTACCCCTTTAGGTCCATTTGAAAGAGATGCACATTCATTTATTGATGATGTGCATGAAACCAATTTTAGACAGTTAGAAAACCAGTCTATTATTACAAATTTTAGGTCTTAGAAAAGTAGGGTCAGAAACCACTCTAAGCCTTTATGGCATTGCTGAAGTAATCGAGCTGGCTGAGTACTTCAACCTAGATGATGCTTTACTTTAATAGTAAAGCATCTTCATCAGTTTTTTTAGGGGGGATGAATACAAATCAATGTTTCTATCGCAAAATGGTATTTAGAGTAGCCATTTATGAGTTCCGAAAATATGTCCAATTCTGTCAAAATGAAAAGGAACTGTGTGAAGAAAATTCCCACCAGTAGTGAGAAGAATTGGCTGGGAAGCACGTAACACACTAAGAATGAGAATCCCTAATATCCTCTTATCACGCATTCGTTACGTTATGGAATTGTAAATGGTGGAATGTTTCAGTAGTTGACTTCTACCTTTCTCAGCCATGGAATGAACCATGTGGTGTTAGCATCAGTTGTTGCCAGATTTCAAAATAGCTTTCCAAATAATAGAGATCTGAAAAGGTGCATTCGTTTGCAAGTGTTAGGGGTAAGGTAGACTTCAACGCTTTCACAGTACCTAAGGGCTTTCCGATTACTGAATGGAGCTATAAGTTTTGCGTTTAGCCAATCGGCGATTGGTGGAACATATCGCTAATGTTAAGAAAGGCAACCTTTCCACCTCCTTTTCAATTTTAACTGCAAACAATATGGCCACGATTCCCGATTCGGCTAAACGTAAAACGTATCGCTCCATTCAGTAATCGGAAAGCCCTTTGGTACCGTGAGAGCATTGAAATCTACCTTACCCCTGACACTTGCAATACGAATGTACCTTTTTAGATCTCTATTATTTGGAAAGCTATTTTAAAATCTGGCAACAACTGATGCTTAACACCACATGGTCCATTCCATGGCTGAGGAAGGTAGAAGTCAACTACCAAAGCATTCCACCGTTTACAATTCCATAATGTAACCAAAGCATGATAAGAGGATATTAGGGATTTTTCTAATTCTCACCAATACAGAAACTTTTAAGCATTGCATGTACCTTAGCAATTTCAAATGTTGAAGTAGAAAGAATAGTTTTTCAAATTAAACTATGAGGTAGTACTTACTGATAACATATGTAATAATAATGTTTTAATATTTGCAGAGAATTACTGTAGAACATTTCTGGTGAATTAACACTGCTTGTACGGCCTTGTTTTTTGTAAGGTTGATGTATACTCTATTGCTCTCTGAATGTGTAAGCTGCCCTTTTTCCCATAACAAGCACCCTGCCCTTTTTTAGTCCTAGGATGAACCCTGTTAGTGTGTACTTTGGGAAAGGGCCTATACCTTGTCAGCAGGATAATGCATGATGCCGTACTGTTTGCTTTGCTACAGACTGGTTTTCAGAAGATGGACATTAAAAGTTGGAACTGGCCAGCCCAGAGTCCCAACCTGAACCCTGTACCCTGTAGAGAATCTCTCTGATAAATTAGATGATTGGGTCTGTAAAAGAATATATTACCCTACAAACATGGCTGAGCTGGTCACTGCTTTGAATGCCAAGGGATCTGACTTATCGGCTGACATTTACAAAAAAAAAAAAATGGTGGAGAGTATTCTATGAAGATTAGAGGCCACCGTAAGAGCCAGAGGTTTCTGCATGCAATAGTAAACATTCTGTGAATAAAGGTTATTTGTAGATATGCAGGGAGTCTGAATATCAATGGTAGGTCAATGTATACAGGGTTACAAGAAAAGTCCTTGATCAGGCCAATTTCTCTTGAACTATGGCAGTTAGCAATTTGCTTCTTGTACAGTTGTATAGGAAACTCCCTATGGCGCACACAATAACACCACGAGGGATCCCCTCGCCTCCCTTTTTGGGCGGCTTGAGGGGGCTATCGTGCCCCCTTTGCAGATAAGGCAAAAAAGTCAATTACAAACTTGTTCAGCGAGGCAAAAATAGTACATAAATGTTTTTGTCCCATAATAAAAGATGGAAGGGGACCAGGAATGTGACCCCCAAGAAAATCACAACATCCAGAAGCAACGACAGAGTAATTAGACAAGAACTTATTACTAAGAACTTGTCTGAACTGGTAAGTTCTAAGTAAATGAAAGCACAAAGGAAAAGTTTTCCTGCAAACCTTATCAACAGTTCTTGTTCTGCAATAAAACGCAGTTCCTTGAGATATTCAGTATCAGACTTTGATGTCCAATACAGTAAAAAATACACTGAGACAAGGAGAAATGGAATAAAGTGGCGAAACACTCATCCAATAGGAAAACTGTATGCACATCTAATTGACTTGTGTACATGGCAAAGCTTTCAACTTCTCGTCACTGGTTCACGAAGTGTTGGCCTACCGACCACGCATATAATTTTTGTATTCTGATGACGAAGCAGAAAGCACATTTGAAATCCATGCAAATATACTTTGGTAGCTTTCCGCTTTTTTCGCATTTGGAGAGTCCCCTTCCATCTTTTGTTATGGGACAAAAATATTTCTGTTTCATTTCTGCCTCACTGAACAAGTTTCTAATTGACTTCTTTGCCCTCTCTGCAAAGAGGGGCATGATAGTCCCCCTCAGCCCCCCCCCCCCAGGCGAGAGAATCCTTTGTAGTGTTATTGTGTGTGCCGTAGGGAGTTTCCTGTACAACTGCATAAGAAGTAAATTGCTAACTGCCATAGTTCGTGAGATATTGGCCTGATCATGGACTTTCCTCGTAACCCTGTATATCAATAACATTTGTAAGTGCCTGCCATATATGTTCTTGAAATTGTGAAAAAATATTTCTTGGAGAGGATTCATTTCCTATTAATATCTATGATTTTCCCATAACAGTTATGAAATATTGGGTATATAAATAAGTTTTGAGGGATTTGAGGTGAACAAAACATGTTGGAGAACAGAAACAATATTTTAATATTAATCGAAGTATGCTCCCTCTGAAGCTACAACTTTACCCCATCTTTCGGGCAGTGAACTTATGCCCCGAAAGAAGAATTCCTGTTCCTTGGAAGAGATCCAGTTGTCCAGCCAATTTTTGATGTCTTCATAAGAACTAAACCGTTCTCCAGAAAGTGCTGACTGCATTGATCGGAACAAATGGTAATCCGATGGCGCAATATCTGGTGAATATGGCGGGTGGGGTAGAACTTCCCAGTCGGATCCTTCTTAGTACTTTTTCACAGGTCGAGAAACATGTGGTCTTGCATTGTCATGCTGTAAGATGACTTTGTTGTGTCTATTCTCCCATTCCGGCCGTTTTTGCATGACAGCTCCTTTTAAACACATTAATTAGGTTCGATACCGATCACCAGTAATAGTTTCTGACGGTTTCAGCAGTTTATATTGGATCACATCCTTCTGGTCCCACCAGATACACAGCATTACCTTTGAACCATGAATATTGCATTTTGTCATTGAAGGACCTGGTTCACCTAGCTTCACCCATGCTTTCTGTCGTTTAGGGTTATCGCACCATATCCATTTCTCGTCGGCAGTAATAATACAATGCAAAAAAAACTTTCTTTTTTGCTTTTGAAGCAGCAGTTCGCAATTGGGTTTTGACGTTCAAGGTCTCTTTCCCATAAAGCATGTGGAACACAATTCCCTTCTTTTTGCACCATTCCCATGGCAGCTAAACATTGTGAAAGGCATGGTTGACTAACATTTAATGCTGCTGCTAGTTCCTTTTGGGTCTGGCACTGATCTTTGTTGAGTAAAGCTTCCAATTCGGCATCAGCAACTTTTTTGGGTGGTCCAGAACATTCTTTATCACTGACATCGAAATCGTTCCTTTTGAATCGTCTAAACCAATACTCACATGTTTTTATGGATGGGGAATGTTCACCATAGATTTCTGACATTAAGCGATAGCTGTCGGCAGCACTTTTCTTGACAACAAAGTAATGCACTAACACTTCCCACAAATGCTGTTTTGTCGGGACGAAAGTTGCCATTTTCTGTCTAGTAAAACAAATACGTCTTTGCACCTCAATCGAACATCGTATACTGACTCTGACAGCTGGCATCTCATACTGCGATATCGCAGTGTTGCCACCTTAAAATACATGCGAGCAGTAATAAGTACGACATCGAACGGAAATCCCTCAAAACTTATTTATATACCCCTAGATTCACAGTGTCATATTCCCTTATCATTGGGAACTGTATCCTTTCTTCCAATTTGACATTATTTATATCAATACCCAGGGCTTGAAAAATACCATGCCCGAGATGCCCGGGGCATGTAAATTATTGGCCTGGGCAGGTAAAAAAACAAATTCTAGTTGCTCGGGTAAAAAAACAAATTCTAGTTGCTCGATTCAGGCAGCTAGATTTTTTAATTTCAAATGTCTTCCACTTTCATTTTCTTTTTCTTCCTTTTTGTATTTACCTGCCCAGTTCCAGACAACTAGATTTTTTTAAAGTTTTGAATAGAATTTCCTACTACAAGAAAAGAGACAGTCGTTGCTTGTTGTGTTTCAATTCATTGGATGCTGTAGTATTGTTACAGAGTGCTAAGGACAGAAGAATATCACTTCTTTAATTATATGGTTATATTCTCTAGGTCCACAAAGTGGAACCAAATGTTTGTCTGCAATGGGATGCATGCCTCGGATGGAACCAGTTTGCAGTGTTTAGTGACAAAGGGCAAAAACTTCAGTGATAGGAACATCGCAGAATATTTCTCAAATACTAATTTCGTTAACATACCAAATTCGTATGCATCAATCAATTCGCTGGTGTCTAGACACGATATTAAAAAACGGAGATAGTTTCAAACTAAAAGTTGAACTTTATTTACAGCTAAAACCAAGTTAAAAACATGCGGGATCTTTCGGACACACTATTGGTCCATCATCGGGCACCGCATAAGTAGGATTCCATTCTTTTAAACTCGGAGATCTATATACCACAATGCATCAGCATGAAGGCACTGCTCCCAATTCACGCATGCACACTCGACATAATACACATAACATGCAAATAATATGAAACTACAAATAAAGATGGTTATGGATTACAATGATTTAAAACATTGTGTTTCCAAGGTGAAGGCAATGCACATGGTGTGTCGTCATTACAACATTGATTATGTCCCTGAGGTTATACATATTTTAAAAAGAGCATGTTGTAAACAAAACATGGATTTTGGCATACAAACACATAAGTTATTTTCCTTAATCAAAAAGGATCGTGATACAGTTGCCCCACTACAAAAACATGGGGTTTACTCTATCCCATTAAAAGCGATCGACTCCAACGTTAGGGACTCTAGGTGCTTCGGACAATTGCGACCCATGTGTCCGAACATAAGTATAAAGTCCGGATGGCATCGAATGCCACCGCTTTGTCCAGACTAATAAATCAAAGTCTGCACACTCCGGATTGGAATAATACCACTTGCTTAGTGACAACCAGAGTTGTATAAAAATAAAACATATCTGCATACACAACCATTAAAACAGAAAACTTGCTGCAAACCCGCAAATCACGATAACAAACGAATAAGATAATTTAAAGAAAAATTAATATAACAATAAATAATTATTAGAACGTTACAGATTCCAGAGAGGACAAAAGTGCATTATGACTGAATGCGTAGAAATGTGTGTAAAATGGACCTTAAGGCCAAAAGTTTAAAATATTGAACTATGAACCTCATAAAAACAAGATACTAATTAAAGAAAGTTTTTATTTCTAGAAAGCAGATCCATTAATGAATCTTCAAAACTTATAAATAGCATTTTCAACTACTTAATTCAAAAATAGTAGACTTATAAAATACAAAAGGAAAAGATTTTAATTTTATAGCTGGCAACTGCAAGAGAAACCTGGCAATAAAATTTAAATTCTTTCTGTGTGAACAGAACTTTTGTTACAGTTCCTATATATTGAGAACAGGCCTTGATAAAATCAAGAGGCCAGAAACGTCTGTAAAAACAAAAGAACTCACTATCGGAAGATGTGAAAATAGTTGAACATTCTCACGTTAAGACAGAATTAAATATATTAATCTTAGTAAAGCCTTGAGTAAGTGTTTTAATTGCTGTAAATAACATTTTTATTTTTTTAATCTACAAGCAAAAACTATCTGCAAAATATGCTAATAATTTGAAAACTACCCTCGTACGGCGTACGCGTGTACGTCTATATTCTGCGACTCTGGCAACGACTACGACAAAACCTAGTTTGTTATTCACAGAAAGCATATATATTAATTACTATGCTTTCTAATCAAAGTTGTAATGACGACACACTATGCGCATTGCCTTCATCTTGGAAACACTATGTTTTAAATCTTTGTAATCCATAACCGTCTTTATTTGTAGTTTCATATTATTTGCATGTTATGTGTATTATGTCAAGTGCACATGCGTGAATTGGGAGCAAGCAGTGCCTTCATTCTGATGCATTGTGGTATGTATCTCCGAGTTTAAAAGAACGGAATCCTACCCATGCGGTGCCCGATGATGGACCCGTAGTAGGTCCAAAAGATCTCATATGTTTTTAACTTGGTTTTAGCTGTAAATAAAGTTCATCTTTTAGTTTACAACGATCTCCGTTTTTTAATATCGTGTCTAGACAGCAGTGAATCGATTGATGCATATCAGTTAGCACGAATACCTTGGACGTTTGGATATCAAATTCATACCAATTTCAGCATCAGCATCTTAGAACTTGAGATACACACTTTTGTGCATTAAGCATTTTGAATACAGGCCATTAAAAATGGAAATGCAAAACTCATAAAAAAGTTTATATTTTTTAACTTAAGAAAATGAGGGTTCTGGTTTGTTATTTTAAAAGGTAAATTTTCCTGGGCATCCAACTTTTACTACACAGGCAGGTAAATAATTTCTGCACATGCCCAGCTTTGCATGTAACTTTTCAGATATTTTTCAAGCCCTGAATACCTATGTTCTTCCGTGCATACCATGGCAGAAGAAAGTAGCGGTCGCTAGCAAAATGTTCCCATATAACACTTTTTTATGTAAATTAAAAATTGTAGGGTTTATTTTTAACATCATTTATTAAGAATACTTACCCATTAATATTTTTTGTGTCATCTTGTTACTTGGATTTCTGGCAGTCCTTGTCATTATGCAACTTATTAAAACATGGTATCTCTCCTTCATTGTGTTTTTATTTGACTTGAATGTCATTGTGGGAGACCAAATATGCCAAAAATAATAATGTGATTGAAGAACATTGTAGAATGTTCCATTAGAACAAAACACAGAAATAAGTGGTGTCATAATCAGTGGTTGCTGAATCAAATAATTGCCCGCATTCACTTTTTCATATAAAATTGCTTTTATGTACAACCAGTTCCCAACAAAGTTCACCCAAGAGTAATTTGATTTACTTGGGTTTTCAAAATAGTTTTATTAATGTAATTGGTTTCCAGGTCAACAGAAAAGTGTGGACATGGAAATTATTGTTGTGAAGTATGCACATAAATGCACATTAGGAGCAAAGCATGACAGCCCACTTACCTTTCTCCTCATCTGTTGTTTGGATTGTTTCCAGCATGGCAGTGCACACGTGTAAAAATAAAAGGCATATGAAGCACTCACTATCTGTGGCATGAGCAGTATCAGTCAGAGCAGAAATGGTGGTTGTGGTGGGTAAGGGATGAGATTTGGCCCACAGCACTGAAGGGCATTATCATCACATACAGAGCAAAGAGAGGCAGTATTCAGAAAATGGTGAAGTTTAAACACTTAATCAAACATCTAATATAGTTTTTTTTTCCTCTAGGAAAATAAGTTAATTAAGTAGCACAATTTTTTTTGAGAAAACTCTCCTCCTTCTTCAGGAAGTATTTTGTTGTCACAACCAGATTGGTCAAGTTTTACTCCCACAAAGTATATAGCAAGGTGAGTTGAAATTTCATCCCATTTTGAGCTGCAGACAAATTTGGGTCTCTATTCATGTGCAATTCACACGCCATTGAGGGGTCAATTCAAGCAGAACAAATGGTTCCCCATTAATTGACACCCCAGCAGACAAAAGAGTATGTTGCTGTGTTGCAGATTGCTGTCAAATCCACAGAACAATGGATTTTGGCATCACATCATTACAAGTGATGAAAAGTGGATATTACTACATCGTCCCACCACTGAGAACCAGTGGCCAAGTCCACTCCAAGAAGTACAGGCATTGGTGCAAAAAAAGTGGTCTGAGAGGAAAGTTATACTGTTCATTTTGTGAAATTATGAAGGTCCTGTGCACTGGGAACTCATGCCCAATGGCCAAGTTGTTGGCCGGAACCTCTGCGCCAAATCCACATAACGGGCAATATCCCAAGTGCATTTTAACATTTGTGTTACATTATTGGACTTTATGCAGTACTTTCATTCAGATGCCACATAACAGGCAACATCCCAGATGCATTTAACATTCATGTAATGTGATTGGATTTTATGAAGTACTTTTATTCAAGTTTCAGATAACAGGCAACATCCTAGGGGCATAGTGAGAATAAGTGGCAATGAAACACGTAACACACAAAAACATTAGAATAATTCTTAATGTTGTGAAGGTAGAAATCGCTACCGAAATGTCCCACCACGTGTAATTTTTACGTAACTGAAGTGTGATATGTCGACATCAAGAATTATTTTAATCCTAGGTGCACTTTACATTCATGTTAATTGGATTTTATACAATACTTTCATTCAAATGGCACATAACAGGCAACATCCTAAATGCATTTAACATTCTTATCTACTGGATTTTATGCAATACTTTCATTCAGGTGCCACATAACAGATAATCCCCCAGGTTCGTTTTAACGTGTATGTTACATCATTGGAGTTTATGAGTACTTTCATTTGGATGCCACATAACACGCAACATCCCAAGTGCATTTAACATTGGTGTTCAGTGGCGTAACCATGTTTCAAAATCTGGAGGGGTCCTATCACACTGACACACATTTATATGTATGCATATATACAGTATATGCAATATTATATACATACTGTATAAGACAGAGTTTGGAACTCCCTCCCCCTACACACACACACGCGCAGGAGCAAAGCAGTTGCTGAGGCGCGATCTAACGGGCATGACATAGGCGCCTCTGTTGGCGAATTATGGAACTTAGTGAACACAACTGTAAAACTATGATAGATAGGGCAGAAATGCAAATTACAAAGTTATGGAACTGAATTTGCTTATTGGGAATCAATATTGCTGTTTTATTAAGTACACATTTTACACGTGTTTGCATTCTACAAAAAATTACAATCTTATATTATTAAATTTAGTTGGGTCACATCATAAAAAAGTGCGCATTATATCATTACATTCCCAAAAAATTGGGGGGTCCTTTACATTGGGGATCCCCGACTCTGAAAATCTGGGGGGTCTTTACACCCCAGTGGTTACACCTATGTTTTGTGTTACATTATTGAGCATTATGTCATACTTTCATTCAGGTGCTACATAATGAGTAACATCCCAAGTATATTTGACATCCATCTGTATAACATCCCTGACAGTTCTATCTTCAGAGCACAAGACATCACAGTCACCTTTAGATTTTCCACTCAAATACATTATTTCTCTTGTGCTGTTTTGGAACCATGCTATTCTTCATAGTGTGAGCAAGTGAAAAGAGAAGATGAGGATGTGGAGGAGTAGCCTGTACACTAAAAGGGGCAGTGCAAGCAGTTGATGATTGAGAGTAATATTACAAACGTGATAGGTGAAGCGAAGGATTTACGGGAGTTTATGAAAAGCCGTATTGTGGGTGCACGAAGGATTGGTGCACCCATTTCAGAAAACTCATGGGTTGTTTGGGGGGAAAACTCATGGTTATGGCATACCAGGAGTGGTTCCACAATGGTAAAACAACCATCCTGCAACACAAGTGCGAAAGGGTCTGGAGTCGTCCAGAGGTGAATGACGGGGGCATCGTCTTGTACAGGGCAGTTGGCCCAGCACAGCTTCACAGTTTACAGCCCAATACAGTATGGGTCAACCAGAAATAATATCCCATGTGACTATGCATCACACACTCGTAAAAAATGACTATGAGAGCAGATGCTCTATACACTACCCGCTCCTAACAACAGTCAATTGATATTTGACATTACAGCAAGGAAATTTGTATGACAATGTGTCCAAAGAAAGGTGACTTGATCACGCTAGTTACGTTAACTAAAACTTTTACAAAAAGTTCGTAAGTTGGAAGCTTTCGACCTTATCTTAGGTCTTCATCACGCCAATGGAGGACTAAGATTGTTGCCAGATTCTACATTTGAATTTTTCCTATTTTTGTTGCCAAAACTTAGAATTGATCTCCAGATTAACGGAATGTAGAGAGGAGATTCGGAGTTGCAAGTCATTGAGTTGAAAATAATTTCTATGCTTTCACGGTAACGGAGGGCAAAACGATTGTCAAACGAAGCAGTTCGTTTTGCTTCGTTCCAGTGGGGAACTGCAGATGTGTCTTCCATTGTCAAAATAGACAAGGCAGTGTTGGGATTGCCTTTCGAAACATCTTTTCTATGTTCTAAAATTCTATGGCTTATGCTCCTGTATGTGCTTCCAATGTATAAGTTATCCCCAGTAGAAGAAGAGATAGGAATGCAGTAAACTCCTGGGAGGTTCAGGCTTTCAACTTTGTCCCTATCCCTTTGTAGAAGTTTCAAGATGTTTGGGGTAGATTTAATGGCAAGATGGTAACCAAAACTTCTAAAAAGAATCTGTAACTTATAAGCATAGGAAGGATGGTAAGGAACAGAACCACAGAATTTCAGGTCTTCTTTCTTGTGAGGAAGGAGGCATTCGATTTTCGAATGGTTTTCATATTTCTTTACGAGGGAGTTGACTGTAACAGCAGGGAAACCATGAGAGAGGGCTATTGTAGAAATTTTGGAGAGTTCTTCTTGAAGAGAGAGTTGGCTGTTGCAAATGATATGAGCCCTGTGGATGTAGGACTTCAATGCTGCAAGCTTGTAGAGATGCAGGGTGCAAGATTTGTAGGGAATGATGTTAGTGGCTGCAGAAGGTTTTCGATAGACGGAACGAGTAATGGAGAGATCAGCGTTTCTGCAGATAGATACATCCAGGAAATCAATTCAGAGTCCAACTTACGAACTTTTTGTAAAAGTTTTAGTTAACGTAACTAGCGTGATCAAGTCACCTTTCTTTGTTAATATTGTTACGTGTTTTGCCCATAATCGTCATGACAATGTGTATAAGACATTTGCATTTTGCACTGGCTCTACAGGTAAACTAAAAGTTGTCCATGATTCAAAAAGTTTCTAGCTGGTGCACGGTTGTGACCTTAAAAATGCAACATGGCATACTTGCAACAAATGATTTACTCCATGCGTATAGTGACAACATGGAAATTGGACCATTCATTTGAGTGATCATTCGTCAATAACTCTTTTGTATAAATGATCTCCTGAGAAGGAATGATTTATGCCATCACTAGTACATAGCAATATCGGGTATAAAGGGAACATATGTATTTCTAACACACATAGGTATACCCATGTGTGCAGATTACTGTATGCTGATGACACAGTCCTTTTGGCAGAGAGCAAACATGAGTTGCAGAGTATGTTGTCCCGGATGTACGAAGTTTGTATGAAATTTAAACTGAGTGTGAATAAGGGAAAACCCAAAATTATGGATTTTGAGAGTGGAACTGGTAGTACTGAATGTAATATAAGTCTAAATGGCACCGTCATTGAGCAGGTGAATGAGTTTATATATTTGGGAAGCTTGTTTGACAGGAAGAACAGATTAGATGGCGATTCAGTAGGCGAGTGAATTCTTCATTGAAAGTCATGGCTGCTTTAGGAGGTTTTTACAGGAATGATGCACCCTCAAAAGAGTCCCACATGGCTGTGTATGAAAGTGTAATTGTTCCTATGCTGATGTATGGCAGTGAAACCTGGTTACTACAGAAGAGACATAGGATTCGTTTGTGTGCCAGAGAAATGCATTACTTTTGTGGGAAGACACGTTCAGATCATGTGAAGAATGAAGATGTGTTGCAGTTGTGTAATGTGAAGGAAAATATTGTTATCAAGGTGGAGACTAATATGCTTCTGTGGTTTGGCCATGTTGAAAGAATGAGTGGTGAGATGCTTACTAAGAAAAATTTTTCAGCCCAAGTGGCAAGGAGAGAAAGGCAGAGGAAGGCCAAAGAAATCATGGGAGGATGAGATTCAGGAGTGCTCGAATGAGAAAAAGACAAAGAGTGTGAAGTATAGAAGGTCATGTGTATGTCGTGTGATGGATGTCACTGAAGCCCATGTTGTGTGTCAAGATCGCTATAAATGGAGACGTTTGATACAGTAAGTAAATAATCAGTTAAAATTTATCTGGGGGTTTGTATTATCTGTTAAATGTTTATTTGTCAGATGGTCTTTCTTTGAGGAGCTAACCTCTGAATATCAGAGAACAGCTTAATGATATGTATGTATGTATATATATCTAACACACTTTTTGAAAACACACATTCATAAAGAGTCAGAAATGTTTTCAAGGATTTGATCCTTGTACTTGTTTCATTTGTTTTTAAGAAGTGCTGTAGAATTCCGAATTAATTCATAGCAAAGGTGATTTGGATAATTGGAGTAATGGGGGTGGGATCATTCTTATGCATAAGAAAAACACTATTATAATAGTACTAAAACGTTTTAAACAGGGGAAATGTGGAAATATTGGAAAATTAATTACAATACTAATTTCAAAGCACTTTATTTGAAAAATCCCATGGTTTGTTTAGCAGATAAAACTAATTTCCTAGCTGATAAGTATTTCAATGTAAGAAGCTACATCATTGCATTTTGTTATGCTTTATCTGCTTTCATTGCTATTTCAAGACAGTTGAAGGCTTCACTATGAGAGGATGTCAGTTTATAATTTTCTTCCTTATCTTCTTGAATGCAGTCAGTGATTTAACGATTCATCAAAAATTGGAAGGCACAATAACCTGCCTCATTTTTCATCCATTCTGTCACTTCTGTGAATTCACAGTCACAACAACCAGGAGTGTTGTTGATAATTTCAAGCAGTTCAATTCCACTTGTTTCTTTTGAGATGTCCACAGCTTCTCTCAAGCTTTGTGAAAACGTTTCAGCTTTAATAGAGCTTCGTGAATCAGAAAGGGTGTTTCACCTTAAGCTTTCCAACAAATTAACATATGTACTTCCATATAAGCCGAAAGTTTTTGGAAAAAAGAAATCCTGCTTTCAAAGTTGGGGGGGGGGGGGGTTCAGCTTATATACAGGTCAGTAAAAAATAGGGCTGAACTTTAAACTCTCACACGGAACTTACCGGTGGATTAGTTTGCGTTTTAGATCACAGCTTTCCACACGTCAAAAGCAGAAACAAATCCTTTTCCGACAGCAACTTTCCACGTGTTCTTGAAAGTACTTCCAAAAATACTAAGAATTATGAACTATTTTTCCACCCAGAGTAGGATTTTTATGGGAATAAATGTTGCTAATATGATAAGTGTATAACCTAATCCCATTTCAAATTGAGACTGTGAAATTTCTTGCTCCCAAACATGGAATAGAATACCTCATTGCTTCTCGTTTGCAACCGCGTAACACCGTCTTTCAAATGGACATGGCCGCCCCAGTGGTTCAGTGGTCTAAGCGATGGCCTGTGATCATTCGTCCGGAAGGGGTCAGGGTTTGAATCCCAGTGAGGCATGGATGTTGTGTTTCTCTTCTGCCACTGGCTCTTTCCCTTCCCTGAAACCAGTGGCCCTGAATTAGGGACGGGTGACTGCTTATTATAGCCCATTGAGTTGCTCACGCTGGTCGTTAAACATCCAATAAGAAAAAAAAATGGACATGCAGTGAACCATACACTGTGTAAATCACTTAGCTGTTGGGGTGGGCCATAGCCAGTCAGGCAGCTCTCTCCTCTCTTGAGCTCTCACGGTAAGCGTGGGTGTGTCGGGAAAGCTCGAAAGAGGAGAGAGCTTTCACGACACGCCCACGGAAGAAACTCTTGCCCATTTCAAGAGTTTGGAAAATATGGCACTTGTGAAAGCTATTCATGCTATCAAAGAGCAAAGACACGGTGCTTTACAAAAGGTAGTAAAATGCGAAGAAAAGACTGACTTGACTTGGCCTTGTTACTACTTGAGTGAAAGAACTGTGGGGTGCGATTTCACCGGAAATGGTTGTAAAGTCTCTTGAAAAATGCTGCATTAGCAATGCAGTTCATGTCACTGGAGTTATTTGAAAACTATAATAGTGAATTGTACTTCAAAGGATTTCAATAAATACTAGACAAAACCCGTCGGAATTGACGGTTATCTTTTATTTTTATTTTTTTTTAAAGAATAAACTCATATGCAACAAATGTAAACTGTATTTGATTGACAAATTCATTGAACCACATCAGTAAAGACAATAGTCCAGGTTCATGATTTTTTTTTTTTTTTTTTTTTTTTTTTGACTGTAGGTTTAACGACCACCGTGAGCAACTCAATGGGCTATAAGCAGTCCCCATCCCTAATTTAGGGTCACTGGCTCCAGGGAAGGGAAAGAGCCAGTGCCATAAGACAAACACAACATCCATGCCTCACCGGGATTCAAACCCAGACCCTTCACGAACGAATGATCATAAGCCAGCGCTTAGACCACTGTGCCGCCTGGGCGGGGCTAGGTTCATGATGAGCATCATGACTGCATCCTTTTTCAGTCACAAAATGTGAGGCGGAAGTCCACTCATCTCGATCGTGGGCAAAAATTCAACTGAATAGCTCATTCTTTCACTCTCATCTTCAGTCACAACTGTGTTTGTAAATGTTGTTGAAATGAGATTCGCGTTGCAAATACTCTTAATTCTCTCTTGTCTGAGACATATAGTTGCGACCTATTGATCGCTCACGCCTTCCAGTAAGGAGGCTCTTACGTTTTATTTTTATTTTTATATTTTTCTGCGGGAGGGACATTCTGTTAAGGGTAAGTATGCAATAAAGTATTTATTTGCTTTAGGACTGATCATAGAACACCATGCACACCAAGTCTGACACTGAACTGAGCGCCTCATGTAAGTAAGGGCCGCACGCTTCTCCCATAGACTTTACATAGGAACTTTGCCGCTCCTCCACACCCGAACCGTTGCCCCAATCTCAGTTTTCTCTTCGACTGGCACGTCTACATGGTAAGACCTGTATTTTGATACCTGAACCATATTTTTACGTTCAGCCGTTCTCTCAAAATAGGTTTCACAGTGAAAAACCTTATAGAATGAAGATATAGATGGCACAACTCAATATGTACATTCTAAATATTTTCACTAACAATGGTCAACGGAATGTTTATTTACATCTTTACATAATGGGAAACGTCTTATCTACATGAATAAACTGGATCGAATGAACATTAAATTGTGTATATACATCACACAGTCCAACAGCATAATGCAATCAGGTCTTCGAGAGTGTCAGCTGTTCCAAGGACAAGAACTTTTATACGAATGCCTGCTGGCATTGCTTTGCACAATGGTTTGCTCAGAAAAGAGAAGACTTCGGACTATCTCAGTCCCTCCATGCCTCTGTCTTCAACAGAGCATGAGTCAACCGCAGGCGATCGAATGTCAACCGCACACTTCTCCCATAGACTTTACATAGGAACTTTGCTGCCCCATAACACTCGAACCATTGCCCCAATCTCATTTTTCTCTTCAGGCGGCACATCTACATGATACAACCTTTATTTTGATACCTCAACCATATCTTTATGTTCAGCCGTTTTCTCAAAATAGGACTCACAGTAAAAAACTTTATAGAATTAATATATAGATGTTTTCCAAACTCTTGAAATTTAGCGTCAGCTTATATGCAGGTCAAGGTTTTTCATAGCTCTTGAAGTATAGGGTTGGCTTCATCATCATCATCATTGTCAACCATTATCAATCCACTGCTGGACGAAGGTCTCCCCAAGTTTCCTCCACAACGGTCTGTCTTGTGCCAGTCTCCTCCATGTCACTCCCGCATATTTACGAATTTCATCCACCCATCTCCCATGTGGTCTTTTTCTGGGTCTTTTCCTGTCCCTTGGAATCCAATCTAAAATTTCGGCTGTCCATCTATGGTCTGTCCTTCTGGCAGTATGTCCAGCCCATTGCCATTTCAGGGATTTAACTCTGATCATGATGTCTTCCACTCTCGTCATTTTTCGGATCCACGAGTTCCTCTTCTTATCTCTCCTGGTTATACCAAGCATGCACCTCTCCATGCTGCTTTGAGTTGTCTGCAGCCTTTGTATGTCTCTTTTAGTAAAGGTCCACGTCTCTGCACCATACGTAAGCACTGGAAGGATGCATTGATCAAACA
Organism: Macrothele yani; assembly: GCA_039090855.1. Lineage (NCBI taxonomy): Eukaryota > Metazoa > Arthropoda > Arachnida > Araneae > Macrothelidae > Macrothele > Macrothele yani. Next base: position 97,195,732 of record CM077009.1, on the reverse strand, counting down.
CTTTTCTTTTAAGACGTAATGGCATATTGCTCTTGAAAATTATGCTGTTTCTTCCAAAAGCTCTCCAGGCAAGTTTTGTACGCCGATTAATTTCTTCATCAATGTGACCCTCACTTGATATCTGCTGTCCAAGATAAACATACGTATCTGTTATCTCCAGTTTTTCTCCATCAATCGATAAATCTTCATTTCTTGTAAAAGCATTGAACATCACTTTTTGTCTTCTGAAAGTTCATTTTTAATCCCACTTCTTTACTCTTGTCAGCAAGTTCCTGGATCATACTCTGCAGCTCTGATGGGGTAGTTGCAAAAATGACTACGTCATCAGCAAAACGAAGGTGGGTTAGATAATATCCATTAATCTTTATCCCTTTGTTTTCCCAGTTCAGTGATTGAAAGACATTTTCCAATGTGGCATTAAAGAGCTTCGGAGATATGGTGTCACCTTGTCTCACTCCTTTCCAATTTTTATGTGTGTTGTATTTTCAAACAGCCGAATCTTTGCACTTGCATTTTCATAGATGTTATTAATAATATTAATGTATGCATCTTCAATACCGCAGGATTTCAGAGCCATTGTAACTGCTGATGGTTTCACCGAATCAAAGGCTTTTTCATAATCGATAAAAGCCATGCACAATGGAAGTTCATATTCCCTCGCTCTTTCAATTAGTTCTCTCAGTACATGGATATGATCTATTGTGCTGTAGCCACTCCTGAATCCAGCTTGTTCTCTCGGTTGAGCCATGTCCAGTGTTACCTTCAAGCGGTGTGAAAGAACTTTAGTGAAGATTTTATAAACCACTGATAGGAGGCTGATAGGTCTGTAGTTCCTGAGATCCTCAATGTCACCTTTTTTATGTAGCAGGATCATTGTAGCATTGTTCCAATCCTCAGGAATCTTCCCTTCATTAAGGCATCGAGTGAAAATTTGGGCGAGTACTGTTTCAATTTCTCCACTTGCTTCTTGTATGATGTCTATAGTAATTCCATCTTCTCCTGGAGCTTTCCCCCGCTTCATGTTCTTGATTGCATGAGCAACTTCTGCTGGGAGGACTGGAAGAACTCTGGTACCTTTCATGATGTCTGGAGTACATGTATCATCCCTTTCATATAATTTGGAGTAGAAATCTTTCACTCTTGTCAAAATTTCTGCCTCTATTTCTTGTTATAGAACCATCTTCTTTTCTCAGAGCCATAATCTGTTTTCTTCCCTTACTGAGATGTCCCTTTGCTATCTTTAGGCTTTGGTTGTTTTCAATTGCTTTCCTCACTAGCTCACAGTTGAATTTCCTTACGTCTTCAGTGATACTTTTTCGTGCTGTCTTGCATAGCTCTATATATTCCACTTTGGAAGTCACATCTTCTTTAGTTGTCCTCATCTGTCTTCTTTTTTGCATCAACATTTTGGTTTTTCCTGATAATTTGTTTACGTGCAACTTGTTCTTAGACCCAGCTAATTTTGTTGCTGTTTCCATAAGAGCTTTGGTTACTTTTCTGTTAACTTCCGAAATATCCACTTCTTCCGATGTTAGGCCTTCTAAAGCAGAGAATCCTGTTCTTCAGTTCCAACTTGAAAGTATTATGGTGTTTTTTAAGGTTGGTTATGTCAATACATTTTGTTTGTCTTATGAGCTTGCCACGTTCCAGTTTAGTGTTGAGGTGCATCTTACATCTCACCAATCTATGGTCACTACCTGTGTTGAACTTGTTTAGCACACTGCAGTCTTCGATGACGAATTTTTTGTTACACATAGTAAAATCAATTTCACTTGTCGTCCCAATTGGATGTCTCCATGTCCATTTCCTGTGTGGCTTTTTCTTGAAAAAGGAATTCAAGATGAAAAATCCTTCTGCCTCTGCAAACTCAACGAGAGTATTTCCACGCTGGTTTCTGTTGCCGTGACCGAATTTACCTACTGAAGTTTCATTCTGTTGCGGGTTGTCTTATATGCTAGTATATACGGTTATTAATTATTTAGGCTTTGTCAGAACACTTGTGGACAAAATGGAACAGTGATTCAGTTAACTAGCAATTCGGGTAATTGACGTTGTACTGTATTAATAAATTAGTATTCATATTAAACAAGACTTTTTTTTCTATTGCAGGTACAGAGCCAGACTCTTCTTGCCAGAAAATGGTGTTCTGACACACTCTCTTGTAGTTCCTGAGTCCGAAAATGGATATCTTCGCAGCAGTCGCCTGCCACCAGACTGCACTTCCCCAGAGATGGTTTTCTTCTGCCGAAGTGTGTATGATTTCCGTCAAAAGAGGATCCTGAAAAACCCCATGTGATTAAAACAACAGAACTTCTTGATCGGCGTCTACCCAGTCCTTACCCATGTGCACTAAAAGTGAAGACTAGTCGAACCTGTGTGCCTACGTAACACAGCCTGACAGAATTAAAGACTCTGAAAAAAAAAAGTATTTAATATATATATTATGTACAACCCTGGCAAGAGTGGGTGATAAATGACATTTTTTTATATACAAAGTGTTAGGACAAAATATCTTCAAATTCAGTCACAAGTTGTGCCTATGTTGTCGCCACATGTTCTTCGTGCCTCGTAGATAAGAATTATATTTGTAGCATTACACAGCCTAACACACGGTTTCCTGAATAGAACAAATGTATTCCTGATAAACCTGTTTACCAAATCCCAACAATTCATTCAGCAGTGGAGTGAGTCAACAACTAATAGTACATAGTGATCGGCAGCGATGTTGAACACAATTACCTAAGATGAAATTTGTTTTTTAAGCACTTGTACATTATGCATCCATTAGTTTTATGTAAAGGGTTATAAATAGACAGAATCACTATACGATGCAATATGTTTCACACATGAGAATGTAAGGCTCAGTGGTTGGCGTACATATTCTTTGGATAATCATGTGATTTGTTTATAGTCTTAAGATTTTATTCTCTATTTGTGTCTGTGTTTTAAACATTATTATTATTAGTGTTATTATGATTCTGTTTTTATATGTAAGAAAAGAAGAAAAAAATAACCTTGACTGTTCCCTTAGCTGTCTTTCACTCACTCACCTTTTAATTTTCTTTTATTTCTGGTATAATTAAACATATTTTTCAACTAAATGTGGTTAGTGATTTGTGCTTTTCTATGAAAAAGAAAGAGTAGTTTTGTTGTGTAGTAACATGAAAATTTTGCAGACTGGCTTTTTATTTTGTCTAGGCCTGAATGGTGTCCAATAAACTTGACGTAAATCGCTGTCACCCACTTAAGTTGCAGTTAATAGTTTTATTATTTACCTAGTTAATTGAGATTATTTTTTTTTCTTGAATTTTAGATTTTTAACTTTAGAATTTGACAAAGTGAGTGGGATATAAGCTACATGCTATTAATATTAAAAAATTAACATGGAACCAGCTGGAGCCATTTTGAATCATTTACATTTGAAACAATGCAAAATATGTTAGGACGTGTACCTTGTTCTACGAAGTTTGCATGAATTTCTGGGTATAAATAAGGAAAAAACCAAAGTTATGGTTTTTGAGAGAGGAACTAGTAGTACTGAATGTAATGTAAGTTTAAATGGCACAGTGATTGACCAGGTGAATGAGTTTGTATATTTAGGAAGCATGTTTGACAGAGAGAACAAATTAGATGGTGAAATTAGTAGGTGAGTGAATTTTTCATTGAAAGTCATGGCTGTCCTGAGAGGTTTTCACAGAGGTGATGGGTTCTCAGAGAATCTCGCATGACTGTGTATGAAAGCGTAATTGTTCCTATTCTGATGTATGGCAGTGAAACCTGGGTACTTACTACAGCAGAAACATAGGAGTCGTTTGCATGCTGGAGAAATGTGTTACTTATTGGGGGTTTGTGGCAAGACATGTTCTGATTGTGTGAGGAATGAAGATGTGTTGTGGTTGTGTGATGTAAAGCAAAATGCTGTTAGCAAGGTGGATACTATTATGCTTCTGTGGTTTGGCCATGTTGAAAGAATGAGTGATGAGATGCTTACTAAGAAAATCTTTTTATTAGCCCAAGTGGCAGGAAGGAAAGGCAGAGGAAGGCCAAGGAAGTCATGGGAGGATCAGATTCAGGAGTGTCTGCATGGGAAAAAGATTATGAGTATTAGGTTTAGAAGATCTTGTGTGCGGTGTGTGATGGATGTCAGTGAAGCCCGAGTTGTATGTCAAGATCGCTGTAAATGTAGAAGTTTGATACGGCAACAGTAAGTAAAAATTACCTGGTAGTTTGCATTTCTTTGTAGAGCTAACCTCTGGATCTCAGGGAACAGCTTAGGGATATGTACGTTTGTATGTAATGTACCTTGTTCTTTTTCTGACAAATGCACAATTAAGTTATTTTTAGTTTACCAAGTAATGGGAAATATTCACACATAATTGCCAAAACACACATACACGCAGAGATTAGTGATTAAATACCATTGTAGAATTTACTGGTTTCTGCTTGTATTTGTAATGAAATATTTTTTTAAAAATTCCACAGGACATCCTGCCCACTGCCAGATTCAACTGCAGTTCACAAAAGCATATTCAAACAAATACACTAGTCGCCAAAATTGTGGAAACTTTTTGGATCATTTGTATTTCTGATGCCTTATGTCTCATGACATCAGTCTTTTTTAGAATAGTACCATAAAATTTTATATCATTAGAAAGATAACTTAATGCAGAACATAATGCAGCACACTTTATTTTTTTAATTTCATTTTAAAAGAAGTTTTACTCAGAAAACCACGATAAAGCATATTTCATAGCTTCTCACCATTTCTATTAGTACTTAAGTCAGGAGCCTTGCAACGGCATCCCATGGAAGAAACCAAGCATTTTAGTTGATCGGGTGTTATTATATGAAACCAAAATTGTGTGATTGCTTTTATCATTCGTGCTTTATTCCCTGGTTGCTTCTAACTAGCAAGTTTCTTTAGGGATCATCTGCTCCACAGATTTTCTACTGAATTCAGGTTAGGGCTATATTACCTGTGGCCATATGATTTTCCTGAAATGACTTTTTGCACACAGCAGCAACATGATGAGAAGCTGAATTCTGTTGAAATATATAAGCTTCATTATCCTAGAAAAGATCACATACCAAAGGCTTCAGTTTTGACTCAAGTATATCCATGATGCATTTTTTGCCATTTAACACGTTCGCTACCACTATGCTGTTTTAACGGCAAGCATGCAGTCCCAGTAAGAAGCCTGGGCAGATCTCCCAAGATGCCACAAGGTTATATATAATTTATGACTATGAAGCTTGCGGTGTTAAGATGACTCTGCTGTTCTAAAATATGAGAAAATTTATCTATAATTGAGGTTTGTAATTATAACCTTCAGTATCTCCAGGGATATAAGCACGTCTGCAGCATATTTATTGCTTTGCAGTGTATATGCTATAAACGTGCATATCTTGTAGATGGTAACTAATAAATTGTAAAATTCTTCAGTCGCAAAAAGATTGAAAAATTCGATTGGTTCAATACCTGTCTTATTAATTTTCAGTCCTAGTACACTAGTGAACAGAATTATTCTCATGACGTTGGGAACATCTTACCAATGTGTAGCTAAAATATGTTGAGGGGGAGTATGAGAGAGAATGTTGCATTCTTCATTTTTACTTTCACTGCGGGTCATACTACAGCTACTAAAAGAACATACCTGCCAACTACTACGAAATGTCCGTAGTTTCTGCGGATTTTGTTGTCTGACTACGGAACTCACTGTCGAAACCACGGATTGTACGAATTTTCATTCTGTTTAATTTTTTTCTATTTTGCTATTATTTTTATGATATACACGATACTCTTCAACGGTTTTGCGTAATTTCACGTTTTTTGTCATCATTTAGATCATTCTCAAGATGGATGCAAAACTGGAGAGAATTTGAGGGGGGGGTCGTTTCCGTCTGGCAACTGTATTTTGTGTTTCAAAACTTTCGAAAACGGTAGTTAAACGGAGTAAAAAATTTTGCCGTAATCGTAATTTTTTCTCCCAATGTTGCCTTTGTGTCCAGTAGTCTTGTTAAATATCATTTTATTGCATAAATGTTTGTATTTCAGCTTGAAACTGCAGGTAACAATTTGCGCAAACGGAAGTTACAGCGAAAATTTCCCAGTAATTATCAGGCATAAGATTCTTCCGCGAATTCGAGGAATTCCGCCATTTTCGTTATTATTTTGGTCATTTACAAGATTGTTGCACAAGTGGACAAAAATATTTGGGGGGGGGGGTGACTGGTGTGGGGGATGTTCGTCGGAGGACAGAATTCCATCTCTACGAAACTTTCTGAAACGGAAGGTCGACGCATTGCAGATTTTTCCTGTAATCGTAATTGTTCTTTTTCTCGCGATGTTGGCTGCTGTGTCCAGTATTATTGTTAAATAACATTTTACTAAATAAATATTTTTATTTCAGCTTAGAAATGGAAATCGGGTGGGGCAAAGGTCTATCCCGTAATCACACCCTTCTCGCGATGTTCTCACTTTCCTGCATTGTTAAATATCCCCAGTTCCATACGTTTTATCATTTAAGCTTGATAAGAGAGGAAGAAATTCACAAAAACGGAAGGGACGAATTTAGAAAAATTTGATGCATTTTTTTTTTTTCAAATTTCAGATTTCCCATTTGTCAAGTATTGTGGAATTCTAAATGCATCAGACTGGTCTTTACTGGTGGAAGTTTTGAACTTAAATCTTGCTATATTACCTATGGTGCCCTCACCAGGGAAATCAACTTTGCGTTTCTCACGTGTTAAGTTTGTTTAATTAATGTTCTTGTTTGTTGGGACCTTTCGTTATGGCGCATATTTCTTTTTCGCAAAGAGATGGATCATTTCGTAAAAAGCGTCTATGTGTGCGCCGCAATAATACTAGTAACTGCTGACGAGGCTCTTGCCAATGTTGGCAGGTAGGAAAGAATACGTTTCTGCATATGATGACAAATTATCGGGATCATCTATTTCCACAGCAGGATGTGCCCACCGAGAAACTTTTAGTTGAGAGGAATTGGAGATAGCCTGTCTGAATAAATCCTTTTTTTCCACAAAACTGAGTATTGAAGTGAATATGTTGTTTTTTTTAATACCTTTTAGTGTCCTCAATAGGCCACCCTGTTTACATATGAACTCTAAGCAGCAAATGCTGTTTATCGCCACTCGAGCATTTATTTATTGATGTTCCCTTCACTGCAGAACCATTGACATTTAAAGGAAAATAAGCATTGCTGTGAAAAGTGCATGCTGTGTTAAGTCTATGGGGAGTCAACTTACTTTCCCTTCCCTAAACCATGTGGAAAGAAACCCACTATTCCAAAACCGCGGTCATTTTTAGGTAGCTGGAGACTCATTCTCAGTGCCAGTAATAAAATAGATTTCTCTTCAAGTGCCAAAGGGTTTAGGAAGGGAAATATTAATCCACGATCATGATGCCATTAGGCGTCATCAGCACCTGTGCTAAGTAATTGTATGATGTCATTTGTCATCATGTGGCAGTGAAAGTGTTAAAAGTACCATTAATCACACAAATTCTGCCCAGACCTTTTGCTGTTATGCAACTCCTGAGCATAACACTATCTGGATGCTTATGGTAGCTGTAATTCATTCAGGCAGCAAATCTTCTCCATTTCTTCTTCTTACATACTTTATTTTATAAATACTAAATATGGATATTCTTGTTACAAAAGGCAGTTTTTTTTTTCTGGTTATGTGGCTATAACTTTTGATAGAATAAAGTTAGTTCAACACAGTTTATTGCATTACATTCAGCATGAAATCATCTTTCATAAGATTTATAATTTTATGGTATTATTCTAAAATATACTGATGTTATCACCCAACAAACCTTAGAAATACACATTTTCCTAAAGGTTTCCATAATTTTGGCCACTACTGTATGTAGTTGTTCAGATTTCTCATACTCAGATACTTGGAACTTTGTTGTCCTGAGTGGTGTAACTGGTAGCGTGCTGCAACAGGAATCAGGAGATGCGGATTCAGTTCCTGCTCCAGGGCGATGTAATTTACAGTTTTCTAATATGATGGATACGAGGGTTGTACTCAAAGTAATGCATGAGTGGGCATAACTTTTTTATTAACAAAAACATATGTGGTTCATATTGCACATATTGGTAGAGTGAGTACCTCTTACTCTATAGTAACTCTTCTTTTTCATTGCAAATTTGAAGGAGAGAAGAGTGGAAGTCTGTTCTGATCTGCTTGAAGTGTTTGAAGCCAATGAAGACATGTTTTTGTTTTCGACCTGGTGGTAGGGGATGAAAAGTGGGCGTATTTTTACGACCCAGAAATGAAGATTTAATCCATGGAAAGGCGTCACACCTCTTCACCAAGGCCTAAGAAGTTCCAGGGCCAGCGATCAGCACTGAAAGTCATGGTCACTGTTTTTTGGGATGACGGGGGTGTCATTCTCCTCGATTTTCTGGAATGTGGTCGTACCGTGACCAGCGAGAAGCTTAGAGAAGCCATAAGGAGGAAGAGGCCGCACAAAAACCTGAAAGGGATCCACATTCACCATGACAGTGCAAAACCAAACTCATGTTTGGCAACAAATCAGGCAATAAGCTAATTAGACTAGACGATCAGCAATTAGGCTATCCCAGATCTGTCACCCTCCAATTTCCGCATGTTCAGTCCAATGAAGGACAGTCTCCGGGATAACGATTTGATGGCACAGACGAAGTGAAAGTGGCTGTGAAGAAGAAGTGGGTACAAACAGCCTACACCTGAATTTTTTCAAAGAGGATTTGAGAATTGGGTTCAATGATGGGGCAAATGCATCGCTTGTGATGGAGACTATGTTGATTAGTACTTTTGTATAGAGGAAGAGTTACTCTACCAACATGTGCAATTTGAATGACCTCTATCAGTTAATAAAAAAGTTATGCCCACTTTTTCATTGCTTTCAGTACAACCCTTGTATTACATGTAGAACAGCAAAACAGGCAATTTGAACATTTCTGATTGGCTGGGTTAATAATCCTGCTGCTGTTCCATGTATTTGTTAAGAATACATCGTCCATAACTCCTAATCATAATTAGGTAGCTATTGCATGCACTACACACTGTGTGTGGAAGTGTCTGTCTGGACGGTTATGATACAACACTTATGTCTGCATCATGTGATCTGTCATTAAATTCCAGGGGTACTCACAATATAGAAACTTTAATGCAGATAAAAAACATTGAGCAAGTCCCTCATCCAATGTGCATCCCAGATCTCGCTCCATGGAATTTATGGTTATCCCCATCATTAAAGAAATCTTTGAAAGTTCAAGTTTTTAAGACCGATTGGAAATGAAAGAAAGTGTGTGTGTGTGGGGGGGGGGGGGGGCAGTTTTTAAGTTCCTATCCAAGGTTGTAGTCTGCTGCATGTTTACAGTTGCTGGGTTGCAGTCTGAGACAAGTGTATTTAGGTGCAATGGAGAATATTTTTGAGGAAGAGCGTGTGTAGACATTGATGATTAAATGTTTGTCAAGTACAATAAGATGAGTTTGAGTACTTTTCAATCATCCGGTATAATGGCTAAATCACAGAAACACCTTGTTAGCTATTAGAAGATACCACTGAAAAATTTGACATCGTTTCTCTATTTACCATGTGCTGCTTTCTACATGGATTTGCAACGACATTTTTTTTTTTTTTTTTTTTTTTAGATTCCGCAGATTGTCTGCGAGATTCCTATGGAAGTTAGTTCGCAAATTCATATGCAAGTAACTGTGTGATCAGTTTTTATACACTTAGAGCTAAGGGTTTCAGAAAGCAAAAGCTGCAGACACAGAAGTGGTAAAAATTCAAGTTTGGTTGGAAAATTAGCTAAAATGACTCAATAAATTGAAAAACTGATCAAATGACTCAATAAGTCAAAAAATTAGCTAAATGACTCTTAATAAGTTGAAAAAATGATGTCACCAAAGGCTGAGATGAAAGTAAGTATTTCTTGAACAGAACAGAATAAATCATCTTTCTGAAACCTTTGTGCCAAAAATTTACTTCTAAGGCTAACAACACTGCTCTTTTCAAACCATATGCTACTTGCACCTAGTTGGAAAACTTATTAAGAAAAACTGCAAAATCTTGGTCATACATAATAGCAATGGATGATTCATCAGCGATTTTATTTGTTTGCTTGAAGGTTGAACAACCGCTATGAACAACTTGATGAGCTATAAGCAGTCACCCATCCCTAATTTAAGGCCACTGGTTTCAGGGAAGGGAGAGAGCCAGTACTATAAGACAAACACAATGTCCATCCCTCTGCAGAATTCGAATCCAGACCCATCTCGGACGAATGGTCAGAAGCTAGTGCTCAGACCACTGCATCACCAGGGTGGCCACTAAGGATTTATTCACAATGAATTATTCTTCACCATGAATAGTTCGCTCACACCTATGTGAATGATCATTCAGTCTGTCATTACTGCAACACACACACTAAAACCACAGGACATGTCACTAAATGTAGAAGAAATAAAGTTATAACACCTACAACTTCATTTCTTCTACATGAGTTGAGAAATGAATTTCTCATAAGAGAAGTAATGTCAAGAATTAATAAGTTTCAACCTTTGTGTGAATGAGCAGTCACCTAGGAAATTATGTGAAACTTAAGAATGGGAATTATATGTGAATCTCATTCACATTTGAACAGTTTGACCAAATCATTTCCCAATTCATCATTAATGGTGAGTGATCGAAGAGCTCGATCTCTTTTGGAGAATTTGCCAAAAAGAGCTGTGGCGTTAAAAGTGTAATACAGGATCAGTATAGTTACAACTTGGAAATTGAACCATTCATTTGAATAATCATTCATCAATGACTCTTTTACATGAGTGATGAATGATCTCTAAAGAAGAAATGAGCTGCCCCAATGGTGCAGTGATCTAAACACTGGCTTCTGACAGGGGTAGATCCGGGATTTTTGGGGGGAGGGGGGTAAAGTGTTGGGGAATAACTGGGGACCTTCCTGATATTTTCCCTCAAAATGAAAAAGTGTTCTTAGTATATCTATAAATTCTTCCGCTGTTTTAACATCAGTAATACTTCCTTTCATGAAAAAATATTATTCAATTTGTTATTAAAATATTAAAACCTAACAAATCGAAGCTTTTCCTTGGTTACTGAGGGTGCCCCCCCCCCATCCCCGGATGGATCAACCCCGGCTTTTGACAATTTGTCCAAAATGGGTCTGGGTTTGAATTCTGGCGAGACGTATATGTTGTGTTTGTCTTATTGCACTAGCTCTGTCCTTTTCTTGGAACCAGTGGCCCTAAATTAGGAATGCGTGACTGCTAGGACCCATTGAGTTGCTGATGAGTCATTAAACCTCCAAACGAAAAAGAAGAAATGATTTATACCATTGCTAATACACTATGTGGGCAAAAGTTATTGGACACTGTAAGTAAATAGAACAACAGTATTGTATTTACATCAATAGGAGGTAGGTCCTCCATTTGCAGAGATTAGAGCAACCACTCATTATGGTAAACTGTCCACAAGTCCATGGAGTACGGAGTGTTCTGTAATTCCATCTTAAGTACATCGACCAACTCTGTTAGTGAAGAAGGTCAATATGGTCAAGACCTCACCTGTTGTTCAAGTTCATTCCATAGGTGTTCAGTGGGATTGAGGTCTGGGCTCTGAGCAAGTCAGTCCATCCACAAGAGCTGATTCTCCTCAAACCACTCCATTGTAGCCCTGGAAATATGACGAGTGGCATTGTCCTGGAAGAAACAATCCATGTGTCCATAGAACTGCCACAACATTAGGAAGCATTGAATTATCCAGGATATCTCTATACTGCTCAGAGTTCATGTTGCCATAAATACACACCATACCAGCTTAAAGAGCCACATGCCTTAACTCCAATGCCTCCGTGCTTCACAGTCAGCACTGTACACTCCGGAAGCAGACGTTTTCCGGGTAACTGCCAAACCCAGACACGACCTCATTACCAACTGGCAACTGTGTTCCCTGCTGGTAATGGCCATTACCAGCAGGGAACACAGTTGCCATGAATGGGTAAACTTGGACCGCAACGAGTATCCCAATAACACAATCCAAATTGTGTTATTGGGATAATGGGGCCTAAAGTATCCCAAGAAAAAACATTGCCCACAGCGTAACCCCGCTGGCCTGTTTCCGCCCAGCAATGCATCCAGGTGCCATAGCCTCCGTTGGTGATCGGCGTATCAGCGCACGGCTGTTTACGTGATGCACCAGAAATCATGATTCGTCAGACCAGGCCACTTTCTTCCAGTCATTCACGGTCCAATCTCAATTATCTTGGGCCCATTTCATGCATTGTTACCAATGACGTTAAGTGAGCATGGGGACCCGGCTGGGTCTTCAGCTACACAGGCCCATGCGCAGAAGACTGCGATGAACTGTGTGCTGTGACACATTGCCCTGGTCGCCACTGTTGTAGCTGCGGGTGATTTGTCGCACACTGGCCCTGCGGTTGCTGTGAACAATGCGCGACAGTCTCTGCTCCCCTCTGACACCAGTGAGCTGCGGACGACGTACGGCTGGATGACGGTTCTTCGTTTGGCCATCTGTGCACCACTTTTGATACGTACTCACTACAACGACACGTGAACAAGCCGCACCGTTTCCGAGATCGAAGTTCCGAAGCGCCGTGTCGTGCCATCAAAATTCGTCTTCTATCGAACTCCGCTAAATCGGGAACTTTTTCCATTCTAACTCCGGACACTACTAACCGAAAGCCGGTCCTCGGGTTGTATATGTGTGTGAACTTCATCTTCTGTGGCACCGTTCGATCTCCAGGCGCGTTCATTTCTCTAGGCTGTGGGTGGTCATAATGTAATGGCTCATTGTGTAATCTTCTTTGCCCATGCGTCATCCAGAACTCGAAACCAAACTGATCTCAAACAAGCCGCCCCGGTGGCGCAGTGGTCTAAGGCGATGGCTTCTGATCATTCGTCCGAAAGGGGTCCGGGTTCGTATCCCGGTGAGGCATGGATGTTGTGTTTGTCTTACGGCACTGGCTCTCTCTCTTCCCTGGAAGCAGTGACCCTAAATTAGGGACGGGCGACTGCTTATAGCCTATTGAGTTGCTCACGGTGGTCGTTAAACCTCCAATCAAAAAAAAAAAAAAAGAAATCTCAAACAATCAGAAGTTTGCTTCTCAGATAACATCGGGATGGCTGAAAAATTGTTATAGGTTTAAAATTTGTTTGCGTGGCACTCTATAACCATCACAGTGGGGGTCTTGTTTTGTTTTTAGCCCTAAATGTTCCATTTTTACTGCCGCCCCAGCGATGCAAGCGCTGGTTTCTGACCGTTCTTCTGAGATGGGTACGGGTTCGAGTTCCTATGAGGAATGGATGTCGTGTTTGTCATACGACACTTTTTCTCTCCTCTCTGGAGCCAATAGCCGTAAATTAGGAACAGGCGATTGTTTATAGGCCATAGAGTTGTTCTCTGTGGTTGTTAAACTCCGAAAAAAAATAAAAGCTCTGTAACGTACGAATCCATTGTTGCGGACCACCTGTGCCCAGTGTTGCTTGCAGTGTTCCCTAATGACTGTCGCTAGTCTCAAGCAAATAATGCACGTGCATTACCTGCTTGAAACCATGTGCAAAACATGTCAAGTTGTGATTTTCAGAGGATGAGGTGAAGCAGCTGCCTCAATCTCCAGACTTCAATATTATTAATGAATATTTGTTGGAATATCTGGAGTAAAAGGAGCGAAAGGTCATCACACTTTCCACCTATAACATACCGACACAGTTGGGACATGCACAGCCTTAGCAGGCCGCCCCGGTGGCGCAGTGGTCTAAGCGATGGCCTCTGATCATTCGTCCGGAAGGGGTCCGGGTTCGAATCCCGGTGAGGCATGGATGTTGTGTTTGTCTTACGGCACTGGCTCTCTCCCTTCCCTGGAACCAGTGACCCAAAATGAGGGACGGGCGACTGCTTATAGCCCATTGAGTTGCTCACGGCGGTCGTTAAACCTCCATTCAAAAAAAAAAAAAAAAGCAGCCTTAGCAGATTAATATGAACCGCCTACCTAATAATGGGAATAAATATGACTGCGCGGCATAGACTCAATGAGGCCCTGGAAGGTTGCCCGAGAGACACGTGCCCTTTCGGACTGCAGCAGAGCACGGAGGTTCCGGAGATGACGTGGTTGTGGGTAGGCACGTCTAACCTGTCGATCCAAACAGTCTAGCAAGTTCTCTATGGGATTAAGGTCAGGCGACTTCACCGGCCAAGGGAGAACAGAGATGTTACTGTCGTGTTCCTGGAACCAGTCACGCACCACCTTAGCGACGTGGAACGGCGCATGTTTCTGTTGGTAGACGTCCAACATGAAGGGATGCATGTGGCCAGCGAGGATGGATAGGTAACCATTGGCGCTCAGGGACCCATTCAGTGGCACCAGCTCTCCCAGGTCATGCCAGCCAAACATCCCCCAGACATGCACATTGTCACCGCCGGCCAGTACTTGACCGACAAGCGTGTCCGGGTGTTGGTTCTCGTGTGTCTGACGCCGTATCCGCCACCACCCGTCACTTCTGTGGAGTAGAAACCTCGATTCGTTGAAGACGGCAACTTTTTTCCAAACTGCAGGCGTCGTTGTTGATGGACCTGGGTTAACATGGGACCCCTTGACGCAGCGTCGACTCCGGAGACTCCGTATGCCAGCGGTCCATTCTTGGTACACCCTTACTACAGCACCTCTCGAACAACCCATGAAGTCTGCAGTTTATGAGATGCGTCCATTTGTGTCGTAGCCGATGATCGTTCCTTTTTGAACGCCCGTCAAATCGCTACCTCTGCTCATTATGCTCACGTGACGCACTATGGCTCATCTGTTCTGGCCGGTCGCTTATCTCTACATGTGGTTGACCCTGTCGCGTTTATTATGAGACGCGCCTGGGCGGGTATACTGTGATGTGGTCATGTTCTGATACGACAGTGTAGTTTACAGGAAGAATGGTCTAAAATCCCATTATCGTATGATGTATAAATCTATTCTAAGTCGAATTGCTTCATTTCTGAAAGCCCGAGGTAGGCCTATGGCTTATTAATAAAAAGTCCTCCACAAACAGTTAAGAGTTTCCATTACTTTGATGAACTCCTATTATGGTTAGACATGAATTCGAAGATCTGAAAACTGAGGAAAAGACACCAAATGATCGCTAAATTATGACCACCTTTTATTCCCGTTGATCACGCGATTTCCGAAAGGGCGCGATTAGTCGACCGACGTAGCATATACACTATATTGACGAAAGTCACCGGACACCACTTCAAAAGCAAATGAATGGCTCCGCTGCGTTGTTAAGATGCGTGGTACAACTGCAAACGATATAAAAACAAGCCTGCAGCTGACCGCGATCATATCGCACTGCGCGATTGAGTGAAAATGTCTCGGCGGGAGATAACTGACTTTGAGAAAGGAAAGATTGTTGGGTGTTATATTAGTGGGTTGTCTATAGGAGAAACCGAGAGGCATTTAAACATACCCAAGTCAACTGTTTTGGATGTACTGAATAAGTGCAAGACACGTGGCGTGCCTGAACCAGCAAAACGTACCGGCAGACCAAAGAAAGTCAGCGATAGAGGATGTCGGAGCCTCAGGAGAGTCGTTACAGCTAATCTATGCATAAGACCTCAGTGTACAGATGAGTAGAAATGCTGGAACCTCGGTATGTACACGTACCATTCGCAGAGAACCTCATTCCATGGGTTATCGTGTCTTGCGGCTGCTCGTATCTCCATTTGGAGTCTACTCGTCGTTTATCATGGTGTAAATAACATTTATCGTGGACCGTAGATCAATGGAAACGGGTCCTATAGACTGATGAATCCAGATACACGATCCATCAGTCTGATGGCCGTGTGTGGGTATGGCGGCAGCCGGGGAAAAGCTATTTACCACAGTGTACTGTTCCTACGGTCAAGTTTGGAGCTGGCAGTGTACTCGTGTGGGGGTGTCTTTCGTGATATGGTCCCGGCCCATTGGTTATCGTGGACAAACCTGTTAACCGGCACGTCTACCTCAATATTCTGGACAATTATGTCCTACCAACTCTGTGGCAATACTATGGAACCGAGCCTTGTTGGTACCAGCAGGATAATCCACCGAGGGCGTGATTTGAGGGTAATTCCATATCGTTTGTGCACTGGCCAGCACAGAGCCCTAATCTTAATATCATAGAGCACGTATGGAATGAATTAGAGCGCCGCATAAAAAGTTTGGAACCAAGGCCTGCTACTAAGCAACAGTTAGCGGCAGCATTATGTACTGAATGGAAGCGCATATCTGTGTTTCATAGTCTTGTCGAAAGCATGTCTCGAAGAGTGAGTGCATGCATTAAGACCAAAGGTGGACGGACACCGTACTAATGTATGTCAATAAATGCTATGTTGTGTTTCGCTTCTAGGTGCTCGGTGATTTTTGTCAATATAGTGTATATGATGTGAGCGGAGCACTAAGTAGTAAAACTCGGAGCGTGATTGGTAAACGGAAAGATTTATTGGACTTTGAGGAAGGACAGATTGTGGGAGTTCGTGTCCCTCGATTTACCAAAGGGCTGAACTGGTGGGGGTGTTGTTCGTAAGCCGCCGTAGTTAAAGTGTATCAGGACTGGCGTGAAAATGGTCGTACAACGACCCGGAGACAAAACTGCACAGGACAGAGAAAGGTTGGTGTGAGAGGTGAGGGCCGTGTCCGACGACTCACACAGGCCAACAGACGTACCACAGTTCGACAGTTGATACGTCTGTTGGCCTGTGTGAGTCGTCTTACTGTTCCAGGTTGACCTCGTATCACTGTTCAACAATGCAACATAGGTCCAGCTGGAACAGTATCTGTCATGACTATGCGTTGTAGATATGGGCTATAAACAGCAGACGACCTCGACGGCATCCTCTCCTAACCACGGTTCATCGGAGCAAAAGACTCGCCTGGTGCAAAGATCATACAACTTGTACGTCGGATGACAGGGGAAAATATGCTGGTCTGACGAGTCACATTTTTTCAGCCACTCCGTGGATGGCCGTTTATATTTGGCCATGTGTGGCTGAAGGTAGGGGACGCTGGGGTCCGAACTTCATTGTCTCCCTCAATGAGGGGGTCCACCTAGGAAATGTCCTAACACTATATGGTTTATATATAATTTATGTTACGATTTCCTGGATACTGTCATCATGTTTCGCAGTTTTCTGGAAAACTCTTCAAGCTCCACGTCATCGCTCTACGCAGTCGACGGTGGAGCGCGTTTTCCACAGGAATTTTTTTTTTTTTTTTTTTGATTGGAGGTTTAACGACCACCGTGAGCAACTCAATGGGCTATAAGCAGTCGCCCGTCCCTAATTTAGGGTCACTGGTTCCAGGGAAGGGAGAGAGCCAGTGCCGTAAGACAAACACAACATCCATGCCTGACCGGGATTCGAACCCGGACCCCTTACGGACGAATGATCAGAGGCCAGCGCCTTAGACCACTGCGCCACCGGGGCGGCCCCACAGGAATGGAGGTCCAAAATTATGTGGAGCTCAAAATGGGACGAACTTTTGACTAGTTCAGGTAAATAGGCGTACAAAACTTAGTTGGACACCATTTGGAAGAAACAGCACATTTCTCAAGAGCAGTTTACCACTATGTCTTAAAAGAAAAGTGTTTAATCAATGCATCCTTCCAGTTCTTACATACACAGCAGAGACATTAACGTTAACTAATAATGGCATACGGGGGATGAACACAGCTCAGAAAAACATGGAAAGGTGCGTGCTTGGTGTAATTAAGAAAGATAGGAAGAGGAACACATGGATTAGGGAAAGGAAAAAGGTTGATGACGTCATGATCAAAGTGAGAACGCTCAAGAGACAATCGGCTGGGCATATTGCTAGAAAAACTGGCCGTGCTTGAGCAACTGAAATACTAAATATAATACCAATGGGCGGGAAAAGACCCAGAACAAGACCACGTGAAAGATTGGTGGATGAAACGCGAAAGCCTGCTGGAGTGACTTGGAAGACACAGGTTCAAGATATGAAGTTGTGGAAGGCATTTGGGGAGACCATCCAGCAGTGGATTGAGAATAGTTGATGATATGTACGAGTACCCTCATCTACCCTTCGTGGTTTTATTTCTCTTTCTCTCTCCCCTTACTTTTGATTAAATTGTTTTCGCTCTCGGAGAAGTTGCCCCCCTGAAAATATTAGGTTTCGCCGCCTATGTATTTGGCGCAAATAACATGAGACACTCGATCCATCCTGTAAGGTCTCCGCAGTGGAAGCCGGTGGTAGCGGTTGTATGGTGTGGGGGGGGGCATGTTTACCTAGCTGGAACTTGGTGCATGTAAAACAACGCATGACTGGTGCCCACTACCGTGAATTGCTTGCTGACTCTGTACAACCGCAAGTGTTGCACTTTTCCCTGAATATCAACGGTGTCTTACAAGAAGACAATGTGCCAAAGCCACAGGTCCAAATTTGTGCAGGAATGGTTGAAGGAACACAGTTCAGACTTCCAGCATATCGACTGGCCTCCGAACTCCCCCTAGGTCAATCCCATGGAGTACTTATGGGACACTGTGAAATGCCATATCAAGCGTCTAAATACACCAGTCGCTTCCATACCTGCATTGAAGGCACCGTTACACACAGTTTGGTCGGCCATACCTCCTAACTTCTTTCAGCATCTTATTGAATCGATGCCATCTTCTATAGCTGCTGTACTGAGGCCGAAAGTACCGCCTACGAGGTTTTAGGTAGGTGGTCATAATTCAGTGATCACTCATTGTATACTTCATGAATAAGCACGTGCAGACATGGCGATTCGCGATGAATTTCACAGAGTAAAAGTCATGATTCAAACAAAACCAGTTGGGGAAAGTTACGGCTTATGTCCCTACGAGTTGCTCGTGGTGGTCAATGAATCCGTAAACAAAAAAGAACTTGTACATCCTAATAGTCTTAAAGTAATAAAAGCAAATAATTGTGACTGTTGCGTAAAGATCGTGAGGTAATGGAAATTATTCGGGTGTAAATGATTTTTGTTTTCATTTTTAGCTTAGAGACACTTTTTTTATACATCAAAAATGAAATGTCGAACAAAAACTACATTTTTAGTCTTAGAAAGTTCCGGCAGATTGCGTCCCGTCGTATTTTGACGTCATAAACCCCATTCACTATCGGTTTCAGTTCGAGGTACTTCAAAAACTCTTTAACGCTATGCTCTCAGAAGGGCCGACTTCAGATTGCGGAAGCAAGTCTGATCTCAAAGTCACCACACGAGATGACATCGTTGTGAGGGATCTAATCTTAGGGAAGCTTAGGCGGTCCTTTCGGGATCATCCGTTGCCCCTTTCGCAGAGTGAGGCTCACAAAATCGTGAGAGAACTTTTGGATTTGTACTACGAATGGAGGGAGCTTCAGGTTCCCAGAGGGAACAGACCTAACGGACTGCAGGAGTATATGGTGTACAGCATCGCCCGGATGTGCCACTGGCTCGGCGTGGAGAGCTCCTGTCTGGTTGCAGAGTCTTTATTGGCCATCTACCAGTGCTTCGAGCACTTTTCCGGGATTTTCCTGCACGCTTTCCGCGAGATAGAAGGACTAAGGCCTTCCTGGCGGTGGAGAAAATACAAAACGACAGACAGAGCTGCAGAAGCAATTGGCGTGGTTGTCTTCTTCCTGGAGCACGCCAACAGACAGAAGCTACTCTTTCAGGTGGGAGTTTTCCTACGTTTGCAAGTTCGTCAAACGACCCTGTGACATTACAATGGGGGTTCTTCTTTGTGACGTTGCTCTTTGTCTATTGCTGAAAATTACTATTGTTCGTCTTTTTTTTCCCCATAATACCATAGAATACGGGAGATTATTATAGAACTTTTGAAGATGACAATCCGATTTTTGGCGTAACTGTGACAAGGATGGTAAGTCAGATAATATCCGAAAACTTGAAAATGTTCATCGTCTTGGAGAGAGACTCGAACCCGCGTCTCCCAGATAGCGCCCGGGTATGCCAACCACTACACCACCCAGAACGACCAAGTTTCAAGTTTCCGATCAATTTGAATATAACCATCACATGATTATTATAGAGTTCGGAGTCTTTGAACATTGTGCAATTAAATTGGAGTACCTATATCAACCTTTATAAAATCCTTGACTACAATCCTTGTGATATTGAAATAGATCAAACGAAGAACGTTTATTCACAAATGTATTTTATTTTAAAGTCTACTATAGTTTCTCTGAGCGTTTGGTCAAATGGACCTTCGGCATTTCATCAGAATGCGCCTCTATTTGACCTCCATCATTTCACCGGAATGGACCATCGTTTGACCTTCATCATTTGGTCAATATGATCTCATTTGACCTTCACCAGACCAATTGACCATCATTTGATCAGAATGGACCACTTGACAGTTATCATTTCATCAAAATGAACCTCCTTTTTGGCCATTTCATCAAAATGGTTCCATCTGTTCATCATTTCATCAAAATGGATTCCATTTGCCCATCATTTCATCAAAATAGACCTCCATTTGACCTTCATCAGTTCATCAGAATGGACCTCTATTTAGGGATCCCAGATACATTAGAAAACAAAAAATACGGGACACTTACGACTGAGGGTGAAAGTTTAATATGCGCATCCGTCACATATGTCAGTCTTACAAAATGATTCTAACTATTCTTATTAATCAATGTCTTGCTCACTCTTGCAATACTTTTCTGAAGAATGAATTTCACTTAACGATCGTTTTTTTTTTAAGAATCATGTCTTGAAAAGCTACACAATCCTCATTGAAGAATGATTTTACAGACTATTTATTTTTCTCATCAGTCCACAGTGCGTTCATGCGAGAAAATAATCTTTCGACACACGCATTTGTTCCAGGGATACACATAACGAACTCCACTACTTTCTTTAAATTTGATAGTTCTCCTTCACCATTTTTTAAGATATCCACCCAGACTTCATCTAACTGTTTAGATTTCAACATGTCCTTCACTTCACTATTTTTTTGGTCTTCAGAGCTCTTTTCACTACCATTACTTCATCAAACAAATTATATTTAATAATGTTTGATATGGCAGCGGTCTGATTAATAGTTTGGGCTGTTTGAAGAACATTTTCCCAAGATAATGGTTTTCTCAGTTTCACCCAAGACATACTGTCTAATTTAAGCATATACTGTGACCATTCTTTTATAAATGACACACATGTGTTGTTGAAATCAATTTTATGAGATTGGATTACTGATTGCATCCACCAGGTGTCGAAGTCACGTGTCCTCCTATCCGCCGATATCAATTTGCCTCGGCTGTGCTGGCCTATATAATGAGAGCATTGACCACAGAGTTAGACACGGGAGATAACAATCAGCTTGAGGGAAGCTTGGCGTGCAGGTTAAAAAATATGTTTGTAAAAGAATAGAAATTGTAACTCATCGATTTTGTTTTTCAGTCTTGAGCTCTAAAACACAGGACAAAAAGCTGTCCCGAAGAGTTTTCTCGGGACAACGGGACGCATTAGCCAAAAACGGGACGATCCCGTGTTTTACGGGACGTCTGGATCCCTACCTCTATTTGACCTCCATCATTTCATCAGAATGGACCACCATTTGACCATCTTTTCATCGATATGATCTCATTTGACCTTCATCATTTCATCGATATGATCTCATTTGACCTTCATCATTTCATCGATATGATCTCATTTGACCTTTACCAGGCCAATTGACCATTTCATCAGAATGGACCACCATTTGACCTTTATCATTTCATCGATATGATCTCATTTGACCTTCATCATTTCATCGATATGATCTCATTTGACCTTCATCATTTCATCGATATGATCTCATTTGACCTTCATCATTTCATCGATATAACCTCATTTGACCTTCATCATTTCATCTATATGATCTCATTAGACCTTTACAAGGCCAATTGACCATCATTTCATCAGAATGGACCACCATTTGACCTTTATCATTTAGTCGAAATGGCCCTTTGACCTTCATTTCATTAAAATGACTCCATTTGACTTCATCATTTCATCAAAATGGACCTTCACTTGACCATCCTTTCACCAAGATGAACCTCCGTTTGACCTGATGAAGATCAAATGGAGCAAAAATATTTAAGTCATTGAGATATCATCTGTACTTCTGGTGGTCGCAGATTTTTGTGAGTTGTTTCCCCACGCTTGAAAGAAATGGTGTCGATGCCATATTGCTGATACGTCGTAAAGAGTTGCAATTTGTGTGGTAAGCTTTTGAAATATTAAGCTCGATTGTTGAATCCGGTTTATCATTAAGCTTAACGTTTTCGAAACGAAATTTGTAATTAATTTCGTGACAGTGTCGAGCTGCGCATCAGTTCACAGTTCCGTACGTAAGCCTTGTGTTCCTTCAACCAGAAACGTGTGGCCCTGGAAAAAAAAAGTCGGTACTTTTTTACACGTACATACGTATGTATGTCGTATAATGACATACATATGTGCGTGTAGAAAAAGTACAAACAACATGTACATATGTATGTCTCAACTGCAGATTCCTTGCAGATAGAACTTGATTTTCTTAAAGGTATTGCAGCACACAGAGAATATAGTCGTTCCGTTAAAGGGAAAACGATCCCAAAATTTTGGAAACCGAAGTCTATCGCTTACGCCAATAGACCACCCAGTACAGGAAGGTTGGGCTGTCATTCCATTTGCTCCTCAGATTTGCTTCAAAATTTCTAAAATTCTCAAAAGACTATCAAAAATATAAATTCATGGGGAATTTACAGATCTGTTGGAAGCGTATACTTTCGCATATTGGACAGACAGGAAGGCCCTTACATTTCCGTAAGGAACACAAGACTTCGTACAGAACTGTGAACTGAAGAAGTCATCTATAGCTAAACATTGTTACCAAAATAGGCATAAATTTCGGTTTGAAAATGCTAAACTTATTGATAACCTGATTCAACTATCAAGCTCGGTGTTTTGGAAGTTTTCCACATACTGTATATCGCAACTCATCACGATTTGTTAACGACATGGCATCAGCACCATTTCTTTCAAGCGCGTGAAAACACCTCGCCACAATCCATGTCCGTTACAACGCTGATGACGTCACAATAATTAAAATATTTGCGCTCCATTTATTCTGACGAAGCCCAGCAGAGTGCTCAACGAAAGTGCAGTACATCTTTAAATATATTTGTGAATAAACATTGTTCGTTTAGTCTACACATATCAACGTTTAGTCATAACAGATTTTTAGTATGTCTTTTGTAAAAAAAGATCGTGCTTATGTTATCGGTTTGTCCGTCCGTCTGTAAACATGATATCTCTGCAACTAATTGCCCGATTTAAAACATTCTTTTTGCATTAGGAAACTTGAAATGTGCGAATGATGATCCTTCATTTCATTTTTTTTACGATGCAAAATTTTGCCACTAGAGGGCGTAAATGCAGATGGTATCGAATTCAAAACACATTTTATTCCATATGTTGGCTTCTAAACATCCAATTCAAAAAATTCTTTTACTTTTCGATTCCTTTCATGTCGAAGATTATTTTAGGAGTAGTCACTTTTCCAGGTTACGCATAGATTCTCAGCCAGGGGGCGTAAAAGTAAATTGCTTTTCCCCAGATATCTCTGCTTCTAAAACTCCGATTTGAAATTTTATTTCCTTCAGCGGATACAGCTCGTGATGGGTTATACACTGACGGAAAAAAATCCCAACACCACGAAAAAATAGTTGTAGAGGAATGAAATGGCGGCAATACATTTGTATAGGTAACATATGTAATCGATTAAGGTTTCAAGATCATAGCTTAATGTAAGCGCGAGAAGAGCCATTTTAAATGTGAAATGCTGGTACATTAATAACAGGTGTAACCGCTAGAATGTTGAATGCAAGCACGCAAACGTTCATGTATTGTGTCGTACAGGTGCTGGATGTCAGTTTGTGGGATGTAGTTCCATGCCTGTTGCACTTGGTCGGTCAATACAGGGACGGTTAATACTGGTTTGGGGGGAAGCTGGAATTTTCGTCCAATGATGTCCCATACGTGCTCGATTGGTGAAAGATCTGGTGATCTAGCAGGCCACGGCAACATGTCGACACTCTGTAGAGCATGTTGGGTTACAACAGCGGTATGCGGGCGAGCTTTATCCTGTTGGAAAACACCCCTGGAATGCTGTTCATGAATGGCAGCACAACAGGTTGAATCACCAGACCGACGTACAACTGTGCCGTCAGGGTGCGTGGGATAACCACGAGAGTGCTCCTGCTGTCATAGGAAATTGCTCCCCAGATCATAACTCCAGGTGTAGGTCCAGTGTGTCTGGGCCGCAGAAAGGTTGGTTGCAGGCGCTCACCTGGCCTCCTTCTAACCAACACACGGCCATCACTGGCACCCAGGCAGAACCGGCTTTCATCAGAAAACATAACAGATCTCCACTCCGTCCTCTAATGAGATCTAGCTTGACACCACTGACGTCGCAAACGGCAGTGGTTTGGAGTAAGTGGAATGCACGCTACTGGGCGTCTGGCGCGGAGCTGTCCTTCAAGTAACCGATTTGTAACACTTCGTTGTGTCACTGTGGTGGCAACTGAAGATCGAATTGCTGCCGCAGACGCGGTACGATGCGCCACGGCCATACGCCGTACACGGCGGTCTTCCCTCTCAGTAGTGGCACGTGGCCGGCCGGAACACGGTGTTCTTGAGGCAGTACCTTCCCTTGACCACCGCTGCCAACAATCATGCACAGTGGCTACATTCCTGCCAAGTCGTTCTGCAATATTGCGGAACGAAAATCCACCTTCTCGTAGACCTATTACACGACCTCGTTCAAACTCCGTGAGCTGTTGATAATGGCTTCTTCGTCTTCTTAAAGGCATTCTTGACTAACATCAACACACTACGTCGAATCTCAACGATAACTAACGCTCACGAACGTTACAGCGCGTATTTACAGCAAACCTGCTTTGCATGTTCCGAGGGGCGCTACTAGCGCCACAAGTATGCACCGAGCGCGAAATGTGCATAGACGTCATCTTACAGATGTACTTTCACCGCCTACCAACTGTCGTTTATCTAACACAACCCCTTATTGGTGTTGGGATTTTTTTTTCCGTCAGTGTATTTTGCATATAATTTCTAACTTTTGGTGTAAAATGGTTTGGCCCCAAGGGGGGGGGGGGGGCGTAAGTGTTGATATCTGCTTCTCACGTATTTACAGCAAAATCTGAGCTTCTAAAATCTCGATTGAAAAAAATTATTTCGTGGGCCAATACTACTCACATAGAAAAACCTTTTCAAAACATTTTCTTCCTTAAATAATGAGTGGTTTCTCCGCCAGGGGGCGTAAATAAACTTCTTGTTTTGGTCAATATCTCTGCTTCTAATGGTCCGATTTGAAAAATTTCTTCTTTGTTAGACAGCTTCCAGTGCGCCATGTTTCTAATATAACTTTAAAAATTTCAAGTAGTTCATCGACTTTCCGCTAGGGGAAGCGCTTTCCCGATATCTCTGCTTCCAAAACTCCTATTTGAAAAATTCTTGCAACACCGGATACAGCTCCTGGTGGAAAATTTTTTTGTTGTAATTTGTAATTTTTTATAAAATATGGTTTGGCCACCAGGGGGCGTAAGGGTTAAATTTCTGCTTCGAAGGTATTTGCCCCAAAATCTCAGCTTCTAAAAGCCCGATTGTAAAAATTCTTTCTTGGACCGATCCCGCACATGTTGATAAACATTTGAGAATATTTTCTTCTTAAAATAATGCATGGTTTCTCCACCAGAGGGTGTAGATGTTTATCTTATTTCCATCAATATCTCTCTGCCTCTAAAAGTCAGATTTGAAAAATTCCTGCCGCCCCGGTGGCGCAGTGGTCTAAGCGATGGCCTCTGATCATTCGTCCGAACGGGATCCGGGTTCGAATCCCGGTGAGGCATGGATGTTGTGTTTATCTTACGGCACTGGCTCTCTCCCTTCCCTGGAACCAGTGACCCTAAATTAGGGACGGGCGACTGCTTATAGCCCATTGAGTTGCTCACGGTGGTCGTTAAACCTCCAATCAAAAAAAAAAATCCTTCTTTGTTAGATAGCATTTCCGGTGTAAAATGCTTCTCATATAAGTTGAAATTTTCAAGTAATGCATAGACTTTCTGTTAGGGGGCGTAAAGGTAAATTGCGTTTTCCTCAATATCTCTGGTTCTAAAACTCCGATTTGAAACATTCTTTCAGCACCTTATACAGCTCTTGATAGTAAATGCTTTTAATATAATTTCTAATAATTGATAAAGAATGGTTTGGCCACAAGGGGGCGTAAGAGTTAATTTCTGCGTCTGATGTATTTGCAGCCAAATCTGAGCTCCTGAAAACTCGAATGAAAAAATTCTTTCGTGGACCCATACCGCTCACATCAAAAAATCTTTTGAAAATACTTTCTTCTTAAAATAATGCATGGTTTTTCCGCCAGGGGGCGTAGATTTGTATCTTATATTTGTCGATAGCTCTGCTTCTAAGAGTCCGATTTGAAAAATTATTTCTTTGTTGGAGAGCGTTTCCGCTGCGAAATGTTTCTCATAGAATTTTAAATTTTTTCTTAAAGCACAAGTCTGCCACTAGAGGGCGTAAGTTGGCGTTTCCGTTTATAGCAATATCTGCGGGATTAAAAACCTGATTAAAAACTTCTTTCCTCGCCAGATACTATTGTTTTCCATACCGGTTCCAATGATTTTAAATAGCTTTGGTAAATTTAATTCGCATCAGAACAGATTCGAACGACGTGCTCATTACACCCGAAATTTCGGTGTCATATTTCTTGTTATATTTCTTGTCGACAGCAATTTCGCCCTGCTTCTTCAGGACGAAGAAGGCGTAGTTATTATTATTTAAACTGTTGGGACACCATCAGTGATGATACTTATTTATTTATTTATATAACTACGCCTTCTTCAGGACAAAGAAGGCGTAGTTATTATTATTTAAACTGTTGGGACACCATCAGTGATGATACCTATTTATTTATTTCGAGGTTTAACACCATCGTGAACAACGCTGAGTGCTATAAGCAGTCAGTCACTCGTCCCTGATTTCGGACCACTGGTTCCAGGAAATGGACCTGCCAGCACCCTCGGACAAAACACACCACCCATGACTTTACAGGGACTCTAACTCCAACCAAATTCAGAGGGCTAACCTGAAACCTACTCTTCTGACCACGTGTTTCACATGAATATTTTTTCTTCAAGAACAGTAGGCGTTCTGTTTGCAGGAATGTTCTTCAGCAATCAGCAGGTAAGCTCGTGTGCGAAGAGTGCATTCTCTAACACTAAAAGAATATTCTTCCTACGAATAGCTGGCGTTCTTGCTACATCGTTATTCCTCAAGAATAAATCGGTAAACTGGGTGTTCACTCATTTGCGAAGAGTACATTCGCCTACTCTGCAAGATTATTCTTCCCACAAATAATATCAAACGGGCACGAGAATATTTAATCTTTCCATGAATAGCAGACGTTCTTTTCGAACAAATATTCGCTTTTGGGAGGAGATAGATGAGTTAGTGACTATTCCCAGCAAAAGCACAAGTGTTGGGAAACTCCACCAGGTGGCAGTGATGGGTTACTGCTGGCTGAAATCTGCCACTCACGGTACGGTAGCGATCCGTTGGTGGAGCGCCATCAGTTGGTAGCCATTGATGGCTCTGCAGCATCGCCGTGAAATACGGGCTTCCACGTAAGTGCCAGTAGTGGCCCGTAACTGGCAACCGAAGCAACCCCAACAGGAGGTGGAAGCAGCGGGACTGCACATGCGCTGAAGCAACACGTATACAGTCTTTCGTGATACCAGTTAGTTGAAGACGATGCCCTCACCATCGTGTTGCTTTAGTGGATGTTTAAAAAAAGCCATATGTAGAGAGACATTAATTTCGTAATGAAATGCCGCGTCGACGAAGATTTCCGTTGGAAGAAAATTATATAAATATTTAATGAACTGTAAGAAATAGTCAGTTAATCTTATGTATTTATAGAAACTCATTTCGTAGCGAAATTTCTGCATTAACACACGAAGAATCGAGAATACAAACAGCTACGAAACACACTCACTCCATTTCCATGAATAACAAGAAATAATTTCTGTATAACCTTCATACACTAAACCGCTTCAAACAGAAGTCCCAGAAAGACATTAAAAAATCGTTGTGTTGGAAAAAAATAAGAATTACCCGAATGCAAAATGGATATTTTCGTTACAAAATTACCTAGTATTTGGGGGGGGGGGGGAAGCAACGCTGTGGGAATATAATGTACTCATTCATGCGTTGAATACACAAGATTGGAGGAATTCGCTGCTAAAATAACCAGAAGTAAAATAAAATATTATTCCTATTTAGAAAAAAATGTAGCTAAAAATGTAACAGAATGTAACATGAATGTGTAAATATATAAATTAAACAATCGCCTTTCAAGACCAGAAGGACAGCACAAAACTTTGGAAAGTGTCTTTAAGTTAAGTGTCTTTAACACTCGTTGAAAGTGAGTGAAGTTCCCTTAAAATAAATGAAAAAAAAATCGTTACGTTGAGAAATAAATTTATGAATTACATGAAACGTACATTTACGAAAACGAACTCGCAATATTGCGAAATGAGAAAGAGACCCCTAGTTTCCCATCGCGTAGGAGAGTGGCTCACCTTCAAGCAGACAGTCACACGTGGCAAAGTATTCTAGTGCTTAGAGCATCCGCTTCGTACACCAGCAGTCCTTGGTTCGATGCCAGTCAGGTCCATCGGGTGATTTGCCGGACCTGTTGCGGAATTTTTTTAGCGCCGTGACATCATATAGGAGTTTCGTTGGGGGAAAAAAGCAGTTGTGTGTGTGCCTTTGGTGTCAACATAGTGCTGGGACAATGCTGGCAGCAAGAAGTGGCCCAGCAAGACTGTTTTTGCTGAGTCGTGAGGAAGTCTAAAGATTTTAAACAGTTGCCCGACCCTAATTTCATGCCAATGGTTCCAGTAAAGGGAAAGAGACAACACACCTCTTATGCCTCGTCCGGGACTCGAAACCAAGCCCAACTCTGACTACTAACCAGACGCCCACGTCTCTGACCACATGTCCGCTGAAGTAGTTCACATGAATATTCTGCATTCAACAATAAGTCGGATTCAAGAACGTTCTTCCTATGAACCGTAACCGTTCCCTTCACATGAATGTTCTTCAACAATCAGCTGGTGATGAAGAGTGTATTCGCCCAACACTGAAATAATATTCCTTCCTCAAATAGTAGACGTTCTAGCAACGTTATAACTGAAAAGTCATTGGGCAAGCTTAATGTTGACTCATCTGCGAAGTACACACTGAAGTGCCAGAAAAACTGGTACAGACGAGCTTATGCAAAATACATAACAAATTCACCTATGCGCATTCTCGGTTGCGTCCGCCAGTGCGTATATAAAGCGATAGACATCCTTGCCAGCTGTCAGAGCTGTTTTCGGCACGAGAATGACAAGTAATAACGATTTAAGCGATTTTCAACACGGTGTCATAGTTGGCGCTCGTGAAATGGGACATAGTTTTTCGGAGGTAGAAACGAAGTTCGGATTTTCACGGACGTCCATTGCAAAGGTGTACCGTGACTACAAGAATTCCGGCAAAACCTCCAACCTACGATACCAGTGTGGCCGTAAAAAGACATTGGGTGAACGTGACCATCGTCGGCTGTCAAGAATCGTTTCACGCGACACTCTCGCAGGTAGCATCGGAATTCAATGCTGGAGCCTCCACAAGCATCAGCGTCCGGACTGTGCAACGTACCCTGCACGATATGGACTTTGGGAGCCGACGCCCAACTCGAGTCCCCTTGATGGGTGCACGACAGAGAGCTATGTGCCTCGCTTGGGCACGGCAACACCGCCATTGGACACTTGATGACTGGAAACAAGTAGATTCGTCTGACGAGTCGCGTTTCCAACTGTATCGGGAAGATGGAAGGATTCGTGTGTGGCGCAAATCTCATGAAGCCATGGATCCCCGCCTGTCAACAGGGAACTCTACCGGCTGGTGGGGTGTTCATAATGGTATGGGGTGTGTTTAGCTGGACTTCACTGGAACCCCTGCTACGTCTACAAACGTTTGTGACCGGCCAACGCTATGTGCGCATCTTTTCTGACGAGGTACACCCGTTCATGTCCTGCATTCATGCTGATGGGTTGAGCCTGTTCCAACAGGACAATGCACCTCCACACAAGTGTTGGGACGCCACATTATGGTTATAGGAGCATTTTTTTTTTTTTTTTTTTTTTGGATTGGAGGTTTAACGACCACCGTGAGCAACTCAATGGGCTATAAGCAGTCGCCCGTCCCTAATTTAGGGTCACTGGTTCCAGGGAAGGGAGAGAGCCAGTGCCGTAAGACAAACACAACATCCATGCCTGACCGGGATTCGAACCCGGACCCCTTACGGACGAATGATCAGAGGCCAACGCCTTAGACCACTGCGCCATCGGGGCGGCTATAGGAGCATTCATCTGAGTTTGGAGTGTTGCCGTTCCCACCCAAGTCCCCAGATCTGAACGTGATAGAACACATTTGGGATGCCATGCAACGCGCTATCGAACACAGGAATCCGAGACCTCGGAATACACCCGAATTGTGGAACGCTCTGCAGGAAGTATGGTGTGCATTGCCTACAGCATATTTCCAGAAGTTAGTGGAGTCCATGCCCCGTCGTATTTCTGCAGTCCTGCGCTCCCGTGGGGGACCTACCAAGTATTAGACGGGTGTACCAGTTTTTCTGGCACTTCAGTGTACATTCGCGTACTCCGTAAGAACATGCTTACCGTGAATAGAAGACTTTCTCTCAGCATAAATATTCTTCGAGATCAACCTGATACTCAGTCTTTTTATGAATAGCAGACGTTTTCTTCACATGAATTTTCGTTTTTTTTCCGGGGGTGGGGTCAGTGGCGTAGAATTTAGCAACTACCATGATAAACTCTATGTACTATGAGCAATCATCATCATCAACAACAACCATGGGTACAAGTCCTCTAAGTGCCTGAAGCCATGGGATATCAGATTTCATTCGTCTTACAATGTTTTATTACCAGCGCATCGAAACTCATCTGGTAAACCCAGGTATCTTGGGGAAGGGAGGTCCAGGGACAAAGTGCGTCAGGGGCCGACTTCAGAGGGAACCATCTACGCATTTGTGTCCTCAAACACAGAGACGGGGTTCGAACACCCGTCAGAAACATTCGACTCACGCACAGTGCATAGCGACTTAACCAACAGCGCCGTGCCGGTGATTATAAGCAATCACTCGACCGTAATTTGGGAAAACTGGTTCCAGGGAAGGAAGACATCCAGACAGACAATTTAGGGACTAAACCCGAACTAACCTAACACCGTGCCTCATCCGGGACTAAAACCCGGGCATAACTCAGACAATCAGTCGGAAACCTAAGTCTCGGCCACTAAAGCGGCATCCATAAATATTTTTTCTTCCAGAATCAGTGACATACAAAAATGATCTTCCTATGAATTGTAAGCGTCCTCTTCACATGAATGTTCTTAAACAATCAGCCGGTGTGTGAAGAGTGTATTCGCCCAACAATAAAACAAGGTCCTTCCCACGAATAGTCGGCGTTCTAGCTACATGGATATTCTTCAAGAATCAATAGATAAACCGAATCGTGTTACCTATTGATTCTCGAATCTTCGGAGGCGAATGCACTGTGACGTGCCTGCACCGCAGGACGCACATGAGATAAAGGCAGACAGCAGCGAGAGCATACGTCCTCGTAGCTCAGTTGGGAGAGCGAGTTATTCCGGAATGAGGGGATCCGGGTTCGATGCTCGGCGTGGACAAAAAATGACGGAGAAATTTACTTCGTTCTAGTACTTATCCGTGGAGAGTACATTCGCCTGCGCAAAAATATTCTTCCCACGAATATAGTAGGCGTCCTCTCTGCGTAAATATTATTCAAGAATTAGTCAGATACAGGGAAGAACTTTCCATGAATGGGTTGCGTTCTTTTTACGTGAATTTTCTTCAATGATCAGCAAGTAAGATCATCTATGAAAAGTTCATTCGCCCTACATTAAATAGTAGGCGTTAGCTCAACATGAATGTTCTTCAAAATTCAATCTCGATAAACTTAATCGCGACTCACTTGTGAAAAGCACTTCAGCCTTCTTTCCGTGAATAGTAGACGGGCTCTCTACGTGAATATCCTTCAAGAATAAAGCAGAAAGCACTAATCGGACTCATCTGTGAAAAATGCGTTTGATTAATATCTAAACTGGTGTGCAAAATGTACGTATGTGACAAATACAAAATTCGAGAATATATCCAAAACGAGAAGAGCAATTGTAAAGATTTTTCAGAGACATGTGCAAGGGGAAACTCTAAGTACCTCCACCAACACTGTGCTAGCTCCAATTAAAATATGCAAATGACGGCTGTACGTCATGGAGCTGACAGACACGCGGCTTTGATAAGCGTTCTAAACGGAGTGCTGCGATTGAAGCTTGAGTTGGACTTTTATTGGAAGAATGGCTCCGCACCATCGCTTATAAGGGTGGAGAATGATCACCACAAAGTGTCTTCTAAGATTGGATGCAGTGCAATCGCAAGCTGAAGTAGCAAAATGGCTGAATGTATCGAGGCATGTGATCTTCGGTCTCTGGAGACAGTTCCAGGAAACTGGAGCGGTGACCAGAAGGCCGGGGCAAGAACGCCCGCGAGTTACAACCATTCAAGACGACGGGTATTTGTCTCTAACAGCTCGCTACTATACGCAGTCGACAGCCAGGTAACTCACGCAGGAGCTCTCCTCTGCTACGGGAACCGCGATATCGAGGCAAACGGTTTACGAAAGACGTATGTATGCAAGAAGCCCAACGGTCTCCGCCCTACTCGCCGCATCGCGCAGAAAGATCTTAATTGGGCCCTACAGCATCACCTCTGGATCCTTGATCAATAATACGAATGTGTTCTGTCAAGTGACGAGTCGCGGTACAGTCTAAACCCGGATGTCTGTACCTTTGGAGAGATGCGGGAAGCTGAAATATTTCTTCCAACATTAGGGAGATTGACCTCTACGGTGGTGGAGGACTCCTGGTTTGGGATGGCATAATGTTGGATGATCGTACGCCGCTGCGCGTGATATCAAAAGAAAGAAACATTAGGGAGATTGACCTCATTAGGGAGATCTAACATTAGGGAAATTGACCTCTACGGGAGATTGACCTCATTAGGAGATTGACCTCTGTGTCATTGAAATATACGGGAGATTGACCTCATTAGGGAGATTGAACTCATTAGGGACTTCAAAATAGACCTCATTAGGGACTTCAAATAGACGGAGATTGACCTCATTAGACTTCAAATAGACGGACCTCATTATGTTTTTTGCCATTAAGGTCCATTTCACAAAAATAGGTTGACCTCATATAGATTGACTTCAAATAGATTGACCTCATTAGACTTCATTAGGGACTTCAAATAGACGGAGATTGACCTCAATAGACGGAGATTGAACATTAGGGAGATTGACCTCATTAGGGACTTCAAATAGATGGACCTCATTATGTTTTTTGCCATTAAGGTCCATTTCACAAAAATAGGTTGACCTGATATAGATTGACTTCAAATAGATTGACCTCATTAGACTTCATTAGGGACTTCAAATGGACTGAGATTAACCTCAATAGACGGAGATTGAACATTAAGGAGATTGACCTCATTAGGGACTTCAAATAGACGGACCTCATTATGTTTTTGGCCATTAAGGTCCATTTCACAAAAATAGGTTGACCTCATACAGATTGACTTCAAATAGATTGACCTCATTAGACTTCAAATAGACGGAGATTGACCTCAATAGACGGAGATTGAACCATTAGGGAGATTGACCTCTTTAGGGACTTCAAATAGACGGCGATTGACCTCTACGGTGGTGGAGGACTCCTGATTTTGGATGGCATCATGTTGGATGGTCGTACGCCGCTGCGCGTGTTTCCAGGAGGCACCCTGACTGCTGCACAGCACAGGTATGACGCCCTATACGGGTTTTCATAGAGGCTATTGTTCCCAAGTTCTTTTTTTATGGAGGATAACTCTCGTCCCCGTAGATCTCGGGTAGTCAACGAATACCTGGAGAGTGAGGATATTCACAGGATGGAGAGGCCTACGAAATCTCCGGACCTGAACCTGGTATAGCATGTCTGGTATGTCCGAGGAAGAGCGATTGCAAGCCGGCAGAGCCCTTTCCTAGCACCCTCCCGTGACTCCGACGAACCTTGATGAAGGAGTGGCATTTATTTCCCTGAACTCTCACTCACAACCTTGTAAACAGCATGTCGTTGTTGGAGCTCTATCGCTGTTTGCGATAATCGCACTCTCTATTAGCCCCTCAAAATCCACGCCACGTATTACATCAGTTTTGGACTGCCATGGTCATGCAGTGATGGCATTCCTTTTCTGTTGTGCATTGCTGTGTTGTTGATATTCACTACATTATCAAAAGTATTCGGACACTACCAAATATTTGCATAAGTGTAAATAACGGTTACGCAGGAAGGTGAGCTGTGAGTTGGGAGGTACGTATATAAAGCTGAGATGTTCTGTCGTGTTATCAGTAACTTTGAAGCGGATATGTCACGTGGACGTTAACTTTCCGAGTTCTAGCGTGAGCTGGTCCTAAGATGTCATTTGAGTAACGTTTCCATACGGAGCACTGCAGCAAAACTAAACGTACCAAAACTGACTGTAAGCGATGTCGTGAAGAAATGGAAG
The DNA here is from genome assembly GCA_039090855.1 of Macrothele yani. NCBI lineage: Eukaryota > Metazoa > Arthropoda > Arachnida > Araneae > Macrothelidae > Macrothele > Macrothele yani. The sequence goes on along the minus strand of CM077009.1, from coordinate 97,160,931 downwards.
CAGGACGGTGCAACAACAGCAAAAAGCAAAAACGTTCAGGAAGGCCGCACAAACTGACTGAGCGTGACAGAAGAGCCGTGGTAAGAAATGTTATGGAATGTCGTTCTTCCTCTGCGGCTTCCATCGCTGCTGAAGTTGGAAATGCTTGTAATGGCTCGGTTAGTACCATAACTATCCGCAGAGAGTTGCACAGTGTGAGTTGTTATGGTGGAGCAGCGGCACACAAGCCATACATCGCCACCGTGAATATGCGAAGCGCCGTTTGGAGCGGTGTGTCTCCTGTTGTTCGTATAAACTGTGAGCCACTGGAAAGCTGTTCTTTGGAATCATGAGTCCCGCTTTCCACTCATTCACTCTGATGGGCGTGTTTGGATTTGGCGAGAGCCCGGCAAACGATTTTAATCGGATTGTGTTCTTCCAGTCGTTAAGTTCGGCGGAGGCTCCATCATGGTATGGAGTTGGTTTTCGTGGATGGGACTCGGCCCGTTAGCTACTATGCCACGAACCATGAACTCTGAATTGCACCTCGACGTTCCGGATAATTCCGCTCTACCAACAATATATGAGTGTTAAGGAAATGAGCGTTGTCTCTTCCAACACGATCGATCGAGCTCCCTGCCACACTGTGTGGCGTGTGTAGGACTGGTTTCTTGAGAATAAGTTGGAATTGTTATACTGACCTGCTCAGAGTCCTGATCTTAATCCCGGATACGAAATCGACCACAACGACTGCCTTCGCTCTCCACTCTGGCAGCAGATTTGCAGGACGAGCCATTCCTGTCAAGACCTACAGGAGATTGGTTGATAGTATCCACCTATCAACCAATCTCTAGTCCGTCCACCTTTTCCTTGCCGCTGTCATACAAGCAAAAGGTGCACCGACTAATTGAAATAATGAAGCCATTTGTCCCAAAACATTGTGGCGTTCGAATACTTTTGATAATAGAGTGTCTGTGTGTCCGTACGAAGTGTCATAAAACCCTGTCGTGTGGATTTTGCGTTATTCGCGATTTTATGTTTGTCACGTTAATTTTGGACACCAGTGTATATCTATAATATTGCTGAAAACTATTCAACCGTCCAGATGTCCGAGTGGTCTAAGATGCTGACCATTCTTCTGAAATGGGCCCAGATTTATGTCCCGAATGAAACACGAGCGTTGTGCTTGTCTGATGGCGCTGGCTCTGACCGTTCCCTAAAACAAGTGGCTCTAAAATAGAGACGGGCATCTACTTAAATCCCTCATAGCTGGTGATGGTGGTCTTTAAAACCATCTAACAAGAGAGAGAAAGGGAGAGGGAGAACCATTCGCAGGAGCTATTCAGTGAGAAATTTGCTAAAGGATCCAGTACCGCTGGATAATCTTAGAATTACGAAAACAACCAATAAATCTTCATGGGCGAGTCTAAATTTAATTATAGGAGACCACTCGGAAAAGCAATGGCACATACGCACTATATTGACAAAAGTTACCGGACACCTAGAAGAGAAACACAACATACCAACGGTGTCGGTCCACCTTTGGCCTTAATGTATGCACTGACCCTTCGAAACTCGAAGTGGTTGGGTTTTGAGCTCCGTGATTTTCGTTGCTATAAGGTGTTTATTGAGTGCTTTAGTTTCTGTGGTTGCGTGTATCTTCAAGTTGAAGTTCTACACTTTACGTTCGTGTATCTCCCAGGTTGGTGAGTGCCATATTTTTTCATTATTCACTGTTTTATTTTTCAACCAAGCTGGTCTTTTTTCGTTAAAGTCTCGCCATTGCTTCGATGGCGGAGGCAGACAAGGGTGACGCCCACATCCTTATCTTGGCAGATCAGCCAGCTTCCTCTTCTTCTTCTTCTTCTACCGCGGTAGCTCCTGCTCAGCTTAATGAGGTGGCTCCCGAGCGTCATTGCGACGTTATGGACACCTCTTCTTCTCCAGCTATAACTCCCACCAAGTGCGGTAGTGCCAAGTCTCCTATTTACATCTCAGCAGATGATGACGTATCCGTTATCAGCAATACTGAGCTCACAGCTTCTACTTCTCATCAACTTTCTGATCCGCCCTCACTGCTAGAGGCCGCTTCATCGAATTCTCGACCCATGTCTGCCCAAGCGTCCTATGCTTCTGCAACTTCTGGGGTCCTCACACCCCCAGTTTTATCTGCAATGCCTTTTCCTGAATCCTATGTCACTGTCGTCGGTTCTACTGCTACAATTGACATACCAGAGGATTCCCGAGCTGGTCACCTTTTTTCCTCCACTATGGAACGGGGCGTCTGTTTTGATGCGCTTCCCGACATTAAGCTGTGGCAATATAGCCGAGCCCTCAAAACTATCTTACCAAAGGATGCAATAGACTTTGTAGCTCGAAAACCCAGATCTGCCTTGGTCTATTTTAAGGATAAAGCGCATGCTGACCAGGTCCTTACGGAAGGTCTAACCATCAATGACGTGCATCTGTTAGCACAACCGGTTGCGCACCGCCCGGTGCAGGTGACCTTCTACCCCGTACCACCAGAAGTATCCGACGCTGCACCTTGCTCAGCAGGTACGGCAGAGTTGTTGGCTCCATAACAACTCTCTCTGCGGCTCCCAGAGACCCTGAAGACAAATCGATTCGGGGTTTCCGCCGCACTGCTTGAGTCCTCTTTTCATCTGTTGCTCAGCTGAAAGCGGTTCCGAATGTTTTGCACATCCGCTGTGGACAGCAACGTCGAAGAGTTGAGATAATCATTTCACAGTATTGCACTATCTGTCAGAGCGAAAGTCACATAAGGGCTCAGGTCTCACGTGCCTCCCTGCAAACAGCTCCACACACTACATCTTCTTCTACTTTGTCCACCAACGCTTCACAGACTTCTTCCTATTCGAGGAAAGTCGCGGAATCAAGATCTTCCAAAAGTCAGCTTACTGCCATTGGTCAACAAACGACTTTGATGCCTCCACCTCCTGCTGATCCTAAGAATTTTCCCAGGCTTCCAAAATCGACTCCCCCTAGTACTTTTACAACCACTGCTGATGTACATGTTGACCACTCCTCAGCTTTTACCGTTGGCTCCATGACACGAGTCACAGGTAACGCTTCGGGTTCAGACTCTGAGACGATCATGAAGCTATTGTGGTTGCTGGAAAACGCAGTGGTGCTATTCACCCCAAGACGAAGAAGTCAAAGACTCTGGCGTCCCGAAGATCATCTCGCTCTTCTACCCGCTCATCCACTCGCTCCGTCAGCTCTCGACGACCGTTCTCCAGGTCGCCTCTACACACTTCCTCTGAGACAGCATGTGAGGGTGCCTTTCCCTCACTAGATGAATTCACAACTTTTCTTGCTGAAAATGCTTTCCCTGCTGAGCCTCTGCCATACGAGGACGTGCTGGATTGCCTTTTAGGGTCCTCTAGCCCTTCCTCAGCACGCACTTCCATTCAGCAGTATGAAGCAGCTCTTCCACAAGGGCTGGTTCAATTACAATCACTTGAAAACACTCTTCGGCACACTGCGGACGAGGTCCCGTGGAGTGCTTGTTTTCTCCGTCGACTCCACTCCATTACTACAGCCAGTCAATTCCTACTGCATCCCACAACTAACCTAGACATTCAAGGTGGTGTCACTTAATTGTCGTGGTTTTGCGACACCTCTTGCGAATGCGCTGGTACGAGAGGATCTTGCTCCGCTGAATGCTGATATATTACTTCTGCAGGAAACAAACTGTACTTCCACCACCTCTGACAAACCAATATATATAAATTGTAACTTCTCATTGTACAGAATCATGTATATAGGTCGTTTCACGAACCACAGACATCTGTAAACTTTGTCGTTTTTACAGTATATTCTTATCTTCAATTCCTGATTGAAATGTGTAATTTTACTTTTCAACTGTGTAAATTTGTGTTCTCCAATACTCACTGTGATGAGTTGTGTCTTCTCTCTGTATTTTCAGAGATTATTTTTTCTTTTGTATTCTCAGGAAAATTATTGAATATAACTATTTTTCATATCACCGTTGTATGTAACATGTAGTAAAACGAGCCACATTCATCTGTAAATTTTTCATCATCTGTCTTTCGAACTTTTGATTTCATGTTTGTCTCCTTGATCACCTGCAACTTCCTGGTTTTCCAGGTCACCCACACTGTATCACCTTTCGGTCAGAACGTTCTTTTTCATCAATATTGTGTAAAATTTATACTCTATTGTGCTCATCATTCTGGATTGATTTTACTTTCTGTATTACCAGAGATTCATGTTGCCTCGCCAGTTTTCTACTGCACTTAACTGTTGTCATGCAAACGTTGCACCGAATCCTGTAATTAACGTAGCGCAAGCTGCACATTCTGTTAATTTCTCACCTGTCTTTTGAATCTCTGTCTGCAAGCTCGAATTCTGTATTATTCCTTGCTTCAATACTGTGCAAAATTAATATTGTATTACGCTCTTCAAGCTGAATTGGTCCTATTCTTTGCTTTGTCAGAGACTTTTGTTGCCTCACCAGACACCTGAGTGTAATTAACTGTTTTTTTACTATCATCAATGTACAAAACCGTGTAAATAAGCAGTAGCGTAAGCTACAAGCATCTGTAAATATTTTTTTTTTGTCATACATCATTTGAGATTATTTATTCAAGCACATCTCCTGTATCTTTCTTCTAATAAATACTGTGTGAAAACTGACCCTTCGAGACATGCTTCCGATAAGGTGCTTTGGAACACAGCGCTAGGTATGCGCTTCCATCCGGTACATAATGCTGCTGCCAACTGTTGCTTACTAGTAGGCCTTGGTTCCAAACTTCTTATGCGGCGCTCTAACTCATACCATAGGTGCTCCATGGGATTAAGATCAGGGCTCTGTGCTGGCCAGTCCACACACGATACGGAATTATCGTCAAACCACGCCATAACAGTCCTTGGCCGGGATCACACCACGAAAAACGCCCCCAAACGAGTACACTGCCAGCTCCAAACTTGACCGTAGGAACAGTACACTGTGGTAAATAGCGTTCCCCCGGCTGCCTCCATACACACACAAGGCCATGCGACTCATGGATCATGTATCAGGATTCATCAGTCCATAGGACCCGTTTTCATTGATCTACGGTCCACGATAAATGTCCTTTACACCATGCTAAACGACGAGTAGCATTCCGTGTGGAGAAGAAAAGCTTATGAGCAGCCGCACGACCACAGTAGCCCATGGAATGAAGTTCTCTGCGAATGGTACGTGTACATACCGAGGTTCCAGCATTTTTACTCACCTGTACACTGAATTCTTGTGCAGTACTCCGTCGATTAGCTGTAACGACTCTGGTGAGGCTTCAACGTCCTCTATCACTGATTTTCTTTGGTCTGCCGGTACGTTTTGCTGCTTTAGGCACGCCATGTGTCTTCCACTTATTCAGTACACCCAAAACAGTTGACTTGGGTATGTTTAAACGCCTGTCGGTCTCTTTTATGGGCAACCCACTAATATAACACCCAACAATCTTTCCTTTCTCAAAGTCAGTCCTCTCCGGCCGCGACATTTTCACTCAACCTCACAGTACGATATGATCGCGGTGAGCTGCAGGCTTGTTTTTATATCGTTTGCAGCTGCACCGCTCATCTTAACGACGCAGCGGATTCATTTATTTGCTTTTGCCTGCACCGCAGGACGCACATGAGATAAAGGCAGATAGCAGCGAGGGCTCAGTTAGGAGAGCGACTTATTCCGGAATGAGGAGACCCTGGTTCAATGCCCGGCGTGGACAAAAATGACGGAGAAATTTACTTCGTTATAAATGAATATACTACTTTGCTGTAGTCAGTCTTTAAAACTCCGTCTGAACAAAAAAGCAGATTGAAATCAACAATTTGGTTATCTAAAAGGCTTGTAAGGCGAATGGGGGTTGTCGTACTTTTATCATATAGTTCCATGAAGGGGTGTTCTGTTCATGCCGGAACTCGGTTTGCCCTCACCATTGATAGCTATTATGTGTATAAAGTCATGGGTTTCTTATATTTTCTTGCATTTTTTTTTCTTCAAATTTCTTTTTTCTGGAAAGTTTTAAGTCTTCAGCTTTACAAACACCTGCTCATTTATTTCTAGATCCAGAACAGGAATCTGCAACATTTTTCTGCAGCACCACACATGAAATGCATTCTTTTCTTCTGTTCCTTTAAGACTGCATCCTTCTCAACAGCTGTAAAAAGAGAGATTTTATCTCCCCACGTCTTAGATATATCAGCAACAACAGTTATGATTTGTTACACTTACCTTTTCTGTGCATCAATCGGGAAACTATAGGTTTTACAGTTTCTTAACTCTAAGCTATAATGTTCCAAATAAGGCATGGGCGTTTTCATTTATTCATTGCAGAATGTTCGCCTCATCGACCTGAATTTGAGGGATTCTGGACCCGTCCCTCCTGGAATTCTGGCTGCGTTGTGTAGCCGACCAGCGCTTCTCCTAGTTTTGTTACAGCACGGAGCACTTTTGAAGAATTCCCTTTCAGAATGCAAGTACTATATACTCTGGTTACTGCGCAGGCTGTACCGCACACCTTTTACAGATACGGATGGCACTCAGAAAGAGGCAGGTAAGAAATGCAAAGTGATTACGTATTAATTAATGGACACTGATCTGTTCTGTATCGCACAATGATTTTGAAATTATAACATATCTATCTATACACAGGGTGTTGAAAAGTTTCTAGCCTGTCATGAAGGAATGGTAAAATGGCGTGGTAATTTATTTATTTTTCCACATATCCTTTACCCCTTTAAATCAAAATACAATTTCTGGAGAGATCTACTAGCTTTTGTAACCCACTCAAATAAAATTCATGTTTTCGACCCAAATCATTTGATCACTACTCTATCACAAGCTCTGGCGAATTCCCGCTCTTTTAAGTCCTTTTTGAGATTTGAAAATTGTCCGATGATGCTAAATCCGGTGAGCAAGGTGGATTGCGTAATAACTTAAAACTCCGCAATATTCCTTTAGTCACAAACGCTGTATGTTCTACTGCATTGTCTTGATGGAAGATAACTCCTGTAGTTAGTTCCTCGTGCCCTCTTAAGCTTAAATTCCTCGTGCCCTCTTAAGTTTCAATTCCTCGTCTCTCTACGCTTCAATTCCTCGTGCCCTCTAAGTTCCAATTCCTCCTGCTCTCTAAACTTCAATTCCTCGGGCCCTCTAAACTTCAATTCCTTGTGCCCTCTAAGCTTCAATTCCTTATGCCCTCTTAAGCTTCTATTCTCCGTGCCCTTTTAAGTTTCAATTCCTGGTGCAAAGCTTCAATTCCTCGTGCCCTCTTAAGCTTCAATTCCTCGTGCTCTCCAAGCTTCAATTCCTCCTGCCCTGTTAATCTTCAATTCCTCGTGCCCTCTTAATCTTCAATTCCTCGTGCCCTCTAAGCTTCAATTCCTCCTGCCCTCTTAATCTTCAATTCCTCGTGCCCTCTAAGCTTCAGTTCCTCCTGCCCTCTTAAACTTCAGTTCCTCGTGCATTCTAAGTTTCAATTCCTCGTGACCTCTAAGCTTAAATTCTTCTTGCACTCTTTAGCTTCAATTCCTAGTGCCCTCTAAGCTTCAATTCCTCCTGCCTTCTTAAGCTCCAATTCCTCCTGCCCTCTAAGCTTCAATTCCTTTTGCCTTCTAAGCTGCAATTCCTTGCCGAAACGTCTCAGTATGTTATAAAAGTGTAGTGAAACCTGTGTTGGAGGTAAGGGGCCGCGGGTGGCCTAGTGGGCAACGTTCGTGCCTGCCACAGATAGGACCTCAGGTTCGATCCCAGGCAGGTGCGAACGCTCGATCCACTAAATACCCGCCGTGCGTCGGCTGGGAACGTTAAGCCGTCGGACTCCAGGTAATAAATAATGGCGTCTTCCTCCCCCTTTCTACTTCGCTTCCATGTCACTTTCCTATCTGGCACTCTAGCCCAAATCTCCTAGCTTCCTATTTCTAAGGGTTGTTTAAGACCTGGGGTCAGACACTCCCTTCCTAAAATCCTCTACATATGATCCTTTGATCATTTATTGGAGGTCACTCGCATTCTGCGATCACGTGTTAATGCTAAAGAAGGTAGTATTGTCTGGCTGTGCTGTTATTGCCGATCGAAACAACGTGTAAGAGACCTCTATTTGGCAGCCATCTGCAGGACGCGGACACGGTCAGCAATATTTGAAACACATAAGAGAATATACCTGCATTTATGTACTTTCTGTAAATCATCAACGTACGTACGTAGCTTACAGAAAAATTTTGTTTAGAAAGATAACGAAAATGCTATGATTTTAAAAATATGAAGCACCTGTTTCTTTTTTTGTTTCTCTATATGTCACCACTTTTCACGACATTGTGGTCTTTTGGAGGATCTTTGCGGGCTGTCAAGTTCCTAGAATTTGTTTGCAGATGGTATGGTTTTCTGTTAACGAGGGTGTGCATCTTTAATTGTCTTAAATAAGAGAATGTATTCCAGGTAGGTATTCATCTTTTTCATCCCAATGAACCTAGCCTTCTCACATAGCTGCCGTATTGTTTGAACAGGCTTGATGGTCCGCTTCAGATGGAAAAAGAAAACATCGGAATGGGAAACTGAGTGCTTGAAGTGAAACGAAGTATGAGATTATGGGAATTTCAGGGATGAAGAAACTCTTCTGCCTTACTGTCATCCATGATCGTGGATTCAGGGACCACGTTCAAGAATCAAGCAAACATCCAGGAGAATTTCATTTCATAACTTCCTGGATAATTTCATTTTTGTACGGGATGGAATACTCTCGGTATGTTGTTGTTTACAGAAGTAGAAACATGCAAATGACACTGAGATTTTATCTTTCATTGGCATTTTCTGGAATATTTTTAACAAACTGATCGCGGACGTTGTTGAAAGCATTTTTTTAAGCCTGAAAATTTTCTGTTCTGTCGATGGGTCGGGGTTTTTTTTTTCACCTTTTTGGAAATAACGACTATTTCTGCTTCTGGTATTAGCCCTAATTTTTTTTTATTTCTTTTAGGAAGCGTCTGGCCATCTGTCTCCTCCAGCAAGGATACCATAAGCGACCCGAACTTGTTGGACATTTGTTCCTGCATGTCTTTGATTCTCCGAGTGATCCCTTCTATTCCTGGGCCTTCATGCCTTCACTGCGACCTACTGACTTCCGAGAACGGCGGATCGGAATCTTCACCTAATGGAGCCCGGACATACAGTCTACGCTTTATTTCATGGCTAAGCAAGGAAGGATTTGTGCCCGCCCTGGAAATACGATATTTCGGAACCTCAGAACTCGCCCATTTGTGTCGGTGCAGCATAAGGAAGAGACTGCACAAATTGTGGAAACTTCCCCATGGAATTCGCCAGTTGCCCGTTCCAGAAGCAGTCAAGAATTACATCCACCTTCTTGAGAGCTGAAACAATATGAACAGCCAGTTGTTAAACGAAATTTGTGCTCGTGTATAATTAGTTTATTTCTATAGATTAAAAACACTCTGTCTTCCGAAAGCAAAACGTGTTACCAATCGGTACCATACACTGAAGAGCAATTGAATTACAGATACCTGTCTAGTAACGTGTAGCACCACCTTTCGTCCTGATGACGGCTGCGATTCGCCTCGGCATGGACTCGACAAGACACCGGAAGCGTTGGGAAGCCATACGGATCCACGACCCCAAGCTCCCACAGTTCACGAAGATTTGATGGAGGGGGGTCAGAGCCTCGAACATCTCTCTCGATGGCATCCCAGATGTGCTCGATTTGATTGAGGTTAGGTGACCTAGCTGGCTAAGGAAGCGAGGTCACGTCGGTGGAGTGTTCATCCAACCATTCGGATACAATTCGGGAGCTGCATTGTCTTGTTGAAGGATGAGGTCACCAGTGGGATGTTGAAAACGCACAAACGGGAGCAAATGGTCGACCAGGATGTCCCGGTAACGTTGACCTGTGAGGGACGATGTCACACGTACCAATGGTCCCATTTCAGTCCACGTAAACAGTCCCCAGACGAGAATGCCACCCCCACCAGCTTGAAGAGTACCCTGCTGGCAAGAAGGATCCATCGCTTCATGTGATTTGCGCCGTACTCGTATCCTGCCATCCGCAAGTACCAACGTCAATCTCGACTCATCAGTCCAAGCAACATTTTTCCACATGTCTAGGGTCCAGTGGCGATGTTCCCGCCCCCATGCTAATCTTTGCACCCTGTGATGTGCGGTCAGCAGCGGTACCCTCGTGGGACGATGGCTTCTGTACCCCATAGCGAGGAGATGGTTCTGGGTGGTGTGGCTGCTTACACGTTTTTGTGTACCAGCGTTAAATTGCCGAGTGATTTCTTGCACTGTGGCCCGTCTATCCGCTGTTACAATGCGAGCTAGCCGACGATGACCCTGCTCATCCACACGCTGTTGTCCACGGCAGTTGGCCCTTGCAGGGATGGTTTTACCGGATTCGATGTACTCACGGTGCACCCGTGACACAGTGGCTCGTGAAAATCCCAGTGCCTGCACGACTTCCGAGATGGAGTCACCCATTCGTCGAGCACCGACAATTTGCCCACGATCAAATGCGCTTAGATCCTTCGTCTTACCCATACTGCGTCCGACTCTTACTGATTCCCGTCGCATCACTCCTTATATTGTTGGATCGCTGCATACGTCATGTCGTTTCCGTTTACAGGGTCGCACACAGCGCCACATTTGCATAACGCCAGCTGTCTCTGATTCAGCTGCTCTTCAGTGTATATAGACTGCAGTGTCCAGGTATGGATCCAGAAATTTGCTCTACAGGTTACGGTTTTTCGGATATAAAAATGTTGGCAGAAGACGAGTAAGGGTTTTTTAGATATGCATTATACATATTGTAGGTGCCGCTCCTACCTAGCGTTCCTTTGCGAGGTCTTTAAAACACTTTCACTTGCTCCAGGATGTTAAATCTTTAAATAACTGAAAAAGAGAAGCAATAGGTGAAAAATCAGAACTGTTTCAGGGCAATCGATGGTGTGTTTTCCCGAAGAAATGAATTTTATGCTTTATTAAAATCGGCACTGATCACGTCTGAATGAAATCCTTCAAAATAAAGTCCCAACCCTTGTATTCGGAACTGGTCAATTTAATGAAAAAAAAATGTAGTGGTCTCCACCTGACATATTTTCATACATTCCAGTAAATACACGCCTGATTTCATCCAAAACATAATGAACACACGGTTTAATCATAAAATCGCTAAATATAAAACAAGGCAACTGCAATATTGCTCTCCTCACCTCCTTTTTTACGCTTTCAAACTGTAGGTAGAAGAAGCGTATATGCTCCAGCTTTCTCCGTCTGTCTTTCCGTCCGCACGATAGCTCGCGTAAAAATGGTTCGATTTCGATGAAATTTTAGTATGTGGTAGGAGGACCACCTGGGGACGAAGCCTATTAAAAATGGGTGAAATGGGGTCAAAGGTCAGGGCATAGGAGAGGAATCCATTCCATTGCCCTAATGCGTCATAACTCGCGTATAGATGGTTTGATTTCGATGAAATTTTAGTATGTGGTAGGGGACCACCTGGGGACGAACCCTATTGAAAATGGGCGAAATATGGTTAAAGGTCAGGGCATAGGAGAGGAATCCATTCCATTGCCCTTATGCGTAATAACTCGCGTATAGATGGTTCGATTTCAATGAAATTTTAGTATGTGGTAGGGGACCACTTGGGGACGAACCCTATTGAAAATGGGCGAAATGGGGTCAAAGGTCAGGACATAGGAGATGAATCCATTCCATTGCCCTTATGCGTCATAACTCGCGTATAAATGGTTCGATTTCGATGAAATTTTAGTATGTGGTAGGGGTACCAGCTGGGGACGAACCCTATTGAAAATGGGCAAAATGGGGTCAAAGGTCAGGACATAGGAGAGGAATCCATTCCATTGCATTTATGCGTCATAACTCGCGTATAAATGGTTCGATTTCGATGAAATTTTACTATGTGGTAGGGACCTCCTGGGGATGAACCCTATTGAAAATAGGCAAAATGGGAAGAACTAACAAAGAATACCCCCATGCTTTCCCCAAGCTGTCCCTGTCTTACGTATTTTAAATTCAATTCCGTAGTTAGTTTAATTGAATTTTTTTTTTTGGGGGGGAACTGAAAACAAAATGTGCAAAGTTAATCATTTACAATCTTCGCTACTTTAAACGTAAAAACTTAAACTTCGCTAGGGTTGGGGGCGATCGCCCCAGTCGCCCCTGCTGGATTCGCATCTGGCAGGGTCATCTGCAACAAGAACACAATTTCTGAAACGAAAGTGTTTGCTGGCTTGTTATTCGAAGGTCTACAAACAAGCAAGCTCCTTTTAGATAGAACTGAAGTTTACTGGCTAAATGACATTAACAAAGCAAATTAGGATTAAAACTGGACTTTTAGAAGAGAAAATATTGATTTTTCATCCATTGCAAGTGCGTATTCGGCTAATTCCGTAGGCGACAGAAAAACTTTTTCGAAAGGGTCAACAAAGCGAGCACAGCACAAAGTTTTCGGACATCTGCGCGTCCGAGCAGAAGAAACGCCGTAGCGCCATCTGCCGCCACGAAAGGAAACTAAAATAGGTAAACGTGCGGTAAAACTGCTAAGAGGGCACTGCATAGAAGGTTATAATGTTCGTGAGATCATGAAAGCAGAGATCGACTGAGATTCGTATCCAGGCGCGAAGCTACGAGTGGGCTCGGGTGGGCTTCAGCTTGCCCAACGTTTTCTTTCAGCCCACCCTTTAGCCCCCCCCCCCCCCCAAATATTTAAGCAGAATATTTTGATGGTGATCTTAGATAGTGGCTGGTGAAACTATTTAAGATTTTTGGAAACTTGGATAAACGTATGTAAATTTTTCGAATTCACAGAAATTTTGTTATGTAAAGTGATTTTTTTGTTAAATTTAGTGTTTGCACTTCTGGGAAATGGACGGAGTCCTCTGAGCAAATTCCTAAGAGCAGGGCCGGCGCGACTAGGGTGCGGGAGGTGCGACGCACCAGGGCGGCACTCCTCAGGGGCGACATTTTTTTGTCAAAATAATGAAAGGAGAGAGAAGGAAAAGAAAGGTGATGAGAAGAAAAATGATATAAAATACTAAAAAATAAACATAAATAAGTAAAAACAATAATTCAAATTTAATTTCGCAAACAGTTGGATAATATTGTTTCAGATTGCCTGGATTCACAACATAATAATAGTAATAATGATACCGACAAAGATCTGGCATGCCGACTTTGACGGGAGAAACTTTAGTGGATCACGTGAGTGCAGTGCGTTAGCCTTCTTCTCCAGCTGTCACGCTCTTATAGCAGTGGGTGTTCGGGAACTCAGTAGTAAATTTGTTTATCCTCTATCATGTTTGTTCTTCCTGTGTAGCATCAAGTACTTAGTGAATGTCAATGCTGTATGTACAAGAAGTGTTATTTAATTTTGTGTTAGTAAACTTCATCGTGTGAAAATGCTGTCAGCAATCAGCTATTTATTTGTGTGCAAAGCAGTGTGCTTAGCTGGATGACCGTGAGCTTCAAACAAGTACACAGACATATTGATACTACGACAGTCGACCTACAATTTTTATTTTGTGAAGAAGTTTCATCTCAAGAAGATTTGTGGTAAGAGTGATCTAGCTTACAAGTAATCTGGTCATTAAAAGCAAGAATTGAAAATGCAGTGTTGACAGGCCTTTTTCTAACTTTCTCATTCCATTAGTATGAGGATGTATTCATCGTGCAAAAATTCGACTTCGAGATTTCAACAGAAATACACGTTATGGGGACCGCCGAATATGATTTCACTATTTTGGCCGTGGTGTCTGGGTGTCTGTTTGTTTTGTGTCGACTTAACTCAAAACCTATATTAGCGAAATTTAATATCTGGGGGTTGTGTGGTACCTTGATGTGCTGATTATATTTTGGCACAAATCGGGGGAAACGGAAGGTGGCGTTTCCCTTACGCGTTTGCTCTTTCTTCATAAAGCTCAAATACTATTGTGGATATCTAGACGAAATTTATTATTTAGCAGCTTTGTCATTAAACATATGTATCATCCACAATTACGCCCTGCTCGCTAGATTTTAGTAAATCTGTGCCACTAGATTTTAGTAAAAATCGGGTAACCGGAAGTAGGCGTTCCCTATTGAACTTTTCTGATTTTGTTATATAACTCAATAATTGTAGTGCTTATCAACATGACATTTTATATTTCGCAGTTGGTGTTTTTTTATGCATCTTCACATCTCAGTTTATGTATGAGAAAGGCCACTAGAAATTTGTTTAGCACGTCTTTTGTAAAATAATATTGTATTTATGTTATCTGTCTATCCGTCCGACTGTCCGTAAGTCTGTAGACACCATATTTCTTCAACTAACAGTCAGAGTTGAAAAAATTCTTTTCGCATTAAGAAGCTTGAAATGTGCGAATAATGATCTTTCATTTCGTTTTTTTTTTTTTTTTTTTTTACGATGCGCAATTTCGCCGCTAAAGGGCGTAATTGCGGATGATATTGAATTCAAAATACATTTTATTCCATATATTTGCTTCTAATCATCCAATTCAAAAAAAATTTTTACCTTTCGGTTCCATTCATGCGGAAGAATATTTTAGGTGTAGTCAATTTTTCAAGTTACGCATAGATTCTCCGCTAGGGGGCGTAAAAGTAAATTGCGTTTCCCCCGTATCTCTCTGCTTCTAAAATGCCGATTTGAAAAATTATTTCTGCAGCGGATACACCTGCTGATGCGAAATATTTTGCATATATTTCTAATTTTTGTTATAAAATGGTTTGGCCACCAGGGGGAGTAAGTGCCAATTTCTGCTATTTATGTATTCGCAGCAACATCTGAGCTTCTAAATGCTCGACTGAAAAAAATTCTTTCGTGGACCGATATCGCTCATGTCAATAAACATTTGAGAACAGTTTCTTCTCAAAATAATGCAAGGTTGGTCCGCCAGGTGGCGTAGATGTATATCTTATTTCTGTCAATATCTCTAAGAGAAAGTTGAACAGTCTGCGGAACAGATTTTTTTTGCGAGATAGATTTTTAACTATAAATGAAATTTTTCTTAATGATAATGATGCAAAATATGCAAATTGAAATACTAACAACATATTTTATTACAAAACGTAATAAATTAAAACATGTGATAATTTAAAATAAATTCACCAGTTATTGCTCACCTGGGAGTCCTCAAAATAAGTAGGTGACCCGGTAGTAGCGTTCTTTCCTTGAGTTCAGCTGGATCACTAAAGGTCCGCCTAGGTTCGGAAGTCTTATTAAGCCGTTGGTGCCGCGTGCCGGGGTAAAGAGATTTCTCGTTATGAACAATTCTAACCCCGCATCTCATGAGATTCGGCCCGGGCTATTTAACCAACCGTCTCCGAGTAGCACATGGAATAATTTTGGGGAACCCCAAAATGAGGTTTGCATGCCCGTATACTAAACAAAAATCCACAAGCCTTTTGTGTTCCTTGTCTGCTGACACGCTCAGTTTCGTAGTTTGTGATGCCGCAAAAGTAAATTATCGGATAATTGATTTCTTTTCTGTCATTCAAAGCTTGTTCACATACTTCTCTTGCTCGAATAAGAAGTGGGGAATTTTATCCAAAAATGTGTGTCTCAGTTTACCCTGAAAGTAGTTGCAGACACTCGATGGGAAAGTTGAGTTGAGTTGAAGCAGTAAAACGATTACGATTCGGTTTATCGGAAGTTGTGACAGCTTATCAGAAATTATCGACGACGAAAAAAGTGAGCTACCTACCAAGTATGAGGCTCAATGTTTGTTAGAAAAATTGGAATCTTATAGGTTTATATGTTCCATCGTTATATGGTATGAGTTGTTATCGAGAGTAAACGTTGTTTCCAAAATGATGCAAAACCGAAGCACAGATTTATCATCTTACATTGAACATTTAGGCATCCTTAAAAATGGCTCGCAAACTACTGCGATAAATTTGAACACATGATACATACTATGTCTAAAATTGCCACCTCATGTAATGTAGAGCCACACTTTCTTTCTCAACAGTTTCGCAGGAGGAAAAAGAAAACAATGTTCGAATATGAACATGAAGATGAAACTAAGTATGACCAACCCTAAAGATAATATTACCGCATAGATTTTTAGCATATTTGTAAAAAAAGATCGCGCTTCTGTTATCGGGTTGTCCGTCAGTCCGTCAGTCCGTCCGTCTGTACCCACGGTATCTCTGCAAGTATTAGTCCGATTTCAAAAATTCTTTTTGCATTTGAAAGCTTGAAATATGCGTATGATGATCCTTCATTTCGTTTTTTTTACGATGCACAATTTTGCCGCTAGAGGGCGTAAATGCAGATGATGTCGAATTCAAAAATACGTTTTATTCCACATATTTGTTTCTAAACATCCGATTGAAAAAAATATTTTATCTTCCGATTCCATTTTTGTCGAAGAGTATTTTGGATATAGTTTCTTTCTCAAATTACGCATAGATTTTCCGCTAGGGGGCGTAAAAGTAAATTGCATTTTTTCCGATAACTCTTCTTCTAAAACTCCTATTTGAATTTTTTTTTTTTCAGCGGTTACATCTCCTGATGAACAATTTTTTGCATGTAATTTCGAATTTTTGGTAAAAAATACTTTGGCCACCAGGGGGCGTAAGTGTTAATTTTCGCTTGTGATGTATTTGCCATAAAATCTGAGCTTCTAAAATATCGATTGAAAAAATTATTTCGTGGACTGATGCCACTCACATCAATAAACCTTTTCGAAATATTTTTTTCCTAAAATATTCCACAGTTTCTCCGCCAGGGGGCGCAGATGTATATCTTATTTTTGTCAATATCTCGATTTCTAGGAGTCCGATTTGAAAACTTCCTTCTTTGTTGGATAGTGTTTTCCGTGTGACATGTTTTTCATATAATTTCAAAATTTTAAAGTAATTCATAGACTTTCCGCTAGGGGGCGTAAAGGTAAATTGCGTTCTCCCCTATATCTCTGCTTCTAAATCTCCGATCTGAAAAATTCTTCCTGCACCGGATACAGCTCCTGATGGGAAATCGTTTGCACATAATTTCTGATTTTTTTTATGTTATCATTGACACGACTGTAAAATCAATCAACGAAAGATTTTATTTGCTTCAAAATCACAGTGTTCAGTTTTTTGTACGATGTTGAGAAAATGCTGGAACTGAGTAAACAACAACTCTTGAAACATTGCGTGGATCTTGAAATAATGGAACTGAGTAAACAACAACTGTTGAAACATTGCGTGGATCTTGAAATAATGCTATCCGACAAAACTGATGGAAACTGCTTGAAGCATATAAGAGCTACGGAACTTGCAGATGAACTTAGTATCATTACGAATGTTCTAAAAACCGAAACTTCACCAACATATGTCTTGCAGTACATTTATAAGAATACACTGACGGGAACTTTCCCAAACATTACAATAGCATTATGGATTTTATTAACTCTCCCTGTGACAGTTGCTTCTGGAGAGAGGACCTCCTCGAAATTAAAACTGATCGAAAACTATTTGAGATCAACAACGCTACAACAAAGACTTACTGACTTAGCTCTAATATCCACTGAAAGTGAGATGTTTGAGAAAATTGATTTGAAAAATGTTTTGGAAAGTTGCTGGTTGAAAGCTAGAAAGGTGAAATTCCTTTAGCTTATCTGTGGATTATAAAATGACCTACTTTTGATGCAGAAAATGAATTTCATTTCTTTAAGTTAGAAAGTGCAGTGACTGTAATCTTTTCTGAATCCTCCAAGCGTCCATGGGCGAGTTAACTGGTCCTCTGTGAGCGTTCCTCAAAGAGAGACAAATATTTTCAGAGACAATATTTTTCGTCCTGTGGAAATTGTTTTGAAAACCAGCTCACTGCTTAACGCTTTCAATAGTATTTCCACAGGAAGAACAATTTTGTCTTTGTGCCTTTGAGAAACGCTCACTGAGAACCTATTAAATACCTCTCGTTGGGTTAATGACATATTCCCATCGTTTAAATTATTACGAGTATGTAATACTCTAATGGGGAGCTTTTCTCGCCACCAGGATTGGCTGTGTTATGCTTTTGTGGCTTTTCGAAATATAAATAAATAAATATATATATATATATATATATATATATACTTAAGAGCAAAACTGAAGACTAAGGAAAAAATTTAGAATTTAAAACGAAGGGTGCAAAATAACCTGAAAATCAAAACGCGCAACGCAGCAGTTTTAAAAATTCAGAATTCACATTCTATAAAGAAGATACCTAAGCAAAAAAATACATATATAATTTTGACTCACACCTAGTATAACATAGAAAAGGTTATGTATCTACCTGTGTGAGTAAAAGGAGAAAAGATAAAAAAATAAAATAAAACAACTGAATGTAGAAGGTGTCGAGAATACTGAGCCTTGGCTTTATCAAGGACCAGCAAAAACTCTGCATTTTCTCACTTCCACAAAGACCTAGTTGGAAATGGGTTTCTGCAAGGCCATAGATGCAAGTAACATTCCCACCTAAAATAGTTTAAAAAATATATATATATAAGTCATGTCCTCCGTAGAGTAGCATGACCTAGCACTAGTTAACAATTTCGCTTGCATCCATTAACCTTCATGGCCCGACCCATGCTCTTCATCTGTTACAATTAAACAGAGAGAAGAAGATTAAAGAAAACTCAAGCTGTGAGAGTGACATAATAATTAGAAATGATTTTCAGCTATAACGAAATTCCAAGTTCGTTTGAGAGAGAATTTAAACCTGAAAAACAATGCAAAAGAAATCCAAATTTTACATTGCAATTAAAAAAGGAAATGTTAATTTATAACGAACAGATTTTTGAAAGAAAACTTGAGTCTAAAACCCCCTACTCTACAACTTATGACAGCACGAAAACGAGAATAAGTTAAAGATAATAATTAACTAAAGAAAACTTTGTGAAAGTTATATACCTTAAACAGTTAGTTGCAATATGTACAAAGTATTTCAGCAGTGCTTTAAGTGCATAATTAATTAGTTATTAAGAACTTAACTACTTTGAAAAAACAGCGCATAGACAGCGCATAGAAAAGGAACAAGCTTAGCCGTCTTCTGTTCCTAGGCACCCCAAAAGACGCTCAAAGTTACAAAGAAAAGCAAGAGTTAAAACCCGCAAAAATGTTAACAGACAAACCAATGCTTAAAAGCTGAAAAGCTAAAAAACGACAGAGAAAAGGTACATGAAGTACAAACATTGAACTTATAAAACCTAGAACCCAAAAACAAGGAAGAGAGCTTACCTCTTGTGTGACAAAAACTTTTCTCCTCACAAGAGAAGAACATGGCTGACCTCTTCCGCCACTCCCTAGACGCTGGGGGCAGTGAGGGTGGGGCTGATGGCCTCCTCATACAGCAAGAAACCAACGCGCGGAGATTTTAACCAGAGAAAAAATATATAAACTTAAGACTGTGGATCTGAATGATCAGAAAGAGCAGAATTAACTCTCCAGAATACATGAGAAATATTATAAAATACACGAGCAGTTTATTTAATAATCTTTGCATGTATTAAATCACCTTAGTGAGCTTCTATAGATTAATCAGAATCTTATTAATTTTAATGTTGGTTTTACTATTTTTAGTATAGCTATCCTAGTGATGAATAACTAGTTTTCTTTTTTATTTTTTATTTGTTTTTATTTTCTTTTATAAACAGATTTTTAAGCTTTTTTTGTGATTTTGTTTATATTATTTAATTTTTTGTTTTAATAGGAGCGTCATATCCATAGCACTAAGGTTCCTTTAGGTAGTTAATAGGCATCCTCTAGCCAACTTCCTTACGGCTTTGATTGGTCAGAATCATATTATTAACTGTGTAGAAAATTAAAGCAGATCTGCCAACCTTACTCTATTATTCAGAATAATTTTTCTTAAAGTTCTTTTGATGAAAGAAGAAGGAATTTCGTTCTCTAGAAAACTTTCTAATAGTATATTAATGTGGTAATTGAAGTCCAAATTGTTGCTGCAAATTCTTGAAATTCTTAGGACCTGAGAAATTAGTACATTCTCAATTACTTTGGTTGAAATGTTATTATTCCAGTGTAGATATTTAATTACTTTGAAAGGAAAATTAACTCTTTTATCAAAGAGGCTAATAGATGGGTTACCTCTGTTGAGCTTAATGCTTAAGTCTAGAACTCAAGTTCCTGATTACTGTGGTTGGTTTTACATAAGTTAAGAGAGCTAGGATAGATATTATCAAAATCACTCTCTATAACTTCTGAATTATTGATACACAGCAGATCATCAATATATCTAAAAGTGTAAAGGTAGTTATCTGAGCAGGTGGGGTGATTGTTAATGAATTTATATTCCTTAAAGAACAGGAATAGATTAGCGATATTCGTGGACGTTGATGTTCCCATTGGAATACCGTTCACTTGCTTATAGAGAGTATTATTATATAAGATATGGTTATTTTTTATGCAGCAATTGAGATAAGAGTTCCAAGTTCCTACATCAACAAATTGGTTAAGTTTAAATTCTGCATACAGCTCTTTAAAGGTAGTGATTATATCTGATAGAGGCAGATTAGTATATAGGTTTTCAAAATCATAACTATTAATATCTAGGGGACAAACTTTGAGTATAGTAGAAATTACTTCTGCATTATTATTAATTATCCAAAAATCTCTGTACATCAAGTTAGAACAGTTTCTAATGTGTTTCAAAACCTTCTTTAAGACATCTTCAAAAGCAAGATCTATTTTCTTTTTATGACTCCTTACTCCACTAGCTATGAACCTGAACTTCACAGGATCCTTATGAAACTTAACCGTTGCAAAAGAAATGGAAATTCAGGCTCATATCTTCTAGTTTGTGGAATTTTAAGTTTCTTGAAGAATGCCTTAAACCGATTTTCTAACTGCTTGGTAGAATAACTTACGGGCTCGTATGTTACTCTATTATTGAGTTCCATAGTTAACAATTCAAAATAGAACTTCTTACAGATAATTGCAAAATTATTGCTAGCTTTATCCGTAGTGGTAAAAATAAATTGGTCTTGTAGTTTGGAGAGTGACCTTTTAGCTTCTCCAGAGAAAAAGAGATTTCTGTCGAAACAAAAGTCCAGACCTGCCAACTCACCGGTGAAGCTATTGATTATATTATATTTCCATTCTGCGA
The DNA here is from genome assembly GCA_039090855.1 of Macrothele yani. Lineage (NCBI taxonomy): Eukaryota > Metazoa > Arthropoda > Arachnida > Araneae > Macrothelidae > Macrothele > Macrothele yani. The sequence goes on along the minus strand of CM077009.1, from coordinate 97,139,809 downwards.
AGGCCTCAATAGGCTGATTGTACGTTAAACTGGTTTTTACGATGTACTTATTTACATCTTGAGTGAAGCTCTCAAGAATCCTTTCTTTGGAAATTGTGAAGGAAGGTCTGAATTTAGAGCCATACTCTAATAAATTCCTAAGCTTTTCATTTTCAACAAACCTCAAGTTTCCGGTGATAATATGGTTGTATATTCTTATCATATTATACAACCATATTATCACCGGAAACTTGAGGTTTGTTGAAAATGAAAAGCTTAGGAATTTATTAGAGTATGGCTCTAAATTCAGACCTTCCTTCACAATTTCCAAAGAAAGGATTCTTGAGAGCTTCACTCAAGATGTAAATAAGTACATCGTAAAAACCAGTTTAACGTACAATCAGCCTATTGAGGCCTTCGCAGAATGGAAATATAATATAATCAATAGCTTCACCGGTGAGTTGGCAGGTCTGGACTTTTGTTTCGACAGAAATCTCTTTTTCTCTGGAGAAGCTAAAAGGTCACTCTCCAAACTACAAGACCAATTTATTTTTACCACTACGGATAAAGCTAGCAATAATTTTGCAATTATCTGTAAGAAGTTCTATTTTGAATTGTTAACTATGGAACTCAATAATAGAGTAACATACGAGCCCGTAAGTTATTCTACCAAGCAGTTAGAAAATCGGTTTAAGGCATTCTTCAAGAAACTTAAAATTCCACAAACTAGAAGATATGAGCCTGAATTTCCATTTCTTTTTGCAACGGTTAAGTTTCATAAGGATCCTGTGAAGTTCAGGTTCATAGCTAGTGGAGTAAGGAGTCATAAAAAGAAAATAGATCTTGCTTTTGAAGATGTCTTAAAGAAGGTTTTGAAACACATTAGAAACTGTTCTAACTTGATGTACAGAGATTTTTGGATAATTAATAATAATGCAGAAGTAATTTCTACTATACTCAAAGTTTGTCCCCTAGATATTAATAGTTATGATTTTGAAAACCTATATACTAATCTGCCTCTATCAGATATAATCACTACCTTTAAAGAGCTGTATGCAGAATTTAAACTTAACCAATTTGTTGATGTAGGAACTTGGAACTCTTATCTCAATTGCTGCATAAAAAATAACCATATCTTATATAATAATACTCTCTATAAGCAAGTGAACGGTATTCCAATGGGAACATCAACGTCCACGAATATCGCTAATCTATTCCTGTTCTTTAAGGAATATAAATTCATTAACAATCACCCCACCTGCTCAGATAACTACCTTTACACTTTTAGATATATTGATGATCTGCTGTGTATCAATAATTCAGAAGTTATAGAGAGTGATTTTGATAATATCTATCCTAGCTCTCTTAACTTATGTAAAACCAACCACAGTAATCAGGAACTTGAGTTCCTAGACTTAAGCATTAAGCTCAACAGAGGTAACCCATCTATTAGCCTCTTTGATAAAAGAGTTAATTTTCCTTTCAAAGTAATTAAATATCTACACTGGAATAATAACATTTCAACCAAAGTAATTGAGAATGTACTAATTTCTCAGGTCCTAAGAATTTCAAGAATTTGCAGCAACAATTTGGACTTCAATTACCACATTAATATACTATTAGAAAGTTTTCTAGAGAACGAAATTCCTTCTTCTTTCATCAAAAGAACTTTAAGAAAAATTATTCTGAATAATAGAGTAAGGTTGGCAGATCTGCTTTAATTTTCTACACAGTTAATAATATGATTCTGACCAATCAAAGCCGTAAGGAAGTTGGCTAGAGGATGCCTATTAACTACCTAAAGGAACCTTAGTGCTATGGATATGACGCTCCTATTAAAACAAAAAATTAAATAATATAAACAAAATCACAAAAAAAGCTTAAAAATCTGTTTATAAAAGAAAATAAAAACAAATAAAAAATAAAAAGAAAACTAGTTATTCATCACTAGGATAGCTATACTAAAAATAGTAAAACCAACATTAAAATTAATAAGATTCTGATTAATCTATAGAAGCTCACTAAGGTGATTTAATACATGCAAAGATTATTAAATAAACTGCTCGTGTATTTTATAATATTTCTCATGTATTCTGGAGAGTTAATTCTGCTCTTTCTGATCATTCAGATCCACAGTCTTAAGTTTATATATTTTTTCTCTGGTTAAAATCTCCGCGCGTTGGTTTCTTGCTGTATGAGGAGGCCATCAGCCCCACCCTCACTGCCCCCCAGCGTCTAGGGAGTGGCGGAAGAGGTCAGCCATGTTCTTCTCTTGTGAGGAGAAAAGTTTTTGTCACACAAGAGGTAAGCTCTCTTCCTTGTTTTTGGGTTCTAGGTTTTATAAGTTCAATGTTTGTACTTCATGTACCTTTTCTCTGTCGTTTTTTAGCTTTTCAGCTTTTAAGCATTGGTTTGTCTGTTAACATTTTTGCGGGTTTTAACTCTTGCTTTTCTTTGTAACTTTGAGCATCTTTTGGGGTACCTAGGAACAGAAGACGGCTAAGCTTGTTCCTTTTCTATGCGCTGTCTATGCGCTGTTTTTTCAAAGTAGTTAAGTTCTTAATAACTAATTAATTATGCACTTAAAGCACTGCTGAAATACTTTGTACATATTGCAACTAACTGTTTAAGGTATATAACTTTCACAAAGTTTTCTTTAGTTAATTATTATCTTTAACTTATTCTCGTTTTCGTGCTGTCGTAAGTTGTAGAGTAGGGGGTTTTAGACTCAAGTTTTCTTTCAAAAATCTGTTCGTTATAAATTAACATTTCCTTTTTTAATTGCAATGTAAAATTTGGATTTCTTTTGCATTGTTTTTCAGGTTTAAATTCTCTCTCAAACGAACTTGGAATTTCGTTATAGCTGAAAATCATTTCTAATTATTATGTCACTCTCACAGCTTGAGTTTTCTTTAATCTTCTTCTCTCTGTTTAATTGTAACAGATGAAGAGCATGGGTCGGGCCATGAAGGTTAATGGATGCAAGCGAAATTGTTAACTAGTGCTAGGTCATGCTACTCTACGGAGGACATGACTTATATATATATTTTTTAAACTATTTTAGGTGGGAATGTTACTTGCATCTATGGCCTTGCAGAAACCCATTTCCAACTAGGTCTTTGTGGAAGTGAGAAAATGCAGAGTTTTTGCTGGTCCTTGATAAAGCCAAGGCTCAGTATTCTCGACACCTTCTACATTCAGTTGTTTTATTTTATTTTTTTATCTTTTCTCCTTTTACTCACACAGGTAGATACATAACCTTTTCTATGTTATACTAGGTGTGAGTCAAAATTATATATGTATTTTTTTGCTTAGGTATCTTCTTTATAGAATATATATATATATATATATATATATATATATATATACACTGAAAATCACCGGAGGACCGGACTAGGCTGCCATCTGATGCTGACCTTGGCCACGTATAACGGACGCTCCCAATCTTCTGATTCAAGGCTTCTTGAATTGGAAGAGGAACTACAAAGGATCAAGTGGGACATCGTCGGGCTAAGTGAGGTAAGGAGAAAAGGAGAAGATCTCATTGAACTGAAAAGTGGACATCTCTTCTACTATCGTGGGACAGATACTGGCAGAACTAGTGGTTTTGGATTTATAACAAACAAGAAACTGAAGGATAAAGTTGTAGAAGTTGAAAGTTCCTCTGACGGAGCTGCACGACTCGTTATCCAACTCTCGAGAAGATACCAGGCTCAGATTATTCAAACTTATGCACCCACCACAAGTCATGCTGAAGAAGAAATTGAAGAATTTTATGAGGAAATTCGTGATCTAAATAATAAAGGTAAGCAGCACTTGAAGATAATTATGGGAGATTTCAATGCAAAAATAGGGCAACGGCAACAGAATGAAACTTCAGTAGGTAAATTCGGTCACGGCAACAGAAACCAGCGTGGAAATACTCTCGTTGAGTTTGCAGAGGCAGAAGGGTTTTTCATCTTGAACTCCTTCTTCAAGAAAAAGCCACACAGGAAATGGACATGGAGACATCCAAATGGGACGACAAGTGAAATTGATTTTATTATGTGTAACAAAAAATTCGTCATAGAAGACTGCAGTGTGCTAAACAAGTTCAACACAGGCAGTGACCATAGATTGGTGAGATGTAAGATGGACCTCAACACTAGACTCGAACGTAGCAAGCTCAGTAGACAAACAAAATGTATTGACATAACCAACCTTAAAAAACACCGTAATACCTTCAAATTGGAACTGAAGAACAGATTCTCTGCTTTAGAAGGCCTAACATCGGAAGAAGTGGATATTTCTGAAGTTAACAGAAAAGTAACCAAAGCTCTTATGGAAACAGCAACAAAATTAGCTGGGTCTAAGAACAAATTGTATGTGAACAAATTATCAGGAAAAACCAAAATGTTGATGCAAAAAAGAAGAGAGATGAGGTCAACTAAAGAAGATGTGACTTCCAAAGTGGAATATATAGAGCTATGCAAGACAGTATGAAAAAGTATCATTGAAGACGTAAGGAAATTCAACTGTGAACTAGTAAGGAAGGCAATTGAAAACAACCAAAGCCTAAAGATAGCAAAGGGACATCTCAGTAAGGGAAAAAAACAGATTATGGCACTGAGAAAAGAAGATGGTTCTGTAACAAGAAATAGAGGCGACATTTTGACAAGAGTGAAAGATTTCTACTCCAAATTATATGAAAGGGATGATACATGTACTCCAGACATCATGAAAGGTACCAGTACCAGAGTTCTTCCAGTCCTTCCAGCAGAAGTTGCACATGCAATCAAGAACATGAAGCGGGGAAAAGCTCCAGGAGAAGATGGAATTACTGTAGACATCATACAAGAAGCAAGTGGAGAAATCGAAACAGTACTCGCCCAAATTTTCACTCGATGCCTTAATGAAGGGAAAATTCCTGAGGATTGGAACAACGCTACAATGATCTTGCTACATAAAAAAGGTGACATTGAGGATCTCAGGAACTACAGACCTATCAGCCTCCTATCAGTGGTTTATAAAATCTTCACTAAAGTTCTTTCACACCGCTTGAAGGTGACACTGGACATGGCTCAAACGAGAGAACAAGCTGGATTCAGGAGTGGCTACAGCACAATAGATCATATCCACGTGCTGAGAGAACTAATTGAAAGAGCGAGGGAATATGAACTTCCATTGTGCATGGCTTTTATCGATTATGAAAAAGCCTTTGATTCGGTGAAACCATCAGCAGTTGCAATGGCTCTGAAATCCTGCGGTATTGAAGATGCATACATTAATATTATTAGTAACATCTATGAAAATGCAAGTGCAAAGATTCGGCTGTTTGAAAATACAACATACATAAAAATTGGAAAAGGAGTGAGACAAGGTGACACCATATCTCCAAATCTCTTTAATGCCACATTGGAAAATGTCTTTCAATCACTGAACTGGGAAAACAAAGGGATAAAGATTAATGGAGATTATCTAACCCACCTTCGTTTTGCTGATGACATAGTCATTTTTGCAATTACCCCATCAGAGCTACAGAGTATGATCCAGGAACTTGCTGACAAGAGTAAAGAAGTGGGATTAAAAATGAAGTTTCAGAAGACAAAAGTGATGTTCAATGCTTTTACAAGAAATGACGATTTATCGATTGATGGAGAAAAGCTGGAGATAACAGACACATACCTTTATCTTGGACAGCAGATATCAAGTGAGGGTCACATTGGTGAAGAAATTAATCGGCGTACAAAACTTGCCTGGAGAGCTTTTGGAAGAAACAGCATAATTTTCAAGAGCAATATGCCATTATGTCTTAAAAGAAAAGTGTTTGATCAATGCATCCTTCCAGTGCTTACGTATGGTGCAGAGACGTGGACCTTAGCTAAAAGAGACATACAAAGGCTGCAGACAACTCAAAAAAGCATGGAGAGGTGCATGCTTGGTGTAACCAGGAGAGATAAGAAGAGGAACACGTGGATCCGAAAAATGACATGAGTGAAAGACATCATGATCAGTGTTAAATCCCTGAAATGGCAATGGGCTGGACATACTGCCAGAAGAACAGACCATCGATGGACAGCCGAAATTTTAGATTGGATTCCAAGGGACAGGAAAAGACCCAGAAGAAGACCACATGGAAGATGGGTGGATGAAATTCGAAAGTATGCGGGAGTGACATGGAGGAGACTGGCACAAGACAGACCGTTGTGGAGGAAACTTGGGGAGACCTTTGTCCAGCAGTGGATTGATAATGGTTGACAATGATGATGATGATGATGATGATGATGACACTGAAAAGCAATTGAATTAGAGACAGCTGGCGTTATGCAAATGTGGCGCTGTGGGCGGCCCTGCAAACGGAAACGACATGACGTATGCAGCGATCCGACAATATAAGGAGTGATGCGACGGGAATCAGTAAGAGTCGGACGCAGTATGTATAAGACGAAGGATCTAAGCGCATTTGATCGTGGGCAAATTGTCGGTGCTCGACGAATGGGTGACTCCATCTCGGAAGTCGTGCAGGCACTGGGATTTTCACGGGCCACTGTGTCACTGGTGCACCGTGAGTACATCGAATCCGGTAAAACCATCCCTGCAAGGGCGAACTGCCGTGGACAACAGCGTGTGGATGAGCGGGGTCATCGTCGGCTAGCTCGCATTGTAACAGCGGATAGACGGGCTACAGTGCAAGAAGTCACTCAGCAATTTAACGCTGGTACACAAAAACGTGTAAGCAGCTACAACATCAAGAACCATCTCCTCGCTATGGGGTACAGAAGCCATCGTCCCACGAGGGTACCGCTGCTGACCGCTCATCTCAGGGTTCAAAGATTAGTATAGGCGCGGGAACATCGCCACTGGACCCTAAACATGTGGAAAAATTTTGCCTGGACTGATGAGTCGAGATTCACGTTGGTGCATGCGAATGGCAGGATACGAGTACGGCGCAAACCACCGAAAGCTATGGATCCTTCTTTCCAGCAGGGTACTCTTCAAGCTGGTGGGGGTGGCATTCTCATCTGGGGACTGTTTACGTGGACTGAAATGGGACCCCTGGTACGTGTGACATCGTCCTTCACAGGTCAACGTTACCGGGATATCCTGAACGACCATTTGCTCCCGTTTGTGCGTCTTCAACATCCCACTGGGGACCTCATCCTGCAACAAGACAATCCAGCTCCCGAATTGTATCCGAATGGTTGGATGAACACTCCACCGACGTGACCTCGCTTCCTTGGCCAGCTAGGTCACCTGACCTCAATCCCATCGAGCACATCTGGGATACCATCGAGGGAGATGTTCGAGGCTCTGACCCCTTCCATCAAATCTTCGTGAACTGTGGGAGCTTGTTCAGGGGTTGTGGATCCGTATGGCTTCCCAACGCCTCCGGTGTCTTGTCGAGTCCATGCCGAGACGAATCGCCACCGTCATAAGGGCGAATGGTGGTGCTACACGTTACTAGACAGGTATCTCTAATTCAATTGCTCTTCAGTGTATATATGTACATTGTGGAAGGGGCGACAAATTGTTTTCTGCACCAGGGTGGCAAGTGGTCTAGCTCCGGCCCTGCCTAAGAGAATACCAGCTTCGAAACACTGACAAAGACTATACCAGGGGAATCAGTGATTTTGCCAAAAGACTATACCAGGGGAATCAGTGATTTTGCCAAAAGACTATACCAGGGAATCAGTGATTTTGCCAAAAGACTGTACCAGGGGAATCAGTGATTTTGCCAAAAGACTATACCAGGGGAATTAGTGATTTTGCCAAAAGACTATACCAGGGGAATTAGTGATTTTGCCAAAAGACTATACCAAGGGAATCAGTGATTTTGCCAAAAGACTATACCAGGGGAATCAGTGATTTTGCCAAAAGACTATACCAGGGGAATCAGTGATTTCGCTAAAAGACTGTACCAGGGGAATCAGTGATTTTGCCAAAAGATTACACCAGGGAATTAGTGATTCTGCCAAAAGACTATACCAGGGGAATCGGTGATTTTGCCAAAAGACTATACCAGGGGAATCAGTGATTTTGCCAAAAGACTATACCAGGGGAATCAGTGATTTTGCCAAAAGACTATACCAGGGGAATCAGTGATTTTGCCAAAAGCTGAAGATAAGAAAATCTTTTAGAAACAAAATATTCCATTCGATATTTCTTTTGGATTTCTAAATTTACTTTTATTTTGAATAAATTGCGTTATAAAACATACAGCTTTTTACAGGCAGTCGCATGTGTTTAAAATTTGACTCTAGAATGCTAAACTTTGCAATATAATTTCCATGTATTCTAACTGGTAAAGGTTGTTTACATTGATGTAGTAGATAATAAAAAAAGCATGTAAGAAAATTTCCAAAAGAGAAAAAATAAAAAATAAAAAACGTATGAGCATTCCAGACCAGATTATTCTGCCTTCTGTAACAATAACAAAGCTTTGCACATAATAGGGTAATAACCACGATATTATTCCATGTGTGTGAAGTTTCCAGCAAGTTCATCATGAAAATTGCTTGCTCCAAACTCCTCAAAAAAAGAATCGCATCTAATGCTTCAGCGCTTAACCTCAATTTTCTTTCCTCTAAAATTTGACCTGCTGCACTAAACACTTCTCTGGCTTACAGAACTACTGGCTGGTGTACATAGTACGTGTCCCGCAATGGCAGCTAGCTTAGGAAATTGAGAATTCTTCCACCACGCTAACAAATGCACAGCTTCAAAGTGTGTTTCTCCCATGCTCAATTCCACGTACTAACAAACTTCATTTGGATCTGGATCGTGAATTTCGAACTCATATTCCAAATCTTCAAATAAGCCTGCTGATTTTTTTCCGGAAAAAAAGTGAGAAAAATGAAAAAAACATTGCTGAAGAAATCAAGCTGCAAATCTAGAAGTGGCACTACCCGTGTATTTAACACCAGAAATTCTTTAATTTTTGGTAACCAATTTATAACAATAATATCCAGGGAATTATTTTTTAATTACAGTTTTTCGTGAAGGTAACTTATAAACAATAAAATTGGATATATATTGTTACGACTTTGGGGTACGGTAATGAATTCGATTAGCATGTTTTGCAATAGGCGGGAACAGCATTAATTATTGGGTGAAAATTAACAGCTAGTGGTTTCCCGCATTGCAAAAGAGGAGACGAGATAAGAGTCCTTTTTTTCTTGGAAGGGAGAAATCTTAGCCTGATGTTGGGAACGCGATGCGTCGCCCTCTTAGCGCGTGGCGGTCAAGTCGGGTGGCCATTAGAGTGTCAACAGATCGGGAAAGTTATGGCGTTTGCTAATCCGAACCTTGGTAGGACAAAGGAGTGTTAGTTAAGTTGTGTGTTTTCCGTACTTATCGGGGAGTGGACCCACCACATATTCCGAATACAGAGGCGTGCATTTCTTACCTCTTCATCGCGCCGAATACTTTCAGGCTGAAAATAGAGTTAAAACAGACCCCTAACGAGAAAGCAAGGAATCTGTTGACGATGTGAACAAGCGAAAAAGAGTAGTCTGGTTCAAAGCCGTGTATAAAAAGGGAGCTGGACTCGTGCGGGGCCGAGATCCCGCAGCGCGGTATTTTGTTTGGATAGAAAAGAGTCTGTCCGAAGATGCCAGCCAGCTATGCAAAGAGCGGCCGAGCGGTTGTGGTTACCGCGAGGAAATAGGAGGGAGGAAGATACCTCTTTTCCTGGTGCTAGATTGCACGTAAAGCCACAACAGCCCGGAGTGACTGAAATGCACGACCCGTGATGTATGCGAATCACTTTGGACAGACGGACTTATCAGCTGGGACGAGAAGAAGAACGGATCCTTCTATCACATCAGCGGCTTCGTTCCACCACGACATTGGTGCGCATAAATGCGTCTCTGATTTGATACAGGTGAATGCCGTGCCCGAGAGAAAGTGGGAGATGGGATTCGACTGCCCTCTCCATTGGTTACAGTGCGCGCTCGGATCGCTTATAAGCCAAAACACATAAAATGTTAGTGAGTGCATAACAAAGTGAGTGTACTAAACATGGATACCCGAGGAAACTGCATATCTGTTAGTACGGAATTTGTGTATGCATGCCAGTTTTGATTAGATTGGCTCCGGTCAGCCAATAGACTCTCGTCGGCTGAGAACTGTTTTTAAAGCCGGACTGTATAGGCCAGCAAATAATCATTGACTTTAATGATAAATTCAGCCTCAGAGCTATCCCGAAAGGGGCGAGTCTATTTGACGCACCTCCTTCCCAATCCTCTGTATATAGACGCCTTCACCATTATCTTCATGTTTATATTTTAAATGGATTAAATGTCTGAAAATGGCAGTTCAGTGTTTGGCAATAACTGCGTAGGAGTTTTGAAAGAAAGCGCCTGCTCGGAGTTGAATGGCAGTGGCGGAACTGAAACAGGTGAAGACAACGAAATATCTGCAGTCATTGAAGGAGCAAGTAGCAGAAATGGTGACGTGGTTGACATTGGGGCAACAGTTTGTTCAGTAGTAAGGGAGGAGGAAGTGTATGATGGAGGTGTCTCAGGAACCTTCAACGAAGGGACAGCACCTTGCGCAAGTGTGCGCTGAGGGCACTCAAAAGCCAGGTGTCCCTCAGCTGTACACCGGAAACACTGTACACCAGCAAATAAGTTAAAAGCGTATGTTCGTGTGTCCGTAACAATTTCCATAGATGTGGGGCCGTTAGAAATGGCTTGGTCAGTGGGGAAAATAACACGATATTGGTGACGTCCTCTTTGCACAAATTTGAATGGAGAGTCTCTGGCAGCAGCTGGGAGAAATTTAGTCTCTCCCACTACTCGACCAAGAATGCCGAGTGCAGCAACAAATAAGTTGTCAGGAATAGCAGTAGGCACAGGATATAATGTCACTGTGACCGGGCGCTGTGCAGAAGCAACAGGTTGCAAGTGAAAGGAGCCAATATCAATGCCTGTAGCAAGAACGGTGTCGATGGCTTTTTGGTGAACAAAATGAACGACAACACCCCTTCCAATGCGAATAATTGAAACAATGCTTTCCTTGGGAACAACTTTAACCAAGGCCTCCAAATAGAGGGGGAGGGGGTGTCACGAAGAGACGGAAATACACACTTAATAACAAAGCTGAGGAAAGTTCTTTACCTGCTGGTGAGTCGTCAGAAATCCGAATCTTGAGAACTTTATCTTCTCTAGAAAATTCTGGTTGCATTGAAAGAGGTGCATGAGATTGGTTTGGACGAGCAGTCGCAGCATACGAGAGTGTAGGAGTAGCAGCCATGGCAGCAGAACGTGACTCGGCACCCAGGATATGCAAATTAGGACGAAGAACATTCGATGCAGAAACATTAGGACGAAGCACATTAGAAGCAGAAACACAATTAGAAGTAGACAAATCCACACTTGAAGAGGTCATAGTTGTCTCACAAGCGGTCGATGTAGCCAAAGAAAATCCAGCGGAGATAAAAGCAGCAGACGGAACTTGCATTTGTACTTGGGAAGCAGCCATCATGGCCGCTAAGCCGAACAACACAACACTGTGTGCTGCAACTGCGTCACATAGAAGAAACACAAAATAACGTAACAGGAGGCACACACACTCACTTCAAGTGAGGCAAAACGGTGAAAACACAACACAGTCAACACGAACCACTAAAGCAGACGATAAATTCCCAGGAAAAAGACATTTTTTTTACAGACGCAAAGGAAAGAAACGAACGGCTTGACGGTCTTCACGATAACCACAGAGGAACGTTCTGGTCCCGTGACCTGCTGCCATGGTGAAGCAGAGAATTTGTTATGCATATGCTTTGCTGGTAAAGCTATCTCAGTTGTTTAAGGTGGACGTCAAGAAATTTTGCTTCCTATACTTCCAATGGAAAAACTTCTGTACACATTTTCTTAACAATTAATGCGTTCCCAAGGATGAAAATTTGAACATCGAATTAAATAGCTTCATTTTATAACTTGGAATACTTAATATTTTCTAAAACATAATCATAATTACGCAATCCAACATTTGTTTGTTTACTGACGTCATCAAAGTACAGGTCGCGCCATCTTTTTTCTGGACAATTAATGCTTTCCCAAGGATGAAAATTTGAATATCGAATTAAATAGTTTCATTTTATAACTTGGAATACTTAATATTTTCTAAAACATAATCATAATTATGCAATCCAACATTTGTTTGTCTATTGACGTCATCAAAGTACAGGTCGCGCCATCTTTTTTCTGGTTCCAACACCACCAAAGGAGAAGTTATTGATTTTTAATATAATTATGGTTATGTTTTAGAAAATATTAAATATTCCAAGTTATAATATGAAGTTATTTTAATCTATGTTTAAATTTTCATCCTTGGGAACACTACTTATTGTGAAGGAAATGTGTACAAAAGCTTTTCCATTGGAAGTATAGGAAGCAAAATTACTTGACCTTAACGGTTTGTAGCATAACGGTTTACGGTTTATGGAAATGCTTTTTGGACCGCTTTTGTTTTCCTTAGTGGTAAATTTAGTAAGTGCTATAAGTTCAAACGACAAAAATCCGACCTTCCAAAAATTAACGACCGTAAATAAACTCTGAAACTTCGGAATAACAAGCCTTATTTGCTTAGACATGTAATAAAAATTTAAATTTATATGAATTTTCCAGTTTCTATTTCATGTGATATACACGGAGATCGGGCTGCAGGGACCGAGCGCTACTCTGGAAACGAGTGTAGCGAGCCTAGAGGCGCAGCCCCTAGTTTAATAAAAAATATTAAGTGATAAAACAACAAATCCAATTTTAAAAGGTTTTTGAAAACTATGATCGTTTTCTTACTTGCTTGTTTTGATCTAATCCTTTCATCGCACTTTTTTTTATTAGAATTACATCACTCAATAGTGGTGACCATTTTTTTTTTATCGCAACCACTTCCTTTTGGAAACTGTAGGAACTGCTTTTAATCGTATCCACTGCAGGGAAGTAGCTTGAGGGGGCTCACTCTCAAGGCAAGCATGCCCACCTTGGAAAGTGGACACTGTTGTAAAAAATCTTAACTTTTATTTTCGGGGGTTTATGTAAATTACTTCGTCGTTTCATTATGAGCACAAATGTTTTACTTTATTTATTCTTGTGTCACACTCCTTTTAGTAGCCTTGGTGCCCCGGTGGTCTGATGACTCATCTATAGCCCAGAGTCATTGCGGTGGTTTTCCCACGTCCCTATACACCGATGAGCTATTACATTATGACCACCCCCAGCCTAGAGAAATGAGCGCGTCTGGAGACCGAACGGTGGCGCTGGTAAGGAATACAGTAGGGCGGAGCGTAATTTTTTTTTTTTTTTTTTTTCGAATTTCGATATGCTCTGGCGCGGAAAAGTTGTGTATTGCTCCGTAAACCACGTGCAAAAAAATTCGCGAAAATTAAATAATATCTTAAGGTTCCACTTTACCTCTAAAATTTCCATATTTGGGCAAAATCGTCACATTTTCATGTGCGTTGTGAGAAAAGAACAGCGTTCGTTACAGACTTTCCCTAGCACGCAAAAACTATCTGTTAGCACCTAAAGCATGCGCACAATTTTTCAGGCAAAGCAACTAATATCTTATGATTCCAATTTAAGGCAACAATATTCCACGTTTAAGGAAAATTGCAATACTTCGACACCTAGTGTTCGCCTTGTGATTTGTTTCCTAGTTGTGTTAATGTGTGTACTACCGCACCCAAAGCACAACATATTGCGCAAATGTGCAGTAGTGCACACTGCACACGGTGCAGCTCTTCGCATTTTTCATGTTTCAGAAAAATCCTAGAACTCACTACGAGGAGGTGGCTGCACAGCGAGTTCCACCCGTTCCCAACCCAACCACCCTTCCATTAGAGCAAATCAATTTTCTGTTCTTTTTTAATCTTCAATTTCCTGTTCTTTATTAATTCTTACCCTGTAATCTGATTTACTTTCGAAGGCTGGCATTATTTGCCGTGCTTTCAACCGTACCCTAATTAATCCATCCCTTCGTTGTTCTCCGCAAACAGCAGCATATGCTTCTGTTGTCAACTTAACGCATCGCTCCACTCCCTGATTGTGACAAGGGAAGTTTTTGCGTGCCCATTCGCTCAAAAATGTCCTTACAGTCACTGTTGCATAGATTCATTATTTTGTCGTCGGTTAAATGAGCAGTCAATGGCGATTTGCTTAAGAGGCATGATTGCCAGTCAATTGGGTCAAAACAATCCTACGCCTGGAAGCTGATTGGTTGGTTGGTTGATTTTAATGGCGCAAGGGCCATGGTTGGCCAAAGAGCGCCAGACAAAAGACAGACAAACAAACAGTATTAAAAACGTGCGAAAACTGAAGAATGAGAACGATGAAAGGGCTAAAACAGGTAATGAAACAAACAGTATTAAAAACATGATACAATGATTAAAATCTAGCTGATTCAGTAAAACTGAGAAATGAGGATGATGATAAGGCTAAAATCTAGATACGTGTAAAATAGTCAATTTGTTTAAAAAATGAAAAAACAGCAACAGTATTGCAGTGGTCATTTAGCAGCCGCTGCAGTGTAGCGGCGTCCTCGTTCAACAAATGAGAATGAAAGAAATGAAAACGTACATCACGAAAACGAACACAGGTACACAAAAGATGAGTGACGGTGAGTCGGCAGTTGCATCGTCTCACACATCGGCGCAGTGTCGCCACACAGCAAAAAGCGGTGAGTGAATCGACAATGCCCAATGCGGAGACGAGCAAGCACCACTTCCTCCTTACGGTTCCGACGATATGAGGATTTCCAGACTTCAAGATTAGGTTTAATACGATGCAGTTTATTTTCCACCTGTTGGTCCCACAGACCTTGCCACGTTCGCTTGATATGGTCGCGAACCAGAAAGCGGAAATCCCGGTGAAACAGTGGCAAGGGTGTGACGTCCAAAGAGGAAGCAGATCTAGCAGCCGCATCAGCACACTCGTTACCCGAGATTCCAACATGCCCGGGAATCCAACAAAATTGTATCTGGACACCGGCCTCGAGCAAAGAACAAAGAAGCCTTCTTCTTTTTTTTTTTTTTTTTATTGGAGGTTTAACGACCACCGTGAGCAACTCAATGGGCTATAAGCAGTCGCCCGTCCCTAATTTAGGGTCACTGGTTCCAGGGAAGGGAGAGAGCCAGTGCCGTAAGACAAACACAACATCCATGCCTCACCGGGATTCGAACCCGGACCCCTTCGGACGAATGATCAGAGGCCAACGCCTTAGACCACTGCGCCACCGGGGCGGCCAAAGAAGCCTTCGTACGGTAAAAAGAAAAGGGTGGTCACAGCAGTCCAACGATGACAAAGCCTGTAAAACACTCAAGGAATCAGTGTACACCGCAGCCCGGTGATGAGAACTCGACTGAGCCGCCCCGGTGGCGCAGTGGTCTAAGGCGCTGGCCTATGATCATTCGTCCGTAAGGGGTCCGGGTTCGAATCCCGGTGAGGCATGGATGTTGTGTTTGTCTTACGGCACTGGCTCTCTCCCTTCCCTGGACCCAGTGACCCTAAATTAGGGACGGGCGACTGCTTATAGCCCATTGAGTTGCTCACGGTGGTCGTTAAACCTCCAATACAAAAAAAAAAAAAAACTCGACTGAACATGGAGAAGGGCGAGATACACAGCATGCATCTCCGCTGAAAACACAGTGGCCTCAGCTGGAATCCGCGCTACTGAAACGTCATCTACACAGACAGCCGCGGATCCAACGACTCCATGCATCTTGGAGCCATCAGTAAAAATGGGAGTGTAATCAGAATGTAGGTCACGGTGCTCAGCGAAGAGCTGCTGGTACACTGACGCAGGGGTTGAGGATTTATGGAAAGATGTAAAGGTGGTATCAACCATGACACCAAGTGGGTGCCATGGCGGATCCCCAAAGCCCCTGGTCTCTCCAACAAGTGACAAGTCGAGCCCTACATCACGGGCTACGGCCGCCATACGAAGACCGAAGGTTGAAACGCACGAGGGCCGGTTCCCGAATAAACGAGCATGCTGGGGATGAAAAACTGCATCGTATAAAGGATGGTCTGGAAGAGATCTACGTTTCAGGTAGAATTGAATAGACAGCTGCAGACGGCGTAATTCAAGCGATGGTTCGTTCGCGTCAGCGTAAAGGCTGGGAATCGGAGATGTTCGAAATGCTCCCGAACAAAGACGCAGTGCTTGATGGTGAATAGTGTCCAAAGGCCGGAGAACGGAAGGACGCGCAGAGCCATACACGATACAACCATAATCCAGTTTCGACCGTATTAAGGAATGGTAAATGCGAATCAAAGACATCCTGTCTGCGCCCCATGAGACTCTCGAAAGGATCTTAAGAATAGATAGAGCCCGCAGACAGGAAATCTTGAGCCGCCGAACGTGCGCACGGAATGTAAGCGCACGGTCGACGGTCAGTCCAAGGAACTTGGTCTCCGGCAAAACTGGTACGGCTGCACGGTCTAAAAACAGCTCTGGGTCAGGATGGAGGCCGCACCTCCGGCAGAAATGGACACACGCTGTCTTGTCGGGAGAAAGAACGAAACCATTGCTATTCGCCGTTTTAAAGATCTGATTAATTGCAGACTGCAACTGCCTTTCAATAAAATGCATGCTTGATGACGAGCAGAAAATGTGCAAGTCATCAACATAGACAGTAGCCGAAACCGCAGGAGGAAGATTTGTGAGGAGACAATTAATGCGGAGGATGAACAATGTGACAGATAAAATGCAACCTTGAGGAACACCTTGTTCTTGATGGAATGTTGCCGATAGCGTCGTACCCAGGCGCACCTGGAACACCCGATTGCGAAGAAAATTTAAAATAAATGTCGGAAGATTTCCTCGCAATCCGCATGCGTGGAGGTCACGGATAATACCGTGCCGCCACGCTCAATCATAAGCTTTTTCAATATCAAAAAATACAGAAACCAGGTGCTGCCTACGCACGAACGCCTCGCGCACAGATGTCTCAAGGTGCAGGAGATGATCGTGAGGTGAACGATGACGGCGAAAGCCGCTTTGTGATGGTGAAAGAACCTGATGATATTCTAAAAATGAATTAACCGGGAGTTAACCATGCGTTCAAGAACTGTACACAGACAGCTAGTGAGAGCAATTGGACGATAACTAGAGGGAGACTTGGGATCCTTGCCAGGTTTGGGAAAAGGCAGAACAAAAGCTTTTCGCCAAGACTCCGGGAAACTGTGCTCCGACCAAATACGGTTGTAAAGGATTAAGAGATTCTCGAGAGACGACTGCGAGAGATGACGGAGCATGTCATAATGGATGCCATCGGGACCGACCGATGTAGCGCCGGACCGATGCAGAGCCACCCTGAGTTCAACCATGCTGAAGGGGAGTTATATCCAGCATCGAGAAAAGGCGCAAAGGAGATTCTCTGGCGTTCCGCAGTGGATTTAATCCTCAGAAAGGAGGAAGGATACGCCAGGTCACTCGACACGGAGGCACACGCCTCCCCCAAACAATCAGCAATCTCCCCGACTCCAGCATATGTGCAGCCGTTACTCTCGAGAATGGAGATCTGGTGAGAGCTGTAGTTACAACGGATCTTACGAATCTTGTCCCACACACTTTTCGAACTGGCACGTGAAGTGAGAGATGAAACATACTGGATCCAAGACTCCCTCTTGCTACGCGACGCACCAACCGAGCATAGGATTTTGCTCGTTTGAAGGTAACGAGATTAGCATCGGTTGGATAACGCCGAAACGTAGACCAGGCCTTATGTTGAGCTCTCCTAGCCGCTGCGCATTCAGGGGTCCACCAAGGCTTCGGACTTCTGGAGAGTGTCGTCGATGTTTTTGGTATAGAAAGATCAGCTGCCTGAAGAATACAATTTGTGACTTCAAGAACCGCTGCGTCGATTGACTCTTGGGTCACCATTGCAGAAAATATCACAGCTGACGGTGTGAAGACCTCCCATCTCGCACGCTCCATCCTCCAACGAGGAGGGCGGGAGGCAGAAGATGGCATGTTCGCATGATGCGAGAGGACAATTGGAAAGTGGTCGCTCCCGTGGAGGTCGTTACACACCGTCCACGACCAGTCAGCAATAATTGATGGTGATCCCAAGGTCAAATCGATCGCACTGAAGGATCGTGTCGGTTCATGGAAGTACGTGTCAGCACCGGTGTTAAAAAGGCACAAAGAGGCCGAGGACAGAAGAGACTCTATGCGACGACCTCTCGTGCTGATGCTGACACTACCCCACAAATGATGATGGGCATTGAAGTCACCTAGTATTAGAAAGGGTGAAGGCAGCTGATCAACCAATCTCTCCAGTACCGAGACGCTCACGTTCTCGTCCGGCGGCAGATAGACACTGCAGACAGTAAGAGGTACAGGCATAGAAATACGAACCGCCACGGCCTGCACAGTTGTGGAAACCGCGACGGAAGATACCGGAACCCTGTGAGGGACGAGAATAGCGACTCCCCCACAGGCTATATTTCCAGACGAGTTATCTGTCCGAAATGCACTGTAGCCTCGAACTGAAAGCAGGTCCGATGGTTTAAGCTTCGTGTCCTGTAGACAAAGGCACACCGGAGAGTAAAATGAAAGCAGATGTTTCACTTCATCAAAGTTCGTCCGAAAACCCCGACAGTTCCACTGAATGATTGAAGCCATGGTTATAAGTGAAATGAAAATGAAAATGATCAAACAAAGTCCGGCTCCATTGCCTCTGCTGGGGGTTCCCCCAGATCTGGAGGCGTGTGACCAGGGGCTAAGATGGGAGCATGTTTTGTCCCAAGTGTCTTACCGGGAGGCGCACGACGTTGAGTCGTTTCCTGAGATTTTGTAGGAGAAGAAATGCTTTCTTATCCTGGGCTTTGGTCTTTTTGTTAGAAGAAGTGGCCTGAGTTCCCTTGTTGGTGGTGGGATGAGTCTGCTTCGGCGAAGTGGTGGGTGGCGCTTTCAGACCCCTAGCTCGAGACTGGAGTGCCTCCAGTCCGGCTGCGATGATGTCGTTAACATTGAATGGACATTTAAGGGGGATCAGAATGTCGGTCTGAATGGCAACCGTAGATTTGGCAACCACCACTGAAGCGTACGATCGCCAATCAGATGTAACAGGAACCACTTTTCTTCTGGCCTCAGGATAGGAAATATTTTCCACCGTTTTGATCCTTTGGATTTCCTTCTCCTCCTTCCACTTGGGACAATCTTTGGCTGATGCCGCGTGTGAACCCTTACAGTTCACACAAAACTCTGCCTCGGCCACACATTCCTGCAAAAGATGTTCTGTGGCACCACAGCGTGCACACCTAGGATTGCTCCTGCACGACTGCTGAGAATGGCCATAAGACTGGCACCTAAAACATCTCAAAGGGTTAGGGATGTACGGGCGTACCTCTAGATGAAGATACCCTGCCTTGATGGACGTAGACAGCGAAGGGCTATCAAACGTTAAAATGATGTTGCGGGATGGGACGGACTGCTCATTCCGCCTAAAGAGTATACGCCGCACACCCGTAACTTGTTGACTCCTCAGTTCTTCTAATAGTTCTTCCTCAGTACACTCAACGAGGTCCTGAGAGGAGACAACGCCTCGAGATGAATTTAGGTATCCATGGGGTGTTATTTTGACCGGAGTCTCCAGCAGAGTGGTGGTGTTAATAAGTGTGGTACTGTAGGCCACAGTGGACATCTCTACAAGAAGATCTCCAGATTGGAGCTTCTTAACGCTCTTGGGAGAACTTGCTATGGATTGCAGTGCTTTGTTGATCCAAAATGGACTTTTGGCACTCAAAGGCTTTGAAGGGTCCAATGAGTGCACAAAAAAGAATCTGGCATTCGAACAATCGGGCACATGCTTTTTAGCGGAAGGAGCTAAGCCTTCCTCAATACCTCTTTTGGTGTTAGGTTCGTGGGAAATTTCATGTAGAGCCATAAAAAGTTTTTAGAATTCATCCGCCGACTTCCCCACCCACAATCGAGCCCAACAAGGGAGAGCCGGAGGTCCGCAAGCCCAAGTGGACGCAGGACACGACTCTAGGGATAGCAAGCGGATATAGCAAGTTGATAGGGCAGACATGCGCTCGGCGAGCACCCAGACTTTCCCATGCCTGGGGAACACCCCTTTGGCATGCCCACCCTATCCCCAGACTCACCCTGTCGTACGAGACGACAAGCCGTTAGAGGTCTGGGCTCCACTCGGCCACAGACCTCATTGACTAGGAGTGGATTAGTTCCCAGCCGCCCGTTTAGGGTGAAGCAGGGGGCAAAGAGGAGTGTTGGCAACTGGCGACAACAACACCCAGGCCTCCAGAAACCTCAGCCTCCAGCATCCCCTTTTCCACCTCACGGGTCACCGCACACGGCAAACGTGCAGGCAGGTCTAGCTAACCAGCTCGGAAAAACAAAGAAAGAAACATGAAATGGAGAAGACAGGAAAGAAAACGAGAAACTATAATCCTGAGCTGGCGCATAATCACAACCTCAGCAACCTACAACTGAGGCGGGAGCGTGTCAAGTGAAAAAACAAAAAACATAAAAAATGTGAAAATTCACATCTAGTACATGTCGGCTCGGGCCGTGGGGACGCCATCCCCCAGCAGCTGGATGAACAGCTGTCCCTTCGGTGATGTAATCGTACAATACGAAAAAGAAAGATGTTCCGTCACAAGGTCAGCTCGGGCCGTGGGGGCGCCGCTCCCCAAATAACTGGAAAAAAGTTATCCCCGTGCGGGGCCTGGAAGCTGAACTGAGGAATTTCGAATACAGGGGTTTGCATCGTATCGTTTTGTACCCTTGCTCGAAGGATCCTGCGGAAGCCAAGTTCTCTTATATGTTTCCTCTCATCCGTGATCATAGCCAGAAGTATTGATTCTGGACTGCCAAAATAGCCATTCCTTTGGATTATGCATTCCAGAACGCTCTTCAAATCCTGGATGAGATATCTGGATGTATGGATGGCCTTCCAAAGATTCCGTGCTCCATCATGACAATGAGGGTGTGATCTTATATAGTGAATCACATGGGCGCATAAACCTTCACAACAAAGGCTGCCAGAATTTTCAGTGCAACCGAAGGCTGCGAAGTACTTATGTGATATAAAGGCGCAAAATGACTCATTTTCCCCTGGTGTTTATGTGTCAGGCTAAATGAGAACGTACCCGTTGTCACAGCGTGGCTAATGTCCCACAGGTTTTTCTGATCCGTGTTAAGATCCCTTGCAATTTTTTCATCACGTTCAGGAAAAACCGCTTCAATTGCTTCAAATTTCAAAACCGTTAGATTTTCGCAGCCCTCCAGCTGTTGGATTTTCTTCGAAAATGTTTTTGTGCCACTGGTTTGCCATCCAAATGTTGAATTAAGTGACGGAGTGTCAGCTCGTTTCCGTGCAACTGGTTTTTAGCAGGCTAGCTCTCGAATGCGAATTGCAACCCCTTTACACCCAGTATTGGCGACGGTTCCGTCGCAGCCTATCACCAACAGTTTGCTTAGGTCGATATTCTTGGCATGTAAGAAATCCAGCAGACATTTGGCAATGTCCTATACGGTGGAAGATGTAGAAGTGGATATTTAAGATATTTACTTCCAGGTTCTTCCATCATATTCACGTGTTCTTCGGTAATACTTTTTTTAACCGATTTCCTTCCCTTTCTTGCTCCATAGAGTACAATCTATGCAAAGATACGCGCTCCATCTGTTGATAGAGCATAACAACAAGCAAGCATCAACTTTTAATTGAGATATTAAAACATACTGCAATTTAAACTAAAAGTTTCATCACGAAAAATAAGGAAAAAATATACTAATATTTCCGAACAATTGTGAAACTTTCGTATTAAATTGGAACCATAAGATATTACTTGCCTTGCCTGAAAACTTATGCACGTGTTTTAGGTACTAATTGATAGTTTTTGCACACTAGGGAAAGTCTGTAACGAACACTGTTCTTTTCTCACAACGGACATCGAAATGTGACAATTTTGCCCAAATATGGAAATTTTGGAGGTAATGTAGAACCATAAGATATTATCTGAATTTCGCGACATTTTTTGCACATGGTTTACGGAGCAATACACAACTTTTCCGGGCTATGGCATATGGAAATTCGAAAAAAAAAATTTTCGCTCCGCCCTAGTATACAGTATAAACACTGCTGGCCACCCAAAATGCAACACCAAGAAGGACACGAGATAGCAAAGTCAGATTTACTGGACACATAACAACAGATACAAAGATGAAACGATTGAGCTTACAGGCTCGTGCGACTTGTAAAACACGCAGACGTCAATAGTTCGCGTGGCACCCATGGATGGCAAAAACGGCTGCAACACGTCGCGGCATCGAACGAAAGAGGCTTTGGATGTGGGCTTGGGGTATGTCGGTCCAGGCTGCTTCCACACGTTGCCACAGTTCATCAGGCGTAGCAGCGGATGGTGTTTGCCGGGCCACTTGGTTGCCGATCAGCGACCAGACGTGTTCGATGGGCGACATTTCGGGAGAACAGGCGGGCCACGGCAGCAGTGACATCGGGTGGGCCGTAAAGAATTGTTGCACGATGCGTGCTACTTGCGGCCATGCATTGTCCTGTTGAAACGTGGCCACCGGCAGGTTCTACAGGCTCCAAAACGTCGGAAATGTAGCGGTGGCTGTTGAGTGTACCGG
Organism: Macrothele yani; assembly: GCA_039090855.1. Classification (NCBI taxonomy): domain Eukaryota; kingdom Metazoa; phylum Arthropoda; class Arachnida; order Araneae; family Macrothelidae; genus Macrothele; species Macrothele yani. Next base: position 97,117,228 of record CM077009.1, on the reverse strand, counting down.
CGATGCGTACCAGAGAGGTGTGGGTGTCAATTCCAATTGCGCCTCAAACCATAACGCCAGGCGACGGACCGGTATGGCGATGCAGAATGCAGGCGTCATGCAGTCTCTCGCCGCGGTGCAGCCACACGCGGATCCGACCATCGTGGTGTTGCAGGCAGAAGCGGGATTCGTCGTAGAAGACAATGTCGTGCCATTCCGTAGTCCAGGTGTGGTGTTCAACGGCCCACTGCCGCCGCACTCGCCGGTGGTGTAACGTCAATGATAATCGGAGCAATGGGCGCCGTGCGACAAGTCCCCTCTCCTGCAGACGACGTCGATCGGTACGTGCTGACACAGGTTGTTGCGCAACACACCCTAATTCCTGCGCTAACGTTCGTGATGTGGCGGTGCGAGCCGTCAATGCCCGCCTCACAACATGCCGGTCTTCTCGTTCGGTGGTGTGCCGCGGCTGCCGCAATCCCTCACGTCGGTCCGTCCGTTCCTCCTGCACCCATCGATTCCATACTCGCCTCACTGTGGCTGGATGTCGTCCCACACGGGCGCCGATGTCTCGGTACGATAAAGCGCTGTCGCGATAAGCCACTATTCGTCCTCTGTCGAACTCCGAAACGTGCTGGAATGACTTCCGTATTCTGCGACGAGGCATCAGGAAGCTTCAAACGCACAGGTCCGGCAGCACAGCACACTTCCACTACTTACACCCCGCCTTCTGCGCACCCTTCTTATAGTGCTTCTCGGTGGCCTGCCGCGCGCACATGATTTGCATATGTCCTGCAATGCTAATCGTTTGCATGTCCTCACGCGGGCGACGCATGCTGCGAATTTCAGGCCAATCGGATGCTTCCTTCTTGGTGTTGCATTTTGGGTGGCCAGCAGCGTACAATCTGAAGATCATCTTTCTGTTAGTAGAGTGTTTGGAGTCAAAATGGGAAAAGCTGCTGATTTATCGGAGTTTGATAAAGGACAAATTGTGATGGCACGGAGCCTTGGAACTACAATCGCGGAAACGGTGCGGATTGTGGTTGTTCACGTACCGCTCTAGTGAGTATGTATCAAAAGTAGTGCACAAATGGTCAAACGACGAACCGTCGTCCAACCGTATGTTGTCCGCAGCTCATTGATGCCAAAGGGGAGCGGAGACTGAAGCGCATTGTTCACCGCGACGGGCCACGGTGTGACAAATCACCCGCAGCTGCAACAGTGGTGATCAGGGAACTGTGTTACAGTACACAGTTCATCGCGGACTTCTGCGCATGGGCCTTCGTAGTCGAAGACCCAGCCGGGTCCTCATGCTCACTGCACGTCATCACCAACAACTCATGAAATTGGCCCAAGATCATCGAGATTGGTCTATAGATGACTGGAAGAAAATGGTCTGGTCTGACGAATCAAGATTCCTGGTGCATCACGTAGAACGCCGAGCGCGGATGCGCCGATTACCAACGGAGGCTATGGCACCTGGATGCGCTGTTGGTTGGAAACAAGCCGGCGGCGGCGGTGTTATGCTGTGAACGATGCTTTCTTGGGACACTTTAGGCCCCATTATCCCAATAGCACCGTCACTGACAGCTCTCAGGTATCTGAACATCGTTGCGGACCAAGTTCACCCATTCATGGCAACTGTGCTCCCTGCTGGTGATGGCCATTACCAATAGGATCATGCGTCATGCCACTCTGCCAAAATCGTCAAGGAATGGTTCGAGGAACATGCTGGTGACTTTCTGTTAATGTCGTGGCCTCCAAATTCACCTGACATGAACCCAATCGAGCATTTGTGGTTCGACTTGGAAAAGCGGGTTCGTGCTAAATCATCATCACCCCGGAATGTACGGGAACTGGAAGTCCTGCTGTTGACATTATGGTGCCAAATACCCCAGGATACCTATGGCCATCTCATCGAATCGATGCCTCGCCGTGTGGTCCCTGTTTTGCTGGGAAAATGGGGTCCTACAGCTTATTAGGTTGGTGGTCATAATGTAATGGCTAGACAGTAATCTAGATTTAGGAATATGATCGTCCTGCTTACTTCTTTTTTCTTTTTTTTTTTTTTTTTTGGATGACCACCATGAACAACTCAATGAGCTATAAGCAGTCGCCCGTCCCTAAGTCAGGGCCACTCTCTAGGAAGGGAAGAAGCCATTGCCGATTAACAAACACAACATCCATGTCCCACCTGGATTCAATCCCGGACCCATCTCTGACCAATGATCAGAAGCCATCGCGCCACCCCGTTGGCGCAGTGGTCAAAGCGATGGCCTGTGCTCACTCGTCCGAAAGGGGTCAGGGTTCGAATCCCGGTGATGCATGAATGTTGTGTTTGTCTCATGGCACTGGCTCTCTCCCTTCCCTGGAACCAGTGACCCTAAATTAAGGACGGGCGACTGCTTATAGCCCATTGAGTTGCTCATGGTGGTCGTTAAACCTCCAATCAAACAAAAAAAAAAAAAAGCAATCGCTTAGCTCACTACGCCATCCGGGTGGTGTTCTGCTTATGGCCGTTTAATTTTTTTTTCTCTCCAATCCCCTTGGTTCCCCCTAAAATTCAATAAAAATTGTGGATTTTAAAAGACCGTAAGTATAGTCGGAAAAATTTTTTCCTTCAAAAACTAAGGCGGGTGTCTCTTGTGTGTTGCTTGCTTAAGCGATATGTTGCAACGTATTATGACACGTCATAATTACGTGAGTTGAATTGTAGTCCGTTGTTTGTTTGATACGTGACTGCCGCCGACATCGCTCTACATCCTTTGTTTCCTACGTTTTCGCTTCCTTCCTGTTAGAATGTTTCATATTTAGCAACTTCTTGAAAGCTGCATTTTGCATTTCAATAGATGACTCTACTTTGTCTGCGTCATCTGTTTCAAGAACGACTTTCGTGATATTTCCTAAACCAACCCCTTGTGGTTTTTGTGGTTACGTGGGATTTAATTGCACCAACAAATGGAAATTTTTAACCACATGTGATTGTTACTAACATTTCGAATCCATATAAACCGGTATTTGATCAAAATAAAAGTTGCCTCCTATGGAGTGGGTAAAACTGTTGTGAAAAAAATATTGCTGTTTTCTTTACAGAAAAACCTTTTACCAGAACGGCAACACTAAATTCTCGGTGGCAAAAATCTCAGACGGTTTGTTATTTTTTTAAAAAACGTGAAATCAATAATGTTCTGATTTTAAAAAATCTAATTTTACCCTCCTACTGGGAAAATCTAGTGGAAAATCCGAAATTTTGTGAATAATGTTGAGCTTGATTAGAAGTAATCAGTGCTGAGAGGATTTTTCCAGCCTGCCTGTTTCAAAAAATTAAATGTGCGAAGTCACCTTATGCTAATTAAATTTTAGCGAGGTCACTTTATGCTAGAAAAAGTTCGAAACTTGTTTACAATTGCAGTTAATTAATGCAGAAACAATTTTCCCAATCGGAATATTTAAAAAATCAAATTTTACGCACCTACAGAGAAAATCTAGCGGAAAATCCGAAATTTTGTGAATAATGTTAAGCTCCATTAGAAGTAGTCAGTGCTGAGAGAATTTTTCTAGCCTGCCTGTTTCAAAAAAATTAAATGTGCGAGGTCACTTTATGCTAATTAAATTTTAGCGAGGTCACTTTATGTTAGAAAAAGTTCGAAACTTGTTTGATTGCAGTTAATCAATGCAAAAACAATTTTCCAAATCGGAATTTTATATGCTGAGATAAAACGCCAAATGTAAATCCCACTATGGCGCGAATTGTCTAAGGCTTCTGATCATTCGTCTGAGTTGGGTCCGGGTTCGAATCCCGGTGACGTACGGATGTTGTTTTTATTTTACGACACTGGGTCTTTCCCTTCCCTGGAACCAGTGGTCCTAAATTAGGGACGGACGACTGCTTATAGCCCACTGAGTTGCTCACGGTGCTCGTTAAACCCCCAATCAAAAAAAAAAAAAAAAAAATAGCAAATGAAATGTTCATGAATGCAGGTATGCATGTCTTGCATTATAAATTAGCGTAATCTGAAATTACGAATTCCGAATACTATTGCAAAATTTTGAATGAATCCAAGAATTTACGTTATAAATTCTTTGGAGGCATTCAGAAATTTACAATAGTATTTAACATTTTGGAATTTCTTTTATGTTTTTTTTTTAATTTATACATCTTTTAAGGTCATCCTCTAGAAAAACGCATAACTAAGGTTCCACTGTATTTACTGATGCAAATTTTTCAGAGGACGAATTATTGATTTAAGTAATTTTCCATTGTTTTGTGTATTTCCGCACCCAATAGCAGTTGTCCAAAAGTGTTATTCTGATCATAAGTCCGACGTGGGACTAGGTTCGAGTCCCAGATGAGACATAGTTTGTGGGCTTGTCGGATATTGCTGGTTCTGTTCCTTCCCTGGAGGCAGTGGCCCCAAATTAAGGACGGACGATGGTATAGTCATCAGAGTTGTTCGTTTTCGTTTTTTTTTTTTAATTAAACAAAACTCGAAAGAAAACAGAATGTCTTATCGTTTATGACGTACTTACCTCAGAGGTGACCCACATGTCAAGACGGAAAAGTTGCAGCGACAAACTTCTTCGGTGCAGCTTACTTCGGAAAGCATTCAGCTACGGAGCAGAAGGACACCAGTTCTATTTCCGACGCCGGTAAATTTGTGTTCCTCTGCACTTTATACACTTAATGTGTTTTCGACCGAAAATAACCCATGTTAGGCATCCTCAAGGTAGACTAGCGTACGAAATTCCGCTAAGCTTTCTTATTCCTCTTTCCTTTCGTTTTCTTTCTTCTTTTTTTTTCTTTTTTTTTTTTTTTTTTTTCTTCGCCAGGAGTTGAAAGGTCAATTCTCAAACACGAAATTCACCTTTTCAACGCTATTTTAAGGAAGAGTGTGATAAATTTTAACTTTTCTTTAGGACCAGATCAAAGCTATTTGTTGGTTAAGAGACATCTACCACGGAAACAAAACTGACAGCATCCCGAAAATATGCAAAGGGCATCCAGAAAGTAATGCCTCTTCCCTTATAAGATTTTTATTTGTAACAGCAAAAATGTGAAACTTGGTGGCAAAATACTTGGACAAATTTTTAATAATGCTAGCCTACTCAAAGTATTGTCCATCACTTTCTATACATTTCCTCCATCTTTGAACACATTGGTAAAATCCATTTTGGAAAAATTCCTGAGGCTGTCGTTTCACCCATGAGTTAGTTCACATCCAGTTTAACGTCTGTCACATCGTCGAAACGTTCACCACGAAAGGTATTTTTCAAAGGGATGAACAGAAAAAGTCTTATTGAGCCAAATCAGGACTGTAGGGGGATTGGGGCATCACCGCCCACCCCATTTTGGCAATAACCTGTGAAGTCACCATTGAGGTGTGGGGACGAGTGTTACCATGGTGTAAAACAACACTATGAAGTGGAATGTCACATCTTTTCCTTCTGATAGCTTCCTTTACCTTCTTCCATGTCTGCACATAGTGAGCACTGTTCATTGTTGCACCCCGTTCAAGGAAATCAGTCAAAATGACACCACATTTGTCCCAGAAAATCGTCACCATCACTTTCCCTGCGGAACGAGTTGTTTTCACCATTTTCTGTCGAGGTGAAGATGTGCGGTGTCATTCCATTGACGCACGTTTGATTTCTGGGTCATGAAAGAACACATTCCCGGTCACAACATTGGAGTAAAAACTTCACCCTATCATAACAGTCTCGGAACACCTCATAACACCTCTTATAACTATATAACACCTCATAACACCTCTCATAACTATATAACACCTTTCATAATAGTCCCGTAACACCTCATAACACCTTTCATAACAGTCCAAGTCCATTCATATCATAACAGTCCTATCAACAGTCCTATCAACATTCCCATCAACATTCAGTCCTATCAACAGTCCTATCAACATTCAACCCTATCAACATTCCTATCATTAGCAGTCCTATCCACATTCGTATCAACATTCCTATCATTAACAGTCCTATCAACATTCCTATCAATATTCAGTCCTATCAACATTCTTATCAATATTCAGTCCTATCAACAGTGTTATCAACATTCCTATCAATATTCAGTCCTATCAATATTCAGTCCTATCAACATTCAGTCCTATCAACATTCCTGTCAACAGTCCTACCAACATTTCTGTCCTTAACAGTACTATCAACAGTCCTATCAACATTCTTATCATGAACAGTCCTATCAACATTCCTATCAACATTCAGTCCTATCAACAGCCCTATCAACATTCCTATCATCAGTCCTATCAACATTCATATCAACAGTCCTATCAACAGTCCTATCAACATTCATATCAACATCCAGTCGTATCAACATTCCTATCAACATTCAGTTCTATCAACATTCCTATCAACATTCAGTCCTATCAACAGTCCTATCAACAGTCCTATCAACAGTCCTATCAACAGTCCTATCAACATTCAGTCCTATCAACATTCATATCAACATCCAGTCGTATCAACATTCAATCCTATAAACATTCATATCAACATCCAGTCGTATCAACATTCCTATCAACATTCAGTCCTATCAACATTCCTATCAACATTCCTATCAACACTCCTATCAACATTCTTATCATCAGCCCTATCAACATTCTTTTCAACAGTCTATCAACATTCCTATCATTAACAGTCCTATCAACATTCATATCATTAACAGCCCTATCAACATTCCTATCAACATTCCTATCAACATTCAGTCCTATCAACATTCCTATCAACAGTCCTATCATCAGCCCTATCAACATTCTTTTCAGCACTCCGATCAACAGTCCTATCATTCATATCATAGCAGTCCTATCATAACACCTCTCATAATAGTCCAAGAGGTTCTGGCACATATCCACATTTTGCTCACATTGTTCACTGCTTCTTGGGATCCACTTTGAACTAATTTTTCTGTAACCCAGATTCCTAATTAATGTTTCCTCAGCACTATGACCACAATGAATTGCATCACACAACTCTTGGATGGTGACAGAACGATCAGCTGTGATGAGGTCTTTCACTCGTTGCCTGTTGGCATCTGTCACTGAAGTTGCGGGTCTTCCACTCCGTTGTTTGTCCGACACTGAACTTTCTCACTCTCGGAACCTCTTCATCCATCTTCGGACATTACTGATATCGATTGTGGCAGCTCCATACATCACCAGAAGTCTTGTGTGGATTTCTGGAGCCTCACACTCATCTTTTCTCAGGAATTCAATTACGGCTGACTACTTCCTATGTCATTCATTAGCTTTATTTCTGATTCTGGAAAAAAAATCCACATTGGTAACATATCATAGTACATGTCAGTGCAGTTTCATTAAAATCACTTCAAAATTTCAAAAGTTATTAAGGAGGAGGCATTACTTTCAGGATGCCCCTTGTAAATGTAATTTGCATTCAATCAGGGCCGTAGCCAAAAATAATTTTTGGGAACAATTTCTGAATTTAAAAATTAATTTTTACCGTACGTTACAGATATGTTAAATTTTTTCTCTGTCACATTTTACTTGCACATGAAATGCTTCTATTTAATTCTCCCAATTTTTCATATGCTGTCTATATTACTTACACAAGTATATGCACAGTCGAGTCACATTATTGTGACCACCTCCTACTTTTGACGTCAACAGAGCGTAGCCAATGAAAGAAGGCACGTGTCGTGAGCTGGCTTGGAGGGTATATAAGGTGTGCTGTAGGCAATCTGCAAACACATCACTCGTTGCTGTCAAGGATAAAAGGAACGATTTATCAGATTTGCAAAAAGGGATGATTATCGGCTTTCCGGCCCAGGGCGGCAGTATTTCTCAAACAGCGCAGTTTGTGAACTGTTCGCGTGCTGCTGTGGTTAAAGTGTATCGTGATTGAAGAAATGGCACCATTGCAAATAAGCGACGTGGAAACTGCAGAGCACCAGGTGCCATTGATGTGAGAGGTGAATGTCGGCTTTCAAGGTGCGTGAGAGCCGATCGACACACTACTATGGAGCAACTCACTGGCCGAATGAACCAGGGGGCTACCGGAAGTGTATCTAGAACGACAGTTCAGCAAATCCTGCTGAGTATGGGATCCGATGCAGATGGATGGTCACTGCACCTATGCTAATGAAGGTGCATTGGCAGAAAAGGCTTACATTTGCACGGCAGTATCGGAATTGGAGCTCCGCTGATTGGCAAAGGATTGCCTTCTCCGACGAGTCTCGTTTTCTGCTTCATCGAACGGATGGACGTTGGCGTATAAAGCGAGAAACATCGGAGAACAAACACTCTTCAACCATTGCTGAAAGAACACGGGCTATTGTGGGGAGCGTTATAGTCTGGGGAATGTTTTCGTGGCATTCTCTGGGTCCACTCATACCTGTGGAAAGTACTACGAACCGAATTCGTTATGAATCCATCCTTGCAGACCTGGTACGCCCATTCATGTTGATTGTCTTCCCTGGGGCGAATGGGATCTTCCAGCACGACAATGCGATGTGTCACAAAGCTAGAAATGCACGAGAGTGGTTGGAAGAGCGCGATGAAGACTTCAAAGTACTTCCCTGGCCCCCTAATTCCCAGACTTACACCCAATTGAGCATCTGTGTGACCACCTCGATCGTGTTTTCCGGTCTATGGATCCTCCACCACGCACCCTCCAGCAGCTGTCAGATGCACTGCAGTCAGCATGGCTCCACATACCTGTGAACACCTTCCAGCACCTTACTGAGTCACTCCCAGCCCGTCTAGCTGCTGTCCGCTCTGCACAGGGCGGTTACTCTGGATATTAGCTGGTGGTCACAATAATGTGACTAGACCGTGTATATTATGCATTCAACAGGGCCGTAGCCAGAAAGAATGTTCGGGGAGGGGGTCTGAATATGAAAATTAATTTTCACTGTACGTTAGAGATGTGTTATTTTTTTTTCTGTCACATTTTACTTGCACATGAAATTACCTCCCCATTTTTCAAATACTGACTATACTACTTAGACAAGTATAATAGATCTATATACTCTCTCTGTATTTCAGTACGGCATTTCGGGAAGGGTTTAATCCCCCCAAAACCCCTCTCTGGCAACGTCCCTGTATTCAATGATCACATATAATGCTGCTATGGAGTAAGAAGGGCGTCACTTTGAAATTTCACCTCTGTTGCGAATATGCTTTCTTGTCCAGTTCTGCTTTTCTGTTTCATTCAATTAAAGACAGCTCAGTTGATTCAATACGAACGGTCTTCGCCGTTCACTTTATTGTTGTAAGGGCAACAAATCGTCACAGCTTAACACTTTAAAGGCTTTAAAGAAGACGTATGTGAGTACAATTTTTCGTATGCGTTTTATTTTTAATCATAAATCATCATTACAAAAAGGAAAAACACAGACATTTAACTCGAAATAGGATCAAAATTTATCAGCGTGTTCTTCAGTTGCATCGTCATTCGTCCTTAAGTAGTTAACTGAGATTGTTACTGTAATCCAATACATGAAGAATAAAATGAATTCATGTCAAATCAACTTGGTGACACCCAAAGACATTAAAGGAGTATTCTACTTCTGGCATACATAGAAATCCGCCATTGTAGGAAGCAAAATAGTGTGTCGACGTGTGTTTCTGTTACTTTAAGATATCTTATGTCTTTAAAATTTAAGTGTAGGTGACGCGAAATTCTCGTGTTTAATAGTTTTCTTTCTTCTTTTTTAATTACTCTGGTGCCGCCCCGGTGGCGCAGTGGTCTAAGCGCTGGCTTATGACCATTCGTCCGTGAAGGGTCCGGGTTCGAATCCAGTTGAGGCATGGATTTTGCTTGTCTTACGGCACTGGCTCTCTCCCTTCCCTGGAACCAGTAGTCCTAAATTAGGGACGGGCGACTGCTTATTGCCCATGCATTGCTCACGGTGGTCCTTAAACCTTCAATCAAAAAAGAAAAAAATTATCTGCCCGGTAGCGATATAGTCTCGTATTTTTTATGCTTACTAATCTTCTTTACTTTTTATCGGATATGAGCACTTGCTAATCACAGTTTGATCTAGAAAGTTCTTGGGTCGTACGTTAACATTCTTTCTACGTAATTGCTGCAGTACATTATGAAAATGAATCAAACATTCTTCCTTTCATTCATAGATGGCGCTGCACGTTCAACTGGTTTTCGTCGTTTCAGAACGGCTAGCATTGCGTGTGCCAGTCTATGCAACTCTTTGGCCATACTATAGTGCGTAGAAGAGATAGTGTGTCGTGTGCTTCTGCAGACAGGTTCTTAAAATCATGAAATCAGAGAGGGCGCTGATGACAGTTTCGATGCTGTTGCTGTAAACTATGTTCTTAGATGTGCATGCTTCTCGTTCCGTGCAGTATAGTAATTTCACTAAAATTTTACTAAAGAATCTTTCTTTTTCCTCCTGTTGTTATACTAAAAGTGATTAATGTCATGTATGGATAGATATAAGTGAATATTCTTCCAAATGATGTGTTTTGGGGAAGCTTTGTCAACTTTATTCGAGAAATGCATCATCTCGCTTTGAATCTACGTGTCACAAGGCTAGTCAGTACAAATACATTACTGGACGCAAATTTTCTCTGTAATTATTGGGATTTTTGCCCAATCATCGTACTGAATTCTGTTCTGAGCCTGTTGCAAATCTTTTCTCTGTCTCTACAGGACACAAAATGTTTAATTGGGTGTCACATGATACTGTACTTAGACCTAATCTTCCCATTATAAAGTTGACAGAACTTCGGACAAAAAAAGAAAAAAAACCCATTTAATTTCAATAATTTTAGAAAAGTGCGATGACATATAAAAGACTAAAAAATAAGTGGCATATTTAACCAAATAATTACTGAGTGGCTGCCAACTTGATTTCGGAAAAGTAAAAAAAAATCCATTCGTTCCGCCTTGCCTCATCTTTCGGCACGGAAAATAGTTACCTTTTGTTTACAGGACCTGCAACCACTGTTGCATCCAGGTACAGCCGCCCCGGTGGCGCAGTGGTCTAAGCGATGGCCTCTGATCATTCGTCCGAACGGGGTCCGGGTTCGAATCCCGGTGAGGCATGGATGTTGTGTTTGTCTTACGGCACTAGCTCTCTCCCTTCCCTGGAACCAGTGACCCTAAATTAGGGACGGGCGACTGCTTATAGCCCATTGAGTTGCTCACGGTGGTCGTTAAACCTCCAACCAAAAATAAAAAAAAATCCAGGTACGAAAGTCGCCCCCGGTGGTACAGTGGTCTAAGCGATGGCCTCTGATCATTCGTCAAAAAGGGGTCCGGGTTCGAATCCCGTCGAAGCATGGATGTTGTGTTTGTCTTACGGCACTGGCTCTCTCCCTTCCCTGGAACTAGTTACCCTAAATTAGGGACGGGCGACTGCTTATAGCCCATTGAGTTGCTCACGGTGGTCGTTAAACCTCCAACAGCAACCCCAGGTACGAAACACGTTCTCAACGTTAGTCTTATTACTACTACATTTCATGACCGATCTAACAAATAAATTGCCTTTTCAATCGCTATCCATCAAACAGGCGATAGAAAAGCTTGTTAATGTTTAGAAATCATGGCATCGAAACTCGCAGGAGCGCCATCTCGCGGTTTCATAAAAAGAGGGAACTAAAATTTAAACAGCTAGGTATTAACGCACGGCACACGATCTCTTCTAGCAACTATAGCCATACATACTAGTGATAGACTGTCATGTATAATGTGTTGCAATTGTGGGACACTACTTGGTAATCGCATATACGGTCCCTTATGTGACGTCTCCCATTCGATCAATGAGAAGCGTTGATAGAAAAGGTGTCTCCTTCTACTGTGATTTCTTATACGCTGACGAGAAAGTGGTCGTTGACAATTTTTCAGCCTCATTCAGTGTTTTAGCTCCTAATATCTTCTTATTTTCAATGATTACTGTTAGAAATTCTGATTCAACAATTTCTCAATGTTGTTTATGCCAGAAAGATGTTTGTTATTGCATGGCTTACAGCATCATTCATCAACATTTCTTTAATTGTGCTTTATTTACAGGGTTTGTCATCAGCATTTCGCACTTAGTCAGATATCCGAACACCTCCATTGGTGGATGAAAACAGCTTCATAAAAATTTATCATGAGTGCCTAAAATGTGTGATTTTGAACATCGTTATTAATGGAATTCTCACGAGAGACAAGCATGAAATCGGGTGGAAAAAATCCGTTTAAGATTTCTTTCAGTTGGATTTCTGCTGCACAATTCTTTTTTTTTTTTTTTTTTGTTGTTGTTGTTGTTGTTTGAACTTTGCTTTTATTACACGAGTTGTCATGATCTTGGATTGCTTTCAACTTACTTTTGTTCAATGAGCGACCTTGATGACAGTAATGTACAGTGATCAATGGAAATAAATGGCATGCCATCAAATGGTATCCTGTTTTCAACATTGGAATTTTTTTCCCTTCGAACATAACATCCTTATATATCACTTAACTGGGCTTGCCCAAGATTGTGAACTACACCACGTTTTTTAATACAATGTGTATTAGTAGTAATCTCGAAGTTTTTGATAACGTTTAAAGCATCTTCTAACGAATAATCATTAATAGAATGACGAAAACCAAAATTCAATTTAACCGTTACTTTAAAAAGCTCAAATTGGGTTAATTATCAACTCAAACCACGCACGCACTAACTGACAACAAAAAGAGAACTTCAGGAGTAAAGCGTACAAGAAATCACAGTGGAAGGAGATACCTTTTCTAACAACGCTTCTCATTCGTCGAATGGGAGACGTCACATAAGGAACCGTATATGCGATTACCAAGTAGTGTCCCTCAACTGCAAAACATTATACATGACCGTGATAGACTACGCACTGGTAAACGCTGCCACTGAGCTTCTGTGATGCCGACATGAGAGCCGTCAGATTACGTGATATTAAGGCCGAAGTCATTCGTGTTATCCAATTTCAGTGTTTTCTTATGGATTGACAATCTACTTTTAAATATTACCATTTAGTAAATTGTGTAAGTGTGGTTTTCAGGAAATGATAAACCTAAGGGTATATTCATTAATTAATTCTCATTGATAAAAATTTAATTGCAACCCTTCGATGTTACAGGATGAGTCGTTAAGACAAAGGAAGTCATTTTTTCGTGTGTGTTCTTGTGTGAACCGGCTGCGTTTCTACTTAATACTTCATGTTAAGTGGTGTTTTCATTAACAATTTATGTTACAGTATTTCCAGTGCATCACGTATAATGTGAAAAATCCCGACGTACACAGTGAAAGCATAAATATATATACGGCAATTAACATCCAGGTACTCAGAGTAAGTTTACTTAAAATATGTATCTGTGTAGACAGGCTTGATTATAAGCCGTGATTGGAATATTGTCATGAATATTTACGATTTTTTTTATTGGAGGTTTAACGACCACCGTGAGCAACTCAATAGGCTATAAGCAGTCGCCCGTCCCTAATTTAGGGTCACTGGTTCCAGGGAAGGGAGAGAGCCAGTGCCGTAAGACAAACACAACATCCATGCCTGACCGGGATTCGAACCCGGACCCTTACGGAGGGATGATCAGAGGCCAGCGCCTTAGACCACTGCGCCACCGGGGCGGCACGAAAAATTTAAGACACATAGATTCTTTTTATAACACGAATGATTATATTGTTATTAGGCAGGCTTTGTTGTAGGTTGAGAATTTAATCTCAATATTGCCTTCCCGGTGCTGCAGTGGTCTAAGCGATGGCTTCTGATCATTCGTCCGAAAGGGGTCCGGGTTCGAATCCCGGCGAGGCATGGATGTTGTGTTTGTCTTACGGTACTGGCTCACTCCCTTCCCTGGAACCAGTGACCCTAAATTAGGGACGGGAGACTGATTATAGCCCATCGGATTGCTCACCGTGGTCGTTAAACCTCCAATAAAAAAATCAAAAAATCTCAATATTGATTATATTTTCCCGCATATGATAACCATTAAAGCAAATATGAAGAGCTTAGGTGGAGTTGTCGCCCTTATTAACCGTAATGAAAATTTACGGAGAACTAGAATCACGTATTACTGTAGATACACACAATCGGTTTAATCATTTAATTCGTTTCTCAACGGTGAAAAGTTGTAGAATTTTCTTTGTTGCCTAAGGTCACGTGGTATTTCCCTTTTTGATGTTGGAGCCAGAAACTGTGACGTCACTTACAGTCTGCCTGTATGGTGTAGCCAAGGTGGTTAGAATAAGATATCTGGAGATGCCCTTGTTAATGAAGCAGTACTACTTTGCATGAAGCCTATAACCGGGAGCAACGACCGTTAATGTGTGGGAAAGCTGATGATTTTCAAGGCTATTGCAATGCATTTTATGTTGGCCGAATCGCCTTCTTTCGTCGCAAATGTTTCCAATTTTGCATCGTAACTTGCTGCCGATGTGTGAGAAAATACTGAATTTATAAAATTCTTAATTATTTTGAGGCTCCTTCCCATTTTTATTTTCAATTGAAATATTCGAACGTTAGTGAGAATTCTAAACAAAACATAACGTTAAAATTGAAAACTTCAGTCGTGTAAGAAGTATAATTATTTCCGGTTTGATATTAACACGGTTTCTGCAACCAAAAGCTACGCAATTCCAAAATACACACAGTTGAAATTACATGGGTATCATGTAAAAAAATTCCAACGCTTTGCGGCTTCACGGTTAAGAGACTCATGGCATCTCCAGGAGTATTATTATAACCTCCTTGGGTGTAGCTAGCTGACCAGAAGTCCCGAATTCTTGTAGACAGTCCTCGAATTTAGTTTACTACCTCCAAAAACGTCTGATGCCTTCTGGGACGAAAACTGTTCTCCAATTTTGATATTTGTCCTCAAGTGTCCTCGAATTTACACTTTCTCATTTGCTCGTTAAATTTCTAATGAAAAATGTTTTTAAAAATAGTTTTCGATGTACTAAATATCCAACATGCTTCTTGAGAAAACACATTTTGACTGTTTTTGTTTTTCCTTTTTTTTAGCTTAACGACCACGGTGAGCAACTCTAAAGACTATGAGGATGTAGCACGTGACGTCATCGAGAAGCTTCAGTCCCTGCAAGTTCCTGAAGGACAAGCAGCATAGCTGGTTGTCCTGCACTTAGTGTGTAAAGTGCAATCATTAGCGGTCGGTGTTTATAAAAATTTGAAGCCAAAATGCTTAGATTTTGTGGCGTTATGAATTGTGGTAACAAAGGAAATCGAGAATGTAAGTCTTTTTCAGGCTACTAGCTGCTGTCTTTAAAGGCAGTACCAAAAAAAATTGCTTATAAGCCAAACGAAGAGAGATCGCTTCCCAGAGCTTAGAAAACACTTTTTATTAAAGAGTTAGACTCTTTAAAGGCAGAGAACCTTTTAAATGTTAGTTTTATCCAGAAATCAGTGAATTCTGGTAAAGCAGAGAATCTATCTTTTACTTGTTCAAACGCTATTGGAGTGCAGTGCTTGCACTTATTGGGCCACGCGTTTCATTCGTTGATTCAAAGTTTTCAAGTTGAATTTAAAAGGTGTTGGCTGGTTTTTGCGTAGGTTTTATTGCTACTGACTATTTTCTTATACAACACCTTTTAGAGTTTGTCCCTTAGTCAATATTTCTTAAATAAAGGCTTTGGTCCCCAATCGGCCCTTTTGTGCACGTGGTTTTTTTTTTTTTCTCCAGGGACTTTTTTTCAGAAGGTTTCTGGTTGATCTAGGGGTTGTTGAAACTTTTAATAGGGCTAAAAGTTAATTTGTTAGCAAACCGGACTTTTAGTCAGAATCAAATCTCGAGCTCTTCTGTATTTTTTAGAGCTCGAGCACACCGTTCCCCTGATTCAATTTTTTTTTTTTTTTTTTTTTTGCGAGTTTTCGGCTTTTCACTTTTAAGGCTATTTGGCTGTCAGTGTTAGGGTTTTTTTAGTTTACATCTTTGTTCTATATATTTCCTCCCCAAACTACCGTTGATTTTATTTTAGTACGCCTGGATTTTTACCTGGAGCTGAAGCACGCTTTTGCGAAAAAATGCAAATAATGGCTAAAATTATTGTCCAAATAAAATTCTTCTTGGTTTCTAAGTCTGTTTACAGGCCGGTATTATGCTGCTAAATTTATTTACGGATAAATAGATTATAGGGAACAAATTTCAGCAAAATTATTTTGTTTCTTCACCACAATTTTATGAAAAAAAAAAAGTTTTTGCTCATTTTTCTAAGACTTGGAAATCGCTTTCCATAGCTTAGAAAGACACTTTTGTTGAAGAGTTAAGCTCTGAAAAAGGCATAGAACCTTTCAAGGGTTAGTTTTATCCAAAATCAGCGGTTCCTGGAAAGAAAGAAAACTTATCTTTTTTTACTCAGGTCTCCGCACCTCACCTGGGAGGGAATAGAACCTTACTTATTAAGGCAGCATACATATTTTCTCCATAAATTACTGAATACTCACGAATTTTTGATCGTACTAAATTACCCTGTAAAAGAATACTGATGACGAGAAATTGTTATATACTTCGAAACGTTTATATGCTTCGAACTGTTCTGCGGTAAAGGCGCTTCGAACTGTTCTGCGGTAAAGGCACTTCGACCAAAGACGAAGTAATCGAAAATATTTACTATTTGCACTTTCTGAAAACTTTTCGCATCACCTTCGAAGATATTTGCATTCAGCGCATAAGGATCTTTTCCTTCAATCTCTTTATTTTTTTCCAAATACCTCATTTTGTACTCAGAAGTTAAAGTTTCAAACTGAGACGTCATCATTTTAACGGGGCTGGTTGTCCTTCACTTACGTTACGATGGCTCATTGCTATGCTGAGAGTCACGTATCTGCTACATCCTCAAAAGCATTCACCTGTCCCTGATTTGGGGACACTCGTTTAA
Source organism: Macrothele yani (assembly GCA_039090855.1). Taxonomy (NCBI): domain Eukaryota; kingdom Metazoa; phylum Arthropoda; class Arachnida; order Araneae; family Macrothelidae; genus Macrothele; species Macrothele yani. The sequence goes on along the minus strand of CM077009.1, from coordinate 97,100,394 downwards.
GGGAATGGAGAGGGCAAGTGCTGTAAGACAAACACAGCACCCATGTCCAAATACCTTTAAGATACATAGACTGGAAAACCGTAGGTTAACCGTGCGACATTTGAAGTTCAGCGTTGTACGGCAAGAATCTCTCACATCTCGTTGTTTATTAAAGGCGCTCGCGTGCTTATATCAGCTATATCCATGCTTTTATGTATATAACCAGTAGGATTTATTATTTTTTTGTTTTTATAATAGTATGTAGTATTGTTAAGTATTTCAGATAATAAAATAGCCAGATTTAAGGTGGACGTCAAATAATTTTGCTTCCTATACTTCCAAGGGGCAAACTTTAGACATTTTCTTCACAATTAATGCGTTCCCAAGGATGAAAATTTGAACATCGATTAAAATAACTTCATATTATAACTTGAAATACTTAATATTTTCTAAAACATAACCATATTTATATTAAAAAACAATATCTTTTCCTTTGGTGGTGTTGAAACCAGAAAAAAAGATGGCGCGATCTGTACTTTGATGACGTCAGTAGAAAAACAAATGTTGGATTGCAAAATTATGGTTATGTTTTAGAAAATAATAAGTATCCCAAGTTATAAAATGAAGTTATTTTAATCGATGTTCAAATTTTCATCCTTAAGAACGCATTAATTGTGAAAAAAATGTGTACAGAAGTTTTTCCATTGGAAGTATAGGAAGTAAAATTACTTGACGTCCACCTTAATGAGCTAAGCAAATTTTCAGTTGAACAAAACTTTTTAATGAGCTACAAATTTTTCAATTCAAACAGTTCTTTTTACCGAAACTTTTAATTCCCGAGATTTGAAATTGTCTAAATTCTAAATTATGTGAAGAGGGCATTTCTTTCTATCATATGTAATTTTATTGAGTAGCTATTACGAACTCATAATACTGCGGGAAAAATCTCCAATTAAAAGTTTTGTTCTCGGCAACTTCTGTTAAGGTGTACGTCTAGTGATTTTGCATCCTATACTTCCAATGAGCAAACTTTACACATTTTCTTCACAATTAATGTGTTCCCAAGGATCAAATATGAAAAAAAATTTGAACATTGATTAAAATAACTTCATATTATAACTTGGAATACGCAATACTTTCTGAAACATAACCATAATTATATTAAAAAACAATAAATTCTCCTTTGGTGGTGTTGAGACCAGAAAAAAGATGGCGCGACCTGTGCATTGATTACGTCAGCAGACAAAAAAAATGCTGGATTGCTTAATTATGGTTATGTTTTAGAAAATATTAAGTATTCCAAGTTATAATATGAAGTTATTTTAATCGATGTTCAAATTTTCATACTTGGGAAAGCATTAATTGGGAAGAAAATGTGTACAGAAGTTTTTCCATTGGAAGTATAGGAAGCAAAATCACTAGACGTCCACCTTTAGAATAAACAAATGACCATATTAAAATGGTTTTTGACATTACTCATAGTGTGAAATATGAATTTCATGCAACTAGATCACACAGTTTGAAAGCAGTTGAAGCCGAAAAATATTTTGCACGTAGGACAAACGATGTTTCCATTTCAGTTAATTCATATCCACCCCCCCCGCCTCCAAATTACGATAATGATGTTTTCTTCAATCGTAAGTTAAAAAGTGCAACATCCAATCTATCCCCCATTGAAAAAAAACAAGTACTTCGCAATATTATAACAACGTAAAATTCCTTCTTTGTCGCAGGTAAAAGAGCTTAATTAACGTTATTTTAGTAGGAAACATGCCGTTTTGCCGTACAAGCTGTGCGATCAAAATGTCGCCAGCTGCTGCCACTCATTTACACAAGAACTTCCAGTCTATATATCTTAAAGGTCTTTGCCCATGCGTCATTCGGGACGAGATCCCGTACCAATTTGTACGAATGGTCAGTGGTCCAGCACTAAGAGCACAGCACCCAGTGTTTCTTTCAGGACTTTTTGGCCGGGGGGAGGGGGCGAATGGAACCTTAGAGGGGGCAAGTTTTCCATTTGCTATATATATATATATATATATATATATATAATTTTAACTACTATATTTATATATATATATATATGTATGTATGTATATACAGCACAATAGATCATATCCATGTGCTGAGAGAACTAATTGAAAGAGCGAGGGAATATGAACTTCCATTGTGCATGGCTTTTATCGATTATGAAAAAGCCTTTGATTCGGTGAAACCATCAGCAGTTACAATGGCTCTGAAAACCTGCGGTATTGAAGATGCATACATTAATATTATTAATAACATCTATGAAAATGCAAGTGCAAAGATTAGGCTGTTTGAAAATACAACACACATAAAAATTGGAAAGGGAGTGAGACAAGGTGACACCATATCTCCGAAGCTCTTTAATGCCACATTGGAGGGTGTTTTTCAGTCACTGAGCTGGGAAAACAAGGGGATAAAGATTAATGGAGATTATCTAACCCACCTTCGTTTTGCTGATGACGTAGTCATTTTTGCAACTAGCCCATCAGAGCTGCAGAGTATGATCCAGGAACTTGCTGACAAGAGTAAAGAAGTGGGGTTAAAAATGAACTTTCAGAAGACAAAAGTGATGTTCAATGCTTTTACAAGAAATGAAGATTTATCGATTGATGGAGAAAAGCTTGAGATAACAGATACGTACGTTTATCTTGGACAGCAGATATCAAGTGAGGGTCACATTGATGAAGAAATTAATCGGCGTACAAAACTTGCCTGGAGAGCTTTTGGAAGAAACAGCATAATTTTCAAGAGCAATATGCCATTATGTCTTAAAAGAAAAGTGTTTGATCAATGCATCCTTCCAGTGCTTACGTATGGTGCAGAGACGTGGACCTTAACTAAAAGAGACATACAAAGGCTGCAGACAACTCAAAGAAGCATGGAGAGGTGCATACTTGGTGTAACCAGGAGAGATAAGAAGAGGAACTCGTGGATCCGAAAAATGACAAGAGTGGAAGACATCATGATCAGAGTTAAATCCCTGAAATGGCAATGGGCTGGACATACTGCCAGAAGGACAGATCATCGATGGACAGCCGAAATTTTAGATTGGATCCCAAGGGACAGGAAAAGACCCAGAAGAAGACCACATGGGAGATGGGTGGATGAAATTCGAAAGTATGCAGGGGTGACATGGAGGAGACTGGCACAAGACAGACCGTTGTGGAGGAAACTTGGGGAGACCTTCGTCCAGCAGTGGATTGATAATGGTTGACAATGATGATGATGATGTTTAATTTTAACTACTATATTTATATATATATATCATCATCATCATCATTGTCAACCATTATCAATCCACTGCTGGACGAAGGTCTCCCCAAGTTTCCTCCACAACGGTCTGTCTTGTGCCAGTCTCCTCCATGTCACTCCCGCATATTTACGAATTTAATCCACCCATCTCCCATGTGGTCTTTTTCTGGGTCTTTTCCTGTCCCTTGGAATCCAATCTAAAATTTCGGCTGTCCATCTATGGTCTGTCCTTCTGGCAGTATGTCCAGCCCATTGCCATTTATATATAATTTTAACTACTATATTTACATATATAGAAGTAATTATTATATATCTAGCACGGGGCGCATTTAGAGGGGGCCTTGCCACCCCCCCCCGGAGAAAATATTTTTTTTTCTGTTTTGGTTAAAATGCGACTTACATTAGAAAAAAATGCCTTAATTTTATAAAAATGTATCAATTTACATTAGAAAAAAAATGCTTTAATTTCTCTTCAATTTTTCATTAACTTTTATTTTGTTTCAGATGGTGGATTTCAAGAACTTCCTTTTTTCGCCCCCCCCTTTCCCGAAGAAAAATTCTATATACATCCCTGATATAGTAATTACTTCTTCAAACATTTCAGGAATAACAAACTTTTTTCAGTAAGGGAGGGGGGGAGGTCCGCAGGCTTGAAATTTTTATCTATTAAAATGCATTCAACGCACTCTTAATCATCCTGAATCACGATTCCCAGATAATTAGGTATGATTAGTCTACTTATTATATTTCGAAGAATACCATGCGTCGTAATACACTTTTTAATAAAATAAACTATAACTAGTACCATTTGAACAAATATTCAAAAAAATATAATTGGAGAAATATTTGTAGCATAAAAAGAAACGAAACTTCCTTTTTCATCATATCCTGAATTTATTAAAATTTGGTTCGGTAACCTAAAATGTCTCGGGGGAAGGGTCGTTTCCGGGAGGGTTTCGCCCCCCTGGATGTGTGAAAGAAACACTGACTGCACCCCACTGAGGCGGCCAAATTTCGACTGTACTTGTTCTAAGTTTCTCCAGGAATTTTGACAAACTGAAAAAATCGCCATGCGATTCGTTCATCACTCTGCAGCTTGATTTTATCATAATTCAGCAGATATACCTAAGGTACAGTATTTCACTTTTGATAATATGCTTTCGCCATCGTAGTTCTGCTTTGTCAGTTCAAATTATCAACATTATACAAGCAATATCCCTTTAAGACATAAATTTTCATATGTAATATCACACTTATATAAACAAAGCAATTTCGTGACAAAACAAACTTCATAATTATTTTGAGCATGCATGTGTCTCCAAATGAACTGCTGATTCGGGGACACTATGCCATTTTGTCCTCAAATCAGTGTTCCAATATCTGGTCGCCTTAGGAGTGGTCGATGATGCTATTCTAATGTCTCTGGTGACGCCATCGTACTTCAAGTCAAGACAAGTGTGTAATTTCATCATCCCTCTCTATTTGCTTCATGTAGTCGTCCGCAGATAGATTGTTATTCATGGCATCTACGATTTTGTTGCTGTTTTGCGAGGATACATTTTTGCAGATGAGCTTCAAGAAGAACCAGTCACAGAAGGAGTATTTCGCACACAGTTCCTGGATCGTTTTCTTTGAGCTTAACGGAGAACGAGACTCCAGGGCCGACTCGCGAACTTCAAACTGCAAAATGGTCACCAGGCGCATGAATATGATGAATCCAGATGTACAAGTAAGCATGACGAACCATAAGAAGATGAATGTGTAAATCTTTTCGTTAAGAATGTTGAGTGGCAACAGGCACAACGCGTCGGTTCTCTTCAAGTCCCCTGTTGGACCAAAATCGTGAAATTGGCATTTGGTTATTCTGGGGAACACTTTATAACCCGGATATATGAACGTGGGATTTGGTGATGAGTCCTTTTGCAGTCCCAGTACCTGCATAACGTAGGAACTTAATTCACCTCCAATAAATTGCTCCATGAGTACCAGCTGCCCCACTACGTTTACGAAGTTGAGTATTTCGCACACCAGGTACTCGATGACGTATATGTTGTGACTTCCTTTGGAGGCCTTTAGATAAACAATAAGCCTAATCAATTTCTCTTTCTTGTCTTCGTTCATGATCATGGCGTCTAATCCGCAGACAAGGCGTTTGACGAGACCTCCTTCCTCGCTCTTCCATATAAATCGCGGAATACAGAAAAGAATACCCTGCAGAAACAGCATCAGACCTACAATTGGAAAAAAAGGAACGAATAATTAATACATGAAACAAGACGAATAATTGAATTTAGGTAGCTATTAATAAGCATTAAACTCGACAACTTGGAAATAAATGTGGAAGACGGTGAGTTAAGCCAAGGCCGTACAGGTGAGTTCCCTCCGTTTGTGACGTCACCCTCATGCTGTACGCACTGATACGGCGGTGTCGTGTTTGACGCCACACAAGATAGCGCTGGAAACCAATCAGAAGCCTTGGTTTCCGCATGGCGTCACCAAAAGGAGAAACTCTTCTCCCTAATGTGTTTTCTAAACGGCCTTGGTTAAGCTGACCAGGACGGCTAGTGGTTTGAAGCTCTGATTTGTGACATTTTTTCCAAACGAGTTCGGGTTCGAGTCTCAACTGAAGCATTACTTAGCGTGCTTGTCCAAAGGCTCTGGTAATGTCTTGGAACTAGTGGCCAGGGCCGGATTAAAGCCTTAGACACGTGAGTGGTCTACAAGGCTAGAAAAAGCACCTGAGTGGGCCCCCCAAGGAACTGATGACCGAGAATCATTATTGAAGTCCGTTAAAACACGAAACCGTAGCTAAAATCCATATCGATATGATCTGTATTAATGTGCTAAATAACTTATCTGATGAGGTGAATTTTTCAAATGCAGTTCTCATTATCTTAAACTCTGTGCACATTCCTTCATGTGAGTAATTTAGTTTCACTTCGATTCGTGCACTAAAAAAATGTAGCAATCTGGATACTCCAGTAAAAATTACATAAAAAACAACAGGTTCCAGAGACTATTTAGTTCAAAAGATAATTAGTCTTATACTGTTGAAAGCATTTCAATCTCCGGGCAATCACGGGATAGGATTCTTAACCTCCAGATTCGCTAAACATGAATGCCGGCTGCTTCGACTAGCGAACCCTGTGATGTTTATATTCAGATTAATCGGAAACTTGGAACTTGGTCGTTCTGGGTGGTGTAGTGGTTAGCATACTCGGGCGCTATCTGGGAGACGCAGATTCGAGTCCCGCTCCAGGACGATGAAAATGTTCAAGTTTTCTGATATTATCTGACTTACCATCCTTGTCACATTTACGTCAAAAATCGGATTGTCATCTTCAAAATTTGTATTTATTTCCATTTAATACACAAATTCTAAAATGCTCGCTGAATTATGCTAACTTTATACAATTAAAATCTGAAGGAAACATCAAGGACAAAATACTATATTAAAAAGCATCGAAAAGTCACCACAACCACGGTGAAAATTCTCCAAATAAGTGGCGTCAGTAAATAAATAAATACATCGCTCTTTCCACGTTCCAGAAACACATAGCAACCGAAAAATTGTTTTCAGCCGCCGCCGTGGAATCGAACCACGGATCTCTCGATATCTATCCGAGCGCGTTAAGCTTTACACCACGGTGGCCAACAATCCACGGTGCTATGTATATTTTTAAGTCAGCTTTTGACATCATAAGTCCTTACGGAACTCTGCTGTGTGTTTCTGGAACGTATCTCCTGTAAAAACAGGGAAGAAAGAGGAGGCCCCATTGGGACACCTGATTTCTGTCTACAGATTTTACCATAAAACCCAAAAAAATTATTTTCCTGTGTGGATTTTAGGGCAGCGATAATGTCGTCGACTTCTTTTGGATGTAAAATATTAATTGCAATAATTGAAATCGCTGTGGTTACAGGGGTGCTTGAGAACTATGGTTTCAACATCCATATTCACCAAGCAGGATTTAGTGCGATTAAACGAAAGTTGCTTCACTCTTTTAACAAATACTTTTTAATAGCTGTTTCACAGTTTTTAATAGTTGTTTCACCTTTTTAACCAAATACTGATTCACTTGGAAAGAAATTTGTTTAACTGTCTTGCTGCTTTTTTCGTAAACTCATGCTACAATTTTCCTAATAGCCATGTATTTGTTAAAAGGGTGTAACAACTTTCGTTTGACCACAGTAAATCTTTCATGGTCAGCATGGACGTTAGAACCCTGTTCCTATGCACCCCTGTAACCACAGCGATTTCAATTTTTCATAGTGAACTTTCAGCAAGTAATATTTTACATCCAAAAGAAGTCGACGACATTATCGCTGCCCTAATATCCATACAAGAAAATATTTTTTTGAGTTTTATGGTAAAATCTATAGGCAGAAATCAGGTGCCTCAATAGGGCCTCCTCTTTCATCCCTATTTGCGGAAGTAAATTTACAGGAGGTAGAAAACGCTGTTATCCCGCTTTTCAGTTCCCTTGTAGTTTTCTATGCAAGATATGTTGTTGACACCTTTTTCATTTTCAACGAACATAACCCTGAACTTATCGGAACTGTGCGAAAAACTTACAGCGACTTCTTTCCAACTATAAATTTAACAAAAGAAATTGAACAGAATAATGACTTGACTTTCTTAGACGTATTAAGTTCTAAGAAACCTCAAAATGTGGAGTTCCGTGTTTTCTGGAAAGATATTTATACACCAGTCTTTATTCCGGCGGATTCTTGCCATCCGTGGACATATAAGATCACTGCATTTAGATATTAAATCCAACGTGCATTTATCTTATGTAGCACTAATCGCCTTAGAAATGAAGAATTAGATTAGATTTGCAACACAGCAAAAACATATGGACATAAAAGTAATGTGATTGGCAAGTTGATTTATGAGTTCAAACATCCACCATTGTCACAAAAAAAAAAAAAAAAAAAAAAAGGAAAAAGTTACATACTGTGGTATTTTCCCATATTTACCAACCATCTCATCCTTATTGAAAAGAGAATGCCGTAAAGTCCAGAAAGACATTGGACTTAATGTTAACTACCTATTCTTAAGATTAAAACATCAAAAAACCTATTAGAAAAGACAGAAGTGTACCAAATACCAATCTTACATCAAAATTTAAAATAATCTGAAAAATATATAGGTAGTACAAAAATTCGCCTGTTATATCGACTTAAGCAACATGAAGATAATTGGAGGAAACGTGAAAAAAAGCCTGCATTGGTTGAATATTTCATCGATAAGAAATGCACTCCAGACTTCAATAGCTTTAAAATCCTTACTGATCAAGATTCGGAACAAAAACTAAGATTTGCAGAGGCTTTAGTTATCGAAAAAACTAGGGATAAAAACTGCAACAAGCTTAACCCTATAGATATTCCTTACCCTTGGAGACTAATTTTAAATGAAGAACAAGAATGCAAGCATAAATGGAAACATAGGTACTCTCAAAAGAATGAGACATATGATAATCAAATACTTGGATTTACAATCCAGGATACAAAAGTTCAGGTCAGCTTACAGCAGTTGGGCAACAATCTGCTTCATAGCGAAGGCATGACACGTGATACAGCCAGTGACGTGGACACCGACATGACGACCACGGATCTGATGTGATCATATGTGTAGAGGATTTTAGGAAGGGAGTCTCTGACCCCAGGTCTTAAACAACCCTTAGAAATAGGAAGCTACGAGATTTGGGCTAGAATGCCCGATAGGAAAGTAGCACGGAAGCTAAGTAGAAAGGAGGAGGAAGACGCCCTTATTTATTACCGGGAGACTAGTACGACTGCTTAACGTGCCCATCCGACGCACGGCGGATATTTAGTGGATCGAGCGTTCGTACCTTTCTGGGATCGAACCTGAGGTCCTTTCCGTGGTAGTCACGAACGTTTAATTCTGATGATCATGCAGAGATTTGAGTGTAGTGCATGGTAGTGTTGACTTTTCGATGTGTTTTAACATAGTATTTTGTCCTTGATGACTCCTTCAGATTTTAATTGTATAAAGTTAGCATAATTCAGCGAGTATTTGAGAATTTGTGTACTAAATGGTAATAAATATTTCTTAGTGAAATGTTTTCAACAGTAAGACCAAGTCTTTTGAACTAAATAGTCCCTGAAACCTCTTGTCTTTTATATATTTTTTACTGCAGTATATAGCTTACTACAGTTCTTTAGTGCACGAATCGAAGTGAAACTAAACTACTCACATGAAGGAATGCGCACAGAGTTTAAGATAATGAGAACTGTAATCGGGAAATACAGCTCATCACATACAAAACTGTAGCAATATGCTTGTGATAGCTGTCCCGCTGGCTCAGTGGTTTAAGCGATGGCTTCTGATCATGAGTCCGGGTTCGAATCCCAGTGAGACATGGATGTTTTGTTTGTCTTGCGGCACTGGCTCTCTCTTATCCCTGGAACCCGTGGGCCTAAAATAGGGACGGTCGACTGCTTATAACCCATTGAATTGCTCACGGTGGTTGTTAAACCTCCCATCAGAAAAAATGCTTGTGATAATTAATACGTAATGCATTCTTCAAACTAATAAATTTTCTGCAGAATTTTCCTAAAAAGACTGCATTTCCCACTGATCTCACAAACACATGACTTTTGCGAAGCTTAAGATTGCTGGATTTTTTCTTGTAATTTTTAATAATTTAGCATTGTATACTTTTCTTGGGACATCTTTTTTGTTATTCAATATGAAGATACAGTGGATGTCGTCCATTAACGGTTCCAAATGCAAGTAGGGAGGTGTCGGTGGATGGTAGTGAAAAAGCGACATGGAACGTTTACTCTTAGAGTGTTATTGCCTTGAAATGTGTTCGCCTTCCAGTCTCAGTTTCCGATCGAGCAGAAATCATACGAGACAAAACTAAAACTGATTTCTCCCCTCTCTATATAAATAGATAACCTGTGTGTTATATGCAGTGTAGAGCATGCCTTCTGGGCCCTTGGTAATGATGGGCCCCGTTAGATCCCCTTAATATGGCACTGCTAGTGGCCCTGAGTTAGGGATGGACCCTTTGTCTAGTTCATGGTGGTTGTTCAACAGCGAAGCGAAATGAAAAAAAACCAGTAAGTTAGAAATTAAATGAGAACGTAATGAACTGACATTAAATATGAGTGAATTCAAAAGAAGTGAGAAAGACAATGGTTTTAAAATGTCGCCCAGTCGTCTAGACTAGGCATTGCCCCTAGAAAGAAAATTGTCCGAAGAGAAAGAACTTCTTCATTTGGGACTTTTCTTTCACAGCATATGCCTAAGCAGACAGGTGAAAGCCTTACCAATGTGATGTATGTTCCAAACTATTTGCTCGATAAAAATATGCGTTTTCATCTACGAACTGGGGAATCGGAACTATATCTTGACAAAGGGACTCAGATATCAGGATATGCATTTTTTGGTCAGACCATAAAGCGTATTGCGGTTTTGTAAACTGGAGCGTGATGACGTCATGTGAACATGCTACAGATAAAACAATTATATTGATAAAATTTAAATTATTATACACCTTGAATTTTATATCAATGTTATGCTATTTTCCAACATAAAACTTTTTATTGATATTACAAACGATGTTAAACTGCAATAAAATATTATACACCCATATCTATGAATAAAGAACTTCCGTATTTAGGCGTAACTAATTTTTTTTATTTATCTATTAGCCGAGCTTCGCACCTCAACGGAGGGCTTTTCAAGGCTTCATACAACTTGTATGAAGCCTTGAAAAAGTCCTCCATTGAGGTGCGATAGCTCGGTTAATAGATAAATAAATAATTAGTTACACCTAAATACGGAAGTTAATTATTCATAGATGTTCAACTGTATTGATTTAAACACCACCGCATTGGTATGAATTTCACAAAAAACCGTAGCCCTTACGTTATACATCGAATAACATAAGAAAAAAATATATCTCATTCTTTTCTCTCTTTCTGTCCCCTTTCATTTTCGTCCTTAAAGAAAGACTGATTTTATTTTACTTAAATGAACTAAAAGACGCTCCTGCGCTGTTTATAAAAAACACGATAATTTTCAGGAATTTTAGGATAACTGTTTTTTAATAAGATGTGAAACTTTTTTGTTCGCATACTGGACAAGGAAGGAAAGTTTAACCCGCTTCTATCGAGTTCTAGATTGTTAATACAGTAGTCTCTGTTTATCCGCGGTTTCGGTTACCAGCGGTCAACTGTGGTTCGAAAATATTAAAGGAAAGATTCCAGAAATTAACAATTCATAAGTTTTAAATTGTACGCTGTTCTGAGTAGCGTGATGAAATCTCGCACCCTCTCGCTTTGTCCCGCCCGGGACGCGAGTAATCCATTTGTCTAGCGTATCCACATTGTATACGCTACCCGCCCCTTTGTCACTTAGCAGCCTATTACGTATACTCTAATTTAACTTTTCATTTTTAGTTTCTTTTCCTCTGTAAATTTGAACCCATTCTCTTTAAGAGTTTTCTACCTTAACGCTATATTTTCTCACTCGCTGAATGGTGTTGGCAACAGGCTTGAGGCCAGAATGCGTGACGTGTGCATGTTGACATATAAGAACGAGAGATATATAATGTTGAAGCAAGCAGATAAAAAGTGTGGTGGTGTAGTTTACGTACTCGTGATATATGATATGTAGAGTACCGCCGCAAATTGTTGTTTTGTTGGATGTAAACAAGTCGAACCTAAGTTGATAAAGGTCCATTATTGTAACTGATATGGGTGTGATCGTCTTTGATTAATTTGAAGTACCGTACAGCATGTATATATTTTTCCTGGAATAACCAATAAAGACCATTTACGGGAGTAAATGAAGTCTTCTCTCTTCTGGCCGTTGGCTCGTCTAATTTAGCTCATTGTGTAATTAAAGAGTTTTTGTGTGCTAGCTATCTGGTGTAGAAGACTTTGAAGTTACTGTGCTACGAGTTCAACTGACTGATAGTACGATAGATAATGTTTAAAGTAGTGAAGCAGAGAAGATTAAACGAATAACATCATAAACCGTCTCGTTTATCAGATCGACGGTCGCGGTATCGCAGTGCTTGTGTTCAAGTAACCCTTATTTTACTTAATAATGGCCCCAAAGATCAAGAGTAGTGATGCTGGCGATTCGGAAATGCCAAAGAGACCCTAAAGTGTTTCATTTAAGGATGTCTTTGCATTAGTGTTAGGGTTCATCATCTGCTGTAGATGGCGCAAAAAATCACTCCTTGGGCGTGGCTTTTACGTCTTGAGTGACTGTCCCAGAAGTTGGCGTAAGCGAATATTTGCAGATCTCACCATATTCAGAATGGAAGCGGTCTCTCGTTGTCAGAGCGCACTTTTGTCTCTCCACTTATAATGAAAAGACAAAATACACGCTCTTACGTTTTAACAAAAAAAACAAAAAAAAACCGCTGTTACGTTTTAGTAGTAGTATAACTAAAACGCTCTTACGTTTTAGTAAGTGGGTGGAGCTCAGTAAGTTGGCGGAGTTTATATAGCTCAAATTCATGGGTTCTCTGCTAATGTACCCATTTTCTCTTCAAAAAATGAACGTACAGTAGGATTTAATTTTTCGGAATAATAACTGCTGCATATATTAGCTACGGGTCGTTTCTATTGGTGTTCAAAATTTCAAACACTACAAAGTGATAACCTTCGAAAAAATGTGTACAAAAGAATTTGTATTGCAGAAATACGGTATGTATAAGGAAAACATATAGTATATATCCGGGTTCAGTACCGTCCGCAGCTTCAGGCATCCACTGGAAGTCTTGGAACGTATCTTCCGCGGATAATGGAGTTAAATTAGGGAACACAGTAATTTGTTTTATCAGAAGGAATGTTTAATGGCAGGAAATAAAAAAAGTATTCCGCTGATTTCTGATTACAGACGTAATTAAAGAGAAGGAAAAGTGATGGGAGGCAAATGTGATGCTCTCCCCTGCACGCAAATGTGATGCTCTCCCCTGCACGCAAATGAGTGTGGGGGTAGTTGCCCCCCCTCTGCCCCAGCGGTTTCGACGCTGCTCCACCGCGGAGTAGTGAAATTGGCTTTCATTAGAAGCAGAAACTGTACATTCATAGTGACCAGTATTTTCTACAAATGAGGTTTTTCAATCGACGTTTTAGGAGCACAGTTGTAAATTAAAATGCGAATATTCTTTTCTATCCTCTAGTGGTAGAAGTACGCGCTACAGAGAGCAGTGGGTGTACAAGAAATCTTCCTCATAACGGGAAAAATAACAATATACCTTTCCGCCCCTAGTGGATAAGCCGAGCATTTCTTTAGAAAATTACGCAAACAAAACGTTTTTCATGGCAAAAGTTATCTAGCTAAAAAAGAAATTTTTTTCAGAGGGATGTTTCGAAACTCTGACGCAAAATAAAGTAAGTACCAAGGTGAAGAACCATGTCATTTTCTCCCCCTAGCGGAAAGGCCCGGTCCAGGCCCGTCAACTGCAGCTATTATTTAGGCCCGGCCCGTGATGTGTCACTTTGTATTATTTTGTCTTTCTATTGTATTTTATTAAATTGTGAAAATTAAATAATGAAATGAGATATTATTGAAAATATTTAGTTGACTGTAAGCCTAAAAATATTAACTAAACTTTGGAAATTGTCGAAGAATATACACTGAGAAAAAACGTTTTGTTAATTCAACAAAAAAATGTGTCGATATTATTTTGTTGGAAATTATTGTTGGTTGATTTAACAAAATTTATTGTTATCAAGACAAAACGTCTTGTTCATTTAACAAAATGATTACGTCGATTTTGGAGAATTTGTTTGATCCAACAAAACATATCGTTATCATGACAAAATGTTTTGTTGCTGCAACAAAACTTATTATGTCACGATAACAATATGTTTTGTTGCAGCAACAAAACATTTTGTCATGATAACAATATGTTTTGTTGGATCAAACAAATTCTCCAAAATCGACGTAATCATTTTGTTAAATGAACAAGACGTTTTGTCTTGATAACAATCAATTTTGTTAAATCAACAAAATTTTCAACAAAATAACTTTGCAAGTTCAAAAAAATAATTTTGCAAATTCAAAAAAATAATTTTGCAAATTCAAAAAAATAATTTTGCAAATTCAACAAAATTTTTCGTTGACTGTATTTCGACTTTTTTTTTTTTGGCTTAACAAAACGTTTTTCTCAGTGTAACCTTTAAAGAGAGAGAAGAAAGAAGAAGACTATGCGCGTTCAAAATCTCCCTTTCTCTGAACTAGCAAGCAGTAACACTACAAAAGTCAATCTCCATCATACAGATTAGGGATAAGAGAAATAATCCCTAATTTGTATGGAGAGATTGACTTACAAACACACACACACACACACACACACACATCTTGTAACATCACAGGCCACCGGTAACAACACAGAACATTTATTACTTTGCTATTTCACACAAAAACATAAACTGGAATACACTCCTCGGTACAAACTAAACTTGTTGTCTTAGCCAAGCTCGGCATGTCCTACTCCTTCAATATCTCTCACGCTACTCCGCTTACATCACTCACCACACGCTCAAGTCATTAATTGTCAATGTATCATTCCGCACTTTTGTGCGTGGAAGTTCGTATTTTACAACCTCACCCCACTGCAGACACCCCCTGCCCCTGCCTCCCACTCTCCTCAATAGACACACTCTCTCTGGGTCGAATATCTTTTTTTGTCAAGAAGCCCCAAAGTGGATTTACCGTCTTAATATCTACAGATGGTAAAAACACTGTGAGTTCCTCTCTTCGCCCTTGTGATTACGCCCTGGGATATGTCATGGAAGTACGTAAAGCCACCAAATTAGTTATACAGACCAGGAAATCGGTAAACACGACTTTTTCCTTTCTTTAAAATTGCGATAAAAAGAATAAGTCGTCTTGGCCCGGCTGTAACTCTCAGAGGAAAAGTCCGGCCCGTTGCTTTGTTATCTAAACTAAAAACAGCATGGGCCGGACTCGGGCTTGGCGGGCTGTCCCAGCCCGTGCTGACCTCTACCTCATAGTACAAGCTAATCAACCGAAACATAATTTTTCGAGTCTTGCTAATCTATATGCAGATATTATATGGTCACGAAAGACAGCCGAACATTTTTGACAATATTTTTTTCATACCTTGTGTGACAAAAGAACTCAGCAAAGCAAGAAAAAGTAATTCTTTGATAGCTGTTGCAGTCGAAACTCAATAACGTGAAATGTTGTTTGATTTCCCAACAATTTTCATATGTATCAAGTGCTATTTTTTTCTTTTAACATCAACACGCTTAGCATGAAATAGTGGCAATAATTGGGACATGGCTATTCCTAGACTTAATACATTACAGATATTTCAAATTTATGGATTTTACTAAGGAATAAAGATTTCTAAGTCAGATTTTTGGGTAGTACCCCTACCTTTCCTCAGGACTACAGTTAAATAGGTGTTGCTATTCATGAGATAAATTCCAACCTTTCAGATCATTTAATGTTGTATCTCTTCTTCTCTTTATTTCTAATCCTTCTGACAATTTTCTTTTGAAAAAGTACTTTTAATGTGATAGAACTTCTAGTGTCCCAATGCACTTTATGTCCTGTATTTTGAACATGTCTGTTTTGTTTTTCATATTTTTAATTGCAGTTTTATGTTCTCTCTCTCTCTCTCTCTCTCTCTCTCTCTCTCTCTCTCTCTCTCTTTCTCTCTCTCTCTCCCTCTTTCTTTCTGCTAGTCTGGTTTTAAACTGACCTGTCTGCCTGTTTCTCTCACGTAGCTGAGACCACACTCACATTTTAAGTTATAAACCACACCTTCCTGTAAAAGGATGTTTTCTTCATTTTGCTTTAATTTTGGAAGGTAGTCACTACTTTCATTTATGCTTTCCAACCGTAGGTTGAAAAAAAACCTACGTTTGGAAAGCGTAAATGAAAGTAGTGACTACCTTCGATTTCGATGAAATTTTAGTATGTGATAGGGAACCACCTGGGCACGAGCCGTATTGAAAATGGGCGAAATGGGGTCAAAGGTCAGACAGAGCATAAGAGCGGGATATATTCCATTGCCCTTATGCGTTATAACTTGCGTAAAAATGGTTCGATTTCGATCAAATTTTAGTATGTGGTAAGGAATCACATGGGGACGAACCCTATTGAAAATGGGCGAAATGGGGTCAAAGGTCAGGACATAAAAGCGGGATCCATTCCATTGCCTTTATGCGTCATAACATGCGTAAATATGGTTTGATTTCGATGAAATTTCAGTATGTGGTAGGGAACCACCTGGACACGTACCCTATTGAAAATGGGCAAAATGGGGTCAAAGGTCAGGCAGGGCATAAGAGCGGGATATATTCCATTGCCCTTATGCGTCATAACTTGCGTAAAAATGGTTCGATTTCGATGAAATTTTAGTATGTGGTAGGGAGCCACTGGGGACGAACCCTATTAAAAATGAGCGAAATGGGGTCAAAGGTCAGGACACAGGAGCGAGATTTATTCCACAGCCATTATCCACATAACTTGAGTAATAATTTCTGGTATGTTGGAAAGCGTATCATAATCAATGCATTGCATGATTTTACTAACTTGTTTTATAATCCTGCAGCCTGTCTGACTAGAAACTTTTCACTAATCCTCTGAAGTTTTTCAAACAGTCCTTTATGCTAAGTAATTTTTCTAGTTAACTAAAATTTAATTTTTGACTTTTGATTCTTTTCTTTTTTTTAATGAGAATTTTGTTGACTAGTAGAGAAGGGTAATTATTATATTTCAAAACTTTTTAAATTCTTCCTCTTAAGCATTTCAGAAATAGTAGTTTATACGAACTGATATTTCATCAGCTTAGAAGAATGCATGCGAAGCAGCAACATTTTTTTTGTTTGCTCGTTAATGCTTGGTTCCGTTCATTTTAAAGCCCACCGGGACTCTTGAATTATCTTTCATGCCACGATGGCCTAGTGGTCGACGTTCATGACTGCTGCGGAAGAGTTTCAGGTTCGTTCTAGCGTGGTACGAACACTCGGACCGCTAAATATCTGCCGTGCGTCGGATGGGCATTTTAAGCCATGGGACCCCGGGTACTGGCCCTCTGGTTATAAATAAGGGCGTCTTGCTCCCGCTTTCTACCTCACTTTCGTGAGACTTTCCTATCGGGCACTGTAGCCCAAATCTCCTAGCTTCCTATTTCTAAGGGTAGTTTAAGACCTGGGGCAGACACTCCTTCCTAAAATCCTCTACATACGATATCGTGTGGATTATCTTTCGTTTCAACTGTGAAAATGATGGAAAGGGGACAGTGGATGTGATTGCAGAAGAGGTTGCTTTCTCGGGGTGGCAGGTGTCCTTGATGGAGGACAGTGTCCTTCAACAAAAGATAAGCAATTTCAGGAAGGGTAAGGCATTTGAGAAGCCCGGCCATGTCCGAACCCGAACTTCAGGTGGCCCAGGCCAGCCCGGCTCAGACCCGCAGGTTGTGACTTGCCTGCTACGCAGGACGCACACGACATAAAGGCAGGTAGCAGCGAGAACGAACATATGCGTATCTCAGTTGGTAGAGCGACTTGTTCCGGAATTAGTGTACTCGGGTTCGATCCCACTTGTTCGGGAATAAGTGGACTCCGGTTCGATCCCCGGCGTGGACCAAAAAAGACGGAGAAATTTACTTCGTTATAAGGTCTATGCTCGTTTCACACTTTTATCACGCATTCTTCGTCACTTATTGCAAATAATGCAAGTCTCGAGAAACAAGGCTGCTGTACTGAGCTGAATTACCTACTTTATACCAAACCAAAATGTACTTGCATACTTTTCTCTTTAATTGTAATGTGTAATTTTACATATTTCAGCACGCATTCAATTCTTCAATTAATTGCAAATCAGTAACAGGAACTACTTTTAGCAAGATTTAAATTTTTGGTCCCTGATATGTTTGTGTTTAAGAAATTCGACTGTAGTTGTTTCGGTATACAGGAAACAACTACAGTCGGAAAACATCTCACAGTAAGCTTCGTCAATGATTATGACCATGAAACAAAACAGCAGTCCCAAGATCCCTTCCTGCGCCGACAGGAAGTGCTCTGAGAAGTCTGAGTGATCAGCTAGCATTTCGATATATACTATATATATATATATACTTTTAAAATGTGAACAGCTCTCTAAGTGGAACATCAATAAAAGCCAAATGTGCATTTTTATAATATAGTTTTTTACTCAATTAAAGCAGAACAATTTTTCGCTGAACACAAAACAGTATATGTTAGACAACCTCCTCACTTGATAAACGGGCACCGAATTCTAAAGCAATTGGTGATTCTTATGCCAGAAAGCCCAAAACTTGTCATCTTGTTAGCATTCCAAATCGTAAAACCAATATTTTTATAGCAACTAAAGACTTCGAATACCGCTTCTGTTCCGCTTTCAGTATTTGTTTTACAGAGGATGTTTATACATTTTTAAAACGTTTTTGATAAAAAAGGACAGAAAATAAAAGTGAAACTAGCAACGAACACTAAATAAACATCTGCTGCAGTAAAATATCGTCTGCTAAGAAAATGGCGCACGTAAACAAGCTGTGGATAGAAGGTTATATTTTTGATAAGGAATTACAGAAAATAAAAGAAGTTTAAGAATTGAAACTGGCAACAGCATATTAGACGAACACAAAAGAAACATCTGCTGCAGTGAAATATCGTCTGCTAAGAGAATGGCGCACGTAAACAAGCTGTGGATAGAAGGTTATGTTTTTGATAAGAAATTACAGAAAATAAAAGAAGTTTAAGAAATGAAACTGGCAACCGAATATTAGACGAACACAAAAAGAAACATCTGCTGCAGTTAAATATCGTCTGCTAAGAAAATGGCGCACGTAAACAAGATGTGGATAGAAGGTTATGTTTTTGAAAAGAAATTACATAAAATAAAAGAAGTTTAAGATTTGAAACTGGCAACAGCATATTAGACGAACACAAAAGAAACATCTGCTGCAGTTAAATATCGTCTGATAAGAAAATGGCACACGTAAAAAAGCTGTGGATAGAAGGTTATGTTTTTGATAAGAAATTACAGAAAATAAAAGAAGAACTGAAACTGTCAACAGCATATTAGACGAACACAAAAGATACATCTGCTGCAGTTAAATATCGTCTGCTAAGAAAATGGCACACGTAAAAAAGCTGTGGATAGAAGGTTATGTTTTTGAGAAGAAATTACAGAAAATAAAATAAGAATTGAAACTGGCAACAGCATATTAGACAAACACAAAAGATACATCTGCTGCAGTTAAATATCGTCTGCTAAGAAAATGGCACACGTAAAAAAGCTGAGGATAGAAGGTTATGTTTTTGAGAAGAAATTACAGAAAATAAAAGAAGAATTGAAACTGGCAACAGCATATTAGACGAACACAAAAGAAACATCTGCTGCAGGTAAATATCGTCTGCTAAGAAAATGGCGCACGTAAAAAAGCTGTGGATAGAAGGTTATGTTTTTGATAAGAAATTATAGAAAATAAAAGAAGAACTGAAACTGGCAACAGCATATTAGACGAACACAAAAGATACATCTGCTGCAGTTAAATATCGTCTGCTAAGAAAATGGCACACGTAAAAAAGCTGTAGATAGAAGGTTATGTTTTTGAGAAGAAATTACAGAAAATAAAAGAAGAATTGAAACTGGCAACAGCATATTAGACGAACACAAAAGAAACATCTGCTGCAGTTAAATATCGTCTGCTAAGAAAATGGCACACGTAAAAAAGCTGTGGATAGAAGGTTATGTTTTTGAGAAGAAATTACAGAAAATAAAATAAGAATTGAAACTGGCAACAGCATATTAGACGAACACAAAAGAAACATCTGCTGCAGGTAAATATCGTCTGCTAAGAAAATGGCGCACGTAAAAAAGCTGTGGATAGAAGGTTATGTTTTTGATAAGAAATTACAGAAAATAAAAGAAGAACTGAAACTGGCAACAGCATATTAGACAAACACAAAAGATACATCTGCTGCAGTTAAATATTGTCTGCTAAGAAAATGGCACACGTAAAAAAGCTGTGGATAGAAGGTTATGTTTTTGAGAAGAAATTATAGAAAATAAAAGAAGAATTGAAACTGGCAACAGCATATTAGACAAACACAAAAGAAACATCTGCTGCAGGTAAATATCGTCTGCTAAGAAAATGGCGCACGCAAACAAGCTGTAGATAGAAGGTTATGTTTTCACTCTTTACGAGGAGAAATACTCGTATTCTGTAGTTATAAAACGCCGTGAAAATCATGGGATTAGCATTTCTAAATGTAAAATAAGCTATATTATTAATAATAGAGGGGGGGGGACGTTAAACATTGCTCTTAACAGGAAAAAGAACACAAAACAAATATCCAAAGAAGGTACGTACATTTACGACTATTTCAAAAGTGAGGTCTCTGGTCTTAAAAGGAAATCCACCGACTCAAAGGGCAATCGTTAAAAATCTCTGTATCAACTGTAAACAAGGTAACAAACGAAGATTTGAATCTGAAAACAACAACAACATAATGTTCACCACCTTTTGCCTAGGCACGTGACTGAGCGTAGAACACGGCGTAGACTTCTTTATGAAAATCAGTTAGCCGGAGACAGATGGACATTTATTGTGACTATTGATGATGCATGAATCTACATAAACGACTGTGAAAGGGTCGATGTATTCTCGTAAAAGAGCAGGAAAAGACTTACACACTTAGTTCCAAAAATCCAAAGAAAGTTTCAGTAAAGGATTTAGGATTATTGCTGGTTTCTCGTACAATGGAAAATTAAAGTTAAGAAAAGTTGAAAAGAATGTTAAAACCAACTCTACATATTACCAAAATAATGTTTTAAGTCCTCTATTTAAAGAAGAACTACGATTTCTTAATCCACAGAGCCTTCAAAGAGTAGAACCCCACCAGGATATGGCTACCAGTCATACATCCAAATCTACCACACTATTTCTTGAAAAAAGAAAAGGCTACCAAGTCTATAAATTTTGCTCATATTCTTTCAAAGTCCTCTGATGTGTCACCAATGGACTATTGTACCTTCGGACTGCTAAAAAGAGCGTTCAGACCTAATTCAATGATTGGATTATGTAAAGCAGTGTAAGAGGAGTGGGATAAAATACGCAGACCTAAAACAATGATTGGACTATGGAAAGCAGTGTAAGAGGAGTAAGATAAAATACGCAGACCTAAAACAATGATTGGACTATGGAAAGCAGTGTAAGAGGAGTAAGATAAAATACGCAGACCTAAAACAATGATTGGACTATGTAAAGCAGTGTAAGAGGAGTGGGATAAAATACGCAGACCTAAAACAATGATTGGACTAATGATAGCAGTGTAAGAGGAGTGGGATAAAATACGCTGACCTAAAACAATGATTGGACTATGGAAAGCAGTGTAAGAGGAGTGGAATAAAATACGCAGACCTAAAACAATGATTGGACTATGTAAAGCAGTGTAAGAGGAGTGGGATAAAATACGCAGACCTAAAACAATGATTGGACTAATGATAGCAGTGTAACAGGAGTGGGATAAAATACGCTGACCTAAAACAATGATTGGACTATGGAAAGCAGTGTAAGAGGAGTGGGATAAAATACGCAGACCTAAAACAATGATTGGACTATGTAAAGCAGTGTAAGAGGAGTGGGATAATATACGCAGACCTAAAACAATGATTGGACTAATGATAGCAGTGTAAGAGGAGTGGGATAAAATACGCTGACCTAAAACAATGATTGGACTATGGAAAGCAGTGTAAGAGGAGTGGAATAAAATACGCAGACCTAAAACAATGATTGGACTATGTAAAGCAGTGTAAGAGGAGTGGGATAAAATACGCAAACCTAAAACAATGATTGGACTATGGAAAACAGTGTAAGAGGAGTAAGATAAAATACGCAGACCTAAAACAATGATTGGACTATGTAAAGCAGTGTAAGAGGAGTGGGATAAAATACGCAGACCTAAAACAATGATTGGACTATGGACAGCAGTGTAAGAGGAGTGGAATAAAATACGCAGACCTAAAACAATGATTGGACTATGGATAGCAGTGTAAGAGGAGTGGGATAAAATACGCAAACCTAAAACAATGATTGGACTATGGAAAACAGTATAAGAGGAGTAAGATAAAATACGCAGACCTAAAACAATGATTGGACTATGTAAAGCAGTGTAAGAGGAGTGGGATAAAATACGCAGACCTAAAACAATGATTGGACTATGGAAAGCAGTGTAAGAATAGTGGAATAAAATACGCAGACCTAAAACAATGATTGGACTATGGAAAGCAGTGTAAGAGGAGTGGGATAAAATAAGCAGACCTAAAACAATGATTGGACTATGGAAAGCAGTGTAAGAGGAGTGGAATAAAATACGCAGACCTAAAACAATGATTGGACTATGGAAAGCAGTGTAAGAGGAGTGGAATAAAATACGCAGACCTAAAACAATGATTGGACTATGGAAAGCAGTGTAAGAGGAGTGGAATAAAATACGGAGACCTAAAACAATGATTGGACTATGTAAAGCAGTGTAAGAGGAGTGGGATAAAATACGCAGACCTAAAACAATGGTTGGACTATGTAAAGCAGTGTAAGAGGAGTGGGATAAAATACGCAGACCTAAAACAATGATTGGACTATGGAAAGCAGTGTAAGAGGAGTGGAATAAAATACGCAGACCTAAAACAATGATTGGACTATGGAAAGCAGTGTAAGAGGAGTGGAATAAAATACGCAGACCTAAAACAATGATTGGACTATGGAAAGCAGTGTAAAAGGAGTAAGCCGCCCCGGTGGCGCAGTGGTCTAAGGCGTTGGCCTCTGATCATTCGTCCGAAGGGGTCCGGGTTCGAATCCCGGTGAGGCATGGATGTTGTGTTTGTCTTACGGCACTGGCTCTCTCCCTTCCCTGGAACCAGTGACCCTAAATTAGGGACGGGCGACTGCTTATAGCCCATTGAGTTGCTCACGGTGGTCGTTAAACCTCCAATCAAAAAAAAAAAAAAAAAAAAAAAGGAGTAAGATAAAATGCGCAGACCTAAAACAATGATTGGACTATTTAAAGCAGTGTAAGAGGAGTGGGATAAAATACGCAGACCTAAAACAATGATTGGACTATGGAAAGCAGTGTAAGAGGAGTAAGATAAAATACGCAGACCTAAAACAATGATTGGACTATGTAAAGTAGTGTAAGAGGAGTGGGATAAAATACGCAGACCTAAAACAATGATTGGACTATGTAAAGTAGTGTAAGAGGAGTGGGATAAAATACCACTACCAATTTCAAGAAATGCCCTGTTATCTTGGAAATCCAGATGTAGGTTCACAGTCCAGAGAAAGGGCTATCATGCAGGCGATTTAAGAAAGAATTAATTTTATTTTAAACAATAATTATATTGATGTAAAATCGTTCTAAAAATTTGCGAATTGCTGTGTAAAAAAAAAAAAAATAGAATTTTCTCGGTGGCTGAACAGTCAGGGGCACGAGGTTGCGTTTGAACCCCGGATAAGGTACAGCTGGTGCGTTTTGTACTACAGAGCTGTTTCGAGCCCACCTCTGTAACCAGCAGCTTACAATTGGAAACTGACAGCTTGTTAGATGTTCATCAAGATCATTGAACTCTAAAGAAAAAGAAATTTGCACACCCGGATACAACGAAGTTGAAGAGAGTGTCGAAAACGTATATGCTAACTTTGTTATAACCAGACAGAAAAAAAGGGACTGTTTTTGACATATTTCATTACGTCAGGTTAAAACCAATCAGTCATAAACTGTTTATTAATTCATCATCATTGTCAACCATTATTATCAATCCACTGCTGGACGAAGGTTTCCCCAAGTTTGTTCCACAACGGTCTGTCTTGTGTCAGTCTCCTCCATGTTACTCCCTCATACTTTCGAATTTCATCCACCCATCTCTCATGTGGTCTTCTTCTGGGTCTTTCCTGTCCCTTGGAATCCAGTCTAAAATTTCAGCTGTCCATCGATGGTCTGTCCTTCTGGCAATATGTCCAGCCCATTGCCATTTCACGGATTTTACTCTGATCATGATGTCTTCCACTTTTGTCATTTTTCTGATCCACGAGTTCCTCTTCTTATCTCTCCTGGTCACACCAAGCATGCATCTCTCCATGCTTTTTTAAGTTGTCTGCAGTCTTTGTATGTCTCTTTTAATTAAGGTCCACGTCTCTGCACCATACGTTAGCACTAGAGGAATGCATTGATCAAACACTTTTCTTTTAAGACATAATGGCATGTTGCTCTTGAAAATTATACTGTTTCTTTCAAAATATCTCCAGGCAAGTTTTACACACCGATTAATTTCTTCATCAATGTGATCCTCACTTGATATCTGCTGTCCAAGATAAATGTAAGTATTGGTTATCTCCAGCTTTTCTCAATCGATAAATCTTCATTTCTTGTAAAAGCATTGTATATCACTTTTGTGTTCTGAAAGTTCATTTTTAATCCCACTTCTTTACTCTTGTCAGCAAGTTCTTGGATCATACTCTGCAGTTCTGATGGAGTAGTTGCAAAAATGACTACGTCATCAGCAAAACGAAGGTGAGTTAGATAATCTCCATTAATCTTTATCCCTTTGTTTTCCCAGTTCAGTGATTGAAAGACATTTTCCTATGTGGCATTAAAGAGTTTGGGAGATATAGTGCCACCTTGTCTCACTCCCTTTCCAATTTTTATGGGTGCTGTAATCTCAAATAGCCGAATCTTTGCGCTTGCATTTTCGTAGATGCAAGTGCAAAGATTCGGCTGGATATCATCGGTTGTGTGCCGATTCCTAAAGTTATTGTATTAAATTAATAGTAAAAACAATATTATAGCCCAATGAACTAGTCGAATAATAATTAGATGTTGTTCGTCACGTAATAACGCTGAAGATAAATATTGTTCACATACTTTTAGCCTTTGAAAACTTCGAAGGTATTTGCAGATACAAGATTTGCACGGGCAAAAGTAGGGCACAGTGATGATACTTATTATGCAAATAAATTTCGCTTACGTCATGTCACATGCCCATCACGGTAGATATATAAGACTCGAAGTCTCTTCTATCTTTTTTAGACGTGAAAATTGTTGTTTTTTTATCTAATTGCAGTTACAACCGAAATGGATGGCAGAGGGGCTGAAACAACAATGCAGCAAAGAAAAACGTCACATGTTTGCATTATCTTAACAAATCATGTTCAGAAATCGGGAAAATAGTTCAAAAGAGTCAATTCACGGCCAGAGAAGTAATTAAGCGTTTTAAATCGACTCGCAGCTTGGAAAATCAACCCGGATGTGTCTGCTCGCAGAAGTTGACCCCCAAAGAAGAGGGGAAGGTAGTCAGTTCCGCGTGAAAAATTAAAAATTAAAAATAATTTATTAAAACATTTCGTCAACTGATGTTGCAACAAGGCTAAAGGAAGATTCGAACAAGGTGGTTCATCCCAAAACTATCAGTATCAGTAAAATTAATGGAAAGAAGAATCTTGCCTTCTCAAACGAGCATTTAAATAATGGTAAGACTTTTTGGTCTAAAGTGTTGTTTTCAGACGAAAGTAAATTCACTCTAATGAGCTGCAATGGAAAGAATTATTACTTTCAAAGGAAGCCCAAGCCCCAATCATGGATGCAAGTATAAGTTCTGAAATACGGACAAAAAGTTCTGAAACACGGACAAAATACGAAAACCGAAGTTAGGTAAAGTGAAGATTCTCCCATAATCGTATTTTTTTTCTTCCGATGTTCTCTCTGTCCGATATTGTTGTTAAAATATCATTTTATTGCATAAATATTTGTATCTCAGCTTCAAAATGTAGGAAAATTTTTCGAAAACGAAAGTGGGACGGAACGAAAATGTTTCCCGTGTTCGTAAAATGTAAGCAAATATTTTCGACAACGAAAGCTAAAGGCAGCGATGATTTCCCCGTAATCGTTTTCTTTTTCTTTTTTTTTGGTTTTTTCCTTGCACTGTATATTATCGTTAAACATCATTTAATTATATTAATGTTTATTTTTAAGATCGAAATGGGGAAGGGGGATTTCCGCAGACGTAAGTAGGACGAAGCGAAGATTTTTCCCGTAATCATAAATTTTTATTTTTTTCTAGCAATTTTCTTGTGTCCTGCGTCATTGTTAAATGTTATTTTATTCCATAAATCTTTGTGTTTCAATTTCAAAATGGAGGCATATTCTTGGAAAATAGGGCCGAGCGTTTTTAATCTTATCTATCATTGCAATTGCTGTAGTTTCTAGGTTAGGCTTTCTTTTTTAGGTAGAAGAAATATTAGGTGGTCAGTTGTTTCTCTCTCTCTCTCTCTCTCTCCTTCTCTCTATCTCTTTCTGTCTCTATCGCTCTCTTTCTCCCTTTTTTTCTGTCTCTCTCTGTTTCTCTTTCTGTCTCTATCGCTCTCTTTCTCTCTTTTTTTCTGTCTCTCTCTATGTCGCTTTCTCTCTCTACCGCTCACTTTCTCTCACTCTTTCTCTTTCTGTCTCTATTTCTCTCTCTGTCTCTATTTCTCTCTCTGTCTCTACTTCTCTCTCTGTCTCTCTCTTTCTCTCCGTCTCTGTCTCTCTCTTTCTTTATCTCTTTCTCCCTCTCTCTGCCTCAGTCTCTCTTTCTCTTTCTGTCTCTCTCTCTCCTTCTCTCTCTTTTTCCCTCTTTCTCTCTCTCTCTTTCTTTATCTATCGCTCTCTTTCTCTCTCTGTCCACGTCTCTCTGTTTCTCTCTTTCTCTTTCTCTGTGTCTCTCTATTTCTCTTTCCCTCTCTCCTTCATTCTCTCTTTCTCTGTCTCCCTCTGTTTCTTCACCTTCCTCTCTTCTCTCTCTCTCTCTCTCTCTCTTTTTCTTTCTGTCTCTCTCTCCTTCTCTCTCTCTTTTCCCTCTTTCTCTCTCTCTTTCTTTATCTATCGCTCTCTTTCTCTCTCTGCCCACGTCTCTCTGTTTCTCTCTTTCTCTTTCTCTGTGTCTCTCTATTTCTCTTTCCCTCTCTCCTTCATTCTCTGTTTCTCTGTCTCCCTCTGTTTCTTCACCTCTCTCTCTCTCTCTCTCTCTCTCTCTCTCTCTCTCTCTCTCTCTCTCTCTCTCTCTCTCTCTCTCTCTCTCTCTCTCTGTTTAATTTCTACCTGTGCAAATTGTATTGTTTTTCACATCTATTTGTTATCTTACCCATTGACAACCCACAGATTATTTTGTAGCACCGTGATATCTGCCGCAGACTGATCAGGAACTTTCTGCCTTGGGTATTTTTAATATCATCATCAGCAGCAGCAGGCATTATGGATCCAAAGCTGGATGAAGGTCTCCCTTGATGGAAGCACGAAATCGTAGGTTTCAGGTCCTCTGCAAACCATGCTTGAAGGTGAGCTCACTGTAGAAGATGGAATTTTTATTAACTCCAGACGACGTGTGGTAGGAGCATCACAAATGTTTCGAAGCTCAGAAAAAGGAATTCTCATTAATTCCAGACGATGCGTTTCTCACATTAGTCTCGAACCTTTCGACCGGAAAATTCATTAATACGTTCGAGCGCCAATGAGAAAATAAAGTCCTTTTTCTGCCGGTGATGGGATTCAAATCAACGTCTCGAATGGTTCGAGAGTTTCTCATGGTAATCGTTAAACCCAAAATAAACAAAAAATTAAAAAAAAGTTGAAGTGATTTGATAATGTTGAAATAACAAATGATGAGGTACTAAAGATACTTTTTCAGCCCCGAAAAAAAAATCAAGGGAAGCGAAGAAAATCGTAGGAGGATTTATTCCATGAACGTCTGAAAGAAAAAACAGATCATACGAGTTAAAAAAAAATGGAGCGGAATACAATGAAAGCGCACTTACCAACCCATTGATAATACGCATGGAATTTCTTTTCGGGGTTTCCTGCCCTGGAATTCACGATCCCAGGATAGGGTACCTCTATTCCTATTGAAAGGTTATAAGCAGATGGAATGGTATAGGTAACCTCAGTCCAGCAGAATGTATCCACTATCTTATCCTTTTTGTGAGACGAATGACAAAATATGGCGTCTCCCCAGAATTGCTTCAGAGTCAACAAAATACTGAATGACAGCAAAATGGCGACGGTCCACCTATAATGCAGTTGAAATGCCGGATTGTCTATCGTCACAACGCGCAGACGCACTAAGCTTTTCAGGGATTCGAACACAGGTAGCATGATTCTTTGCTTAGTAAGAACCTCTTCTCTGCTTTCAACGGTCTTCTCT
This sequence comes from Macrothele yani, assembly GCA_039090855.1. Classification (NCBI taxonomy): domain Eukaryota; kingdom Metazoa; phylum Arthropoda; class Arachnida; order Araneae; family Macrothelidae; genus Macrothele; species Macrothele yani. The sequence goes on along the minus strand of CM077009.1, from coordinate 97,071,905 downwards.
TATACAAAAAGAAACGGAGCCCTTTCCCGACGGAAGGCCTGACTGAAATGATTGCAATGCAGCCCTCGGGTCTGCTGCGGAAGGATACAGGACTTCCTGTACGTAAAGTGCTTTTTTTTCCGAAGACACGCAACAACAACAAAAAGCAAACAGCATGAGGTTTTGAGAAGGAAAGTGAATGAAATTTTCGTCACTTATTTCTTGGAAACTGCGAATGCAACAATGCAGTTGGTATTGGTTAGGCACGCCCAAGAGGTACACATACATATTTGGAAGCGGAAAAGAATCAGCGTAAGATTTTAGATAAATTTCCCAATAAGAATTACGCTGAATGCATGCAAGCTCGACGTAGTCTAATAATGCGTTGGTGTCTAATATGGCATCCGCTGTTTATTAAACAGCAAGAATACGAGATGTAAATTTATGACGAGTCGTCCGAGATGTTTCTGCGTTTGAATCCCGCTGAAGCATGGGTGTTTTGTTTGCCTTATGGCGCTGGCAAGTCCAGTCACCGCGTTCAAATTGTTGAAGCGTTCTATTATTCAGTTTGCAGTTTACCTTCCTTGAAAAAGCCATCTGGTTTTTTTGTTAACTTTTTTTTTTTTTTTTTTTTTGGATTGCAGGTTTAACGACCACCGTGAGCAACTCATTAGGCTATAAGCAGTCGCCCGTCCTTAATTTACAGTCACTGGTTCCAGGGAATGGAGAGAGCCAGCGCAATAAGGCAAACACAACATCCACGCCTCGCCAGGACTCGAACCCGGACCCATCTCGGACGAATGATCAGAAGCTATCGCTTAGACCACTGAGCGTCCGTCCGGGGCGACACCATTTCGTTCATGTGCGAAGGCTTGGAAACTTTGATTTCTATTCAACGCGAATAAATTCGGATAACTAATATCCACCGATGAGTCATTACATTATGATCACCTACCTAGTAAGCTGTAGGACCCCCTTTAGCCCGCAAAACAGGGACCACACGGCGAGGCACCGATTCGATGAGGTGGCGATAGGCATCCTGGGGTATCTGGTACCATAATCTCAACAGCAGGTATCCCAGTTCCCGTAAATTTCGGGGTGGTGGGTGATTTGGCACGAACCCGCTGTTCCAAGTCAATACACAAATGCTCGATTGGGTTCATATCAGGTGAATTTGGAGGCCAGGGCATTAACAGAAAGTCATCAGCATGTTCCTCCAACCTCTCCTTGACGATTCCAGCAGTGTGGCATGTCGCATTATTCTCTTGGTAATATCCATCACCAGCAGGGAACACAGTTCCCATGTATGGATCAACTTGGTTCGCAACGATGTTCAGATACCTGAGAGCTGTCAGGGATTGTGATATTGGGATAATGGGGCCTAAAGTGTCCCAAGAAAGCATCGTTCACAGCATAACACCGCCGCTTCCGGCCTGTTTCCACCCAACATTGCATCCACGTGCCATAGCCTCCGTTGGTAATCTGCGTATCCCCGCTCGGTCGTCTACGTGATGCACCATGAGTCCTGATTCGTCAGACCAGGCCACTTTCTTGCAATCATCCACGGTGCAATCTCGATTATCTTGAGCCCATTTCATGCGTTGTTGGCGATGACGTTTAGTGAGCATGGACACCTGGCTGGGTCTTCGGCTGCGCTGGGCCATGCGCAGAAAGCTGCAATGAACTGTGTTCTGTAACACATTGGCCTGATCACCACTCTTGTAGCTGTGGGTGATTTGTCGTACTGTAACCCTGCGGTCGCTGTGAACAATGCGCGACAGTCTACGCATCCTTCTGGCATCAATGAGCTGCGGACGGCACATGGCAGGACGACGGTTCGTCGTTTGACCATCCATGCACCACTTTTGATACGCACTCACTACAGTTGCACGTGAACAACCCACAAGCCGCGCCGTTTCCGAGATCTTAGTTCCGCGTGCCATCACAATTTGTCCTTTATCAAACTCCGATAAATCTTCAGCTGTTCTCATTCCGACTGCGAACACTCTACTAACAGAAATCCGGTCCTCGGGTTGTATATATACTGCTCTGTGAGCGCCACCTGTGCCACCGTTCGGTCTCCAGGCGCGCACATTTCTCTAGGCTGAGGGTGGTCATAATGCAATGTCTCATTAGTGTAGTTGCACTGTTTTAAGCATAGTTTGTGTACCAGTTTCTTGTCGATTAGTTTTTGCACTCTCCGAGCATTGAGGAAAGCCTTTAAACTATTCCAACAGCTGAAGCTCAAACTGGAGGAGGAAAGGTCCCACTTCAACTTTTAAACCGCTTTCAAGACATTCGGCTTGATCCCCAAGTTCCGTAATTTTAAAACTTAGGTAAAAGCATCATGGTTCGAGAAGAAAAGAGATACATGTTTTCGTCAGACCTTTTCAAAGATAGTCAACCTGTAAAGGAAGGACGTCATCTCATTGGAAACCAAGTGCTATACCCTACATACGAAGTTACATAGACTTTGCGACCCGATCATTTTCAACTACCTAACATTCCGAGGGGGAATGTTATTCGAAAGACTGAAATCTTCCTTTGTCCTTCAGACACAAGAAGAAGTTGAATTACTTGAAATCATCCCAGAATCCAAACCCTAAAGATTTCATCATTCCCTTCGTTGATACTTCTAACCGGACGCTCACCCTAGAAGAAACAAAAGTATCGGAACTTAGACCAAAGTTTTGATTCCGAACTAGACATAATCCAAGAAGCTTCATTTCTGAGTTTAAGAGCACAATATCCTTAGTTCCGGAAGACGCATAAGACGAACTACGTCAACTGTATTGCTCTAGGTTACGGTGGTCGTACAATTAAAAACAAACATCTAATAAATTTAAAATTGCAAGACCGATTTTGGAACTCAGGAATGACCGCTGCATGTTATTAACGCTAACGGACAAATCTGGCCAGACAGCGGTTATAAATGCTATAGACTAGAATCGGAAATTCGAAGATTTTATCCCCACTTCTGGATCCACAGTATTACGAAGGAACCCTCTAAATTTTTGGATTGCACAGGTACAAAGAACTGCCAGTCTGATCGCTATACCGGACGATCTCAAGAAAGCCACCAAATTTCCACCAGGCCCTCAGATCCCGAAGTTATTCGGAAGACTTAAACACCACAAGCCAGGTAATTCATTAAAACCCATCGTGTCAAGGAAGTCCGCACAGACGTACCGTTTAGAGAAAGCACAATCCAAATGTCAGACTAATCACATCCCTGAATTGGACTTTATGATGACTTGCACTCTAGATTTTATCACGAAAATCAAGCAAATCTCATCTCCCTAAATTGGACTTTGTAATTACTCGCACTATAGATTTTATCACAAAAATCAAGTACATCTCTGTTCAGCAATGCTGCATTATCTGCAGTTTCGATGTGGTTTCTCTTTACCCTTCGGTCGCCGTGCCGGAAGCCACCAGAACATTAAAAGAGTCCATATCTAATTTATCACTCTATTCGCAAGAGGTCTAACAGGGAGCGCAAACCTCTTGCGAATAAGGTGGCGCAGTGGTCTAAGCGAAGGTTTCTGATCATTCGTCCAAGATGGGTCGGGGTTCGAATCCCGGTGAGGCATGGATGTCGTGTCTAACTTATAGCACTGGCTCTCTCCCTTCCCTGGAACCAGTGGCCCTAAATTAGGGACAGGCGACTGCTTATAGCCCACTCAGTTTCTCACGATGGTCATTAAACTTCCAATCAAAATATACACTATCTACCAACAAGTAATTGGACACCCCTGCAGTCGACGATACCTGCGGTCCTGATACACGTCACGGCCGACGCCGTTAAATATCGTGTGGGAAACAACAACACAACCAGTGGCATGCAAGATGACACGCAGTTCGGAGCTCTCTGATTTCGAGAAAGGTGTAATTGTCGGGTATCACAGAAATGGCCTATTCATACGTGACATATCCAGCGAGTTGAAGTACCCAAAATCGACAGTGGCCTACGTGATTGGCAAGTGGAAGACGAGAGGTGACTGTCGGAATGTGCCCCGACCCGGCAGACGGGTGCTGGCCAGAGACAGAGAAATTCGGAAGAACCGCACCGAATCGATGGGCCACATCCGCGAGGAGTTTCAACAGGCATCCGGGAGTGTTCTTTCGATGAATACCATCCGTAAGGAAGCCCATCTGCTCGGTTATCATGGACGTGCTGCCGCCCACAAGCCTTTGATCACCAAGTCCAATAGCGCTGCTCGGATAACGTGGTGCAAAGAACGTCGACAGTGGACCGTTGAACAGTGGAAACAGGTTCTCTGGAGCGACGAATCAAGTTTCACCTTCTACCGTTCGGATGGCAGGGTCTGGGTTTGGCGTCTGCCTGGAGAACGCCTCCTGCCGGAATGTATTGTGCCAACTATTAATTTCGGCGGCGGTGGAATTATGCTATGGGGGTGTTTCTCCTGGTATGGCACGGGACCCTCGGTCACAATTCCTGGTAGACTCAACGCCGAGACCTACTGCACCATTTTGGATGACCATGCGCTACCTACGTTGTGGCAGTTTTACGGGGTGGACCCATGTTACTTTCAGGATGACAATGCCACCTGTCATGTTGCGAGGTCTACCATGGCTTGGTATGGTGACAATGGGGTTAATCGAATGGACTGGCCTGCGCAGAGCCCGGACCTTAACACTATCGAGCACCTCTGGGACGAGTTGGAGCGTCGACTTAAGGGGTGCCCCCACCGTTTGAAATCGGTGAAGGAACTGACCTGTCTTCTCCAAGCCGAGTGGAAGAAAATAGCGCTAGCCGTCGTACAACGCCTGGTTGAGAGTATGCCCCGGAGGGTCGCAGCTGTAATCGCCGCTCGTGGAGGCTCCACCAACTATTGAAGGTAATAAACTTCGCTTTTCTTTGCTATCACAGGTGTCCAATTACTTGTTGGTAGATAGTGTATATACATATATATACAGTATATTCGCAAGAGCCTTTCCCCAGCATCTTCAGGTTAATGGACTTGGTCTGAAATTCCAGCTGCTACAGTTGCCAAGAACAACCTATAAGCAAATAAATGGCGCTCTTATGGGATCTTCGCTTTCATCCGTCCTCGTGGAAGCAATACTTCGCCCAATTGAGCAATATACAGTATATTCACCAACATCACCCCATGACCTGGCTGCGATATGCAGACGATATAATTATTATATGGCTTCACGGAAAGGAGATTCTCTCCCTTTTCGTGGATAAAATCAATTATATTCACCCTACGATCAATTTCACTATGGGGCTCGAACACCATAGTGCCCTTTCTCATCTGGATGTTTTACTGATCAAATCGCCTTCGCACACAATTCTATTATAAATTCACATCCGACTCCAACTAGATTTGAAAATGGGTCCAGAATTTTGGACTCGGACCCGAATGTTACGTAATTGGACCTCACCCGGACCAGATCTGGACAAATCTGCCATGAACTATAATATACACTATATTGACAAACTTGCATGTGCAACTTTGACAAGATTGCATGTGCAACTTCTGCTGGTCCTTCCAGCAGAAGTTGCACATGCAATCAAGAACATGAAGCGGGGAAAAGCTCCAGGAGAAGATTTAATTACATCATACAAGAAGCAAGTGGAAAAATTGAAACAGTACTCGCCCAAATTTTCACTCGATGCCTTAATGAAGGGAAGATTCCTGAGGATTGGAACACCGCTACAATGATCCTGCTACATAAGAAAGGTGACATTAAGGATCTCGGAAACTACAGACCTATCAGCCTCCTATCAGTAGTTTATAAAATCTTCACTAAAGTTCTTTCACACCGCTTGAAGATAACACTGGACATGGCTCAACCGAGAGAACAAGCTGGATTCAGGAGTGGCTACAGCACAATAGATTATATCCACGTACTGAGAGAACTAATTGAAAGAGCGAGGGAATATGAACTTCCATTGTGCATGGCTTTTATCGATTATGAAAAAGCCTTTGATTCGGTGAAACTATCAGAGTTACAATGGCTCTGAAATCCTGCGGTATTGAAGATGCATACATTAATATTATTAATAACATCTATGAAAATGCAAGTGCAAAGATTAGGCTGTTTGAAAATACAACACACGTAAAAATTGGAAAGGGAGTGAGACAAGGTGACACCATATCTCCGAAGCTCTTTAATGCCACATTGGAAAATGTCTTTCAATCACTGAACTGGGAAAACAAGGGGATAAAGATTAATGGGGATTATCTAATTCACCTTCGTTTTGCTGATGACGTAGTCATTTTTGCAGCTACCCCATCAGAGCTGCAGAGTATGATCCAGGAACTTGCTGACAAGAGTAAAGAAGTGGGATTAAAAATGAACTTTCAGAAGACAAAAGTGATGTTCAATGCTTTTACAAGAAATGAAGATTTATCGATTGATGGAGAAAAGCTGGAGATAGCAGACACGTACGTTTATCTGGGACAGCAGATATCAAGTGAGGGTCACATTGATGAAGAAATTAATCGGCGTACAAAACTTGCCTGGAGAGCTTTTGGAAGAAACAGCATAATTTTCAAGAGCAATATGCCATTATGTCTTAAAAGAAAAGTGTTTGATCAATGCATCCTTCCAGTGCTTACGTATGGTGCAGAGACGTGGACCTTAACTAAAAGAGACATACAAAGGCTGCAGACAACTCAAAGCAGCATGGAGAGGTGCATGCTTGGTGTAACCAGGAGAGATAAGAAGAGGAACTCGTGGATCAGAAAAATGACAAGAGTGGAAGACATCATGATCAGAGTTAAATCCTTGAAATGGCAATGGGCTGGACATACTGCCAGAAGGACAGATCATCGATGGACAGCCGAAATTTTAGATTGGATTCCAAGGGACAGGAAAAGACCCAGAAGAAGACCACATGGGAGATGGATGGATGAAATTCGAAAGTATTCAGGGGTGACATGGAGGAGACTGGCACAAGACAGACCGTTGTGGAGGAAACTTGGGGAGACCTTCGTCCAGCAGTGGATTGATAATGGTTGACAATGATGATGATGATGATATTGACAAAAGTGACCGGACACCTCTTCAAAAGCAAATGAACTGATCCGCTACGTTGTTAAAATGCCCGGTACAGCTGCAAACGGTATAAAAACAAGCCTGCAGCTGACCGCGATCATATCGCACTGTGAGGTTGAGTGAAATTGTCGCGGTGGGAGAGAACTGAGTTTGAGAAAGGAAAGATTGTTGGGTGTTATATTAGTGGGTTGTCCATAAGAGAAACCGAGAGGCGCTGAAACATACCCAAGTCAGCTGTTTTGGATGTACTGAATCAGTGGAAGATCACATGGCGTGCCTGAAGAAACAAAACGTACTGGCAAGCCAAAGAAAATCAGTGATAGAGGACGTCGAAGCCTCAGGAGAGTCGTTACAGCTAATCGACGGAGTACTGCACAAGAATTCAGTGTACAGGTGAGTAAAAATGCTGGAACCTCGGTATGTACACGTACCATTCGCAGAGAACTTGATTCCATGGGGTTACCGTGGTCGTGCGGCTCCTCATAAGCCTTTCATCTTCATTCGGAATGCTACTCTGTAACGTACCAGGAGATGTGACGTACCTGCCCGAAGGACGTGCACGACATAAAGGCAGATAGGAATCAGAATAAAACGTCCGCGTAGCTCAATTGGTAGAGCAACTTATTCCGGAGTGAGGGGATCCGGGTTCGAATCCTGGATCCCCTCATTCCGGAATAAGTCACTCTACCAATTGAGCTACGCGGACGTTTTATTCTGATTCCTATCTGCCTTTATGTCGTGTGCGTCCTTCGGGCAGGTACGTCACATCTCCTGGTACGTTACAACTCGTCATTTAGCATGGTGTAAAGAACATTTATCGTGGACCGTAGGTCAATGGAAACGAATCCTGTGGACTGATGAATCCAGATACACGATCCATCAGTCTGATGGTCGCGTGTGGGTATGGCGGCAGCCGGGGGAACGCTATTTACCACAGTATACTGTTTGGAGCTGGCAGTGTACTCGTGTGGGGGTGTTTTTCATGGTATGGTCCCGGCCCATTGGTTATCGTGAACAAACTGGTTAACCAGCACGTCTACCTTAATATTCTGGACAATTATGCCCTACCAACTCTATGGTAATACTATGGAACCGAGTCTTGTTGGTACCGGCATGATAATGCACCGAGCCATAAAGCAGGACTGTTACGGCGTGGTTTGACGATAATTCGGTATCGTGTGTGGACTGGCTAGCACAGAGCCCCGATCTTAATCTCATAGAGCACTTATGGGATGAATTAGAGCGCCGTATAAGAAGTTTGGAACCGAGGCCTACTACTAAGCAACAGTTAGCGGCAGCATTGTGTACTGAATGGAAGCGCATACCTATCGCTGTGTTCCAAAACCTTGTCGAAAGCATGTCTCGAAATGTCAGTGCATGCATTAAGGCCAAAGGTGGACCGACACCGTACTAATGTATGTCAATAAATGCTATGTTGTGTTTCTCTTCTAGGTGTCCGGGGACTTTTGTCAATGTAGTGTCTGTACAGGGCGGTCAAAAAGTCTATCCGTAGTAGATATCTTAGGGTTATATGGAAATCAAACAAATTTATTATATTATTAGGAACATATAATTTACTCATTTACTTACAGGAAGTGTTGAAACTGTCGTCTTTCATTTGCAAGACATAACGTACCCGTGTAACACATATTTTCAAACACATCTGCGACAGTCGAAAAGCCCTTCTGCAGTAATGTTAAGGGAGATTCTCATATTTTACGCTAAAATTACCACTTCGTTTTTGGAGTGTTTATTGACGAAACTAAGCAATCAACTGATTCCAAAGTAGGTACATCTATTTATTATTGTTTCAGGTATTTACAAAACAAATTTTTAATAAGTTTCATGAAGAATCACGCCCGCAAATCCCTCTCGACCATGACACTGCGCAAAAATCCGCTGTCCCTGGTTGGCATGATTTCTCCACTCCAGATGATCTGAAACAAAAAAACTCGAACGGCGTTTTACTCTATACACAAGTTATCGTTTGATGAGCCAGAATATAAATATATATATACATGTTTGAGGAAATAGTGACTTGTCAAACTCAAATGATCAATTTAGCTCAAAACATTGACAATGTTTTTTGCTATTAAAAAAATATACATAACGTATCGCGTTTCTGGTTCATCAAACAATAAAAGGATGCTTGCTGAACATGCAGTTTTACATTTCAAGTCGATCGGTCCAATAGTTTTTGAAATATACTGCCGGACAATTGCTAAGGACGGATGACAATAGCAACGATATCAACCATAAAATGGAAGGCAGGAAAATGTGGAAATTAGCATAAGTGCGGGATACAGTAAGACGTGTTGTGCGCATGCAAATTTTGGATTGCCGAACTTGTTCGTGACGTCATAGCGCTGATAAGAGATATAAAGGATTTGACGCGTATTGACCGTTGTTGTTCAAACGCAGCGTTGAAAGGGAAAGAATCAATTGACTAACTTGCAATTTTCAGTATGTCTTCCCGACATCACCTAGATGATTTTACGCGTGGCCGTATTATTGGCAAGATTGAAGAAGGGCGAAAAATAACAGATGTTGCCAGGGAGTTCGACGTCAGCCACAGTGTTGTTTCAAGGCTTTGGAAATCATTTCAAACAAATGGAGAGTGTAGCAAACGTCACGGGGGAGGTCGTGTTCGCAGTACGACACCTGCAGAAGATCGGTACATATAGTGCTATCAACAAAAAGACACCGGCGCAGCACAGCTAGTGAGGTAGCAAATCAGTTTATGGCTGCTACTGGCAAGCGGATCTCCCGAAAAACTGTCGCCAGACGTTTGCATGAAGGAGGACTATACGCCCGCCGTCCTGTTGTGTGCATCCCATTGTCCAGACGTCACCGTACCGCCCGTTTGCAATGGTGCCATCAACATCGCAATTGGACTGATAACGACTGGTCTGCTGTCCTGTTCTCAGATGAGAGTAGATACAGTCTATCGTCTGATTGTCGACGACAAGTGATCTGGCGTGATAGTGGTACTGCATATTGTCCAGCAAACATACAGGAAAGGGACCGATATCCGACATGTAGTGTCATGGTATGGGCTGGCATCATGATCAATGGCCGTACGTCCCTCTATGTGCTTCCAACTGGGACTATGACTGGCCAACGATACATTAATGATGTTCTGCTACCTCATGTTCGCATGTTCCGTGGTGCTGTCGGTGATAGATTCATTTTCATGGACGACAACGCAACATGTCATCGAACAGTCGCTGTCCAGTAGTGTCTTGAGAGCGAGGATATTCAACGCCTTGTATGGCCAGCACGTTCTCCAGATCTGAATCCCATTGAAAATGTGTGGGATGCTTTGGGGAGGAGTCTTGCTTGTCGCCAATGCCCTCCAATAAACAAGGACACCCTCATCCGTGCACTGACAGAGGAATGGGATAAATTACCCTAACAGATGCTTGATAATGTTGTGCAAAGCATGACAGACGTGTGAAATCTTGCATCGGCCTCCATGGTGGCCATATCCCGTATTGACATCTTACGCCGGAACGCCTGCGGACGGTAATTGCATTTTTTTCACGTTTACGTATTCTGCACAAAATGGCCTGTTTGTCCCTTGAACACGTTCCAAAGCCTTCTGGATTTCAGAGCACAATAAATTGTCTTTCTTGTAATGTCCTGGCATTCTGACATTATTTTATTTCACTTGGCATCCAACCACACTTACTTTTTATGCGCTATATAGCCGTTTAGGATCCGTCCTTAGCAATTGTCTAGCAGTGTATCATGCCAACCATTCGCGAAAAAGCTGTTTCAAGAAAAACGCGTTTAAAGTTTCAACTACAGTTTACGGAGACATATCGAGTACTTACAGTATTTTTATGCTAATCCGCTATACCAGGCCCACATAGTTTCCTTCCTCTGCTTCGTAGAACTCATTTAGAGATATTTTCTTGCTTCTACGCCTTGTACGAGCCTCTTTTCTAGACTCGAGGCTGCGTCTCGACGATCTCTGCAGGCGCTGTTGGTCCCGCGCGTTGTCAAATATCTTCGTTTGCTCGCCAATAACGATTCCTATCGTTGTCATCATTTTCAGGACGGCAGAGCAACCTTCATTAAAAATGCCTGCTGCAACATAAGCTGCCATTTTGATGGTTTTTGAGCCACAGTGAAGATGTTTGGACGCGAACCGCCAAATAGTAGAATTGAAACTTTTTTTGTTGTTTTGAGTGTCACCGCCCAAACACCTTTCTAGGAACTCTCTTGATGACAAATCGTTGTAAATCGGCTTTATAGCATTTTCGACATCTTTATGATGTGGCGGTTCGTGATTGAATTCGTCCAGAATTTTCTCAGCTTCGGCTTTGCGCCAGGTGCACCAACTCTGTGACCCCACTGGACAATAATAGATTATGGCCAATTTTGTGAATTTCAACTTGAAATCTGGTACACATATTCTTAAGACCTGAAATAATAAAATAACGTACAAAAAAATGTTTTTTTTGCACAAAAAAAAGATGAGAATTCCCCCTTAAGGCTGCCCCACCTAATTTTGATGGTGCTACAGTAAAATATTTTGAATTAAGCAACTTGTATGTTTAATTTTAGCTTTTGCCGTTTCCTTGACAGCATATGAAGCTTCAGAATATGTCATAAGAGATCGAAAAATATTCGTGCTGAGCAAGACAAGGAATCAAAGTTCACAAAACTGTTTTTGCACGATAAAAAAGGGTAGTTAAAAGCTGATGATAAATTAAAAGACTTTACTAAGTACAATTAAAACATCACAGTTAAAAAAACATAAGACCTTTCGGGGCCGCATCGGTCCCATCCTCAGATGTAACACAATCACACAATACATGAAGGAACAATGATATAAATACATCAAGAAAATAGTCACATGATTAGGTAGCGTAGTTTGTATGCGCAGATGAACCGAGAACAAAATGGCTTAATTGATGTTATTTAAAAATGTTCAAGTTCAGAATGGAGTTGTTCCCGGCTGTCAGTGCGAGTTTCCATGCAATAGGAATGATAGAAGGGTAATTATCATTGCAGCATGCAGACCCAAAGTTTCCATGCAATGATGATTACCGTTCTATCATTCCTATTACATGGAAACTCGCACTGACAGCCGGGAACAACTCCATTCTGAACTTTAGCATTTTTAAATAACATCAAATAGGCCTTTTTCTTCTCGGTTCATCTGCGCATACAAACTGCGCCACCTAACCATGACTATTTTCTTGATGTATTTACACTGGCGGAAAGTGAAAAAAGAACACAAAGAAGGAATTGGCGGACGATTATGAAATTTACATATGTTAATGGGGTCGAGTTTACGTGAGGGTGATACTAATTTCGGGACCAACTGGTGAGCGCTTACGCCACAGCACGGCATAATATGCAAATTATCGTCGGTGGTATTTAAGGAGTACGGCGAAGTGAATGTAATCAGCCATCGGCGTACGGACACGTGCGAAGACCCTGAAGAAGCTGCAATGCCTGGACATGGAAGACGTGTACGATTTCAGCAGTTATCGGACTTTGAGCGAGGTCGTCTAGTCTGACTCCGCGAGGCCGGATGGTCCTATCGTCGTATTGCGGAGCGAATTGGACGGGAAGTATCGGTGGTGGTACGATGGTGGCGTAGATGGTCCGAGGAACATTCCCACACGAGAAGACGTGGAACCGGGAGTCACAGACGGACTGATCGACGCATTCGAAGAGCGGCGTTGTCAAGCAGAGCATCCACAGTGACGCAAATCCGAGCTGCCGTTGCACTTGAGGTGACTGTGTGAACAATCCGCAACCGTCTACTGGATGCAGGACTAGGTGCACGTGTGCTTCTGGCATGTGTACCTCTGACTCCAGCCCACCGTCAGGAACGGCTGCAGTGGTGTCGCCAACGTCTGCACTGGAGAACGCAATGGCGATCTGTCGTGTTCAGCGATGAAAGCAGATTCTGCTTGGGAGCCTCCGATGGCCGTATGCGTGTTCGCAGGCGCACAGGGGAGCGTCTCCACCCTTCTTGCATCCACCAGCGACACACAGGGCCTACACCTGGTTTCCTGGTGTGGAGAGCGATCAGCTATCACTCCCGTACACAACTAGTGTTTGTACCGAGTACGTTACACAACACCTCCTACATCAACAGCATCCTTCAGTCCGTTGTTGTGCCATTTGTAAGGTCGGTCCATCGTGGTGTTTTCCAGCAAGATTACGCACGCCCACACACGGCCCGTGCAACGCAACATGCACTTCAGGGTGTGAGACAACTTCCATGGCCTGCACGTTCACCGAATTTGTCCCCCATTGAGCACGTGGGGGATTTTGTTGGGACAACGACTTATCCGGTCTCCACGGCCAGCCACGACCATCCCCGATTTACGTGTCCAGGTTGAGGATGCTTGGAACTCAATATCCCAAACTTACATCCAACATCTGTAGGACAGACTCCATGCCGCCGCCCCGGTGGCGCAGTGGCCTAAGCGATGGCCTCTGATCATCGTCCGAACGGGTCCGGGTTCGAACCTCGGTGAGGCATGGATGTTGTGTTTGTCTTACGGCACTGCTTCTATCCCTTCCCTGGAACCAGTGACCCTAAATTAGGGACGGGCGACTGCTTATAGCCCGTTGAGTTGCTCACGGTGGTCGTTAAACCTCCAATCAAAAAAAAAAAAAAAAACACTCCATGCCAGAATTGCACAGTGTGACGCAGTTCATGGTGGTTCAACCTCGTACTAGCCATGTTACATGGAAATGTTATTTTTCAGTTTACCAGCAAATACAGCTGTATTTTGCCATAATGTTTTGATCACGTTATCCTCTGTATTCCGTTATTATGCTGTATAAATTTCGTTGGTAACAGACGTCTCCTTCTTGGTGTTCTTTTTTCACTTTCGGCCAGTGTATATCATTGTTCCTTCATGTATTGTGTGATTGTGTTACATCTGAGGATGGGACCGATGCGGCCCCGAAAGGTCTTATGTTTTTTTAACTGTGATGTTTTAATTGTACTTAGTAAAGTCTTTTAATTTATCATCAGCTTTTAACTACCCTTTTTTATCGTGCAAAAACAGTTTTGTGAACTTTGATTCCTTGTTCAGAATATGTTTCACAACAACACCATTTTTCACAAGTTTATGATGAGTTGAAAGTTTCCAAAATGTGGATGTTGTTTTCATCATTGCCCCTCGGAAGGAAGAGACGCTTTTCCTTTTAGGGACACTCTTCCTTCGTACAACATGACAAATCATTTTTCAATCCGTGGGGCACCAGTATCGAGCACAGAATTCCACAGCGCGCATTTTTCTTTGAATATTTTTTTCTTTTTTTCTTTTGAATAATAAGACAGAAACAGAACCGGGTCCAAATTGCGTCACGAACACCCCGACCCGACCCGTTTGACCAGCTAAAAATTGTCAACCAATTCAGTCGCTAACCCGTGACCCGTTTCCACCTCTGACCCCAAGCTGATGCTCCGCAACTCTTTCTGCCCCGCTGATTACAAGACAACTTTCTTCCGCGTTCTCGAATAAGAAGACGCCTCGTCGTCTCCTCCAATGTTCCTTGGTAATGAGAATTGTTTCTCTCTCTCTCTCTCTTGTTGTTGGTTGGTTGAAGGTTCAACGACCACCGTGAGCAACTCAATGGGCTAATAAGCAGTCTTCCGTCCCTAATTTAGGGCAACTGGTTGTAGAGAATGGATTGGACTGAAGGTTTAACGACCACCGTGAGAAACTCAATGGGCTAATAAGCAGTCTTCCGTCCCTAATTTAGAGCAACTGGTTGTAGAGAATAGATTAGATTGGACTGAAGGTTTAACGACCACCGTGAGAAACTCAATGGGCTAATAAGCAGTCTTCCGTCCCTAATTTAGGGCAACTGGTTGTAGAGAATGGATTAGATTGGACTGAAGGTTTAACGACCACCGTGAGAAACTCAATGGGCTAATAAGCAGTCTTCCGTCCCTAATTTAGGGCAACTGGTTGTAGAGAATGGATTAGATTGGAAAAACTGAAGACTGCTTATTAGCCCATTGAGTTCCACCGTGAGAAACTCAATGGGCTAATAAGCAGTCTTCCGTCTCTAATTTAGGGCAACTGGTTGTAGAGAATGGATTAGATTGGACTGAAGGTTTAACGACCACCGTGAGAAACTCAATGGGCTAATAAGCAGTCTTCCGTCCCTAATTTAGGGCAACTGGTTGTAGAGAATGGATTAGATTGGACTGAAGGTTTAACGACCACCGTGAGAAACTCAGTGGGCTAATAAGCAGTCTTCCGTCCCTAATTTAGGGCAACTGGTTGTAGAGAATGGATTGGATTGGATTGAAGGTTTAACGACCACCGTGAGAAACTCAATGGGCTATAAGCAGTCGCCCGTCCCTAATTTAGGGCCACTGGTTCCAGGAAAGGGAGAGAGCCAGGGCCGTAAGACAAACACAACATCCATGCCTCACAGGGATTCGAACCCGGACCCATCACGGACGAATGGTCACAAGCCAGCGCTTAGACCACTGCGCCACCGGGGCGGCTGTAGAGAATGGAGAAGACAGCCAGTGCCGTAAGACAAACACAACATCCCTGCCTCACCGGAATTCGAAGTCAGACCCTTCTTGGACGAGCTGTCATAAGCCAGGGGTTAGACCACTGCGCCACTGTGGCAGCTAATGCGAATAGGAAAACGTTATTAAATTGAAAATCCTCCAAATACTGTCCGTGAATAAACAAAGACATCGCTCTTTCCACGTTTTTAGTAACGCACAGCGACCGAAAAATTGTTTTCGGTCACCGCTGGGGAATCGAATCCCAGATCTCTCGATATCTAGCCGAGCGCGTTAATCTTACACCAAGCTGGAGAACAATCCACGGCGCTATGTGTGTGTTTTTCTGTCAGCTTCTGTCATCATAAATCCGTAAGATGGGCTCAGCTATGTAACGCTAGCGTGCTCGGCTAGATATCGAAAGATCTGAGATTCGATTTCCCAACGGTTAACTAATGACAATTTTTCGGTTGCTGTGTGTTGCTAAAACGTGGAAAGAGCGATGTCTTTGTTTATTCACTGACGCCACGTATTTGGAGGATTTTCACTTTGGATCTCGCCCTTTGGATTTAACTGCGCAGCGTGTTGTTGCTCCGCGATTTTCTTCTGATTTGGGTGTGTTCTTGGACTCTTCGCTCCTTAATTTCACGTTCACCTTAAGTATAAAGGTATCGTCTTTCATTTTGCTTCGTTTCGAGCGCGGTGAGTGCCTATTTTGTTGTATTTCATCTTATTTACGTTTGGCCGAGCTGGCCAAGCTCGCTACTGGGCGCTGGCATTAAAGATGGCGACTTCCGGTAGGGATAGTGATAGCCCTAATCTCTCTTCCTTTTCTGATGCCCTAGATGGGGGTGTTGCCAAGCAAGCGTCCGCTCGTGGCGTTGCCAATTTGCCTTCTCCAACTACGTCACATCTCCCGGCTTCCGCTATCGATGATGACGCAATGGACATCACTGGAAATGCAGCCTCTTCTAGCACTGCCGAGCCCAACGTGTCATTACCTTCGTTTTCTTCTGTTGCAGCCTCCAAAGTCTCTCGTCCAGCATCCAAGAATAATTATGTTGGCGCTGAAAAGCTGAAATCTTTCATTTCCCAAGCTGGCAATAATATCGTGCTTAATATCCCAGCCAGCTCTCCAGCTGGCACAGCTTTTACTGAGAATCTTGCAAAAGGCGTTCATTTCGAAGCCCTTCCGGACACTCCTTTGCGAGTATATGCAGATGCCATTTCACAGCGGTTCCCATCTGAATCTATTCCGCAAATGTATCGTAGAGGATGACTTGTAGTTGTTTATCTGGCCACGGCTGAAATGGCGAAATCTCTCCTAACATCTGGTCTCACCATTGGTGATAGACATCTTTCTGCAGAACCAGTGGGCCAAAGACCCATTAACGTTTCTTTCTACCCGGTCCCGTTGGAGGTGACAGATCTCATGCTGTATGCTGTCTTATCTTCGGTTGGTCGGGTAGTTGGAGGCATACAAACGCATCTTGCTGCCCGAAACGACCCATTACGTGATCCACGACATGCGTCGATCCAAGGTGCTCGCCGTGTTGCGAGGGTCATATTTCCATCACAAGAAGCAATCGAACGGCTTCCAACACACTTCACTGTTCGGTGCGAAGATCAGGTCAGGCAAATAAACTTCCTGACGGAATTCCATTGTAGTCAATGTCATCAGGTTGGTCACTACTATAAGCAGTGTCCAGTTGCTCCACCAAATTCTGTTTCGCCCGTCTATCAAGATCCGACGCCTTCTCATCAAGATCCTAGTAGCGCTCCGTTACCGACGGTGGTTCCTGCGAACAACCTACCTTCGGTAGCAACCTCTACGCCAATTGTTGTCCCACCTTCTCTCTCCGAGGAACACTACCCAGTTTTACAATCTTCAGCATCTTTTCGTGTTCCTGCGGACCTTACAGCAGTTGCTGAGTCCGTTGCGACTGACCAGTCTGATACCGAGACCTCGACCGCTGATGACACAGCCTATCAAAGCGTCAGCGACCAAGCGATGAGTGATGGGACGGAGGGCTATCTCCGGACCCGTTCTGACAAAAGGGATGCCAAACCTCCTCGCGGCTCTACGAAACGACGGCGACAATCTGGCCACTCTACTCACACCTCTCCGACTAAGCCTGCTGGATCACCTGCTTCGGGTCGCCCTGTCAAGTCTTCCAAACCAGTTATCTACCTCCTGCCTCTTGAGGAATTTTCCGCGCGCCTACACATGAATGTGTTTCCGGACACTCCTCTCCCTTATAACGAATTGCACGACTTTGCTTGTGCCAAGACTCTTCTTCCTAATTTACCCACCTATGTCAACCGATTTGAAGGTCGCTACCCAGCAGTTGAGAATCAACTGGCACAACTGTTAACTCTTTACAATACTATCAAGAGTCCATCTGCCGAGGATGCTGCCACTCAGAGGTGCATCCAACGGCGGTACAACAATTTCCGTTCCCATTTGGAAAAGATTGTCACTGCCACTAGAGACATGGCACTTTCACTGTGACTTCCTTGAATTGTCGCGGGTTCGCGACACCAGTGTTGAACTCCCTCGTTTATGAGGACATTTCTGCCGCTGGTGGAGATGTTCTCCTTCTCCAGGAAACTCACTGCTCTGCTGACACTCCCACTCACCTATGGAGAAGCTGGCCGTACACCTTTTACCACTCGTATCGCCTCTCGCGGTATGGTGGTATAGCTGTAGGTGTGCGCCAGCGGTTTTTGACTCAGCTGACTTCTATTTCTGTGACAAATTTACACCTTGATTTTCTTCAGTGTTTTACCTTTTGTGTGCATAATGTTACTTTTCATATCTTTAATGTATATATTCCCACTGATGAAATATATGTTGCTCATCTTTTCAGTAATATTCGTGCAGCGATTGCAGCGATTCCTCCCGGGGATTATTTCGTTCTTGGGGGGATTTTAACTGCACGCTGCAGCCTTCTCTTGACAGAAATTCGTCTTTTGGCGAATACCGCATGAATTTAGTTTCACAGCTGACTCAGCTCCTTGATGATTTTCATCTTGTCGATTCCTTCAGACGGCTAAATCCTGATTCCATTTCCTTTACGTGGTGTAATCCGCCGACGTTCGGTTCTACTGCTGCGCGGTTGGACCGAATATATGTTTCTGCTTCCTTACTCCCTGCTATCACTGCTGCTCGACATTCACCTACTGTTTCTTCCGACCATTCTGCCGTTTCACTATCAATTTGCGTCTCTCCTGCACCTTCATCTACGCGTCGTCATTGGACGTTTGATGACACTCTCTTGCAAGACCGTTCCTTTTGTGAGGAAGTTGAGAAGTTCCTTTCTGATCGTAAGCTGCTGCTCACAACGACCCCAAGCGCCTTGCGTTTGTGGCTTGATGTCAAACGGGATCTTCTCTTGCTCGTTCGTCAACTCTCCTTTACTATTTCCACCACTCGCTCGATGGAGGTGAGTAACCTACGAGGACTCCTCTCCGCGACGCCAATGTCTGACCCGCACTACGCCTCCGTCCGTGATGAACTTCATGCCTGCCTCGAACCGTTTGCTCAGCAAGCAGTCCGTCGTCTTCGGCTCCTACGTATTTCACCATCGACGCATTCTTTCAAAGTCCTTTCGAAGATGGAATCCATGCGACGCACGTCATCTTCCATCAGACATCTCCGATTGCCTGATGGCACTGTTACTGGCAATACAACTCTCATCTGCTCTCATGTCCGTCACTTCTTTCAGGAGAAGTTCCGAGCGGTTGCGCAGGGTTCTTCTTTTTCTTCCTCCTCTTTTCTTTCTTCTCTCCCTCAGGTCCCGTCTTCTCTCTGCGCCCCTCTCATTGCTGATTTTTCTTTGCCTGAATTGAGAGAGGCTTTTGCCTCCCTCAATCTTCACTCTTCCCCGGGACCTGATGGCCTCCCGCTCTCGTTCTATCGGGCCTTTCTTCCGTCACTCGTGCCTTTTCTCTCTGCCGCTTATTCGTGTGCTCTTTCTTCTCCTGCGCTTCCGCCGGAATTTACAGTTGCACATGTCATCCTCCTGCCGAAGAAGGGTGACCTTCTGGACTTGTCGAATTGGCGCCCCATCTCTATTCTCAACCTGGACTACAAATTCTTCACTAAACTCCTTTCTCGCCGCCTAAATTCTGTTCTTCCGTTCCTCATATCCCCCGACCAGACATATACCGTGCCTGGTCGTTCTATTTCTAACAATATCTCCTTTCTTCATAACCTTTCCTTTCTTGCACTAAAACATTCCGAACTCTTAGCTTTGTTTAATCTTGACCAGAAATCCGCTTTTGATAACGTCTCTCACGCTTACCTTTCTGCCGTATTAACTCACTATGGTTTTCCTCCCGCTTTTGTTTCTCTCATCCTTAGCCTCTACCGGGGCGCCCATTTGCACGTTCGAACGGCCACATTTTTGACGGCCCCGATTCCTTTTCGATCTGGCATCAGACAAGGTTGTCCATTATCAGGACAACTCTTTGCTCTCGCCTTTGAGCCCTTTTTGATTGCAAGTCGGGCGTCTCTCTTACCTGCGGTAGGACCGATTGTCTCTAGTACTCGGCATCACCGTTTTCTTGTCTCTGCTTACGCAGATGATGTTACCTTTTGTCTTCGCCGCGATGACCAATTTGATACTCTTCTTGCCACTTATGAACAGTATGCTGCTCTCTCTGGTGCTGTCCTGAATATTCAGAAAAGTGCTGGACTGTGGTGTGGTTCTTGGAGAGGCCGCACTGACTCGCCGTGGGGAGCAGTGTGGTCCTCCTCGACCCAAAAATTTCTTGGAGCTCATTTTGGACACTCCTTTACCACAAGCAACGTTACTTGGCAAGCTCTTCGCCCACGACTTCATCGCACGGCTGGTTTTTGGCGATTTACGTTTTCCTTTTCCTCTTACTTTCAACGTGCTCAAATTGTTCATCGATATCTTCTCTCACAATGCTTCTATCCTTGGGATTCCTGTGTGTTTAAATCGCATCATTTCTCTGCCATCAATAGTATTTTCACTTCAGTGATATGGTCATCTAGACATTGGATTTCTGCTGCAACGCTTTCTCTGCCAACATCATTTGGTGGTCTTCATTTCCCGGATGTCAGAACATATTATCGAGCTCACCGAATCGTCTCCTTCATTCGTCTTCTCCTTTCGCCCTCCCCTGCACTTTCTTCTGCCCTGAATACTCTTATTTCTCTTCATGATTCATCCTTCACTTTCCTCCTTTTTCTTCGGATGGATTCATCTCCTTCTACTTCTAAACGCCTCCCACCACTTCTTATCGACGCTCTAGCGGTATTTCATTCTCTCCCGCTACTCCGCGCTCCTCCCTCTACCACCCTGGACCTGCTTGCAGAACCTCTTTTCTTTTCCACTCTGATTCATCCACCCGATCAACCATACTTTCTTTTCCCCTCTTGGTTCCGCTCAGGAATTCTCACTGTCGAAGCTTTATTAACTTCCGATTTGACCTGGAAACCCCTCTCTTCTCTTTTCCCTGACCCTTCTTCCACCTTGGAAGAGGAGTATGACCTTCTTTGCTCCGCTCTCCGTACCCTCTTCCCCACTTCTGGTTTCTGACACTGGCCTTATTTCTGTCTCTGGACCGAGCCTCTCTCTTCCTTTCTTCCTTCCCTTTCGGGACTCTGTTGCTATCATTTCTTCTTTTTCCACTGCCTCTATCTATGCGATCCTTCGTGCGCCCCTCACTTCTCCGCATGGTCTTCCTGATGCTTCTCCTTCTCTTCTGCTGCCTATCTGGTCTGCCTCTTTCTCTCCCCTTTCTACTCCGTTAGAGCGAAACATCCACTGGCGGTTTCTTCACCACCGCCTTCCTGTTCCTTCTTCTCTCTTTCACATGTCTATTTCTTCTACTTCTCTCTGCTGCTTTTGTGGTGTTGAAGGTGATGTTCCTCATGTCTACTGTCACTGTCCCGTTCTCCTTCCACTTCTCAATACTGCCTTTCGTCTTGTAGGCACCATTTGCTCCAGAGACATCCCTTTTCAAGCGTACGAGTGGCTATTGCTTACCAAACATTCACCGGCTATTTTGCCGGATGCCTGCGCCTATCTCTTCGTACTTGTGAAACATGTCGTTTTTCTTTATCATCAATCTCTCCGCTCTCCTGCTACCACACCTAGTATCCTCTCTGCTGGCGCGGCCTTACGGTCGATTTTTAGGAATCGCATCGTGTCTCGACTACGCCTGGAGAACTTCGCTGCTTCCACCCCTCAATCTCAAGCCTCTTTCCGGTCTACCTGGGCGCAGGGGACCGGTTGGTTCGAAATCACTGGATCTTCCGTTCATCTTTCTTTCTGATTTTTTGTTTTTTTCCAGCTTCGAAGATCTGAATGCATCAGTTGAGATTTTGTGTTCTCTCTTCCTGGTGCTTCGTCACAGCGTCTACTAAGTGTTTGTCATGTAACTGCTTATGATTTGTATTGTAGGGGTTTTCTGCAATTTTTGTGTAATTCGTGTGCATGTACCGTGTTGTATTTGTTTCCTTCGTTGCACCTGTCCTTAATACTTATTCTTCACTCATGTGTCTGCTTTTGCTGCCTGTACCTTCATTGAGTTGCTCACCGTGTATTTGTTCTCTAGGAGCAATACGAGAGGTATTGCCCTGCGATACTTTGTTCTTTCTGCTTTTTCTTGCTGCATTGTGTTGTATCTTTTAATTTATACCTTATTTCTGTCTTGCATTTTCACATTCTTTGACGTCATGTATTTTTTGCTCGTCCCATGTCGTTGTTTTTTGGACCGATGCTATACTGCCCGGCTTGCTGTTTTGTATTTTGTGTATCCTTGTGTTTCACTTGGGAGTTTGCCCAAGTTTCCACCATGTTCTGTAATACTTATCATGTTTTTGTCACATATCGTGTGGTTTCCTGGATTGTGGAAACTTCTGTACCTTTATCGTAGTATATGCTTTTGTTGTGTTTTACATGTTCCCTTCTTTTTGTGCACTGCGTTGTACAGCCATGTTCTTGTAAATATATTTACCCGTTGTTTTGTGCTCTGCTTTCACTCTGCACGTCATAACATGCTTTATTAATTAATCATTACTTTTGCTTGTGCATCATCTTCCTCAAGCATATATTGTTCCTTCTTAACGATTTTAACATTTTGTCATCCTTAGTTGACTGTCGTATCACATTCACCTGTAATATTTCATCAGTATCGCTCATTGTTTTGTTGTTTATTTTGCCATATGTGGTACGCCTGTATTCCCTATGTTTTTGCCAATAAAGTATATTTTGAACTAACTGCTATAATTAATATACAGGGTGATTCATAAAGAAGTATGCAGCTTCCAGATGCTGTAAAACAGTAACAGTTGAAGACACGGGCCACAACTGCGAACCGTTAGGTAGATGTACTCATAAAGTTTGTGTCCCGCTACTGAGGAAAGTGACGTTGGCGATAGTGCGCGTGTCACGTGACTAGTCAATCAAAATGGCAGTGTCTGCAGTGGAGAAGGCGTTTTATGTTCTTGAATTAAGCAAAACTCAATCTGTAACTGTTGTGCAACGGCATTTTCGATCACGATTCGAAAAAGAACCACCAACCAGGAAATCTATCAACGATTGGCATAAAAAAAATTTGAAATTACGGGCTGTTTGTGCAAACCTAAAAGTCCTGGACGACCGCGTGTATCGGAAGAAGTAGTCGATAGTGTTTGCACCGCCATTCAACGAAGCCCGGGAAAATCAACGCGGAGGGTGAGTCTTGAAGTGCAGATTTCACAGCCCACTGTCTGGAGAATTTTGAGAAAGAAGCTGAAAATGATTCCATACAAAGCGAAGATATTGCAAAATCTCACTGCACTTGATTTAGATATCTTACCTCACGTTTGGGCGGAAATGGATTACCCAGCTCGTGTGACTAAGGGTGCACACATAGAACATATGTGACTGTCTCTAAAGAAACTTTAAACGTTCCCCAACAATTCTGTTACAGGTAACATAAAATATCTTATATTGTTCTTGTTTTACAGCGCTTTGAAATTGTATACTTCTTTATGAATCACCCTGTATAGCCAGTGCCGTTAAATGCCCACCAGATGGAGATGTCTCAGCAGTTGAGTCCATCTTACGGATTTATGATGTCAGAAGCTGACAGAAAAGCACACATAACGCCGTGGATTGTTGGCCACTGTGGTGTAAGGCTAGATATTGAGAGATTTGGGATTCGATTTCCCAGCGTTGACCGAATAACAAATTTTCGGTTACTGTGTTTTGCTAAAAATGTGAAAAGAGCGATGTCTTTGTTTATTAAATTGAATACTGGGGCAGGACAACCCGAACCTGGTACATAGCTACATCGAAAAAACCAGAACCGGTCCTGTTAACTTTTCTATGCCGCAGCTACGTTACTTAGGCTCAATTCTTACATACCAAATGTTTCCTATCAATCAAGAACGCACTTTAGAAGACGAAACTCGGTGTCGGCATAAGGTCTCCGACATCTTTATATGCCATGCTTAAGGGAAATACTGACAACCCCCACTTTTCGAGGGGAAGCGGCTGTTTATTCCATCCCTACATACCAAATGTTTTCCCTACATACCAAATGTTTGCTCAGTTCCTACATACCAAATGTTTGCTAATTCCTTACATACCAAATGTTTCCTATCAAATGAAGAACGCACTCAAGAACATGAATCTCGGTGTCGGTATAAGGTCTCCGACATCTATATGTGCCATGCTTAAGGGAAATACTGACAACCCCCACTTTCCAAAGGGAAGCGGGTGTTTATTCCATGCCTCTACAATATGTGGACGGCTCCAAGCGACATTATATTGGAATGACCAAACGTTCATTTAGAATTAGAGTCAACGAACATTAAAAGGACACAAATACAGTAACTGCAAAAGTAATCCAGAGAAGTCATGTTCAAGTCCGCTGTTCCTATGTGGAATGACATAAAGAAATTAGATTCCTACTCCACCCCTAAATCTACTGTCATTCGTGAAACTTTGGAGATCATTACCAACTTTGGAGATCATTACCTGCAATGATAGCGTCTCGCTAGAGCTGTCACGAATTTGAAACCAGTTCTTCAAATAGTGAATGCCTTTTGTTTTCCTTCCAGGATTTCGGTTGCTGAACGAACATGGCACCTCGTGTCTTTGAATGAATAATTTCATTCGCATCTGTTCCTTTATTGTCAAGTCAAGTCACCGCGTTAAAATTGTTGAGGAGTTCTATTATTCAGTTTGCAGTGTGCTATCTATCTTTCTTAAAAAAGGCCATCTGGTTGATGTACGAGAAGTTGGAAATTTTGATTTCTATTCTACGCCAATGAATTTGGATTACTAGTATAGTTACGCTATTCATCACAATATTATAAAGCACGGGCCTGTAAACCACCCGATTGGTGCACATAAATATTTCCACGACTTGAATATGTTAGACTTCGTTCGAGGAAGTCCATCATGAACACTTCTCCTGCATTCCAGAACACAGAGGCACGAGTGTCTTCTGGGATGCAGGAGATTATGGATTTCATTCCAGGAAGTCCATCATGAACACTTCTCCTGCATCCCAGAAGACAGAGGCAACGACTTGAATATGATGGACTTTGTTCCAGGAAGTACATCATGTACACTTCTCCTGCATCCCAGAAGACAGAGGCAACGACTTGAATAGGATGAACTTTGTTCCAGGAAGTACATCATGTACACTTCTCCTGCATCCCAGAAGACAGAGGCAACGACTTGAATATGATGAACTTTGTTCCAGGAAGTACATCATGTACACTTCTCCTGCATCCCAGAAGACAGAGGCCACGACTTGAATATGATGAACTTTGTTCCAGGAAGTACATCATGTACACTTCTCCTGCATCCCAGAAGACAGAGGCAACGACTTGAATAGGATGAACTTTGTTCCAGGAAGTACATCATGAACACTTCTCCTGCATCCCAGAAGACAGAGGCAACGACTTGAATAGGATGAACTTTGTTCCAGGAAGTACATCATGTACACTTCTCCTGCATCCCAGAAGACAGAGGCAACGACTTGAATAGGATGAACTTTGTTCCAGGAAGTACATCATGAACACTTCTCCTGCATCCCAGAAGACAGAGGCAACGACTTGAATAGGATGAACTTTGTTCCAGGAAGTACATCATGTACACTTCTCCTGCATCCCAGAAGACAGAGGCAACGACTTGAATAGGATGAACTTTGTTCCAGGAAGTACATCATGAACACTTCTCCTGCATCCCAGAAGACAGAGGCAACGACTTGAATAGGATGAACTTTGTTCCAGGAAGTACATCATGTACACTTCTCCTGCATCCCAGAAGACAGAGGCAACGACTTGAATAGGATGAACTTTGTTCCAGGAAGTACATCATGAACACTTCTCCTGCATCCCAGAAGACAGAGGCAACGACTTGAATATGATGGACTTTGTTCCAGGAAGTACATCATGTACACTTCTCCTGCATCCCAGAAGACAGAGGCAACGACTTGAATAGGATGAACTTTGTTCCAGGAAGTACATCATGTACACTTCTCCTGCATCCCAGAAGACAGAGGCCACGACTTGAATATGATGGTCTTTGTTCCAGGAAGTTTATTATGAACACTTTTATATCCCAGAAAACAGAGGCCACGACTTGAATATGATGGACTTCGTTTCAGGAAGTCCATTATGAACAATTATCCTGCATCCCAGAAGACAGAGGCTCTGACTCCACCAGCAGACATGTGCACTTCAGACTTTTTAGTAGGGAGAGAATTTTAAGCACATAAGCCTAGCACCGATCAACGCCAAGTGCCTGTTGGAATGGTGTAAGTCGACTCTGGAGCAGCAGAACTCTGGAAAAGTCGACTCTGGAGCAGTAGGGAGAGAATTTTAGGCACAAGTGCCTGTTGGAATGGTGTAAGTCGACTCTGGAGCAGCAGAACTCTGGAAAAGTCGACTCTGGAGCAGTAGAACTCTGCGTCAGTCGACTCTGGAGCGTCAGTCGGTTCAGTAGAAGTCGACTCTGGAGCGTCAGTCGGTTCAGTAGAAGTCGACTCTGGAGCAGTAGAACTCTGCGTCAGTCGACTCTGGAGCGTCAGTCGGTTCAGTAGAAGTCGACTCTGGAGCAGTAGAACTCTGCGTCAGTCGACTCTGGAGCGTCAGTCGGTTCAGTAGAAGTCGACTCTGGAGCAGTAGAACTCTGCGTCAGTCGACTCTGGAGCGTCAGTCGGTTCAGTAGAAGTCGACTCTGGAGCAGTAAAACTCTGCGTCAGTCGAATCTAGAACAGTCGAACCCTGCGTCAGTTGACTCTGGAGCGTCAGTTGGTTCAGTAGAAGTCGACTCTGGAGCAGTAGAACTCTGCGTCAGTCGACTCTGGAGCGTCAGTCGGTCCAGTAGAAGTCGACTCTGGAGCAGTAGAACTCTGCGTCAGTCGACTCTGGAGCGTCAGTCGGTTCAGTAGAAGTCGACTCTGGAGCTGCAGAACTCTGCGTCAGAAGTCGACTCTGGAGCTGCAGAACTCTGCGTCAAAGTGTTTCTACTGCACCGCAGTCAACTGACTGCGTCAGTCGACTCCGGAGCAGTAGAAACACTTTCTCTGAAGTGATGAATCACGCTTCATCATCTGCCAGTCCAACAGACGAGTCTGGCTATTTCATTTTTTTTATTACAGGTTTAACGACCACCGTGAGCGACTCAGTGGACTATAAGCAGTCGGCCGTCCCTTATTTAGGGCCACTCATTTCAGAGAAAAGAGAGGACCAGCACCGTAAGACAAACACAAAAACCATGCCTCACCGGGATTCGAATCAGGACCCCATCTCGGACGAATGAGCAGAAGCCATCGCTTAGACCACTGTGGGTGTGGGGAACTCTGCCTACCCGACTGGGTTGTGTGAACTGTGAAGTTTGGTGGAGGAGACGTCAGGCTGTGGTGCTGTTTTCCATGGTTTGGAATGGGACCTCTGGTTCCAGTACCCGGAAATATTAACGCTGCGGCATGTAATGACATTCTCGACAATTTTGTGCTTCCAATATAATGGCAACGGTTTCAGCGAACGCCCTTTCCCTCACCAACACGACAATATTCCTGTCCACGAAGCTAGGCCCGTAAAGGAATGGTTTGATGAGATGGGTATGCAAGAACTAGACTGGCATGATCTCAACCCTATGGAACACCTTTGGGATGAATTTGAACGCCGGCTACGAGCCTGGATGAACCCCGATATTGGTTACCGTCCTGACTAATGCTCTAGCGGTAGAAAGTAAGGCACTTCCCATAGCAAATATAGTGGAAAGTCTTTCCTGCAGAGGGAAGGCTGTGATGCCGCCACGGTGGGGCAGTGGTCTACGCGATGGCTTCAGATCATTCGCCCGAGATGGATCCGCGTTCGAATCCCGGTGAGCCATGGACGCTGTGTTTGTCTTACGGCACTGGCTCTCTCCATTCCCTGGAACAAGTGGCCCTAAATTAGGAACGGACGACTGCTTATAACCCACTGAGTTGATCACGGTGGTCATTACACCACCAATCAAAAAAAAAAAAAAAAAAAAAAAAAAGAAGAAGAAGAAGAAGAAGAAGAAGAAGAAGGCTGTGATAGCAGCAGAGAGTGAACTCACTCGATATTTATTCCTTCCTATGACTTGTGGTTAGGCAAGTGTTACAGGGCTTGGTGCTGAGTTATACTTCAGCGCCCTGTGTGGAGGGTTTGTTTCATGCTTTGCTTCCAGAGAGTTTTGGTTTCTAGACTTTAACCCGTATTTTACCCGACTTGAGCAGATACACTGCTGACCCCCCCCCCCCCCCCAACGGAACACCAAGAATGAAGCATCCGATTGGCCTGAAATTCGCAGCATGCGTCGCCCGCAAGAAGACATGCAAACGATTAGCATTGCAAATCATGTGCGCCCGGCACGCTACCGAGAAGCACTATAAGAAGGGTGCACAGAAGGCGGGGTGTAAGTAGTGGAAGTGTGCTGTGCTGCCGGACCTGTGCGTGGGAAGCTTCCTGATGCTTCGTCGCAGAATACGGCAGTCATTCCAGCACGTTTCGGAGTTCGACAGAGGACGAATAGCGGCTTATCGCGACAGCGGTTTATCGTACCGAGACATCGGCGCCCGTGTGAGACGACATCCAGCCACAGTGAGGCGAGTATGGATTCGGTGGGTGCAGGAGGGACGGACGAACCGACCGACGTGAGCGATTGCCGCAGCCGCGGCACACTACCGATCAAGAAGACCGGCATATTGTGCGGCGGGCATTGACGGCTCGCACCGCCACATTACGAACGTTAGCTCAAGAATTAGGGTGTGTTGCGCAACAACCTGTTACAGCACGTACCGTACGACGTCGTCTGCAAGAGCGGGAACTTGTCGCACGGCGCCCATTGCTCCGATTACCATTGACGTTACACCACCGGCGAGTGCGGCGGCAGTGGGCCGTTGAACGACGCACCTGGACTACGGAATGGCACGCCATTGTCTTTTCCAACAAATCCCGCTTTTGTCTGCAACACCACGATGGTTGGATCCGCGTGCGGCGGCGCCGCGGCGAGAGACTGTATGACGCCTGCATTATACATCGCCATACTGGTCCATCGCCTGGCGTTATGGTTCGGGGCGCAATTGGATATGACACCTGCACCTCTTTGGTACGCATCGCCGGTTAACTCAACAGCCACCGCACCATCTCCGACGTTTTGGAGCCTGTAGTCCTCAATAATCTGCAGGACCTGCCAGCGGCCACGTTTCAACAGGACAATGCGCGCCCGCACGTGGCACGCATCGTGCGACAATTCTTCACGGCCCACCAGGTGTCACTGCTGCCGTGGTCCGCCTGTTCCCCTGATATGTCACCCATCGAACACGTCTGGTCGCTGATCGGCAACCGAGTGGCCCGGCAAGCGCCATCCGTGATGAACTGTGGCAACGTGTGGAAGCAGCCTGGACCGACATACTCCAAGCCCACAACCAAAGCTTCTTTCGTTCGATGCCGCGGCGTGTAGCGGCCGTTATTGCCAGCCATGGGGGCCACACGAACTATTGATGTCTGCGTGTTCCGCAAGTCGCACGGGCCTGTAAGCTCAATTGTTTCATCTTTGTATCTGTTGTTATGTGTCCAGTAAATCTGGCTTTGCTATCTCGTGTCCTTCTTGGTGTTGCATTTTGGGTGGCCAGCAGTGTAGATAATATATGAATAAAATATCAACCAAAGTATTAGCTCGCACTAGCAGTGAGGAAGGTGTTTATTCAGTTGTTATGGGGAATGTCTCAAAGCATTGTCCTGATTTCCTTTCCTGCTTTCTATTATTATTAACAAGTTGATCGCCTTGCCGTTCGGCCAGTATTCACTTCCTGTTCATCAGCGTTCATTGCCTTTTTGCTTATTTCGGTTCATGCCGACCAGAGAGAATCTACCATCTCCTTCTGCAGTCACTTCCAACAGAATCCCCTGCAGAAGTGTGAAGTCCACGCTTTCCAAGAAGGCGCGGACACTCCTTAGAAATCCTTCTCTCTGTGACCTCTTCAGACCATTAACCAGTACTCTCTCGCACATCCACGAGACCATAAATCTAACTTTCCTTCTGTTGCGACGCTGAGAAAGTGCGAGTCAGCCCACTGACCAACGCATCGAAAATGGCGGGAAATTGGGGGGAAATGATTACAATTCACCATCCTTAAATTGGCTACTTAACTTCACTCCTGACAAATACGGATGCCCAGGTTACAATATAAAACAAGTGTGCGGATATTTTTCGTCAAATAGTGTGCGTTATTCACAGTACTTGTTGAACGCCCCCAGATGTACACCAAACTTAAAAAAATAACTACACTGCTGGCCACCCAAAATGCAACACCAAGAAGGACACGTGATAGCAAAGCCAGATTTACTGGATGCATAACAACAGATACAAAGATGAAACGATTGAGCTTACAGGCCCCTGCGACTTGCGGAACACGCAGACATCAATAGTTCGTGTGGCCCCCATGGCTGGCAATAACGGCAGCTACATGCCGCGGCATCGAACGAAAGAGGTTTTGGATGTGAGCTTGGGATATGTCGGTCCAGGCTGCTTCCACACGTTGCCACAGCTCATCAGGCGTAGCCGCGGGTGGTGCTTGCCGTGCTACTCGGTTGCCCATCAGCGACCAGACGTGTTCTATGGGCGACATACCGGGAGAACAGGCGGACCACGGCAGCAGTGACACCTGGTGGGCCGTGAAGAATTGTTGCACGATGCGTGTCACGTGCGGGCGCGCATTATCCTGTTGAAACGTGGCTGCTGGCAGGTCCTACAGGTAAGGGAGGACTACAGGCTCCAAAATCTCGGGCCGCCCCGGTGGCGCAGTGGTCTAAGCGATGGCCTCTGATCATTCGTCCGAACGGGGTCCGGGTTTGAATCCCGGTGAGGCATGGATGTTGTGTTTGTCTTAAGGCACTGACTCTCTCCCTTCCCTGGAACCAGTGACCCTAAATTAGGGACGGGCGACTGCTTATAGCCCATTGAGTTGCTCACGGTGGTCGTTAAACCTCTAATAAAAAAAAAATAAAAAAAAAACGTCGGAGATGGTGAGGTGGCTGTTGAGTGTACCGGCGATGCGTACCAGAGGGGTGCGGGTGTCATATCCAATTGCCCCCCAAACCATAACGCCAGGCGACGAACCGGTATGGCGATGCATAAGGCAGGCGTCATACAGTCTTTCGCCGCGGTGCCGCCACACTTGGATCCGACCATCGTGGTGATGCAGGCAGAAGCGGGATTCGTCAGAAGACAATGTCGTGCCATTCCGTAATCCAGGTGCGGCGTACAGCAACCCACTGCCGCCGCACTCGCCGGTGGTGTAACGTCAATGGTAATCGGAGCAATGGGCGCTGTGAGACAAGTCCCCGCTCCTGCAGACGACTTCGAACGGTACGTGCTGACACAGGTTGTTGCGCAACACACCCTAATTCCTGCACTAACGTTCGTGATGTGGCGATGCGAGCCGTCAATGCCCACCGCACAACATCCGAGTCTTTTTGTTCGGTGGTGTGCCGCGGCTGCGGCAATCGCTCACGTCCGTCCGTCCGTCCCTCCCACACTCACCGAATCCATACTCGCCTCACTGTTGCTGGATGTCGTCCCACACGGGCGCCGATGTCTCGGTACGATAAACCGCTGTCGCGATAAGCTACTATTCGTCCTCTGTCGAACTCCGAAACGTGCTGGAATGACTGCCGTATTCCGCGACGAGGCATCAGGAAGCTTCCCACGCCCAGATCCGGCAGCACAACACACTTCCACTACTTACACTCCGGCTTCTGTGCACCCTTCTTATAGTGCTTCTCGGTGGCGTGCCGGGCGCACATGATTTGCATATGCCCTGCAATGCTAATCGTTTGCACGTCCTCTCGCGGGCGACGCATGCTGCGAATTTCAGGCCAATCGGATGCTTCCTTCTTGGTGTTGCATTTTGGGTGGCCAGCAGTGTATTTTACTTAGATCATCTAACTTTTTTGTTCTGTTCTTTTACCATTAAAATAAAGCATATGAAGAAATCGGATAAAAAAAATACGCAAATGTCATGTTGATAGGTATATGTGAAAACATTGTTGCCGTTTCTGTGAAAATCAAATTTGTCCGGTGGCAGAACTCGAATCCACATCCTTCTGCTTCGGAGTTGAATGCTTTCCCAGTTAAGCCCCGCCGGCAACGTCTTATCGCTGCTATTTGCCGTCGTGACATGTGCGTCATTTCTATAGTAACGTCACAATCTTAGTCGAGTTAATGAAATGATTGAAATGTGTTAGAAATCCGCATGCAACACCAAATGATAGCTTTGCTCTAATTCCATTATCGAAACGTCGCAAAATTCTGCTTAACGTTAATTAGGATGTTTCAAAGTTGTTAATGGTTTCATAGCATTTGAGCTGATAGTGTGATATTCTGGCTTAGCTGTTAAACAACACTAAGTTATAGTTATGGAATTTAATTCCTATTATGATCCTAAACCTGTAGATAATTGTATTTACTACTTCAATGCTGGTGAAGTTGCCGTCAAAAATGGATTAAGTAATCCACAAATTGCCCAGAAGCAAGTCTTCCGCGGTTCGTTTTAATTATCGAAAGCCCCACCTTCTCATGAATAATGACTATGATGAAAGAGTGACGAGTTTGTGAATTCTGAAAAGAACTTTTGCAGTCATTCCCTTCTGTGACCTCCAAAATAAAATTTTGATTTCTCCTTAAAATCGCCAAATTATCTCAAGCGAATTGAATACAGCAGTCACGGCTCTCAAGAGACTCAAAGTCAATTAATTTGTACGGGAAAATTTACACATCCAAATAAGCGATCTCAGCAATGTTCGAATTCTTCGGCGAGCACTATATTAAATTAACACAGCGAGAGGAATTCGCATTCTTTTCAGTTTTATAAATGAAAGATACAGTGTGGCAAAGAATTTTTAAGACTTGCTCTGTAAAATGAAATAGAAACAAGAAATTATAATTTGTTTTGGTTTTTTATTCAAAATAACTCCCTCCGGCTTCAATACACTTGTTACAGCGATTTAATAATGATTCGAATGCCTGTTCCAGTTCACTTTGCGGAATTGCCTCCAAAGCACGCGTCGAAGCTGTGTGTATGGTCGAAATATCATTAAAATAACACCCTTTTAACGTCATTTTAAGTTCTGGGAATAAAGAAAAGTCGCAGGGTGCTAAAGCAGGCGAATATGGTAGATGATTCAACACACAGACTTTATTTTTCGCCAAAAAACTACGAACAAGAAGTGAAGTGTGACTGGGTGCAACAAATACCAACTGTTTTCAACCCGATATTCTGGACGAATGCGACGAATTCTGCCCATCAAACGCCTCAAAACATTTAAATAAAACTCACCAGTAATTGTTTGTCCACTTTGAACAAATTCTTTGTGGATAATAAATACCCTTACTATCGAAGAATGTAATAAGCATTGTTTTGATTTTCGATGGAACTTTTCTTATTTTTTTGGCTTGTGGTGAGTTTTTTGACTTCCATTCCGCACTTTGTCACTTTGTTTTAGGATCATATTGAAAACATCATGTTTCATCACCTGTAACAATCGATTTTAAGAAGTTTGGATCATTTTCAGCGGCTGAAATGATGTCTCTGCAATGTGCACTTCTTCTTGATTTTTGTTCATTGGTTAACGTGTGTGGAAAAAATTTAGCACATACTTTTGTTTTGCCCAAATCTTCATGCAGGATGGTTTGAATCGTTTCTTTGTTGATGTTTAAAGACCCTTCCATCATTCTTAGTGACGCACATCGATTGTTTGCCACGAAATCACGCACTTTTTCAATAATGTCAGGTGTCCTAGATGAACTTGGTCTTCCGGTATGCTTATCATCTTCTAGCGTCTCTCTTCCGTCCGAAAAACGTTTGTGCCACAGGAAAATATTTGATCTACTTAAACAAAACTCACCGTAAACTTGTTTCATCATTTGGTACGTTTCCGAGGCACTTTTACCAAGTTTTGCGTTAAATTTAATTACAGCCCTTTGTTCCATCGTAATAATTCAATATGAAAAAAATTGTACTTCTCTAATGAACGGCCGTTTCGTTTGAGTTACTTTAACAACTGCGCAGTACTTTTGGCAGAAAGCAAGCAGATGGTCACGGTTTATAACGCATTCGCGATTACACTGGTGGCGCCACCGTAGGTTGAAATCTAGCGCCAGTCTTAAAATTTTTTTGACGCACTGTATATGGTGCAGTAAATCCACTACAAATTTGTACACATTTGTCGCATCGGTTGGTTGAGAGACGGTATTCTAAACCTCAAGTCTAGTTTACCTTTTCTCTCAATTGTATGTTCAGAATTTTAAACTTAATCAGTTTAAAAAAAAGTACAGGCGGGCTCTGTTTTGATTGAGCCGTAAGTTTTTATCGTTAGACTACGACTTGCAGATCGGACAGTTGAAATGAGCAAGTCCAGTGTGGTTTCAAAGCGTTTATTTAAGTTGTTACAGCCAGCACAGGTCTATGATACGAAATGCAGCTTACATAATTTTAACAAATAATGATGAATACATTGCGAACACAAAGCAGGTCGATACACGAATTACCCAACATGGTGCTCTATCTTCTTGGTCTTTTTAGATTTCTCACCACTTGCTGTTGCCTTTCGTTTTGATTTTCTCCACTATTGATTGCGTTCATTCTGCGAATTCCGCGGCATTGTCGAAAAGATTAACCCGTTCACACGAAAACAATTTTTAAGAATTTTAGTTTAAATCACTGCGTTATGTTCTTTATATATTTGAATGGATCTCGCGGAGAAAAATATATATATTTGAATAGATCTCGTGGAGTGTAAGGCAAGATGTTCACATAGGCGGCCAGCCGATCGTCCTCTAGTGCAATAAAACAATCCTTCCTGTGAGAGATCTCGTGGAGTGTAAGGCAAGATGTTCACACAGGCGCCCAGCCGATCGTCCACTATTGCAATAAACTAATCCTTCCTGTGAGAGATATTACCATGACCCCGGTTGTACGGTGGTCGCGGAATACTTATTACTCGTCTAATTGGATAAACAGTGAGGTTGCGTTCCCATGAATGTAAAGAACCCAATCTCAAAGTTTGCGGACGTCGCGTTGTGTTTCATATGGGCTCGTTACCAGGTATTCGTAAAAAACCCATATGCCGCAAATTGTGAATTTAGAGCAATATACACAGCCTATAAAGTTAGCTACACCAGGTTAAGTAATTAACAATGTTTATTAATAGAAAAAGTATATATAAGCAATTACATCCTTTAAGAGGAGGCCAAATAAAAGTTACATTAAATTAAAAAATTATTGGAACTAGCCATGTGTACTGGTCAACTGCTGCGTACGCCTGTCACACCCTTGAGCTTAACTTTAAAGTAACTCCCTCAATCTATTTCGAGGAAGCATAGCGACCATGCATATGTATATATCTAGTTAACATGGGAACTGGAGTTGGGAAAATAACGTCATCTTACCTTCCTTTTAGATAGGGTGGTCTCTCGTTGAAACCCCACGCTGGTAGATTAAAACTTGCGTGGTTGTTGACCGCGTGGTTGGTTCGCTGTATATCTGGTCTGCCTCGCTGGGACCGCGTACTATGTCCGTTTCCTAACTAAGCCTCATCCGTCTCATCCTCGACTGTCTCTGAAAATTGTACTTCGACTACCATCTCTAGATAACCATCTCGAGTTTCGACGAATCTGCTACGCATTTTTTCTCTATCTGATAACGATACGAATTTTTCCATATGATCACCCCATCTTCTCTGGTGTCTGTGTATATATTTCCGTCCCTTTAATTTTCCACGTGATAGGGGCGTGCCTACAACCTTCTACGTACTCTTCGCCTGGGGTCCGGATTGGTCAGCTGATCTGACCAGTGCTCGGGCTTAGTGGCTATTGGTTGGACCTCTGGTCCAGTTGGCTACCTTTTCGCGGCAGCTGGCCTGTTCTACCGGTGGTACTTTTTGTGAATTCCATAAGGCCTATTTTACGCTCAGATGAATAGCGAGGAATTTAAAGGGGCTTTCCGCTGCCAGAGTTACGACTTTTCTGTGACACCGCGATGTACTTTACGACTTTCGCTGGTGCCTCTCTCGTCAAGGAGATGGTCGTAAACCGCAACTCGCCTATTCATCTGACCGCGTTCCGGATTCTTGCCTGTGCCTTCTGAAATACCGGGATGTATTGTCCCACCAGCAACGCTAGCACTGGGGACATTTCTTAAATTTTGCGAATGCCATGATTTTCCTCAAGAGTGAAAAGGTGAATTCCTTTGGTCATTCTTCACGGGTGTCCGGCAAACCGATTTGACCACCTGGGTTTTCTGCTTCCGTGGGGAAAAGGGGGTTTGTGAGGCAGGAAAGGAGCAAAAGAAAAATAATTTAAATTAAGTAAAAAAATATAATTTAGGTAAATTACTCCTGGTCTTTAAATTTTATTTAGGCCGTAAACAATGTGACCCGAACTACGAAGTAGTTCCGCGGCAACAGAGATCTCGTGGAGTGTAAGGCAAGATGTTCACACAGGCGGCCAGCCGATAGTCCTCTAGTCCAATAAAATAATCCTTCCTGTGAATCTCGTGGAGTGTAAGGCAAGATGTTCACACAGGCGGCCAGCCGATCGTCCTCTAGTGCAATAAAACAATCCTTCCTGTGAGAGATCTCGTGGAGTGTAAGGGAAGTTGTTCACACAGGCGGCCGGCCGATCGTCCTCTAGTGCAATAAAACAATCCT
Source organism: Macrothele yani (assembly GCA_039090855.1). NCBI lineage: Eukaryota > Metazoa > Arthropoda > Arachnida > Araneae > Macrothelidae > Macrothele > Macrothele yani. Next base: position 97,035,162 of record CM077009.1, on the reverse strand, counting down.
TCCTGTGAGAGATCCCGTGGAGTGTAAGGCAAGATGTTCACACAGGCGGCCGGAAGATCGTCCTCTAGTGCAATAAAACAATCCTTCCTGTGAGAGATCCCGTGGAGTGTAAGGCAAGATGTTCACACAGGCGGCCAGCCGATCGTCCTCTAGTCCAATAAAATAATCCTTCCTGTGAATCTCGTGGAGTGTAAGGCAAGATGTTCACACAGGCGGCCAGCCGATCGTCCTCTAGTGCAATAAAACAATCCCTCCTGTGAGAGATCTCGTGGAGTGTAAGGGAAGTTGTTCACACAGGCGGCCGGCCGATCGTCCTCTAGTGCAATAAAACAATCCTTCCTGTGAGAGATCCCGTGGAGTGTAAGGCAAGATGTTCACACAGGCGGCCGGAAGATCGTCCTCTAGTGCAATAAAACAATCCTTCCTGTGAGAGATCCCGTGGAGTGTAAGGCAAGATGTTCACACAGGCGGCCGGAAGATCGTCCTCTAGTGCAATAAAACAATCCTTCCTGTGAGAGATCTCGTGGAGTGTAAGGGAAGTTGTTCACACAGGCGGCCGGCCGATCGTCCTCTAGTGCAATAAAACAATCCTTCCTGTGAGAGATCCCGTGGAGTGTAAGGCAAGATGTTCACACAGGCGGCCGGCCGATCGTCCTCTAGTGCAATAAAACAATCCTTCCTGTGAGAGATCCCGTGGAGTGTAAGGCAAGATGTTCACACAGGCGGCCGGAAGATCGTCCTCTAGTGCAATAAAACAATCCTTCCTGTGAGAGATCCCGTGGAGTGTAAGGCAAGATGTTCACACAGGCGGCCAGCCGATCGTCCTCTAGTGCAATAAAACAATCCTTCCTGTGAGAGATCTCGTGGAGTGTAAGGGAAGTTGTTCACACAGGCGGCCGGCCGATCGTCCTCTAGTGCAATAAAACAATCCTTCCTGTGAGAGATCCCGTGGAGTGTAAGGCAAGATGTTCACACAGGCGGCCAGCCGATCGTCCTTTAGTGCAATAAAAGAATCCTTCCTGTGAGAGATCTCGTGGAGTGTAAGGCAAGATGTTCACACAGGCGGCCAGCCGATCGTCCTCTGGTGCAATAAAACAATCATTCCTGTGAGAGATCTCGTGGAGTGTAAGGCAAGATGTTCACACAGGCGGCCAGCCGATCGTCCTCTAGTGCAATAAAAAAATCCTTCCTGTGAGAGATCTCGTGGAGTGTAAGGCAAGATGTTCACACAGGTGGCCAGCCGATCGTCCTCTAGTGCAATAAAACAATCCTTCCTATGAGAGATCTCGTGGAGTGTAAGGCAAGATGTTCACACAGGCGGCCAGCCGATCGTCCTTTAGTGCAATAAAAGAATCCTTCCTGTGAGAGATCTCGTGGAGTGTAAGGCAAGATGTTCACACAGGCGGCCAGCCGATCATCCTCTAGTGCAATAAAACAATCCTTCTCGTGGAGTGTAAGGTAAGGTATTCACACAGGCGGCCAGCCGATCGTCCTCTAGTGCAATAAAACAATCCTTCCTGTGAAAGATCTCGTGGAGTGTAAGGCAAGATGTTCACACAGGCGGCCAGCCGATCATCCTCTAGTGCAATAAAACAATCCTTCCTGTGAGAGATCTCGTGTAGTGTAAGGTAAGATGTTCATACAGGCGGCCAGTCGATCGTCCTCTAGTGCAATAAAACAATCCCTACTGTGAGAGGGAGTGGGGAACAAAGTGCTGTTGAACAAAGAACCACCGATGGTTTCCCTCTAATCCTTCAGGCATTTTTTCTCCGTTCTAGCAATAAAACAGCTTCTGTGAAAGCTAGCCAAAAACTGCACTGCGGGACGGTTTTATTGCTTTGGCAGAAAAACTCCGCGTGTGTGAAACGGTCCTCATTCAGTAGGAACGTTACGGGGCCCGAATATTTTTAGTGATTTTTATCGTTACGGGGCCCGAATATTTTTAGTGATTTTTATCGACGATACTACGAAGGGATATTTCCCCCTGTAGTTGCATTCTAAATATGTTGTAACGTATACTTTAGATTCACTTTCCTTTTGATTTTTACTATCTCTGGTTATTTTATTTTACTATGTAAATTATCTTCTTACTGAACGAGATGTTATTTCTCCCGCTGAATGAGATCTGGCAATGAGTGTAAGTCATGACGTGTGGTAGCCAGTATAAATAGGCGCGTTCAACGATACGTAGGGAGAGCTGTTGTTGTACGAAGAGAGCTGTTGTTGTACGAAGTGAGCTGTTGTTTATGTGTCAGAGAGCTGTTGTTGTACGAAGAGAGCTGTTGTTGTACGGAGAGAGCTGTTGTTGTACGAAGTGAGCTGTGGTTTATGTGTCAGAGAGCTGTTGTTGTATAGAGAGAGCGGTTGTTTATGTGCGTGAGAGCTTTGTTTCGTGTGTAAAGAGATCTCCGTTTATGTGAGAGCCAGAAGTTTACCAAATAAAAGATTGTCTTAGTAAGTACGTCTTTCTCAGTTCATAGTTTTGTCAGATCTCTGTCTGGCTGTTAGGTTTACTTCATTAGTTGATTATTATTAACAACCAGCATAAGACTTTATTCATCTTAATTACTACTACAACATTACTAGCAGTTAAAAGCTTGTTCATTATTATTACTACACTACTAGCAGGAAAGTTTATTCATGATATAATTAACAAACAACAAGCATTAGAAGAAGCATTAGCTTAGAAGAAGCTGAATTCATTATAATTCAGTAGCAGAAGCGATATATTCATTATAATGTCTGGAATTAAAGAGTCTAAGTCCGACAGTGGTGCGGAAAAAGAGAAGCTGAACAATTAATAGAGAGACAGAAAGGTCCGTTACTGAAGCTTTTCAAGAAGAATCTACATATAGATGAAGCAACGTGTTCTACGAAAAAACAAAGAGACATTACGGATCTTCAAGCAAAAAGCGGTGCTCCAGAACACAATGATGTGTGTAATTTGACTTTATTCAAGGTTCAACTAAACATACATTTCTACACCATTATGAAGGACTAAATGGAGGCAAGAATGTGCACATCTCAAAATAAACCCCGATTTAGCTACGAAACTGGTAAAATCTATTCTATGCCTAATAGATTGAAAGAAAATATAAAATCTAAAGGAAACGTTACAAAACAATAATTATTGTAATTTATTATATAGGTCTACATCTGCCATATTTCATACTGGTCGGATACTTTTGTATGTGCTTTTTTTTCTGATGTTTCATTTAAATATATACTACATATTGTACATACATATGAACTACATATTTAAATGAAAATAGGGGCCGCCGAAGTGGTAAGGCCGGCCCTGTATATACTCAGCGAGTGAGAAAATCTAACGTTAAGGTTGAAAACGCTAAAAGAGAATGATCTCAATACAGTTTTAAATTAACAATTGATTAACTATTCATGGTATTAAAGTTTATCAGTATGTTGTCTTCGGACTTCCTCTAATGATTTTCCATTACAGTTCTAAAAAACATTTCGTCCGATTTTATTTTTTTTAAACTGCCTGGCCTAGAGGAAACAAACAAAGGTATGGCATTTTATTAAGGATATTTTTGTCCAATTTCAACCAATTCGATTATAAAAAAATTTCAAACAAAGCTTGGAAATATTAAATTTCGTCCTGATCGGTTAAACGGTTTTTGAGTCATTTCTTCCTTAACAAAAAAATATCCGGGAGGTATCTCCTTTTCTCGTACCTTAATGACACAAAAAGAGGAGGTACTCCCGCGTTTAGTTATTTACTCCTACATATAAAATAAAAAAAATTATAACCCCCCCCCCCCTACATGCCAGCAGCAGTGGCGTAACTAGCACAACGTGCGCCCCCCCCCCCCGCAAGATTTACTTCAGCACCCCCTAAGCACAGTCATTTTCCCAGGATTTCGAACACCTGGGAGGATGTGTTTTTCGAGGGTGGGGGATGGGGTCAGGAAGTCAGGGATGATGCCTGGAAAAGTAATTAGGGTGCCTAGAGCTCTGTAGTTTTAACCGCGTAGCCTCACTTCCCCTAATCCATTTCCCCTAATTCCTGTTTGCCCTAATCACGTTTACCCCAATGGCGTTTCCCCAAAATCGCTTTTACCCGAATTCCCATTTCCCCTAATTTCGTTTCCCCTAAACTCGTTTCCCCTAAACTCATTTCCCCTAATTCACGTTTGCCCTAAACACGTTTACCCCAATGGCGTTTCCCCGAAATCGCTTTTACCCGAATTCCCATTTCCCCTAATTTCGTTTGCCCTAATCTCGTTTCCCCTATTTCACCTTTGCCCGTATCAAGTTTTTCCTAATTCGCGTTTTCCTTATTTCGTGTTTGCCCTAATTCATGTTTGGTTTTTATTAACCGAAATAAAACGGTGGGTCTTGATATCTCAAGAGAATTACTCTTTCCTTTCTTGATGATGATGTCGATAACCATGCCAACAAAAGTGTAAAGAAGTGCACATGGTGAGGACCATTATACGGTTAGTCCTTAACGCAGCCATTGTATCTGTCACGCCCCCCCCTCCGCTACCCTTCCTCACAGATAAAGTACTACATCTCATTAAACTTTTATTAAAGCAAGAGATACTATTGAAAAGCATTCACTAGAATTGTGAACGCAGAAGGCCCACTTTCTAAGAGTTCTTAGCGTAGTAGACCCCCTCCCCTCCGTACGAGACTCTAAGCATGAGCCGTGGAAATGCCTTTTGCTAATTGAGTTCCCCCTTAACAGTAGACGTCAGTTTGTCCTGTTTGAATGTTTTCTCAGTTAGCACCATCACTGATTGGGTGTAGGAGAACTGGCCATCGGTGAGCTGGCCACAAAAATTTTAACAGGCCGAATAAAAATTGCAAAATTGCGTTTTCAACCGCTTCGTGGTCACGTTCTTGGAAGTTGGTTATCTGAATCACATAAAGTTTCCGTAATTTCGTCTTTTCTTAATTGCGATTATTAATGTAATTCTTAATAAAATGTTTATGATCTACAACTGAACAAAAGATTTCAGGATTTACAAACTTCAAGTCTGCAATTAATTATCTGAGGGCATGTGCTGCCTCAAGAAACCTTTCGGGTGGGGGACACAACAAAAGTATAAAATATAAAGCATTTCTGGTCTGATCGGGAGGATTTTCAGCATTTACAACCTGCAAGTCAACAAATTATCTAAGGGCATGTGCTGCTTCAAGAAAACTGTCGGGGGGGGGGGGGAGCACACGTGTACAATGTTAAGTTAAACGAAATTTGTTTTGGATTTTATGGATTTTTACACTGCCTGAAAGTAAACATCTTTCCTTTTCTTTTTGTTGAACTTGAAATCCAAAAAGGATAAAGAAAAATTTTTGTAATTTAAAAAAAAATTAGAATCCCCCTTTTTCGTTCCTGAGAATTGATAGCGGCAATAAGATGCACAATATCCTCTTTTCAAATTTTTACTGTCTGTAGCAGTGGCTTACGCCGACAGATCGTTTTCCAAACTTAGAAATATGAAAAGTTACTTCTGATTAAATGTGAAACAGCAACGACTTTTTTTTTTTTTTTCGCTAATAATTAAAACAAAATTGCTACAGACTTAGACAATTTGGACATTGTTATAAAGTTTGTAACAAAAAGAAAAACAAAAGAAACAAAAGTTAATTTTACCTGAAACTACGTTTGTTTGTGTGCTTTCTTAAAGCTTTAGTTTTTAATTTATAGGAAAAATAATTTCATTTATAATTTAATTTAATACGAAAACCAATTATTTCGAATTCTACTTTCAGTTTTATACAATTTATTTGAATATGTACCAATAGGAGATTATTTTTGGTTTGAATAGTTCAAGAGACCCCCGTCATGTTCAATGTTATATATATACAAACTTAATTTCTGGATATTCATCACTGCTGCGTTACGCGTCATGATCTTCAGAATGTGTGTTAAAAAATTTTGTTTTAAAATTCGGTTTTAAATTTTGTCCTTAACTCTGCCTTTGGGTATATATATATATATACCCAGGTCATACTCTGCAGCTATATATGACCCAGGAACTTGCTGACAAGAGTAAAGAAGTGAGTTTAAAAATGAACTTTCAGAAGACAAAAGTGATGTACAATGCTTTTACAAAAAATGAAAATTTATCGATTGATGGGGAAAAGCTGGAGATAACCAATACCTACATTTATCTTGGACAGCAGATATCGAGTGAGGGTCACATTGATGAAGAAATTAATCGGCGTACAAAACTTGCCTGGAGAGCTTTTGGAAGAAACAGCATAATTTTCAAGAGCAATATGCCATTATGTCTTAAAATAAAAGTGTTTGATCAATGCATCCTTCCAGTGCTTACGTATGGTGCAGAGACGTGGACCTTAACTAAAAGAGACATACAAAGGCTGCAGACAACTCAGAGAGGCACGGAGAGGTGCATGCTTAATGTAGCCAGGAGAGATAAGAAGAGGAACTCGTGGATAAGAAAAATGACAAGAGTGGAAGACATCATGAGCAGAGTAAAATCCCTGAAACGGCAATCGGCTGGACATGTTGCCAGAAGAACGGACCATCGATGGACAGCCGAAATTTTAGATTGGACTCCAAGGGACAGGAAAACACCCCTAAGAAGACCATATTGGAGATGAGTGGATGAAATTCGAAAGCATGCGGGAGTGAGATGGGTGGATGAAATTCGAAAGCATGCGGGAGTGAGATGGTGGAGACTGGGGCAAAACAGACCGTTGTGGAAGAAACTTGGTGAGATCTTTATTCATCTATCAGTAGATTGAAAATGGTTGATGATGATGAAAAAATATACATATATTTTCCTGAATTTGACGATAAAAAATTACATACAACGATTTTTTTCCTGAATTTCACGATAAATCCGATTTTTTCCCCTGAATTTTGGCGATAAAAGAAACGTTTTATTTCACTCAACGAAAATCAGGACAAACATGAATTGGGGAAAACGCGAATCAAGGCAAAGGAGAATTAGAACAAACTTGATACAGTAAACATTTTTAGGGAAACTTTGATACGGACAAACGTGTTTAGGGCAAACGTGAATTAGGGGAAATGAGATTTAGGGGAAACGAGATTAGGGGAAACGAAATTAGGGGAAATGGGAATTCGGGTAAAAGCGATTTCGGGGAAACGCCATTGGGGTAAACGTGTTTAGGGCAAATGCGAATTAGGAAACGAGATTTAGGGGAACCGAGATTAGGGGAAACGAAATTAGGGGAAATGGGAATGCGGGTAAAAGCGATTTCGGGGAAACGCCATTGGGGGAAACGAGATTTAAGGGAAACGAAATTAGGGGAAATGGGAATTCGGGTAAAAGCGATTTCGGGGAAACGCCATTGGGGTAAACGTGATTAGGGAAAACGGGAATTAAGGGAAACGGATTAGGGGAAACGGGTGTTCACCGTTTTAACTGTTCAAATAATGTTTGGAACAGAAGTACATAATGCTAGGTTATCAATCAGGATTAACACAGAGCGCGAACCGATGTATGAGCATGAATATACATGTACATTGCATCGCAAGAAAGGAATTCGGTAAAATATATTTAAAAAGTTACGGTTATTAACTATCAAACTGCATAATCACCTATTTTACTTTCTCTAGTTTCTGAAGTGCTTGGGTTTTTTTTTTTTTTTTTTTTTTTGGAGTTTTGTGTGTGTGTGTGTGTGTGTGTGTGTGTGTGCGTGTCTGTGTGAATTTCTTTTTTCTTCAAAATTTGATAGTTGACATACTAAACAACTCAAGGCCGCCCCAGTGGCGCTGTGGTCTAAGCGATGGCTTCTGATCATTCGCCCGACAGAGGTCCGATTTAGAATAATTTGTTAGTTTGTTTTCGTGCGTGTTCGAATTTTTTCATAAAACTATAACTGGCAGCTGCAGTATGCCCCTTCGTTTCCTGCGCCCCCATGCAGCTGCGGGGGCTCTGGGGGCTCCGGGGTGGTAGTTACGCCACTAGCTAGCAACCTTTCCTAGGGTCTATCACTAGCTAAGGCCCTGAATTTTCTTTACTGTTTGGAAAAGGTACATAGCATCGAAAGTAGCTGTAGCTATGGCAAGCTATTTTTTTTAATATAAATGTATCAGTAGCTAGCTACTTTTAAGAAGTAGCATTCCAGTCCCTGCTGGAAGTAGAGGTGCTGTAAACCCCCAAATACGACCCTGAGGAAGACGCTTTAAATAACCTTCATTTTTTTTTTTTTTTTTTTTTTTTTACAGAACGTAGCTTTAAGTTTTATGTAATAAAAAATTCATTTCTTTCTTTAAAATGTCAAGGAATGTTACAGAAAATATTATATTTAGTGATGTCAACATCCTTGTCTGTCGGGGGTCTACAGTACTCCGTACTACTTCACAATGTATGAAGTACACTACTCCACAGAAATATTCAAAATTTACAGATATATGACAACTAGTAGTACCACAAATACCTAAGTAGGCTCTCTTTTTAGCATTGAAATGGGACTCTAAAAAATAACGATTCTGATCCTGAATAAGGTGAAATAAATAAATGTATTAGTATTAGAAATATTTTACTTACGACGCTGACGCCGCAAACGCTTAACGACGTTATAAGGCGTTGTTGTGTCTTAATGACCGGTAAAAAATAGTGACGAATAAAGCGTTTTCATGCGCATGCGTCACACCTTTCTTTTAAATGTATACTCATTCCCAATCCTTGAATCGCTCTCATAAATTTATTTAGAAGCATTAAAATAATTTTGGTTTCGTGAGTACATACTCTGTTTTTAGTCACATTACTCATACTCAATTATGTATTCAGGCATCTTTTCGGAGGTGCTTACCCCCCATCCCCCTCGAATATACATGGACCCTCCCCCCCCATGGGTTTTTAGGTGATCACCCCTTATATTTAGTCTAATTATTTTTGTTTATAGATGAATATTTGGAGAAATTAATTTAGAAACATAAGAAAGTGAGAGAAACTATTATAAAAAGAACGCATCCACATGGACTTCATGTCTCAGTAGCATTAAGATTATTTTAAGTTTTAAATTAATTTCTTTGTTTTATACACTAAAACTGCCATCGGCATGTGCGTAAATTTATATTTTTTAAATCCGATGAGTGAATGCAGCCAATAATGTATACAGTACCTCGACAAAAAAAAGGAAAAGACGCGGAATTCCCGTTGTTAATTAGAGCCGTAAGTCACACAAAGTGTTAACACTTTAAATAACTTTTCTTTAAATGTAGCTCTGAAATCCAAGTAGTTAAAATATATATTATAACGTAATATATATTTAACTACTATTTCCTATTTCCTATTTAACGTAATTTCTTTTCGTGCTGAAATATTGTCATTCTTACGTTATGTCTAAATCATTAGAAGAGAATACGATGCATTAATTCCTGATTTAAATCCTTACGGTCAGACGAAACGTAAGACCGAAGTCAACTTACGGTAATTGATTTATTCCACCACTATATCATCAGCACAACATCGCACTTCACATTTTACTTAACAAATCAATTTCCACCACATATCCACCATTATATCAATAGCATAGATCGCACTTCGAAAATAAAACACGCTTGGTAAGACGAAGATATTTTTGCCGCTCTTAATGTGGGAGGGGGGGATGATTTTCATCAGCACAGCGTTATCTTACTAGCATTCTTAATATTTTACTCCACCGCATGGTGAAATCCGGTTTACATTACTGAATTAAAATGAAGGTATAACATTTTTACATTTTTAATCTCTTGTATGTGTAGATTTCTTGGGTATAAAAGTGTTCTTATGCCCGTATATTGCATTTGCAATGTACGAGAATAAGAACACTTTTATATTCTATTAAAAATACTGGTATATGTATTAATGTATATATAAACAATAAATAATTACAAGTTTGAGTCCCCTCAAAATTTGTAGTTGCCCCACCAGGAAAAACTCTGAACGCAACGCTGCTCGTACTTGCCTAATTCTCTAATTGTCGAGATTTTGTGTTCTCTCTTCCTGGCGCTTCGTCACAGCGTCTACTAAGTGTTTGTCATGCAACTGCTTATGATTTGTATTGTAGGGGTTTTCTGCAATTTTTGTGTAATTCGTGTGCATGTACCGTGTTGTTGTTTTTTCTTCGTTGCACCTGTCCTTAATACTTATTCTTCACTCATGTGTCTGCTTTTGCTGCCTGTACCTTCATTGAGTTGCGCACCGTGTATTTGTTCTCTAGGAGCAATACGAGAAGTATTGCCCTGCGATACTTTGTTCTTTCTGCTTTTTCTTGCTGCATTGTGCTTTTTCTTTTAATTTATACCTTATTTCTGTCTTGCATTTTCACATTCTTTGACGTCATGTATTTTTTGCTCGTCCCATGTCGTTGTTTTTTGGACCGATGCAATACTGCACGGCTTGCTGTTTGTATTTTGTGTATCCTTGTGTTTCACTTGGGGAGTTCGCCCAAGTTTCCACCATGTTCTGTAATACTTATCATGTTTTTGTCACATATCGTGTGGTTTCCTGGATTGTGGGAACTTCTGTACCTTTATCGTAGTATATGCTTTTGTTGTGTTTTACATGTTCCCTTCTTTTTGTGCACTGCGTTGTACAGCCATGTTCTTGTAAATATATTTACCTGTTGTTTTGTGCTCTGCTTTCACTCTGCACGTCATCACATGCTTTATTAATTAATCATTACTTTTGCTCGTGCATCATCTTCCTCAAGCATATACTGTTCCTTATTAACGATTTTAACATTTTGTCATCCTTAGTTGACTGCCGTATCACATTCACCTGTAAAATTTCATCAGTATCGCTCATTGTTTTGTTGTTTATTTTGCCATATGTGGTACGCCTGTATTCCCTATGTTTTTGCCAATAAAGTATATTTTGAAATAATTCTCTAATTAAATGAATATTCAGTTGCAATAAATGTCTAGTAGATGGCAGCACATGCAAACATTTCGAGTGACAAACAAGAAAAGTATCGCAAAGGTTATTGACACTTTTTCAGTCTATTGAGATCGCTTAGGACAGGACTTTCCTACTGTTTGGTTCGCATGATTTCGTTCTGTTTTGTGCTGAGAAGACGTGTATACCTACAGCTACAGGGAAAAAAGAAATTCAAAAACATGAAGTCTGTTTTCAAAACTTGAACTACTGGAAAAGATAAGACAAATTTAAGCACCGCTGCATCAATATTACTTCTTTCATCTGAACATTAAACAATAATAAGGGAAGCGGAGACTGTCGACGGCGCCAGAAAATTTTCAACGAGGGGGCTCTCGGTTGGGCGCTCTATAATCGGGGGTGGGGGTGGGGGGATTATGCTTTATATATATATATATCATCATCATCATCATCATCATTGTCAACCATTATCAATCCACTGCTGGACGAAGGTCTCCCCAAGTTTCCTCCACAACGGTCTGTCTTGTGCCAGTCTCCTCCATGTCACTCCCGCGTACTTTCGAATTTCATCCACCCATCTTCCAAGTGGTCTTCTTCTGGGTCTTTTCCTGTCCCTTGGAATCCAATCTAAAATTTCGGCTGTCCATCGATGGTCTGTCCTTCTGGCAGTATGTCCAGCCCATTGCCATTTCAGGTATTTAACTCTGATCATGATGTCTTCCACTCTTGTCCTTTCCTTTTTCGGATCCACGAGTTCCTCTTCTTATCTCTCCTGGTTACACCAAGCATGCCCATCTCCATGCTTCTTTGAGTTGTCTGCGGCCTTTGTATGTCTCTTTTAGTTAAGGTCCACGTATCTGCACCATACATAAGCACTGGAAGGATGCATTGATCAAACACTTTTCTTTTAAGACATAATGGCATATTGCTCTTGAAAATTATGCTGTTTCTTCCAAAAGCTCTCCAGGCAAGTTTTGTACGCCGATTAATTTCTTCATCAATGTGACCCTCACTTGATATCTGCTGTCCAAGATAAACGTACGTGTCTGTTATCTCCAGCTTTTCTCCATCAATCGATAAATCTTCATTTCTTGTAAAAGCATTGAACATCACTTTTGTCTTCTGAAAGTTCATTTTTAATCCCACTTCTTTACTCTTGTCAGCAAGTTCTTGGATCATACTCTGCAGCTCTGATGGGGTAGTTGCAAAAATTGACTACGTCATCAGCAAAACGAAGGTGGGTTAGATAATCTCCATTAATCTTTATCCCCTTGTTTTCCCAGTTCAGTGATTGAAAGACATTTTCCAATGTGGCATTAAAGAGCTTCGGAGATATGGTGTCACCTTGTCTCCACTCCTTTTCCAATTTTTATGTGCGTTGTATTTTCAAACAGCCGAATCTTTGCACTTGCATTTTCATAGATGTTATTAATAATATTAATGTACGCATCTTCAATACCGCAGGATTTCAGGGCCATTGTAACTGCTGATGGTTTCACCGAATCAAAGGTTTTTTCATAATCAATAAAAGCCATGCACAATGGAAGTTCATATTTCCTTGCTCTTTCAATTAGTTCTCTCAATACGTGGATATGATCTATTGAGCTGTAGCCACTCCTGAATCCAGCTTGTTCTCTCGGTTGAGCCATGTCCAGTGTCACCTTTAAGCGGTGTGAAAGAACTTTAGTGAAGAATTTATAAACCACTGATAGGAGGCTGATAGGTCTGTAGTTCCTGAGATCCTCAATGTAACCTTTTTTATGTAGCAAGATCATTGTAGCGTTGTTCCAATCCTCAGGAATCTTCCCTTCATTAAGGCATCGAGTGAAAATTTGGGCGAGTACTGTTTCGATTTCTCCACTTGCTTCTTGTATGATGTCTACAGTAATTCCATCTTCTCCTGGAGCTTTTCCCCGCTTCATGTTCTTGATTGCATGTGCAACTTCTGCTGGGAGGACTGGAAGAACTCTGGTACTGGTACCTTTCATGATGTCTGGAGTACATGTATCATCCCTTTCATATAATTTGGAGTAGAAATCTTTCACTCTTGTCAAAATTTCGCCTCTATTTCTTGTTACAGAACCATCTTCTTTTCTCAGTGCCATAATCTGTTTTCCTCCCTTACTGAGATGTCCCTTTGCTATCTTTAGGCTTTGGTTGTTTTCAATTGCTTTCCTCACTAGTTCACAGTTGAATTTCCTTACGTCTTCAGTTATACTTTTTCGTACTGTCTTGCATAGCTCTATATATTCCACTTTGGAAGTCACATCTTCTTTAGTTGTCCTCATCTCTCTTCTGTTTTGCATCAACATTTTGGTTTTTCCTGATAATTTGTTCACATGCAACTTGTTCTTAGACCCAGCTAATTTTGTTGCTGTTTCCATAAGAGCTTTGGTTACTTTTCTGTTAACTTCAGAAATGTCCACTTCTTCCGATGTCAGGCCTTCTAACGCAGACAATCTGTTCTTTAGTTCCAACTTGAAGGTATTATGGTGTTTTTTAAGGTTGGTTATGTCAATACATTTTGTTTGTCTTATGAGCTTGCTACGTTCGAGTTCAGTGTTGAGGTGCATCTTACATCTCACCAATCTATGGTCACTACCTGTGTTGAACTTGTTTAGCACACTGCAGTCTTCTATGACGAATTTTTTGTTACACATAATAAAATCAATTTCATTTGTCGTCCCATTTGGATGCCTCCATGTGTATTTCCTGTGTAGCTTTTTCTTGAAAAAGGAGTTTAAGATGAAAAACCTATATATATATATATATATATATATAATTCGAAAGTATGCAGGGGTGACATGGAGGAGACTGGCACAAGACAGACCGTTGTGGAGGAAACTTGGGGAGACCTTCGTCCAGCAGTGGATTGATAATGGTTGACAATGATGATGATGATGATATATATATATATATATATATATATATATATATATATATATACTAAAGAGCAAAACTGAAGACTAAGGAAAAATTTTAGAATTTAAAACGATAATTATTAAAGTCAAATAATTTTAAAAAACCACCGCCGTTTGCCCTAAACAAAGCCTTTCCTTGACTTTCGCTGCACATGCAGGCAGGCAGCACTTTGAAGTGTGGCAACTGATGAATCTGCCCTTCTTGATTTCATTTTCTTATAAGAGGTACCGACACCAAGTAAGTTTTGTGGGTCAAGCTGTTTTGGTGTTTTTTAAAATCCGAATTCTTTTCAAGTGCTTTTTTCCAATTGTTGTAACCTCGCTGAGCGAAGGTGACCTCATGTTTTTCGTCGTCCGATGAAAACATTCTACACGGAAAACAAAAAGGTGGAACCTCTCTTATATGCAAGCCATGGGAACATGTTATACTAATATGTCTGGAAGCTTCTTTGTTCCTTACCGTACTTTTTTGTGGGAACTGTTTTAATATAGGCCGTTTGGGTTGATCCAAAAGTGAATATCAAGCTCTCCGAGTTCAACATTTTTTGGCTTGCGACCATATGTGGTCCTTCCAGTACTTTATTTTCACAAGCGTTGCGTTCATAAAAAAATTTCACTGAATCACTACAAGCACTTAAAGAATCCTCGTTGATTCCTAATTATTCACCACACGCTGTTGATGAAGTTGAAGCCGTCTGATAACCATTATCCGCTTTGTAGGCACTATCGCATAATTTACTTTTCTTCTGATTAACACTTGTTCGAAAAAATCATGGATTGATCATTTTGCGGATATGTTATTTCAAACTTTGGTTTGGGAAGAAATACCTCACTTTTATGTATCACGCACAATACGTACAAAAAAAAAATAATAATAATAAAGCAGGAAAAATTCGATTTTCCACCAGAACGAGAAGGAAATGGGTGTGTAGGCAAGAGAAATTTCGCTCACTGTCTAATGGTGACTGACGCCGATCATTGTCTGCTGTTTTCGACGATCGTGATAACGCCCACTACTTGTCATGGACTGCGAGGGCGCCAGGGCGGTGGTGGGATTGGCAGAGTGATGCTTATTCAACTTTTCAACCCACTGGCATGAGCCGCGGCATCGGATTGACGATGTTCTTTGAACTTCCGACCGGTGTTCGACATCTGTGCGCCAAAGGGGAAGCCCAACATGCAAGTAAGGTTTCCCATCTAAGTCATGGATCGTGGTTGGAGGAACATCATTGCATAATGCTACCCCTTCTCCCATTACCACAGAAGAACATGCAGCTCCGATAGTAAAGTGTACTACATTTTCTTCATTTATCTAAAAAATTCTGGGGGGGGGTCTCACATGCCTGATTTCAAATGCGTAATTTCATTGTACATTTCATTTTAGTTGTCGCATATAAATTACGTAAATTAATTGAAGGTGATTATAGAGCAGATAAACAACAACAGGAATGAAAAGAGGGAAAATTCAGATGGGCCTAACTGGCCCTCTTCTCCCAAAACAATAATCCTTGAAACAAACATCAAGTCAAGCAGACATACTAGTGGTTGGCAGCCCTGAGAGACAGTCATCATTATAATTTCAAGTTAATTGCCGAAGTGTCTCCATCCGGTAATGTTTCATTTATATTAAAAATGTAAACTAAAACAATACCACTTAAGATTTTACCAGATTAGTAAAAAGTCCGAATAGTTATGTTCAGCATTAAGATTGCCAGTAGTATCAAACATTAGTTTGTTTAATGATTCAAGGGTTACAATCATTATTATGAATATATAATGGTAATGTTCTAATACATTACCGATAAAAAAGAATAAAAAATTACAATGAGGCTGATCGTAATAAATATTGTTTAAGGTTTTTTTAAATAAACAAATGCTATTAAGGCTTGTTAAATCATCCGACAAATATTCCAAAAGGTTGGTAAAGCTCTGGAACGTTCTTTTGGTACAAACATAGGCACTAGTTTTGTTTTATTTCTAGTAGAATGTTGATTGGCGAGAAAATTTAATTAAATTAAATGCCGATAAAAATTATTTTTTATTCTCTTAAACATTAATATTCTTAAGTTATAATTATATAATTGTTCAATAGTTAGGAGATTAAAATCATTAGGATGTAGGCCTAATAATAATTGTTTTCAATTTTCAACTCCAAAAATATAATGAATTTATTTTGTAATCGTTGTAAATTATTAATATTACATTTAGAGATTTTCCCCCTGATCAGAATACAGTAATTCAAGTGAGTTTGAATTAGAGTAGAATACAACTATAGTATAATTTTTGGAGATAAATAGTTCATAACATTGCCAATAACTCCAATTTTCGTGAAATTTTACTGGTTAGAACTTCAATATGTTTGTTTGTTTTTAGATCATATTAAATTATTGTACCAAGATATTTGAACAACTTCTATAGGAATTTTGTTCAGCAAAATTTCAGTAGGTGTAAATGTGGGAGTTAAATTATAAGAAAAGATCAATAATTTAGCTTTATGTGTATTAATAACTAAGTCATTAACAGTTAACCAAAAAATAGTTAGGAGATTAAAATGGTTGAGTATGTTTCGATGACCGATATAAATAACGAGCATCAAGTAGAATATAGAAAGGATTAAAAAAGAAAAAAGCTGATGTTGCAACTGAAAGATAATCCTCAAAAATTCAAGTAATAGCTGCAAAAAAGTTATATGAGCACGTTAGAGCTGCGATTTTTTTAAAAGATTATATTTCGAAAATGTTAATCTTTAGTTGTGTGTCTTTACAAGAAAAATACAAACCAAATATATCATTACTAACATTCAGGAATTTTATTTTGGTACTAAAAAGTTGCTCAATTTTATACAGCATAGCAGCAGAAAAATAAGAAAAGTGTCGTGTAGAAAAGTAAAACTAATTTTAATCCACTTTTCTGAAAGCAAATGACATTTATCTCCTGCTACACAAAAGTAGCATTTTACTGATCTATAATTGCACATAACAAAAATTAACTAATCATATATTTCCTTTCGAGATAAAAAATGCAGTACAAAGCAATAGTATGTTACTTATTTATTAAAAAATTATAAAAAATCAAGTACACATCTACACCGATGATCCTTTACATTATGACCACGTACCTAATAAGCTGTAGGACCCCCTTTAGATTGCAAAAAAGCGGCCACTCGGAGAGGCATCGATTCAATTGAGGTGGCGATAGGTATTCAATTGAGGTGGCGATGACCACTTACCTAATAAGCTGTAGGACTCCCTTTAGCCCGCAAAACAGCGACCACTCAGAGAGGCATCGATTCAATTGAGGTGGCGATAGGTATTCAATTGAGGTGGCGATGACCACTTACCTAATAAGCTGTAGGACTCCCTTTAGCCCGCAAAACAGCGACCACTCAGAGAGGCATCGATTCAATTGAGGTGGCGATAGGTATTCAATTGAGGTGGCGATGACCACTTACCTAATAAGCTGTAGGACTCCCTTTAGCCCGCAACACAGCGACCACTCAGAGAGGCATCGATTCAATTGAGGTGGCGATAGGTATTCAATTGAGGTGGCGATGACCACTTACCTAATAAGCTGTAGGACTCCCTTTAGCCCGCAAAACAGCTACCACTCAGAGAGGCATCGATTAAATTGAGGTGGCGATAGGTATTCAACTGAGGTGGCGATGATCACTTACCTAATAAGCTGTAGGACTCCCTTTAGCCCGCAAAACAGCGACCACTCAGAGAGGCATCGATTCAATTGAGGTGGCGATAGGTATTCAATTGAGGTGGCGATGACCACTTACCTAATAAGCTGTAGGACTCCCTTTAGCCCGCAAAACAGCGACCACTCAGAGAGGCATCGATTGAATTGAGGTGGCGATAGGTATTCAATTGAGGTGGCGATGATCACTTACCTAATAAGCTGTAGGACTCCCTTTAGCCCGCAAAACAGCGACCACTCAGAGAGGCATCGATTCAATTGAGGTGGCGATAGGTATTCAATTGAGGTGGCGATGACCACTTACCTAATAAGCTGTAGGACTCCCTTTAGCCCGCAAAACAGCGACCACTCAGAGAGGCATCGATTCAATTGAGCTGGCGATAGGTATTCAATTGAGCTGGCGATGACCACTTACCTACTAAGCTGTAGGACTCCCTTTAGCCCGCAAAACAGCGACCACTCAGAGAGGCATCGATTAAATTGAGGTGGCGATAGGTATTCAATTGAGGTGGCGATGACCACTTACCTAATAAGCTGTAGGACTCCCTTTAGCCCGCAAAACAGCGACCACTCGGAGAGGCATCGATTCAATTGAGGTGGCGATAGGTATTCAATTGAGGTGGCGAGAGGTGCTCAATGGAGGTGGCGATGACCACTTACCTAATAAGCTGTAGGACTCCCTCTAGCCCGCAAAACACGACCACTCAGAGAGGCATCGATTCAATTGAGGTGGCGATAGGTATTCAATTGAGGTGGCGATGACCACTTACCTAATAAGCTGTAGGACTCCCTTTAGCCCGCAAAACAGCGACCACTCAGAGAGGCATCGATTCAGTTGAGGTGGCGATAGGTATTCAATTGAGGTGGCGATGACCACTTACCTAATAAGCTGTAGGACTCCCTTTAGCCCGCAAAACAGCGACCACTCAGAGAGGCATCGATTCAATTGAGGTGGCGATAGGTATTCAATTGAGGTGGCGATGACCACTTACCTAATAAGCTGTAGGACTCCCTTTAGCCCGCAAAACAGCGACCACTCAGAGAGGCATCGATTCAATTGAGGTGGCGATAGGTATTCAATTGAGCTGGCGATGACCACTTACCTAATAAGCTGTAGGACTCCCTTTAGCCAGCAAAACAGCGACCACTCAGAGAGGCATCGATTAAATTGAGGTGGCGATAGGTATTCAATTGAGGTGGCGATGACCACTTACCTAATAAGCTGTAGGACTCCCTTTAGCCCGCAAAACAGCGACCACTCGGAGAGGCATCGATTCAATTGAGGTGGCGATAGGTATTCAATTGAGGTGGCGATGACCACTTACCTAATAAGCTGTAGGACTCCATTTAGCCCGCAAAACAGCGACCACTCGGAGAGGCATCGATTCAATTGAGGTGGCGATAGGTATTCAATTGAGGTGGCGAGAGGTGCTCAATGGAGGTGGCGATGACCACTTACCTAATAAGCTGTAGGACTCCCTTTAGCCCGCAAAACAGCGACCACTCAGAGAGGCATCGATTCAATTGAGGTGGCGATAGGTATTCAATTGAGGTGGCGATGACCACTTACCCAATAAGCTGTAGGACTCCCTTTAGCCCGCAAAACAGCGACCACTCAGAGAGGCATCGATTCAATTGAAGTGGCGATAGGTATTCAATTGAGGTGGCGATGACCACTTACCTAATAAGCTGTAGGACTCCCTTTAGCCCGCAAAACAGCGACCACTCAGAGAGGCATCGATTCAATTGAGGTGGCGATAGGTATTCAATTGAGGTGGCGATGACCACTTACTAATAAGCTGTATGACTCCCTTTAGCCCGCAAAACAGCGACCACTCAGAGAGGCATCGATTCAATTGAGGTGGCGATAGGTATTCAATTAAGGTGGCGATGACCACTTACCTAATAAGCTGTAGGACTCCCTTTAGCCCGCAAAACAGCGACCACTCAGAGAGGCATCGATTAAATTGAGGTGGCGATAGGTATTCAATTGAGGTGGCGATGATCACTTACCTAATAAGCTGTAGGACTCCCTTTAGCCCGCAAAACAGCGACCACTCAGAGAGGCATCGATTCAATTGAGGTGGCGATAGGTATTCAATTGAGGTGGCGATGACCACTTACCTAATAAGCTGTAGGACTCCCTTTAGCCCGCAAAACAGCGACCACTCAGAGAAGCATCGATTCAATTGAGGTGGCGATAGGTATTCAATTGAGCTGGCGATGACCACTTACCTACTAAGCTGTAGGACTCCCTTTAGCCCGCAAAACAGCGACCACTCAGAGAGGCATCAATTAAATTGAGGTGGCGATAGGTATTCAATTGAGGTGGCGATGACCACTTACCTAATAAGCTGTAGGACTCCCTTTAGCCCGCAAAACAGCGACCACTCGGAGAGGCATCGATTCAATTGAGGTGGCGATAGGTATTCAATTGAGGTGGCGAGAGGTGCTCAATGGAGGTGGCGATGACCACTTACCTAATAAGCTGTAGGACTCCCTCTAGCCCGCAAAACAGCGACCACTCAGAGAGGCATCGATTCAATTGAGGTGGCGATAGGTATTCAATTCAGGTGGCGATGACCACTTACCTAATAAGCTGTAGGACTCCCTTTAGCCCGCAAAACAGCGACCACTCAGAGAGGCATCGATTCAGTTGAGGTGGCCATAGGTATTCAATTGAGGTGGCGATGACCACTTACCTAATAAGCTGTAGGACTCCCTTTAGCCCGCAAAACAGCGACCACTCAGAGAGGCATCGATTCAATTGAAGTGGCGATAGGTATCCAATTGAGGTGGCGATGACCACTTACCTAATAAGCTGTAGGACTCCCTTTAGCCCGCAAAACAGCGACCACTCAGAGAGGCATCGATTCAATTGAGGTGGCGATAGGTATTCAATTGAGGTGGCGATGACCACTTACCTAATAAGCTGTAGGACTCCCTTTAGCCCGCAAAACAGCGACCACTCGGAGAGGCATCGATTCAATTGAGGTGGCGATAGGTATTCAATTGAGGTGGCGAGAGGTGCTCAATGGAGGTGGCGATGACCACTTACCTAATAAGCTGTAGGACTCCCTTTAGCCCGCAAAACAGCGACCACTCAGAGAGGCATCGATTCAATTGAGGTGGCGATAGGTATTCAATTGAGGTGGCGATGACCACTTACCTAATAAGCTGTAGGACTCCCTTTATCCCGCAAAACAGCGACCACTCAGAGAGGCATCGATTCAATTGAGGTGGCGATAGGTATTCAATTGAGCTGGCGATGACCACTTAACTAATAAGCTGTAGGACTCCCTTTAGCCCGCAAAACAGCGACCACTCAGAGAGACATCGATTAAATTGAGGTGGCGATAGGTATTCAATTGAGGTGGCGATGACCATTTACCTAATAAGCTTTAGGACTCCCTTTAGCCCGCAAAACAGCGACCACTCGGAGAGGCATCGATTCAATTGAGGTGGCGAGAGGTATTCAATTGAGGTGGCGAGAGGTGCTCAATGGTGGTGGCGATGACCACTTACCTAATAAGCTGTAGAACTCCCTTTAGCCCGCAAAACAGCGACCACTCAGAGAGGCATCGATTCAATTGAGGTGGCGATAGGTATTCAATTGCGGTGGCGATGACCACTTACCTAATAAGCTGTAGGACTCCCTTTAGCCCGCAAAACAGCGACCACTCGGAGAGGCATCGATTCAATTGAGGTGGCGATAGGTATTCAATTGAAGTGGCGAGAGGTGCTCAATGGAGGTGGCGATGACCACTTACCTAATAAGCTGTAGGACTACCTTTAGCCCGCAAAACAGCGACCACTCAGAGAGGCATCGATTCAATTGAGGTGGCGATAGGTATTCAATTGAGGTGGCGATGACCACTTACCTAATAAGCTGTAGGACTCCCTTTAGCCCACAAAACAGCGACCACTCGGCGAGGCATCGATTCAATTGAGGTGGCGATAGGTATTCAATTGAGGTGGCGAGAGGTGTTCAATTGAGGTGGCGATGACCACTTACCTAATAAGCTGTAGGACTCCCTTTAGCCCGCAAAACAGCGACCACTCAGAGAGGCATAGATACAATTGAGGTGGCGATAGGTATTCAATTGAGGTGGCGATGACCACTTACCTAATAAGCTGTAGGACTCCCATTAGCCAGCAAAACAGCGACCACTCAGAGAGGCATCGATTCAATTGAGGTGCCGATAGGTATTCAATTGAGGTGGCGATGACCACTTACCTAATAAGCTGTAGGACTCCCTTTAGCCCGCAAAACAGCGACCACTCAGAGAGGCATCGATTCAATTGAGGTGGCGATAGGTATTCAATTGAGGTGGCGATGACCACTTACCCAATAAGCTGTAGGACTCCCTTTAGCCCGCAAAACAGCGACCACTCAGAGAGGCATCGATTCAATTGAAGTGGCGATAGGTATTCAATTGAGGTGGCGATGACCACTTACCTAATAAGCTGTAGGACTCCCTTTAGCCCGCAAAACAGCGACCACTCAGAGAGGCATCGATTCAATTGAGGTGGCGATAGGTATTCAATTGAGGTGGCGATGACCACTTACTAATAAGCTGTATGACTCCCTTTAGCCCGCAAAACAGCGACCACTCAGAGAGGCATCGATTCAATTGAGGTGGCGATAGGTATTCAATTGAGGTGGCGATGACCACTTACCTAATAAGCTGTAGGACTCCCTTTAGCCCGCAAAGCAGCGACCACTCAGAGAGGCATCGATTAAATTGAGGTGGCGATAGGTATTCAATTGAGGTGGCGATGATCACTTACCTAATAAGCTGTAGGACTCCCTTTAGCCCGCAAAACAGCGACCACTCAGAGAGGCATCGATTCAATTGAGGTGGCGATAGGTATTCAATTGAGGTGGCGATGACCACTTACCTAATAAGCTGTAGGACTCCCTTTAGCCCGCAAAACAGCGACCACTCAGAGAAGCATCGATTCAATTGAGGTGGCGATAGGTATTCAATTGAGCTGGCGATGACCACTTACCTACTAAGCTGTAGGACTCCCTTTAGCCCGCAAAACAGCGACCACTCAGAGAGGCATCAATTAAATTGAGGTGGCGATAGGTATTCAATTGAGGTGGCGATGACCACTTACCTAATAAGCTGTAGGACTCCCTTTAGCCCGCAAAACAGCGACCACTCGGAGAGGCATCGATTCAATTGAGGTGGCGATAGGTATTCAATTGAGGTGGCGAGAGGTGCTCAATGGAGGTGGCGATGACCACTTACCTAATAAGCTGTAGGACTCCCTCTAGCCCGCAAAACAGCGACCACTCAGAGAGGCATCGATTCAATTGAGGTGGCGATAGGTATTCAATTCAGGTGGCGATGACCACTTACCTAATAAGCTGTAGGACTCCCTTTAGCCCGCAAAACAGCGACCACTCAGAGAGGCATCGATTCAGTTGAGGTGGCCATAGGTATTCAATTGAGGTGGCGATGACCACTTACCTAATAAGCTGTAGGACTCCCTTTAGCCCGCAAAACAGCGACCACTCAGAGAGGCATCGATTCAATTGAAGTGGCGATAGGTATCCAATTGAGGTGGCGATGACCACTTACCTAATAAGCTGTAGGACTCCCTTTAGCCCGCAAAACAGCGACCACTCAGAGAGGCATCGATTCAATTGAGGTGGCGATAGGTATTCAATTGAGGTGGCGATGACCACTTACCTAATAAGCTGTAGGACTCCCTTTAGCCCGCAAAACAGCGACCACTCGGAGAGGCATCGATTCAATTGAGGTGGCGATAGGTATTCAATTGAGGTGGCGAGAGGTGCTCAATGGAGGTGGCGATGACCACTTACCTAATAAGCTGTAGGACTCCCTTTAGCCCGCAAAACAGCGACCACTCAGAGAGGCATCGATTCAATTGAGGTGGCGATAGGTATTCAATTGAGGTGGCGATGACCACTTACCTAATAAGCTGTAGGACTCCCTTTATCCCGCAAAACAGCGACCACTCAGAGAGGCATCGATTCAATTGAGGTGGCGATAGGTATTCAATTGAGCTGGCGATGACCACTTAACTAATAAGCTGTAGGACTCCCTTTAGCCCGCAAAACAGCGACCACTCAGAGAGACATCGATTAAATTGAGGTGGCGATAGGTATTCAATTGAGGTGGCGATGACCATTTACCTAATAAGCTTTAGGACTCCCTTTAGCCCGCAAAACAGCGACCACTCGGAGAGGCATCGATTCAATTGAGGTGGCGAGAGGTATTCAATTGAGGTGGCGAGAGGTGCTCAATGGTGGTGGCGATGACCACTTACCTAATAAGCTGTAGAACTCCCTTTAGCCCGCAAAACAGCGACCACTCAGAGAGGCATCGATTCAATTGAGGTGGCGATAGGTATTCAATTGCGGTGGCGATGACCACTTACCTAATAAGCTGTAGGACTCCCTTTAGCCCGCAAAACAGCGACCACTCGGAGAGGCATCGATTCAATTGAGGTGGCGATAGGTATTCAATTGAAGTGGCGAGAGGTGCTCAATGGAGGTGGCGATGACCACTTACCTAATAAGCTGTAGGACTACCTTTAGCCCGCAAAACAGCGACCACTCAGAGAGGCATCGATTCAATTGAGGTGGCGATAGGTATTCAATTGAGGTGGCGATGACCACTTACCTAATAAGCTGTAGGACTCCCTTTAGCCCACAAAACAGCGACCACTCGGCGAGGCATCGATTCAATTGAGGTGGCGATAGGTATTCAATTGAGGTGGCGAGAGGTGTTCAATTGAGGTGGCGATGACCACTTACCTAATAAGCTGTAGGACTCCCTTTAGCCCGCAAAACAGCGACCACTCAGAGAGGCATAGATACAATTGAGGTGGCGATAGGTATTCAATTGAGGTGGCGATGACCACTTACCTAATAAGCTGTAGGACTCCCATTAGCCAGCAAAACAGCGACCACTCAGAGAGGCATCGATTCAATTGAGGTGGCCGATAGGTATTCAATTGAGGTGGCGATGACCACTTACCTAATAAGCTGTAGGACTCCCTTTAGCCCGCAAAACAGCGACCACTCGGAGAGGCATCGATTCAATTGAGGTGGCGAGAGGTGTTCAATTGAGGTGGCGATGACCATTTACCTAATAAGCTGTAGGACCCCCTTTAGCCCGAAAAACAGCGGCCACTTGGAGAGGCATCGATTCAATTGAGGTGGCGATAGGTATTCAATTGAGGTGGAGATGACCACTTACCTAATAAGCTGTAGGACTCCCTTTAGCCCGCAAAACAGTGACCACTCGGAGAGGCATCGATTCAATTGAGGTGGCGATAAGTATTCAATTGAGGTGGCGATAGGTATTCAATTGAGGTGGCGATGACCATTTACCTAATAAGCTGTAGGACTCCCTTTAGCCCGAAAAACAGCGGCCACTTGGAGAGGCATCGATTCAATTGAGGTGGCGATAGGTATTCAATTGAGGTGGAGATGACCACTTACTAATAAGCTGTAGGACTCCCTTTAGCCCGCAAAACAGCGGCCACTTGGAGAGGCATCGATTCAATTGAGGTGGCGATAGGTATTCAATTGAGGTGGCGATAGGTGTTCAATTGAGGTGGCGATGACCACTTACCTAATAAGCTGTAGGACCCTCCTTTAGCCCGAAAAACAGCGGCCAGTTGGAGAGGCATCGATTCAATTGAGGTGGCGATAGGTATTCAATTGAGGTGGAGATGACCACTTAACTAATAAGCTGTAGGACCCCATTTAGATTGCAAAACAGCGGCCACTCGGAGAGGCATCGATTCAATTGAGGTGGCGATAGGTATTCAATTGAGGTGGCGATGACTACTTACCTAATAAGCTGTTGGACCCGCTTTACCCGCAAAACAGCGACCATTCGGAGAGGCATCGATTTAATTGAGGTGGCAATAACCACTTACCTAATAAGCTGTAGGACCCCCTTTAGCCAGCAAAACAGCGGCCACTCGGCGAGGCATCGATTCAGTTGAGGTGGCGATAAGTATCCTGGGGTATCTGGTACCATAAAGTCAATAGCAGGTCATCCAGTTCCCGTACATTTCGGAGTGGTGGTGATTTAGCGCGAATCCGCTTTTCCAAGTCGAACCACAAATGTTCGATTGGGTTCATGCATTGTGTCGTACAGGTGCTGGATGTCAGTTTGTGGGATGGAGTTCCATGCCTGTTGCACTTGGTCGGTCAATACAGGGACGGTTAATGCTGGTTTGGGGGTAACGCTGGAGTTGTCGTCCAATGATGTCCCATACGTGCTCGATTGGTGAAAGATATTGTGATCTAGCAGGCCACGGCTACATGTCGACACTCTGTAGAGCATGTTGGGTTACAACAGCGGTATGCGGGCGAGCGTTATCCTGTTGGAAAACACCCCCTGGAATGCTGTTCATGAATGGCAGCACAACAGGTTTTATCACCAGACCGACGTACAACTGTGCTGTCAGGGTACGTGGGATAACCACGAGGGTGCTCCTGCTGTCATAGGAAATTGCTCCTCAGACCATAACTCCAGGTGTAGGTCCAATGTGTCTCGGCCGCAGACAGGTTGGTTATAGGCGCTCACCTGGCCTCCTTCTAACCAACAAACGGCCATCACTGGCACCCAGACAGAACCGGCTTTCATCAGAAAACACAACAGATCTCCACTTCGTTCTCCAATGAGCTCTAGCTTGACACCACTGACGTCGCAAACGGCAGTGGTTTGGAGTAAGTGGAATGCACGCTACAGGGCGTCTGGCATGGAGCTGTCCTTCAAGTAACCGATTTGTAACAGTTCGTTGTGTCACTGTGGTGGCAACTGCAGCTCGAATTGCCGCAGCAGACGCGGTACGATGCGCCACGGCCAAACGCGGTACACGGCGGTCTTCCCTCTCAGTAGTGCCACGTGGCCGGCCGAAACCCGGTCTTCTTGAGGCAGTACCTTCCCTTGACCACCGCTGCCAAAAATCATGCACAGTGGCTACATTCCGGCCAAGTCGTTCTGCAATATTGCGGAAAAAATCCACCTTCTCGTAGCCCTATTACACGACCTCGTTCAAACTCCGTAAGCTGTTGATAATGGCTTCTTCGTCTTCTTAAAGGTATTCCTGACTAACATCAACACCCTACGTCGAATCTCAACGATAACTAATGCTCACGAACGTTACAGCGCGTATTTACAGCAAACCTGCTTTGCATGTTCCGAGGGGCGCTATTAGCGACACACGTATGTGCCGAGCGCGAAATTTGCATAGACGTCATCTTACAGATGTACTCTCACCGCCTACTAACTGTCGTTTATCTAACACAACCCCTTCTTGGTTTTGGGATATTTTTTCCGTCAATGTAGAAACGATCAAATCTAACCGCCACACAGGAGGAAGTGGCTGAAGAAAACCAGGAAAATTCACGGAACTGAGGATAAAGAGAACTAAAAGCATCAATGAGATCAAAATTGCAAATCGGTTGTGAAAGTTGAGAAGAAAGGGCAAGGCGACTCTCCGCGGAACCATTACGGTCAAAGCCCGGTTGGAGAGTGGAGTTGTAGTCATCCCCAACAAGGATAAGATCAGAAGGCGGAATCAGAAGGAGAAGGGAGACTAGATGCTGGAGAAGGGCGTCAGCATCAGCAGATGATTGGGGAATATGAAGGTTGAAGAGATTAATTCTGTGGGAAAGATAACTCAAAGCAACACATCGAAAAGAACCCAGCAAGCTCTGTGACTGTACAACATGAAATGCAATAGCTGTACCGGACCCAACAAACTGAACATGAAATGCAGTAGCTGTACCGGACCCAATGTGGGATCGGAAATTATGATAAAAGGTATAGGGCCAGCGTCTCCAGCGGGAAAACCCGGTCGCCAAGGAACAGTTCGTCTCCTGGAGGAAGATATTAGTCCCCAGGAAACGAACGTCCTCTAAGACCAAAGCATTCGCGGCCGAAGACGCAAGCCCCCGGCAGTTGAAACTAAGAATCTGTTGGGAAGACATCACGGGGAGGTTGCAACCAATCTTCCAACTCAGCCTTCAAAATGCAAATCAAATAAGCCAGGCGGCGTGAACTCTGCTCACTACCGACTGGCAAAGCAACATTAATTATTTCATGAAATTGTTGTAATTGGCAAATCATTTCAGGAAAATGTGAGAGCTTACTTTTTACACAGGGTAAAGTGATTAATTTAGCCCATCTAGGACGGGTAACCAGAGCTTAAAAATCGGTATAAGTAAGAGGTGACAACGGAACATCGATATCTTCAAAAATAGACATAATTTCAGGCATGGTAGGGAAAGGAGAGTCATCGTCCGAAACCGCCAGAAGGGAATCATCAGCAGCTGGATCGGAGACATCCATGAGGTCATCTGTAGTCAGAATGGTTAGAGATGGAAACTGGAAGCATGGGTTCACCCGGCCCAGGGGAGACAGAAGCAGAAGAGGCAGCCTTGTTAGTGCGCAGGCGAACGGATGAACGAGCTTGCTGGGCAGAAACAGTCGGGGAACTAAGGCGCTTGTGCCTTTGGGGTTTCGGAACTGAAGACCCCGCAGATAAAGGCAATGAAGGAAACTTTCGAAGATCATCAGACGCCGGAACTGAAGTAGTGGAAGCAAGAGTCAGATCGATGGCCACTGGTAGAACCGCAGGAACAGGTTGAGCGGGTAGGGTGGGGGTGTGGGGGGAGGAAGAAGCCGGAACTGCAGGCTTGGCAACTGCTGGGGCAACCGCCACAGCATCAGAGGAAACACCAGGTGGTGAGGGTGGCCCGGAACTTGGTGAAACATGGAAGCAAGCAGACGCAAGATGCCTCTCACCCTTGCAACGAAAACACTGGACCCCGGCGAAGAGGTTAAAGATGTAGGTTCTCTCTTCAGTAATCAAATCCAACGTGACTGGTCGGGTAGCAATCGCCTGGGGTGTAGGGAAAATGACCCGGTATTGAGGACGCCCCCCCCCCCTGCACATGGGGCAGGGGGGATCACGAGCAGCAGCCGGCAGGAACTTCGTAGAGCCCAGTACTCGGTCCATGGTGTTAAGCGCATCGATGATAATCGAGTCCGGTATAGCTGTCGGCACTGGAGAAAGGGTGACAGTCACAGTGCGCTGAACCGCAGCAACAGGCTGAAGGTGTACGGAGCAAATGTCAATTCCGAAGGCAAGAATCGGGAAATAACTGCAGCTGAGAACCATGAGTTAAAGCTGCTTTGACACGTTTCGTGGTTTTATTAAAAAACATCGTAATTTTTTTCGACCAGTGCTGGGTCATGGCTTTTACCACATCTCCCACAGAATCATAATATCCAGCAGGGATTTTTTCTGCTTTCAGTTGACTTGGACCTTAACTGTAAGCAAAGGAATTTGAATTTTCATTCACATTAAACCAGGAATGAGGGTAGATGAGTTCGACGAGTCCCATTTCCCAGTCACCATTGGGTTCGATCGGGGAAGGAAGACGCGTGATGAAATGAGAAATTTTATTGTCTGAAAAGTAGCGGAAAGTGCTGTCGCTAGGTAACGTTAGATAGAAACTCATGTTGATGAATGATGTTTCATCTAAAAAAAGGTCGGTTTTATTGAGAGGTCAAGTCTTCCGCGGGGATCCAAGCATTAAATTTATCAAGATACCCTTTAAATTTAACAAAGTATTCCATTTTTCCTTTTCTTTTGCGTTTCTTTAGAACACGTTCCACAGGAAAGGCCTCAGACAGAGTAACGTTTTGAAGCTCTTCGGCGTAAAAAGTTCTTTCCAACTCTTCGTTCAATAAATCTTTAACTTTATAGACAGGAGAGGATCTGGGAACAAGGCCGCTCACAACAAAGATTTCTTCCGTCCAATTTGATTCGTATCCTTTCTCAAATGTCAATTTCGCTTTACTAATCCTCACGTTATCTCCCACCTGAAATTTATAGGATGGTTTTTCCCTCTTGAGATCACCATACAGATTGAGAAAAACTTGCTTTTCATTATCTTTGTTTACCTCTACAGGTTTCATTTTTATACTTCGATGGATAGAATGATTGTAACTATGGACTAAATCGTCGAGCACGTCTATGAATTTAAACGTATTTTGACTTGTAAAGTATCGCCACATTCGAGTTTTGAGCGTGCAATTGAATCTCTCCACAACATTTGCTTTCGTCTCGTTGTTCGTCGTAAAGAAATGCACACCGTGCTGTGTTAAAAACCTTTGAAACTCTTTGTTCTTAAATTCAGTTCCTTTGTCTGTTTGAAGTTTTACTGGTTTTCTATCTTGGAAAATCTGGGAAAATGCTTGAACGATATGGGACCCCGACTTTTGCTTTAAGGGAATCGCCCATGCATATTTGGAAAATATGTCAATGCATGTTAACAAGTAACGAAATCCATCGTTATATTGACTCAAACTGGAGACATCAGCTAGGTCTGCTTGAAACTGTTGTCCTATTTTATTCACCATCACTCTATCTCTCGGAAAATGTCGTCTCACCGGCTTGTGAAGGGTGTACGTTTTCTCCCCCTTCAACCATTTCATGACGTCTTTTTCTTGACGCCTTCTTTTTTGACCGCACGGTATAAAGCATCGAGACCACCTAAACTTCCTACTTTCTGAGTTGTCAGATACGTCTGTTTCATCATTTCTTTTTTTTTATTGGAGGTTTAACGACCACCGTGAGCAACTCAATGGGCTATAAGCAGTCGCCCGTCCCTAATTTAGGGTCACTGGTTCCAGGGAAGGGAGAGAGCCAGTGCCGTAAGGCAGACACAACATCCATGCCTCACCGGGATTCGAACCCGGACCCCGTTCGGACGAATGATCAGAGGCCATCGCTCAGACCACTGCGCCACCGGGGCGGCATTTCATCATTTCCTCCATTACAATAGTTGAACGAGAGACGATCCACCGTAACGAAAAACTTATGTTCACACAAACTCGATCACAACTCAAATAACGTCCACTCCCCCATCACACACCATTTTAAAAGAAATTCCAAATCCCCTAAAACATTTGAACACCATGAAAAACCATAAATCTTACTCTTTCAAGCATCTTTTTCCAATGGTTCGATGGTCTAGTGGTAAGAATGCAAGCTTTCTGAACAAAGGACTGGGAGTTCGAATCTCGCTGGGACCATCAGAGTATTTTTTATGTACTTGAGCGAAACTAATGCAACGCCTATAAAAATTCCTAACACCCCACGGAAGTTCTAAAAATATACGTTTTGTAAAAATCCTAATAAATCAGAATTCAAAGCACGAAAAAAATTCTTAAGTTTGTTAAAAAAAGATATTAAAACGTGAAAAGATTTCCCAAAAATGTTTGTCAAAGGTCTTATCTCTAGAGATAAGACATTTCCGGTAGGCTCACTCGAGGGGAGTTCCGCCCCCCCCCCATCCCTGCTGCGGCCCCCGTGATGAGCAACCGTGAGGTGCTGTCGTGAGGTGCACAATGTTAAGTGAAGGGAGCCAGAACGTACCCTTTATCACTACTACTCTCGGGGTGTTTTTTTCCGGAGATGGAGCCATAGGGCTGATTACGGGAACTACGGTAGAAGATGAGCAAAGGTACCTCAAGGCGTCTGGAGTCGGTAAGACGGACAATTTATGGCAACCTGATAACTCTCCCATTCACTACCAGTACGTTAATTCCCAAGCGACAGAGTAAATTGAATTAAACTACTTATTTGTTAATGTTTCAAACAAGAAGTCTGGATTCATATTTTCACGGGTGATTTTTTGTGTATTTAACCACGTCAGTTTCCCCAGAGGGCTTTGACAGAATAAAGAGGAGTTGACTGCATCTTGTCTGAGTTTGATCGAAATAAAATAAAATAAAATAAAATGTGATGACTCTCTTGGGATAGTAAGTGCAATCATAAAGGTGCGAGGGGTGTAACACTGCATTGCAGAAGCAACGCGCAGATGGCAAACCAGATTTCATAATTGAAGCTAGCTGTCTGTCTCTTTGAAGAACTGATGACCAGTGATGAAAGAGGGCGGGAACGGTATTCCCTTAAGATATTGGTAAGGGGAACGACGTTCCCTCTATAAAGTAGCTGTGAACAAAAATATATATATAGAAATTTCAAATAAAAAATAACAATAATAAAACTTAGGAACAATGTACTTCTGAAGTATATCAAGAAATTCGGGCTCGCTGTTTATAGTACATTCTGTATATTGTTTTGTCAACCATTATCAATCCACTGCTAGTTGAAGGTCTCTCCAAGTTTCTTTTACAACGGTCTGTCTTGGGCCAATTTCCTCCATGTCGCTGGAATTTCATCTACCCATCGCCCACTTGGTCTTTTTTTTGGGGGGTGGGGGTGGGGGGGGGGTCCTTTCCTGTCCCTTGGAACCCAGTCTAAAATTTTGGTTGTCCATCGATGGTCCGTCCTTCTGGCAGTATGTTCAGCCCATTGCAATTTCAGGGATTTTACTCTGATCATGATGTCTTCCATTCTTGTCATTTTCCTGCTCCACGAGTTCCTCTTCTTATCTTTCCTGGTTACGCCCAGTATCCATCTCTCCAGGCTCTTTCAGTTATTGCAGTCTTTTTATGTATTTTTAAGTTAAGATCCGCGTCTCTGCTCCACACGTAAGCACTGGAAGGATGCATCATTGATTAAACAATTTTCTTTTAAGACATAATGGCGTTTTTATACATATAAGCGCCATTATGTCTTAAAAGAAAAGTGTTTGATCATTGCATCCTTCCAGTGCTTACGTATGGTGCAGAGACGTGGACCTTAGCTAAAAGAGACATACAAAGGCTGCAGACAACTCAAAGAAGCATGCAGAGGTGCATGCTTGGTGTAACCAGGAGAGATAAGAAGAGGAACACGTGGATCCGAAAAATGACAAGAGTAGAGGACATCATGATCAGAGTTAAATCCCTGAAATGGCAATGGGCTGGACATACTGCCAGAAGAACAGATCATCGATGGACAGCCGAAATTTTAGATTGGATTCCAAGGAACAGGAAAAGACCCAGAAGAAGACCACATGGAAGATGGGTGGATGAAATTCGAAAGTATGCGGGAGTGACATGGAGGAGACTGGCACAAGACAGACCGTTGTGGAGGAAACTTGGGGAGACCTTCGTCCAGCAGTGGATTGATAATGGTTGACAATGATGATGATGATGATGATGATGTACATACAGGGGTTGGACAGAATAATGTGAACACCTACGAAAAAAAAAACATTTTACGTACCTAATAGGGTGTGGACCACCTTTGGTACTTTTACCTTTGATACTTTGGGTGTGAGACCACCTAGTACGTCGATGGAAACATGAATTGTGAAATCACAAATTTTTCCGTGACGGGGATCGAACATGTACCCCCTCGCTCCGGATGGTCTCCCAGCTAAGATACATAGATGGAATATATCGCTGCGGAATTGTCGTCTTGTGACACGTGCTTTATCTATGTAATACGTCATAGAACGTGAGCCAAAGTAAACAAATTAACTTGATACACTTGTGAAACAAAATAAAAGATGTATTGTTATCTTAATATGATGCACATAGTAATAATTTCTCTGTCTCTCTCGCTGCCTCCGTCATTCTTTATCTCCCTCTCGCTCCCTCCCTCTCTCCCCTCTCCCTCTCTCCATCCGTTCCTCTTTCTCTCTCTTTCTCTCCCTCCGTCTCTCTACCCCCTCTCATTCTCCTCTCTCTCTTCCTTTCTCTCTCTTCCTTTCTCTCTCTCTCTCTCTCTCACTCTCTGGGGAAGAGGAATCGACATTAACGGGAAACACTGACATTCTTTTCTGATGATGAAATTTAATAGGGGTAAAATAATATGCTTCATTTTTCCCTTATCCACATAAGGATAATTTGCACAAATGTTCAAACCCAGACAGGCCTGGCCCAGTCATAAAGAATGATATAACGGGCCCAGTCATAAAGAATGATGTAACGGGCCCGGGATAGACCCGGGCTTTAAAAAAGGAGTCCGTGCTCATCGCTACTGCAGACGTTCGGTGTTCTCTACTCACAACAACTTACAACATCTACAGTAGTGCTATAGTTGTAAGCAACACTCGAGTTTTGAAGTCACGAAGCATGTGCCACATTTCTTCAGCAGTGAGGTATAAAAATGGCTTACCATTACTCTCATGCACATTTATTAGTACCTAGCATTCAATGGCATCTAGATTCTTCGAGAAGTTAAATGCTTTGAAGAACGATTATTAAACCTATAAAACTATGTACCGCTCTTGTTGCCGAGTGGTAAGCGGCGCTAGTTTCCCGGTAGCTTCTGAGTTGGGTGCGAGCTCCAATCCCGGATAAGACATGTCTGATGCGCCTGATTCAGGGTACCGCTCTTCTTCCGAGCCAATCAACCTAAAGTTGAGATGAGTGACTACTTAAAGCCTACACCTGTTGACATCTATCAGTCTGTGGACTCTTAACACAAAGGCTGTTATAGCTATCAAGGGTAACATTCTTGTTTTAGGGGTTTTGCGAAATAATACAGTGATTCCACCTTATTTTTAACATAACTGAAAGTCATTGTCAGTATAAAAAATCTCTAGTTCCAAAACATCCAGTTGATTTGAAAAATCACGATGAAAGACAAGTGTAAGTTGTGATAAGCGTTTCTATAAAAAAATTAGATTATTATAAACCTTATTCAAAAAAATAATACACTCCTACAGAAAATTAACTGACTGATTTACTCGCATTGATGGTGAAAAACATTTCATCATCGCGAGATTCAAATCTTCTTCATTTCTACTTTAAACGT
Source organism: Macrothele yani (assembly GCA_039090855.1). Lineage (NCBI taxonomy): Eukaryota > Metazoa > Arthropoda > Arachnida > Araneae > Macrothelidae > Macrothele > Macrothele yani. Next base: position 97,000,964 of record CM077009.1, on the reverse strand, counting down.
GATCAAGTGGTAAGTGTCTTTGTAGGTCAGTCGGTTGCTGTCGTCAGAGCCATACCGGACTAGATCCCCACCAGGATTCCCTCAACTCGAAAGTTAGGAAAGAATCCATATTAAAAGGACTGCAAAAGTTTATGAGAAATTTCTGTATAAAAATGAAAAAACTCGAAACTGACTTTTCTGAAAAGAAAACTAGTAAAAAAATTATATAACTGACAACGGAAAATTTGTCAAAATACTAAAGTTAGGAACAGAAACTTTTCAATGCGGAAATTTTGGCAAAAGTCGGCAACTTTGTTGCACGCTGTTTTCAGGAATTTCACATCAATTTATATCATTTATTTTTTACATTATAAGAGCTGATCATTTGTGCTGTTACACTCTCTCCTGAAGAAAAATATTATGGCAATTAATAGCTAAATAGCTATTACATTGGATTTTGCTACTTATCATAATTTTTATTCTCCCACTGTCATGCATTTCCTTTCATTTTCTTCTCCTTCCCTTTTCTTTCTATCTGTCACGTAGCTCTCTCTCTCTCTCTCTCTCTCTCCTGTTCGTTACCACAAATATCTTTTCTCTCTTTTTCTGTCTTGGTCCATCTACCTATCTCAAACTCTCTGTAGCATTTCCCGTACACCCTTTCTTTCCTCTGTTATCTTATTACAGCCTATATCACACATACGCATACCCTCTCTCCCTTTTTCCCTCGCTATCTCTTATCTCTTTTTGTCTTCATCTATCTATCCGTCTATGTATGTATGTATGTATGTATGTATGTATGTATGCATGTATCTCCAACTTTCGCATTTTTCATGGTACGTTACTTCTTCCTTATCTTTTCCTAGCAACACTTAATACATATACGCTTATCTCTCTCTCTCTCTCTCTCTCTCTCTCTCTCTCTCGCTACCTCTTTCTCTGTCTTTCTCGCTACCTCTTTCTCTGTCTTTCTCGCTACCTCTTTCTCTGTCTTTCTCGCTACCTCTTTCTCTCTTCATCAATGTATCTCAAATTCCTTTGTATTTCATCGCATAACATTACTGCTTTCCTAACTTCTCGGTATCTAACACACATACCTCCTCCCTCATTTTCGCTCTACCTCTTTCTCTCTTCATCAATGTATCTCAAATTCCTTTGCATTTCATCGCACAACATTACTGCTTTCCTAACTTCTCGGTATCTAACACACATACCTCCTCCCTCATTTTCGCTCTATCTCTTTCTCTCTTCATCAATCTATCTCAAATTCCTTTGCATTTCCTCACACAACATTACTGCTTTCCTAACTTCTCACACAGTATCTAACACACATACCTCCTCCCTCATTTTTGCTCTATCTTTTTGTCTTCATTCATCTACCTACCTCAAACTTTCGCATTTTTTCTCGTACATTACTTTTTTCTTCTCTTCTCTCACAGCCCCTAACACACACACCCTCTCTTTCGCTCCTGAAGAAAAATAATTTTCATCTATCTATGTATCTCAAACTCTTTCGCATTTCCTCGTAAAATACTACTTCTCTCCTCTCCTATCCTCTGCTCTCTTCTCCTCTCTTTCCTTCGCCATCTCTTTTTGTCTTCATCTATCTATCTCAAACTCTTTCGCATTTCCTCGTAGAATACTAGTTCTCTCCTCTCCTCTCCTCTCCTCTGCTCTCTCCTCCTCTCTTTCCTTCGCCACCTCTTTTTGTCTTCATCTATCTATCTCAAACTCTTTCGCATTTCCTCGTAAAATACTACTTCTCTCCTCTCCTATCCTCTGCTCTCTTCTCCTCTCTTTCCTTCGCCAACTCTTTTTGTCTTCATCTATCTATCTCAAACTCTTTCGCATTTCCTCGTAAAATACTACTTCTCTCCTCTCCTCTCCTCTCCTCTGCTCTCTTCTCCTCTCTTTCCTTCGCCATCTCTTTTTGTCTTCATCTATCTATCTCAAACTCTTTCGCATTTCCTCGTAAAATACTACTTCTCTCCTCTCCTCTCCTCTGCTCTCTTCTCCTCTCTTTCCTTCGCCATCTCTTTTTGTCTTCATCTATCTATCTCAAACTCTTTCGCATTTCCTCGTAGAATACTAGTTCTCTCCTCTCCTCTCCTCTCCTCTGCTCTCTCCTCCTCTCTTTCCTTCGCCACCTCTTTTTGTCTTCATCTATCTATCTCAAACTCTTTCGCATTTCCTCGTAGAATACTACTTCTCTCCTCTCCTCTCCTCTGCTCTCTTCTCCTCTCTTTCCTTCGCCACCTCTTTTTGTCTTCATCTATCTATCTCAAACTATTTCTGCATTTCCTCGTAAAATACTACTTCTCTCCTCTCCTCTCCTCTCCTCTGCTCTCTTCTCCTCTCTTTCCTTCGTTATCTCTTTTTGTCTTCATCTATCTATCTCAAACTCTTTCGCATTTCCTCGTAGAATACTACTTCTCTCCTCTCCTCTCCTCTCTTCTGCTCTCTCCTCCTCTCTTTCCTTCGCCAACTCTTTTTGTCTTCATCTATCTATCTCAAACTCTTTCGCATTTCCTCGTAAAATACTACTTCTCTCCTCTCCTCTCCTCTCCTCTGCTCTCTTCTCCTCTCTTTCCTTCGCCATCTCTTTTTGTCTTCATCTATCTATCTCAAACTCTTTCGCATTTCCTCGTAAAATACTACTTCTCTCCTCTCCTCTCCTCTCCTCTCTTCTCCTCTCTTTCCTTCGCCATCTCTTTTTGTCTTCATCTATCTATCTCAAACTCTTTCGCATTTCCTCGTAGAATACTACTTCTCTCCTCTCCTCTCCTCTCCTCTGCTCTCTTCTCCTCTCTTTCCTTCGCCATCTCTTTTTGTCTTCATCTATCTATCTCATACTGTTTTGCATTTCCTCGTATGAAACACTACTTTTTCCCTCTCCTCTCCTCTCCTTTCTCTCTCTCTCTCTCTCTCTCTCTCTCTCTCTCTCTCTCTCTTGCTAACTTGCTATTTCCTAGTTTCTCAATCCCTTTCTCTTTCACCTTCTCAGTATTGTGTCAGACGGTCTGTCATCCTCTAACACATTCCAGGTAATCGTCTTGCCTCTCTCTCTTGTTCACCCCATCATTCTCGATATATCTCTTTCTCTAACTTCATTACGCTATCTCTCCATCTTTTTGACTCACTGTCTGTCACTGACTGTCTCTTCCTTTTCTCTTTGCCCACAACTTTTGTTCTCTCTTTATCTCACACACTCAGTCTATTGTTTTTCTCTCGCGTCAGATCTCTCTTTTCGATCTGTCTTCCGCGCTCCCTTTCTGAGCATGTTTCGTTATTTCACGTCTATCTCTTATCATTTATATCTTTTATTTGACCTCTTTATCTCCCGTGATTACTTATTTCACTTGTTTTGCTTTCTCAAAATACTTTTAATCCCCCTTGTCTGTTTATTAAGGAGCCGCGTAGTACCACAGTGCAGTGAATAGTGACAAGGACGATAATAATCCGTGTAGCCAACGAAAATACTCTTGAACGAACAATGAAGTGTAATTACCACAAAGTACATAAATCGCCTTAATTTATTGCGTGCTTTCAAAATCAAACCGCTAAATGATCCGCTGTTTCACAGTCCCAAGATCCGACTCATCAAGATTTGAAGAAACGAGAGATATATTGATCTGTTAAACAGACCGGGAAGCTTCGGAGGAGAAGCATAAATCCTCTTAATTAGGCAAATTATGCAAATTCCTCGACATTCTGCCAAAGGAATCTCTCTGTCGCCATTTTGGGATGAATCGATATTTGGGAAAACTGCGCCACGCTCTTTTTCCTTCGTCAGAGACGTGCAAAAGCAAAAACAGTTCGACCTTACTTCCCATTTGAAACATTTAAATCGATTACCCCCTAGCAGAGGAGAGGAAGCGAGTTGCTCCCCCGTTTCAAACATGGGCTTCTTCATCCAGGCAAGGGACAACCCGGTTGCTATCATTGCTTTAGTTTATATTTTTTTGTGTGTGTGCAAATTACTCAAGGTACCTACAGTTCGAGGGGGACGGGGGTGGGGTAGCACAGTATGCTTAATTTCAACAGCAGGGATGTAACGTGGCAATTTCGGATTGAGTTAAAGGCCGCAGTCTCCTTCCTGTGAAAACTGACCTCAATACGGGTTTTTTTTTTCTCTTTGAAAATAATGCACGAAAGCGTCAGTCATTCAGTGACCCGTTTTTGTAATCATTCGTGAATCGACTAAATTAATGAAACGCGGAGTTTTTCCCATTGATACCTGCATTCTAATAATGTCCCCGAAACTTAAACCGCGTAAGTGTGCACTACAGGTGCCATGTCTAGGAGCCGCTCACAATCATGGTGTACAATATCCTGGGAAAGACGGATTTAATTACCACCAAGACCAACTATAAGGGGCTATAAGCATTTCCCAGTGCCTAATTTAGGAACGTCAGTTTCAGGAAAGAAGAGAGACAACTTTTTTACGGTTTTTATAGTAGAGTCTACGGAGTAGTCTCTTTCTTGTCGACACAGTTGTCTCTCCGGAGCTGGTCCCGGTGAGACAACTACCTCATCCGGGTCTCGAAACCGGGACCAGTTTTGAAGACTGTATTCCAAATCAACATAATAGTGTGCTATTGTGAAGGGTACGAGACAGCTACGTCCGCATCGAAAAGTATTCCCTAGCGTTCAGTGCAAAAAGCAACAGAATTGTTATTACACTGCTGGCCACCCAAAGTGCAACACCAAGAAGAAAGCATCCGATTGGCCTGAAATCCGTAGCATGCGCTGCCCGCGAGAGGACATGTAAACGATTAGCATTGCAGGGCATATGCAGATCATGTGCGCCCGGCGCGCCACCGAGAAGCACTATGAGATGGGTGCACAGAAGGCGGGGTGTAAGTAGTGGAAGTGTGTTGTGCTGCCGGACCTGTGAGTGGGAAGCTTCCTGATGCCTCGTCGCAGAATACGGCAGTCATTCCAGCACGTTTCGGAGTTCGACAGAGGACGAATAGTGGCTTATCGCGACAGCGGTTTATCGTACCGAGACATCGGCGCCCGCGTGGGACGACATCCAGCCGCAGTGAGGCGAGTATGGATTCGGTAGGTGCAAGAGAGGCGGACGGACCGACGTGAGCGATTGCCGCACCTGCGGCACACCACCGAACGAGAGGACCGGCATGTTGCGCGGCGTGCATTGACGGACCGCACCACCACATCACGAACGTTAGCGCGGGAATTAGGGTGCGTTGCGCAACAGCCTGTGTCAGCGCGTACCGTTCGACTTCGTCTGCAGGAGCGGGGACTTTTCGCACGGTGCCCATTGCTCCCATTGCCATTGACGTTACACCACCGGCGAGTGCGGCGGCACTGGGCCGTTGAAGGCCGCACCTCGCACCTAGACTACGGAATGGAAAGACATTGTGTTCTCCGACGAATCCCGCTTCGGCCTGCAACACCACGATGGTCGGATCCGCGTGTGGCGGCACCGTGACGAGAGACTGTATGACGCCTACATTATGCATCGCCATACCGTTCCGTCGCCTGGTGTTATGGTTTGGGGCGCAATTGGATATGACACTCGTACCCTTCTGGTACGCATCGCCGGTACACTCAACAACCACCGCTACGTCTCCGACATTTTGGGGCCTGTAGTCCTCCCTTACCTGCAGGACCTGCCAGCAGCCACGTTTCAACAGAACCATACTCTCCCGCTCGTGGCATGCATCGTGCAACAATTCTTCACGGCCCACCAGGTGTCACTGCTGCCGTGGTTCGCCTGTTCTCCCGATATGTGGCCCATCGAACACGTCTGGTCGCTGATCGGCAACCGAGTGGCCCGGCAAGCACCACCCGCGGCTACGCCTGGTGAACTGTGGCAACGTGTTGAAGTAGCCTGGACCTACATACCCCAAGCCCACATCCAAAGCCTCTTTCGTTCGATGCCGCGGCGTGTAGCGGCCGTTATTGCCAGCCATGGGGGCCACACGAACTATTGATGTCTGCGTGTTCTGCAAGTCGCACGAGCCTGTAAGCTCAATCGTTTCATCTTTGTATCTATTGTTATGTGTCCAGTAAATCTGGCTTTACTATCTCGTGTCCTTCTTGGTGTTGCATTTTTGGTGGCCAGCACTGTAGAATGCATTATGTATTAATTACCACAAGCAGTTTTTTCTGATGGGAGGTTTAACAACCACCGTGAGCAATTCTATGGGCTATAAGCAATCGCCCGTCCCTAATTTAGGCCCACGGGTTTCAGGGATAGGAGAGAGAGCCAGTGCTGTAAGACAAACACAACATCCATGTCTCACTGGGATTCGAACTCGGACCCATGATCAGAAGCCATCGCTTAAACCACTGAGCCACGGGGACAGCTATCACAAGCATATTGCTATAGTTTTGATATCTGATGAGCTGTATTTCCCGATTACAGTTCTCATTATCTTAAACTCTGTGCGCATTCCTTCATGTGAGTAGTTTAGTTTCACTTCGATTCGTGCACTAAAGAACTGTAGTAAGCTGGATACTGCAGTAAAAAATTTATAAAAGACAGGAGGTTTCAGGGACTATTTAGTTCAAAAGACTTGGTCTTACTGTTGAAAACATTTCACTAAGAAATATTTATTACCATTTAGTACACAAATTCTCAAATACTCGCTGAATTATGCTAACTTTATACAATTAAAATCTGAAGGAATCATCAAGGACAAAATACTATGTTAAAACACATCGAAAAGTCAACACTACCACTACACTCAAATCTCTGCATGATCATCAGAATTAAACGTTCGTGACTACCACGGAAAGGACCTCAGGTTCAATCCCAGACAGGTACGAACGCTCGATCCACTAAATATCCGCCGTGCGTCGGATGGGCACGTTAAGCAGTCGTACTGGTCTCCCGGTAATAAATAAGGGCGTCTTCCTCCTCCTTTCTACTTAGCTTCCGTGCTACTTTCCTATCGGGCACTCTAGCCCAAATCTCGTAGCTTCCTATTTCTAAGGGTTGTTTAAGATCTGGGGTCAGACACTCCCTTCCTAAAATCCTCTACATATGATCTGATCTGTTGGAAAGTGTGGGGCCACGGGTGGCCTAGTGGTCAGCATTCGTGACTGCCGTGGAGATAACCTCAGGTTTGGGCAGGTACGAACGTTCGAACCATTAAATATCCGTCGTGCGTCGGATGGCCAAGTTAAGCTGTCGGATCCCGGGTACTGCCTCCCCCCCCCCACCCCTGGTAATAAATAAGGGCGTCTTCTTCCTCCTTTCAAACCTCGCTTCCGTGTCACTCTCTAATCGGGCACTGTATCCCAAATCTCCTAGCTTCTTATTTCTAAGGATTGTTTAAGACCTGGGATCAGACACTCCCTTCCTAAAATCCTCTACATATGATCTGTTGGAAAGTGCGACGTTTTCTAATTAATGTAATGATCTTCTCATCTCGAAGTTTAACAGAGCTCATAGTAATAATCTCTGTGTCCTCTCGCCTAAGCGGATGAGGGATACAGGGACTTCTGAGACCCCATCTGAGGCCCCCTCTGTAGGGTGTCGCACTGGGGAGTATGTCATTTCAGAAGACAAGACCACTTCTCCCTTCATTCACCACAGAGACAATAAACAGAGAAACGGGAAATGCGAGCGGGTGTACTGTAGGAACCGTAAGGAAAACATACGCATGTAAATGGGGAAGGGGTACAGGCGCCTACTACAGTGGCCTTCGAAATACAAGGCCTTCGGACAGGATTGTGACGTCACTGGGCCGCCCCGGTGGCGCAGTGGTCTAAATGATGGCTTCTGATCATTCGTTCGAAAGGGATGCGGGTTCGAATCCCGGTGAGGCATGGATGTTGTGTTTGTCTTACGGCACTGGCTCTCTCCCTTCCCTGGAAGCAGTGACCCTAAATTGGAGACGGGCGACTGCTTATAGCCCATTGAGTGGCTCACGGTGGTCGTTAAACCTCCAATAAAAAAAAATAAAAAAAAATTGTGACGTCACTGGCGATGGCTTATTCCGTCGGAGTTGGTCGCGTCCATGTGCCATCGCCGTCATTTACTGAGTTCCTGTTATTTTCATTTTGCGAACGATGGTGTATTTCATTTGTTTTTTACGCTTTCCAACCGTAGGTTGAAGAAGCGTATATGCTCCAGCTTTTTCCGTCCGTCCGTTCGCACGATAACTCACGTGAAAACAGTTCGATTTCGACGAAAGTTTAGTGTGTGGTAGGTAACCACCTGGGGATGAACCCTATTGAAAATAGGCGAAACAGGGTCTAAGGTCAGGACATAGGAGCGGGATCCATTCCATTGCTCTTATGCGTTATAACTTGCGTAAAAATTGTTCGATTTCGATAAAATTCTAGTATGTGATAGGGAACCACCTGGGGACAAACCCTATTGAAAATGGACGGAATGGGGTCAAAGGTCAGGACATAAAAGCGGGATCCATTCCATTGCCTTTATGCGTCTTAGCATGCGTAAATATGTTCGATTTCGATGAAATTTTAGTATGTGGTGGGGAACCACTTGGGCACGAACCCTATTGAAAACTGGCGAAATGGGGTCAAGGGTCAGGCAGGGCATAAGAGCGGGATATATTCCATTGCCCATATGCGTTATAACTTGCGTAAAAATGGTTCGATTTCGATCAAATTTTAGTATGTGGTAAGGAACCACCTAGGGATGAACCCTATTGAAAATGGGCGGAATGGGGTCAAAGGTCAGGACATAAAAGCGGGATCAATTCCATTGCCTTTATGCGCCATAACGTGCATAACTATGGTTCGATTACGATGAAATTTTAGTATGTGGTAGGGAACCACCTGGGCACGAAGGCTATCGAAAATGGGTGAAATGGGGTCAAAGGTCAGGACACTGGACAAGGATCCATTCCATTGCCCTTGTGCATCATAACTTACCTAAAATGCTTGGATTGCGACAAAACTTTATCATGTTGTTCCGGAGGTATAATGAACCGGTTCTGTTGAATATCATCGAAATGGGGTCAAAGGTCAGGACACAGGAGCGAGATTTATTCCACAGCCATTATCCACATAACTTGAGTAATAATTTCTGCTATGTTGGAAAGTGTATCATAATCAATGCATTGCATGATTTTACTAACTTGTTAGTGGATGTAAAAACATATGTAGAAAGAAAATATTGCACACTTTATCAGGTTATGGAAATAGGATTATAAGTTCTTGCCGACAGGGAAGAAAACCCGAGTTGATAAAATGTTCTGGTAAAACCAGATTTACGAGAACAGCGAAAATATTCCTGCTTTTCAATATCGTTTCAAAAAAATATATACAAGAATAAGGAATTTGTACAAAAAAAATAAAAAACGTACTCATTACAGGAAAATATTACGTACTTCTAATCTAATACATATGAATATCACAAAGACATATTCATAATACACTGCTGGACACCCAAAATACAACACCAAGAAGGACACGAGACAGCAAAGCCAGATTTACTGGACACATAAGAACAGAAACAAAGATGAAACGATTAAGCTTATGGGCCCGTGCGACTTGCGGAACACGCAGACATCAATAGTTCGCGTGGCCCCCATGGCTGGCAATAACGGCCGCTACACGCCGCGGCATCGAGCGAAAGAGGCTTTGGATGTGGGATTGGGGTATGTCGGTCCAAGCTGCTTCCACACGTTGCCACAGTTCACCAGGCGTAGCCGCGGGTGGTGCTTGCCGGGCCACTCGGTTGCCGATCAGCGACTAGACTTGTTCGATGGGCGACATATCGGGAGAACAAGCGAGCCACGGCAGCAGTGACACCTGGTGGGCCGTGAAGAATTGTTGCCCGATGTGTGCCACGTTTTGGCGCGCATTGCCCTGTTGAAACGTGGCGCTGGCAGGTCCTGCAGGTAAGAGAGGACTACAGGCTCCAAAACGTCGGAGAGGTAGCGGTGGCTGTTGAGTGTACCGGCGATGCGTACCAGAGGGGTGCGGGTGTCACATCCAATTGCGCCCCAAACCATAACGCCAGGCGACGGACCGGTATGGCGAGGCATAATGCAGGCGTCATACAGTCTCTCCCCGCGGTGCTGCCACACGCAGATCCGACCATCGTGGTGTCGGAGGCAGAAGCGCGATTCGTCGGAGAAGACAATGTCGTGCCATTCCGTAGTCCAGGTGCACCGTTCAACGGCCTACTGCCGCCGCACTGGCCGGTGGTGTAACGTAAATAGTAATCGGAGCAATGGGCGCCGTGCGACAAGTCCCCAATCCTGCAGATGACTTCGAACGGTGCGTGGTGACACAGGTTGCTGCGCAACACACCCTAATTCCTGCACTAACGTTCGTGATGTGGCGGTGCTAGCCATCAATGCCCGCCGCACAACATGCCGGTCCTCTCGTTCGGAGGTGTGCCGCAGCTGCGGCAATCGCTCACGTCGGTCCGTCCGCCTCTCCTGCACCCACCGAATCCATACTCGCCTCACTGCGGCTGGATGTCGTCCCACACGGGCGCCGATGTCTCGGTACGATAAACCGCTGTCGCGATAAGCCACTATTCGTCCTCTGCCGAACTCCGAAACGTGCTGGAATGACAGCTGTATTCTGCGATGAGGCATCAGGAAGCGTTCCACGCACAGGTCCGGCAGCACAACACACTTCCACTACTTACATCACGCCTTCTGTGCATCCTTCTTATATTGCTTCTCATGCGTGCCGGGCGCACATGATTTGCATATGCCCTGAAATGCTAATCGTTTGCATGTGTTCTCTCGCGGGCGACGCATGCTGCGAATTTCAGGGCAATGGAATGCTTCTTTTTTGGTGTTGCATTTTGGGTGGCCAGCAGTGTGTATATAAACACCCAGATCTATCTGTCTGTCTCTCTGGAACGCTTGACGTCACAGCCACGTCTGCATTCTTGCACCATCATCTATCTATCAACTTGTGTGTGCTCTCGCGATGTCAAAATGAATTATTCATATGTAATAGCTCGCGATCACTTTTAGATGTTAAGGTGATCGCATGCTAATTCAAAAGCATTGGATTATTAATGACTCGGGTTCTGTTTTTCCGATTTACAAAATTCGAATTGAATTCTTAATATCACAGTAAGTTAATTTTGCACGCGATCACATTGAGATTTCAAGGTGACCGCGTGCTAATTAAAAAAACATTGTATTATCAATAGATCGAGTTCTATTTATCCGACCTTCAAAATTATAATTAAAATTCTTAATGTCACGACCAGTTGCGTTTATATACTAATTTAATTTAGCGCAATTCGAATATTAATACAGCTTTAATTATTTTTTACTTTTTTAATTTAACTAACATTCCGAGGTTAGTGCTGAATATATCATACATGTTGGAAAAAATCGATCTATCTAAATGCTCTAACCTACAATAAAAACTGAAATCTTGAGATGTCGAAGTGAGCAAGATTGCATTTAAAAGCAGATGACGCCCCAGTAACACACTGTCGAGAATTTAGATAGTTCCGATTTGTAATACCAGATGTCGCACCAGTAGCGCACTGTCGAGAATTTAGTTAGTTCCAATTTGTAATACCAGATGTCGCCCCAGTAGCACAATGTCGAGAATTTAGATAGTTCCGATTCGTAATACCAGATGTCGCCCCAGTAGCGCACTGTCGAGAATTTAGATCGTTCCGATTTGTAATACCAGATGTCGCCCCAGTAGCGCACTGTCGAGAATTTAGATAGTTCCGATTTGTAATACCAGATGTTGCCCCAGTAGCACACTGTCGAGAATTTATATAGTTCCGATTTGTAATACCAGATGTCGCCCCAGTATCACACTGTCGAGAATTTAGAAAGTTCCGATTCGTAATACCAGATGTCGCCCCAGTAGCACACTGTCGAGAATTTAGATAGTTCCGATTCGTAATACCAGATGTCGCCCCAGTATCACACTGTCGAGAATTTAGAAAGTTCCGATTCGTAATACCAGATGTCGCCCCAGTAGCACACTGTCGAGAATTTATATAGTTCCGATTTGTAATACCGGATGTCGCCCCAGTATCACACTGTCGAGAATTTAGAAAGTTCCGATTCGTAATACCAGATGTCGCCCCAGTAGCACACTGTCGATAATTTAGAAAGTTCCGATTCGTAATACCAGATGTCGCCCCAGTAGCACACTGTCGATAATTTAGAAAGTTCCGATTCGTAATACCAGATGTCGCCCTAGTAGCACACTGTCGAGAATTTAGACAGTTCCGATTCGTAATACCAGATGTCGCCCCAGTATCACACTGTCGAGAATTTAGATAGTTCCGATTCGTAATACCAGATGTCGCCCCAGTAGCACACTGTCGAGAATTTAGATAGTTCCGATTCGTAATACCAGATGTCGCCCCAGTATCACACTGTCGAGAATTTAGAAAGTTACGATTCGTAATACCAGATGTCGCCCCAGTATCACACTGTCGAGAATTTAGAAAGTTACGATTCGTAATACCAGATGTCGCCCCAGTAGCGCACTGTCGAGAATTCAGAAAGTTCCGATTCGTAATACCAGATGTCGCCCCAGTAGCGCACTGTCGAGAATTCAGAAAGTTCCGATTTGTAATACCAGATGTCGCCCCAGTAGCACACTGTCGAGAATTTAGATAGTTCCGATTCGTAATACCAGATGTCGCCCCCGTGTCACACTGTCGAGAATTTGGAAAGTTCCGATTCGTAATACCAGATGTCGCCCCAGTAGCACACTGTCAAGAATTTATATAGTTCCGATTCGTAATACCAGATGTCGCCCCAGTAGCACACTGTCGAGAATTTATATAGTTCCGATTCGTAATACCAGATGTCGCCCCAGTATCACACTGTCGAGAATTTAGAAAGTTCTGATTCGTAATACCAGATGTCGCCCCAGTAGCACAGTGTCGAGAATTTAGATAGTTCCGATTCGTAATACCAGATGTCGCCCCAGTAGCACACTGTCGAGAATTTAGATAGTTCCGATTCGTAATACCAGATGTCGCCCCAGTAGCACACTGTCGAGAATTTAGATAGTTCCGATTCGTAATACCAGATGTCGCCCCAGTATCACACTGTCGAGAATTTAGAAAGTTCCAATTCGTAATACCAGATGTCGCCCCAGTATCACACTGTAGAGAATTTAGAAAGTTACGATTCGTAATACCAGATGTCGCCCCAGTATCACACTGTCGATAATTTTGAAAGTTACGATTCGTAATACCAGATGTCGCCCCAGTAGCACTGTGTCGAGAATTCAGATAGTTCCGATTCGTAATACCAGATGTCGCCCCAGTATCACACTGTGGAGAATTTAGATAGTTCCGATTCGTAATACCAGATGTCGCCCCAGTAGCACACTGTCGAGAATTTATATAGTTCCGATTTGTAATACCAGATGTCGCCCCAGTATCACACTGTCGAGAATTTAGAAAGTTCTGATTCGTAATACCAGATGTCGCCCCAGTAGCACACTGTCGAGAATTTAGATAGTTCCGATTCGTAATACCAGATGTCGCCCCAGTATCACACTGTCGAGAATTTAGATAGTTCCGATTCGTAATACCAGATGTCGCCCCAGTAGCACACTGTCGAGAATTTAGACAGTCCCGATTCGTAATACCAGATGTCGCCCCAGTAGCACACTGTCGAGAATTTATATAGTTCCGATTTGTAATACCAGATGTCTCCCCAGTAGCACACTGTCGAGAATTTAGATAGTTCCGATTCGTAATACCAGATGTCGCCCCAGTAGCACACTGTCGAGAATTTAGATAGTTCTGATTTGTAATACCAGATGTCGCTTCAGTAGCACACTGTCGAGAATTTAGATAGTTCCGATTTTTAATACCAGATGTCGCCCCAGTAGCACACTGTCGAGAATTTAGATAGTTCCGATTCGTAATACCAGATGTCGCCCCAGTATCACACTGTCGAGAATTTAGAAAGTTCCGATTCGTAATACCAGATGTCGCCCCAGTAGCACACTGTCGAGAATTCAGAAAGGTCCGATTCGTAATACCAGATGTCGCCCCAGTATCACACTGTCGAGAATTTAGAAAGTTCCGATTCGTAATACCAGATGTCGCCCCAGTAGCACACTGTCGAGAATTCAGAAAGTTCCGATTCGTAATACCAGATGTCGCCCCAGTATCACACTGTCGAGAATTTAGAAAGTTCCGATTCGTAATACCAGATGTCGCCCCAGTAGCACACTGTCGAGAATTCAGAAAGTTCCGATTTGTAATACCAGATGTCGCCCCAGTAGCACACTGTCGAGAATTCAGAAAGTTCCGATTTGTAATACCAGATGTCGCCCCAGTATCACACTGTCGAGAATTTAGAAAGTTTCGATTTGTAATACCAGATGTCGCCCCAGTAGCACACTGTCGAGAATTTATATAGCTCCGATTTGTAATACCAGATGTCGCCCCAGTAGCACACTGTCGAGAATTCAGATAGTTCCGATTCGTAATACCAGATGTCGCCCCAGTATCACACTGTCGAGAATTTAGAAAGTTCCGATTCGTAATACCAGATGTCGCCCCAGTAGCACACTGTCGAGAATTCAGATAATTCCGATTCGTAATACCAGATGTCGCCCCAGTATCACACTGTGGAGAATTTAGATAGTTCCGATTCGTAATACCAGATGTCGCCCCAGTATCACACTGTCGAGAATTTAGAAAGTTCCGTTTTGTAATACCAGATGTCGCCCCAGTATCACACTGTGGAGAATTTAGATAGTTCCGATTCGTAATACCAGATGTCGCCCCAGTATCACACTGTCCAGAATTTAGTAAGTTTCGATTTGTAATACCAGATGTCGCCCCAGTAGCACACTCTCGAGAATTTATGTAGTTCCGATTTGTAATACCAGATGTCGCCCCAGTAGCACACTGTCGAGAATTTAGATAGTTCCGATTTGTAATACCAGATGTCGCCCCAGTAGCACACTGTCGAGAATTTAGATAATTTCGATTTGTAATACCAGATGTCGCCCCAGTAGCACACTGTCGAGAATTTAGATAGTTCCGATTCGTAATACCAGATGACGCCCCAGTATCACACTGTCGAGAATTTAGAAAGTTCCGATTTGTAATACCAGATGTCGCCCCAGTAGCACACTGTCGAGAATTTATATAGCTCCGATTCGTAATACCAGATGTCGCCCCAGTATCACACTGTCGAGAATTTAGAAAGTTCCGATTCGTAATACCAGATGTCGCCCCAGTAGCACACTGTCGAGAATTTAGATAATTCCGATTCGTAATACCAGATGTCGCCCCAGTATCACACTGTGGAGAATTTAGATAGTTCCGATTCGTAATACCAGATGTCGCCCCAGTATCACACTGTCGAGAATTTAGAAAGTTCCGTTTTGTAATACCAGATGTCGCCCCAGTATCACACTGTGGAGAATTTAGAAAGTTCCGTTTTGTAATACCAGATGTCGCCCCAGTATCACACTGTGGAGAATTTAGATAGTTCCGATTCGTAATACCAGATGTCGCCCCAGTATCACACTGTCCAGAATTTAGTAAGTTCCAATTTGTAATACCAGATGTCGCCCCAGTAGCACACTGTCGAGAATTTAGATAGTTCCGATTTGTAATACCAGATGTCGCCCCAGTAGCACACTGTCGAGAATTTAGATAGTTCCGATTCGTAATACCAGATGACGCCCCAGTATCACACTGTCGAGAATTTAGAAAGTTCCGATTTGTAATACCAGATGTCGCCCCAGTAGCACACTGTCGAGAATTTATATAGCTCCGATTTGTAATACCAGATGTCGCCCCAGTAGCACACTGTCGAGAATTTAGACAGTTCCGATTCGTAATACCAGATGACGCCCCAGTATCACACTGTCGAGAATTTAGAAAGTTCCGATTTGTAATACCAGATGTCGCCCCAGTAGCACACTGTCGAGAATTTATATAGCTCCGATTTGTAATACCAGATGTCGCCCCAGTAGCACACTGTCGAGAATTTAGATAGTTCCGATTCGTAATACCAGATGTCGCCCCAGTATCACACTGTCGAGAATTTAGAAAGTTCCGATTCGTAATACCAGATGTCGCCCCAGTAGCACACTGTCGAGAATTCAGAAAGTTCCGATTTGTAATACCAGATGTCGCCCCAGTAGCACACTGTCGAGAATTTAGATAGTTCCGATTCGTAATACCAGATGTCGCCCCAGTATCACACTGTCGAGAATTTAGAAAGTTCCGATTCGTAATACCAGATGTCGCCCCAGTAGCACACTGTCGAGAATTTATATAGCTCCGATTTGTAATACCAGATGTCGCCCCAGTAGCACACTGTCGAGAATTTAGACAGTTCCGATTCGTAATACCAGATGACGCCCCAGTATCACACTGTCGAGAATTTAGAAAGTTCCGATTTGTAATACCAGATGTCGCCCCAGTAGCACACTGTCGAGAATTTATATAGCTCCGATTTGTAATACCAGATGTCGCCCCAGTAGCACACTGTCGAGAATTTAGATAGTTCCGATTCGTAATACCAGATGTCGCCCCAGTATCACACTGTCGAGAATTTAGAAAGTTCCGATTCGTAATACCAGATGTCGCCCCAGTAGCACACTGTCGAGAATTCAGAAAGTTCCGATTTGTAATACCAGATGTCGCCCCAGTAGCACACTGTCGAGAATTTAGATAGTTCCGATTTGTAATACCAGATGTAGCATTATTTTGTACAAAAAGCTTTGGTGTGTGGAGTTTCAAATTAACTGTCGAATAGGACAGTCTAAACCAAGCAGTGAGCGGAATAACAAGTTTGCCGGAGAAAAGGTAATTTAACGCGAAAAATCAAAGCAAAAATTATTAAGGTAAGTTTGCACGAAAACAACTGGACTACAAGGAAAATTGTTAAATAACAACAAATATTTTACACACGATGCTGTTTATCTCGAGGTGTTTTGAAAAATGTAAATAAATAGCAGCACTATATAAGTGTTTGCTATATTTCCTTACATAAATCCGGCGTCTATTTGATTTGTTTTCAATCTGCTTCAATTAAAAATTTCACCCCGTTACAGGACGGGAAACATCCTCTGTATATTAATATTTATTTAAAGCTTTAAATCAACCGTCCTAGAACGGGCTATATGATATTAATGCAACAAGTGAATGGATTTTAAGAAGTTAATGAAACAGATATGCATATATGATGAGATTTTTTAACTGTTTCTGAAATATGTGTATACAGTTTGCAAGCAAAGTTATGTTCTACTCCATATTTATTTATTACTAGACAGAGGATTTGTCACTGACAAATCCTGCAGTTGGTCCTAATGAAACGTATGTCCAAGAATAGGGAATTTGTAAAAAAAAGACCTACTCATTACCGGGATTCAAGATATCAAAGTGATCAATTTTAGCTACTGACAGAGAACACTGCTGAGAGCAGCACATATAATTACCAACAGTATTATAAAAAATAAAAAAATAGAGAAGATAAAGTACCTTTATCGATCCTTATTGGTGGATATTTCTACAAAGTTGTGACACGACTTGAGCGCTTTTTTGCAAGGGCGGTAAGAAGTGCCGGCGGCTTATCCATTCGCGAAACTACTGGTGTTTCGCCAGAACCACTTTGTAGAAACATCCAGGCGTATAACTTCATTTTTATTTTGTAGAAACATCCAGGCTCATAATTTGATTTTTATTTTGTAAGAGCATCGAGATTCATAACTTCATCTTTGCTTTGTAGAAACGTCCAGGCTCATAACTTCAACTTTACTTTGTAGAAATATCCAGGTTCATAACTTCATCGTTACTTTGTAGAAACATCCGGACCCACAATTTCATTTTATTTTGTAGAAACATCCAGGCTCATAACTTCGTTTGACTTTGCGAAAACATACAGGCTTATAACTTCTACTTTAGTTTGTAGAAGTATCCAGGCTTAACTTTTAAAGTTCCTCGAACATTTCAAACTTTCTCTATCTCCCCATGGTGCTTTAAGCATTGATATTATACTTAAATTATGTTGCTTGCGTGAACACTTTGATGAACATGGTGCAAAGAATTAAGACTTGGAGGCCAGGGTATCAATCGAAAGTCACCAGCATGTTCTTAGAACCACTCCTTCACGATCCTGGCAGTGTGGCGTAGCACATTATCCTGTTGGTAATGGCCATAATCTGCAGGGAACACAGTTGCAGTGAATAAGTGAACTTGGCCCGCACCGATGTTCAGACACATGACAGCTCTCAGGGACTGTGTTATTGGGATATTGGAGCCTAAAGTGTATCAAGAAAACATAGTCCACAGCATAACACCGCCACCGCCGGCATGTTTACGCCCAACAGTGTATTCAGGTGCAATAGCCTCTGTTGGTAGTCGGTGTATCCACTCTCGGCTGTCTACGTGATACACCAGGAGTCTTGATTTTGGCAGTCTACGTGATGCACCAGGAGTCTTGATTTTGGCCGTCTACGTGATACACCAGGAGTCTTGATTTTGGCCGTCTACGTGATACACCAGGAGTCTTGATTTTGGCCGTCTACGTGATACACCAGGAGTCTTGATTTTGGCCGTCTACGTGATACACCAGGAGTTTTGATTTTGGTCGGCTACGTGATACACCAGGAGTCTTGATTTTGGCCGTCTACGTGATACACCAGGAGTCTTGTTTTTGGCCGTCTACTTGATACACCAGGAGTCTTGATTTTGGCCGTCTACGTGATACACCAGGAGTTTTGATTTTGGTCGTCTACGTGATACACCAGGAGTCTTGATTTGGCCGTCTACGTGATACACCAGGAATCTTGATTTTGGACGTCTACGTGTTACACCAGGAGTTTTGATTCTGCCGTCTACGTGATACACCAGGAGTCTTGATTTGTCAGACCAGGCAACTTCTTTCTAATCATCCACGGTCCAATCTCTATGATCTTGAGCTCATTTAATGCCTTGTTGCCGATGACGGGAGGTGAGCATGGGGACCCGGCCAGGTCTTCGGCCACGCAGGCGCATGCGCTGAAGGCTGCGATGAACTGTGTGCTGTGACGCATTGCCCTGGTCACCGCTGTCGTACCTATGGGTGATTTGTTGCACTGTGGCCCTACGGTCGCTGTGAACAGCGCGCGACAGTCTCCGCTCTCCTCTGGCATCAATGAGCTGCGGACGACACACGACTGGACGACGGTTCGTCGTTTGGCTGTCTGTACACCACTTTTGATACGCACTCACTACAGCGGTACGTGAACAATCCACATTCCGCGCCGTTTCCGATATCGTAGTTCCGAGGCTCCGTGCCAACACAATTTGTCCTTCATGAAACTCCGATAAATCGGCAACTTTTTCATTCTGACTCCGAACACTCTACTAACCGAAAGCTGGTCCTCGGGTTGGATATACACTATTTTGACAAAAGTCACGGGACACCTACAAGAGGAACACTACGTAGTATTTATTGATATACATTAGTACTGTGTCGGTCCACCTTTGGCATTAATGCATGCACTGACCTTTCGAGACATGCTTTCGACAAAGTTTTGGAACACAGTGATTGGTATGTGCTTGCATTCATTGCATGATGCTCCGCAAACTGTTGCTTAGCAGTAGGCCTTGGTTCCAAACTTCTTATGCGTCGCTCTAATTCATCCCATAGGTGCTCTGTGGGATTAAGATCAGGGTTCTGTGCTGGCCAGTCCACACATCATATGGAATTATCATCAAACCACGCCGTAACAGTTTTTGCTTTATGGCTCGGTGCATTATCCTGCTGGTACCAACAAGCCTCGGTTTCATAGTATCACCACAGAGTTGGCAGGGCATAATTGTCCACAATATCGAGGTAG
Organism: Macrothele yani; assembly: GCA_039090855.1. Taxonomy (NCBI): domain Eukaryota; kingdom Metazoa; phylum Arthropoda; class Arachnida; order Araneae; family Macrothelidae; genus Macrothele; species Macrothele yani. The sequence continues at coordinate 96,981,215 of CM077009.1, read as the reverse complement.
ACGTGCTGGTTAACAGCTTTGTCCACGATAACCAATGGGCCCGAACCATACCACGACCGCCCCCCCCACACACACACACACAAACGAGTGTACACTACCAGCTCCAAAATTGACCTTAGGAACAATACACTGTGGTAAATAGCGTTCCCCCGGCTGCCGCCATACCCACACACGGCCATCAGACTGATGGATCGTGTATCTGAATTCCTCAGTCCATGGGACCCGTTTCCATTGATCTACGGTCCACGATAAATGTTCTTTACACCATGCTAAACGACGAGTAGCATTCGGAGTGGAGATGAAAGGCTTATGAGCAGCCGCACGACCACGGTAACCCATGGAACGAAGTTCTTTGCCAATGGTATGTGTACATACCGAGGTTCCAGCATTTTTACTCACCTGTATACTGAGGTCTTGTGCAGTACTTGTCGATTAGCTGTAACGACTCTCCTGAGGCTTCGACGTCCTCTATCACTGATTATCTTTGGTCTGCTGGTACGTTTTGTAGTTTCAAGCACGTCATGTATCTTCCACTTATTCAGTGCATCCAAAACAGTTGATTTAAGTATGATTAAACGCCTCTCGGTTTCTCTTATGGACAACCCACTAATATAACACCGAACAATCTTTGCTTTCTCAAAGTCAGTTCTCTCCCGCCGCGACATATTCAGAGAACCTCTCAGTGCGATATGATCGCGGTCAGCTGCAAGCTTGTTTTGATATTGTTTGCAGCTGTACCGCGTATCTTAACAACGCAGCGAATCCGTTCATTTACTTTTGAAGGGGTTTTCGGTGACTTTTGTCAATATAGTGAATACTACTCTGTGAACTTCACGCTTATTTCTCTGTAGTGGGTGTGGTCATAACTTTCGGGAAAAGAAACAATGCAGTAAATATGATAGCTATGTTACAAAAAATTCCGAAGTGGGTACCTGACGTTTCTGCTTTTTTAGTGGTCTTCTAAACTTTCAATTACGTAATTTATCGCAAAAGAGCTAATAGCGGATTTGGGTATTCAACGTGCACGTACCCAAGGTACCTGGATTTTCATTTTTGCACTTCGAAAATGTATATATATATTGATTGTTTGTTTTTGTTTTTTTTCAGTTTAGAATTTCCTTCGTGGAGAACGTCTGGCTGGCCATTATTAAAACGTACACCGCTTGCCAAGGGTTGAAAACGCCTGCTGTAGAGCAAGCCTTGTCTTTTTGCAATAAATGACGAAGAACGCTTCATGAAAGTCCGAAACGTGTCAGACTGAGACGGAATTTTCAAATTATGGCCTGTGCAGACCTGTACGGCTCACTGTGACACCTTAACAGTGATTTTAGAACTTTTACTTTGAGTGTCACTATTCATGATGACGTCAGGGTGTTTTCAGTTACGCCGAGGTGATATCCGACGAATCTCTAATATCTGCATATATAAAAATACAAGTAAGATGATGCACAACTCTCGGGTGTAACGAGCCCCCTTTTTTTTTAATTTTGTCTGATCTGAAAGGAATTATCCAAAGTAGAATTCAAGTAAAAGAAAAATTCAGTGAAAAAATGGAATTAATTAACTTCCCCTTCAGTGAAAAAAAGAATGGATTTACTTCCCTTACTGAAAAAAAACTGCGCTTTGTTTAAAATGCGCAATAGTGTTAATAATGAATGGAACATGTTACAAAAAATAAAATAGAAAAATTAAGCGGATTCCTGTAATCAGTAAAACATTCACAAGTAAAATACTTACGCCCTCTAGCGGCAGAAATATGTTCTATTAAAAATCAGAAATTTTAGAAAAAGAAAGTTCTCAGTCTATGACATCCGAAGTTAAAGGAATTTTTAAAATCGAAGAATTAGTAGAAGAGATATGGAAGAAAACGTATAACCCTTCCCAGCAGGAGAATTCTGCATTATCTGAAAAAGAAGATGGGGTCAAAATATTCTTCATACGATGGTCATAATAAAAGCTCTGCACACTGTCCATTTCTGAGAAAAGTGGGAAGTAACGGAGAAAATTTGCCTTGTTGCCGTTCAATGAACTCCCCTCCACTGTATAACGAAGTGAATTTCTCCGTCATTTTTATCCGCAACAGGATTCGAAACCGGGTCCACTCATTCCGGAATAAGTTGCTCTACCAATTAAGCTACGCGGACATTTTATTCTGATTCCTATCTGCCTTTATGTCGTGTGCGTCCTTCTGGCAGGTACGTCACATCTCCTGGTACGTTACATCATCTCCCCTTATTTTTTTTTTATTTTTTTTCGAAGTGCTGGAGAAAGGATTCTCTTATTTTTCCTATCTCGCGGTGTGGAAATAACATCACACCAATGCGAGATTTTGAACGGTCGGGTCATCCGGATAGTTCGGGCGCCATTATAACGAAGTGAATTTCTCCGTCATTTTTATCCGCACCAGGATTCGAAACCGGGTCCACTCATTCCGGAATAAGTTGCTCTACCAATTAAGCTACGCGGACATTTTATTCTGATTCCTATCTGCCTTTATGTCGTGTGCGTCCTTCTGGCAGGTACGTCACATCTCCTGGTACGTTACAACTGCTAATGACAGCTTGCGAGCGATGCGGTAGGTCCCGGATGCCCCGTAGTCCGCCATCTTTGTTCACCTGTCGTATTACTAGGGTCACGTCCAATGACAGTTCGTCCAGCGATTCGTATCGGATGCCACGGAGTCGATTTTTTAACTTTAGGGGAAATCAGTCAGGCGTGAGATCAGGGCTGTATGGTGGGTGGAGATAAAGTTTCCCAGCCATATTTCGACAAAAGTTCTCGTACCGACGCTGCACCATGACACGATGCGTTGTCGTGCAGCAAGATCGACTTTCCCCAAGTTGGAGCAATTTTGAGGAACTTTCGGTCTCAACTTTGTCCTCAAAAAGAAACTCTACTTCGATCAAGAGTTCCTTCCCCACAAACTTCTTGCCAGGCAGTGTGGATCTGTGTTGGAGGTTGTTTTTTTTTCCCCCGAAGAGTTTCTATTTTCACGTACGAGCGCAGGTCTAACGCAGTGACTCGACCTGAGGAGCTGCATGCTTCCATTCCCAAACCCTCCCACGTACACACACCAAATGATAGCGCGGCATTCTGACACCAATGCGTTGCTGAGAGTCTGACCTTGACATGACGCAATCATTTTCCCGATATCATCATTGGCTTCGGTTTTAGATTAACGTGTGCAGAACTTTTGTGATGACCTTCGTACTGATGGATACCAAAAGGATTTCTACACTGAAGATACTCTTTCAAGTGCAACTGTACGCTGACGTCTCTTGTGGGCAGAATTGATAATTATGAAAAGTACAAAAAACACGCAAAACATTTTTGATACCAGTGCAGTGGCGTAGCCAGAAATTTCTTAAGGGATGAGTCGATGGGTCTGATTCATTGGTGAAAGCCTCGTATACGCGTATCATCATCATCATCATTGTCAACCATTATCAATCCACTGCTGGACGAAGGTCTCCCCAAGTTTCCTCCACAACGGTCTGTCTTGTGCCAGTCTCCTCCATGTCACCCCTGCATACTTTCGAATTTCATCCACCCATCTCCCATGTGGTCTTCTTCTGGGTCTTTTCCTGTCCCTTGGAATCCAATCTAAAATTTCTGCTGTCCATCGATGATCTGTCCTTCTGGCAGTATGTCCAGCCCATTGCCATTTCAGGGATTTAACTCTGATCATGATGTCTTCCACTCTAGTCATTTTTCGGATCCACGAGTTCCTCTTCTTATCTCTCCTGGTTACACCAAGCATGCACCTCTCCATGCTTCTTTGAGTTGTCTGCAGCCTTTGTATGTCTCTTTTAGTTAAGGTCCACGTCTCCGCACCATACGTAAGCACTGGAAGGATGCATTGATCGCTGTTTCTTCCAAAAGCTCTCCAGGCAAGTTTTGTACGCCGATTAATTTCTTCATCAATGTGACCCTCACTTGATATCTGCTGTCCAAGATAAACGTACGTGTCTGTTATCTCCAGCTTTTCTCCATCAATCGATAAATCTTCATTTCTTGTAAAAGCATTGAACATCACTTTTGTCTTCTGAAAGTTCATTTTTAATCCCACTTCTTTACTCTTGTCAGCAAGTTCCTGGATCATACTCTGCAGCTCTGATGGGGTAGTTAAATTCGTGCTCAGTCTCCCCTCAAGGAAGGGGTTCAGCCCCCGCCCTCTGGCTACGCCACTGTACCAGTGGATAAAGATTTTTTTTAATTACGACTACCAGAAGCAGAGACAGCGACAAAAAACGTTTTCACTTATAAGCCCCATGCGGAAATATTTTAGAGCATTGCAACTTTTCTTTTTTTTTCTTTTTGCATTGGGAAGCTCGAACCGTGAGAGCAAAATAATATTTCCGGTACGTTTTTAGAAGTGGATTTAAAGTTGCAAACATAAGTACGCACAAATGCCCTGGCGTCAGAACCGAGCAGCACATGAAATTCAAGATTATGTGCAATATATTTCGTGAAGTATCCGGTGTTCAAAGCATTTTTTAAATCGAAATACTTAAAACAGCGGTTTAGAAACAAAATGGGTTATACATTGGCTCCCTAGCGGATGAATTGTGCATTACTTTAAACCGGAAAGGCGCACAAAATATTTTCGTAGTGAGCGATATCTAAACCGAAAAAAAAAAAAATAATATTTCAAACGGGATTTTAGACACTGCAATACGTTGCGAATATAAATGAGAAATTACGCCCTCTAGTGACAAAACTATATTTAAAGAATAATCAGATTATGAGAAAAATATTCCTACTCAACAAAATACTTTTTTTATCAGATCGGACTGTTAATAGCAGATATACCTATTTAACAAGTTAGTAAAATCATGCAATGCATTTATTATGATATATACGCTTTCCAACATACCCGGAATCATTACTCAACTTATTACTCACGTTATGAGGATAATGGCTATGGGATAAATCTCGCTCCTGTGCCCTGACCTTTGACCCCATTTCGATGATTATAATCAGAATCGGTTCAGTGTACCTTCAGAACAACATACTAAAGTTTTGTCGCAATAGAAGCATTTTTAGTCAAGTTATAAGGATAATGGCTGTGGAATAAATCTCACTCCTGTGCCCTGACCTTTGACCCCATTTCGATGATAATAAACAGAATTGGTTCAGTGTACCTTCAGAACAACATACTAAAGTTTTGTCGCAATAGAAGCATTTTTAGACAAGTTATGAGGATAATGGCTGTGGAATAAATCTCGCTCCTGTGCTCTGACCTTTGAACACATTTCGATGATAATAAACAGAATTGGTTCAGTGTACCTTCAGAACAACATACTAAAGTTTTGTCGCAATAGAAGCATTTTTAGTCAAGTTATGAGGATAATGGCTGTAGAATACTCTCGCTCCTGGGCCATGACCTCGGACCCCATTTCGACGATATTCAGAAGAACCAGTTCAGTATACTTCCAGAACAAGATGATAAAGTTTTGTCGCAATCGAAGCATTTTTACGTACGTTATGAAGCATAAGGGCGATGGAATAGACCCGCTGCTATGTCCTGACCTTTGACCCCACTTCGTCCATTTTCAATAGGGTTCCTTCCTAGATTATCCCCTACTACATACTAAAATTTCATCGAAATCGAACCATTTGTACGCGAGTTATCGTGCGCACGGACGGACATACAGACAGACGAACAAACCTGGAGCATATACGCTTCTTCAACGTTCGGTTGGAAAGCGTAAAAAAGTAGGGCATACATCTACGTCCCCTGGCGGAAAAACTATGCACTATTATGTGTATACGCAAAACGTTTTCGTTCGTAAGCGGCACCAGTCCGAAAAAGAATTTCTTTCAATCGAGTTTTAGGAGTGCTTATACGGCTGCAAAGATATGCACTTACACCTCCTAGCGGTTAAACTCTGCGTTACGAACAAATAGAAATATATTTGTGCATTGTACATCACGAACCCTTTCCGACTTAAAAGGAATTTTCTAAATCGTACTTTTAGAAGCAGAGACATCGGGGGAAAGCAATATATATTTACGCCCACGAACTCTCTCCGCCTTTAAAGAAATTTTTAAAATTGTACTTTTAGAAGCAGATACATTGGAGGAAAAAGCAATATATGCTTACGCCCTCTAGCGAGAAAACTGTGCATTATTTGGGAAACAAACCCTGAGCAAAATGTTTTTCGTTGTAAGAGGTACCGAAGGAAAGAAATAGTTTTTTCAGGGGGTTACTAAGAAGCAATGATACGGATAAAATATATTTTGAATTCGAGAGCATCTTCATTTACGCCTATTAGCTGTGAAGTTATGCGTCGGAAAAAGACCAAAAAGCCCCAAAAAGCCCGTCGTTCAGACAGTTCAAGTTTTTCAATGCAAAAAAGTTTTTTAATTTCGGCTTAATAAGTACAGTGATATGGTGCCCACATAGAGACATACATAGTGATATTATAAACACGTCTTTTTCTTTCAAAAGACGTTTTAAAAAAGAACCTCGTTTAGGCATGCCAGTTTTCCTGTTACAGAGACCGGGTTATGTTTTAGTAAAGGGTTAAAGCACCTGTATTATTACTTCCTGCACCGATTTAAGAATGATACTTCCTTCTGTAACTTTTCATTGATTTCATTCATGACACGTGACGTGCGAACAGCTGTCTCTGCAGCTCTCAGCAGATGTTTCCTGAACTTTGTTCAATCGTCACAATGTTCGCCCAGCTGGTAAGCTATTTTAATTTGTTTGCTTTGCTATGAATGTTACTCGCAAATTTTAACATAGCATCGACTCTTTTTCTTTTTTTATTATTATTTTAATGTCCCCTGTAACGAGGAAGACGTGACATCAGCGTTTCGTTTGTTCGTCGGTCTGTCTGCAAGACATTCTACAAATTCGATTGGAAAAAAAAAATTATCGCAAAGACCAATATTTTCACCTCACTTCATTTGTTTGATTGCCCAGTGCATCTGTAAATTTGTGATTACAGTAAATCGTCTATTCGCAATCCGATAGAATTTTTGACGTAGGGCTACGTCGATCTCCGCGGATAGTACGGGGCGACTAACGGCCGACCGCCTGTGAGAAAAGTAGGTCCCAATTGAAATCATCGTCGAGTTTAAAATACGTGTCACACACTAATTGTGTTAGTCTATTCGTAAAAAGTATGGAGTCCAATTCGCGTACTGCGCAACACATCGTTCGCACGACGACGCCCTCCCCTTCCACGGGGGAGATGAAGCAATATTTCTGGGTGTGCCGCCGCGTTTGACCGTGGCCAACGAGTAAATGAAGGCCTGGGCATCTGGGGTGGGGAGAGCTGCTACGTCACGACCACCGTCCTTTCTAATCGCTTCAGTCTTATCTCCGGCGCATTCTTCAATCTGCTTAAAGTCGCGAAAGTGCGTTGTTCCCTGTTTTTCCACAGAACTTGTCATTCGTTGTAGCTCATGGTTGTTTTATTATTATTTTACATTTGTTGAAAGCTTTGTAGTTATTAAAAAATGCCTGACTGATGTTGTGTCCCAGTCAGTGTTTCTTTCAGGACTTTTTGGCCGGGGGAGGCAAATGAAACCCTAGAGGGGGCAAGTTTTCCATTTGCAATATATATACACACTGAAGTGCCAGAAAAACTGGTACACCAGTCTAATACTTGGTAGTTCCCCCAAGGAAGCGCAGGACTGCAGAAATACGACGGGGCAGGGTCTCCACTAGCTTCTATAAATATGCTGTCGGCAATGCACACCATACCTCCTGAATAGCGTTCCGCAATTCGGGTAGATTCCGAGGTGTCGGATTCCTGTGTTCGATAGCGCGTTGCATGGCATCCCAAATGTATTCTATCACGTTCAGATCTGGGGACTCGAGTGGGATTGGCAACACCCCAAACTCATATGAATGCTCCTCAAACCATAATGTGGCGCCCCGACACCAGTGTGGACGTGCGTTGTCCTGTAGGAACAAGCCCAACCCATCAGCATGAATGCAAGACATGAACGGGTGTACCTCGTCAGAAAGGATACGCACATAACGTTGGCCAGTCACAGACGTTTGTAGACTTACCAGGGATCCCAGTGAAGTCCAGCTAAACAAACCTCATACCATTACGGACCCCCCAACAGCCGGTACAGTTCCCTGTTGACAGGCGGGATCCATGGCTTCATGAGGTTTGCGCCACACACGAATCCTTCCATCTGCCCGATATAGTAGGAAAAGCGACTCGTCAGACCAGGGTACTTGTTTCCAGTCATCGAGTGTCCAGTGGCGGTGTTGCCGTTCCCAAGCGAGGCGCGTAGCTCTGCGTCGTGCACCCATCAAGGGAACTCGAGCTGGGCTTCGGCTCCCAAAGCCCATATCGTGCAGGGTACGTTCCACAGTCCGGACGCTGATGCTTGTTAATGCTCCAGCATTGAATTCCGATGATACCTGCGAGAGTGTTGCACGCCTATCGAGTGAAACGATTCTTGACAGCCGACGATGGTCACGTTCACCCAATGTCTTTTTACGGCCACTGGTATCGTAGGTTGGAAGTTTTGCCGGAATTCTTGTAGTCACGGTACACCCTTGCAATGGTCGTCCGTGAAAATCCGAACTTCGTTTCTACCTCCGAAATACTATGGCCCATCTCACGAGCGCCAACTATGACACCGCGTTGAAAATCGCCTAAATCGTTATTACTTGTCATTCTCATGCCGAAAACAGCTCTGACGGCTGGAAAGGATGTCTATCGCTTTATATACGCACTGGCGGAAGCAACCGAGTACGCGCATAGGTGACGTTGCTATGTATTTTGCATAAGCTCGTCTGTACCAGTTTTTCTGGCACTTCAGTGTATATATACATATACATAATTTGAACTTCTATATTTATTTATATAGAAGTATCTATATTTATTTATATAGAAGTAATTACTGTATAGGGGCGCATTTAGAGAGGACCTTGCCCCCCTGGAAAATGTGTAATTTTTTTTGTTTTTAGATTAAAATGCGAGTTACATTAGAAAAAATGCCTTAATTTAACGAAAATGTATCGACTTACATTAGAAAAAAAATGCTTTAATTTTTTCTTCAATTTTTCATTAACTTTGATTTTGTTCCAGATGGTAGATTTCAAAAACTTCCTGTACCCCCTACTCTCCCAAGAAAAATTCGATATACCTCTGATATAGTTATTACTTCTTCAAGCATTTCAGGAATAACAAACTTTCCTCAGCTAAAGGATGGAGGGGGGGGGTTTCCGCTGGCTAGAATTTTTTTTTATCTATTAAAAAGCATTCAACGCACTCTTTATCCTGAATCTCGATTCCCAGGCAATTAGGTATGATTAGTATACTAATTATATTTTAAAGAATATCATGCGTCGTAATACACTTTTTAATCAAATAAACTAAAACTAGTACCATTTGAACACATATTTAAAAAAATATAATTGGAGAAATATTTGTAGCATAAAAAGAAACGAAGCTTCCTTTTTCATTTTTTCATCATAGCTTGAATTTATTAAAATTTGGCTCGGTATCCTAAACTGTCTCCGGTGGGGGGGGCGAATGGTCGTTTCCGGGAGTGCTTCGGCACCCTGGATATATGCCTGAAAGAAACACTGGTCCCAGCTTGCCAATCCAATTATTAAAAAGGCAAAAGAATATGCATCTGTTCTCCGGTTTCCGAAACGTGCTGATCAACATGTCTTACTGGTGAGAAAGATTCCATGAAAGGATTACGTTCCAGGTAAACGTGCTTTCGTGTGCGAGAAACATTTTGAAGAATCAATGACGGTAAGATATGACGAACTGCCAGATAAAGATCGCAGTGTAGCACTAATTAAGAGATTTTCCTAGATGGAACGTATCCGAGCATTTTTCCTGTTTGTCCGTGTTGCCTCACTGTGAAGCAACCCAAAGAACGAACGAGCAAAGAAGAAAAAATATTACAGGCCCAAGTCATGAAAGTGGATTTTCTTATTTTTTCATCAAAGTTATTAGAACATTTGCAAACATATGCTTGAACAATTATCCTAAAGTTTTAGCTGACCGCAAATTCAATACTTTTGATGAAAGAAAAGAGAAAAAAAATTAAGTGACAGTAATTCAACCGTAAAATGGAAATTCAAAAATAACTTTTTTTGTTATAAAAACCATTTTAAACTCGAAAAAGTTTGCTTGGATCATACGCCAAGAAAACGTAAGTCATTTAAATTTTCAGAAACCTATTAAACTTCCAAATAAGTTATTTTAAAGAGATTTAGTTTAATTACTGTATATTTAGATAAAAAGTATTTATTTTTCATTCTTGTAGGACTTCCGTCCACAGTGAGTAGAGTTTAGGCCCCAGCCACCTACAGCGAGATCGCCATTTGGGCAGGACACAGAAACGGAAGGAATGAGAGCAAGTCTAGCAACTTTTGACAGAACAGTTTGTAGTGAGATTGGAGTACAGTAGATGGCGCCACCGTACAAGTACGATATTGCACATAGAGGGGTAAGAGAATTTCAGGAAGGGGCATAAGAAAGGATACCCATTTAACCAGTGGGTCCAGCATGGGGGCCGTCACTTAACGTGCTCGTCCGATGCACAGCGGATATTCAGCGATTGTTAGTAAATCACACCATCTCTGAAAGATCAGCCCAGGTTCGAACCTGAGAACCCTGCATCGATAGTCTGAACTACTAACCACTAAGCCATCCGCAGCTCTTTTGCTACTTTAAGTAATTAGGTGTATATATATGTTTTAATTTCACATAATTATGTGCTTCGTAATGTGTGTATCACTTTAGTTTACGTGTTTGGTTGTAGTTAGAGTTAATCGAGATTCTTTGAATTTCGAACGTAAAAGTAATCACGCAAACCTTGCAGGAATGAATAAATTTAGCGACATTATCAGTTTCATCTGTTAACTCAAAGATTCTACGTCTAATTTGCTTTCCTGTTGATTCATGAGTCAAACTGTTAGCGCAGAGAAGTAATAATCTTCCGAAAAATCGCAGTGCTCTGTGTAACGAGGGACGGTAATGCTGACGTCACAAAAAGCTGACTGGGCCTTTAGAAACTCGTTGACCACGGTTTGACTCAGAGTATCTCGGCAACTGTTCGCGCAACACTCTGTGCGTGGTATCGTTTTAAAGCTCTCGACAAGATCTATTCAAATATACGAAGAACATTTCGCAGTGGTTTAAACTGAACATTTTAAAAATTATTTTCTTGTGAAGCGCTGAACACTTTTAACGGTTTATCTGGACAACCGTGAGTGCAAAACGAGTGTGCGTTGTATCGTCTTAAAGCTCCCGACGAGATCTATTCAAATATACGAAGAACATGACGCAATGGTTTGAACTAAACATTTTAAAAATTGTTTCCTTGTGAAGCGGTGGACACTTTTGATAATATCGCGGTTTATCTGGACAACCGTGAGAGCAAAACGACTGTGCGTTGTATCGTCTTAAAGCTCCCGACGAGATCTATTCAAATATACGAAGAACATGAAGCAATGGTTTGAACTAAACATTTTAAAAATTGTTTTTTTTTCTTGTGAAGCGGTGAACACTTTTGACGGTTTATCTGGACAACCGTGAGTGCAAAACGAGTGTGCGTTGTATCGTCTTAAAGCTCCCGACGAGATCTATTCAAATATACGAAGAACATGACGCAATGGTTTGAACTAAACATTTTAAAAATTGTTTTCTTGTGAAGCGGTGTACACTTTTGACGGTTTATCTGGACAACCGTGAGTGCAAAACGAGTGTGCGTTGTATCGTCTTAAAGCTCCCGACGAGATCTATTCAAATATACGAAGAACATGACGCAATGGTTTGAACTAAACATTTTAAAAATTGTTTTCTTGTGAAGCGGTGAACACTTTTGACGGTTTATCTGGACAACCGTGAGTGCAAAACGAGTGTGCGTTGTATCGTCTTAAAGCTCCCGACGAGATCTATTCAAATATACGAAGAACATGACGCAATGGTTTGAACTAAACATTTTAAAAATTGTTTTCTTGTGAAGCGGTGAACACTTTTGATAATATCGCGGTTTATCTGGACAACCGTGAGAGCAAAACGACTGTGCGTTGTATCGTCTTAAAACTCCCGACGAGATCTATTCAAATATACAAAGAACATGACGCAATGGTTTGAACTAAACATTTTAAAAATTGTTTTCTTGTGAAGCGGTGAACACTTTTGACGGTTTATCTGGACAACCGTGAGAGCAAAACGACTGTGCGTTGTATCGTCTTAAAACTCCCGACGAGATCTATTCAAATATACAAAGAACATGACGCAATGGTTTGAACTAAACATTTTAAAAATTGTTTTCTTGTGAAGCGGTGAACACTTTTGACGGTTTATCTGGACAACCGTGAGTGCAAAACGAGTGTGCGTTGTATCGTCTTAAAGCTCCCGACGAGATCTATTCAAATATACGAAGAACATGACGCAATGGTTTGAACTAAACATTTTAAAAATTGTTTTCTTGTGAAGCGGTGAACACTTTTGACGGTTTATCTGGACAACCGTGAGTGCAAAACGAGTGTGCGTTGTATCGTCTTAAAGCTCCCGACGAGATCTATTCAAATATACGAAGAACATGACGCAATGGTTTGAACTAAACATTTTAAAAATTGTTTTCTTGTGAAGCGGTGAACACTTTTGACGGTTTATCTGGACAACCGTGAGTGCAAAACGAGTGTGCGTTGTATCGTCTTAAAGCTCCCGACGAGATCTATTCAAATATACGAAGAACATGACGCAATGGTTTGAACTAAACATTTTAAAAATTGTTTTCTTGTGAAGCGGTGAACACTTTTGACGGTTTATCTGGACAACCGTGAGTGCAAAACGAGTGTGCGTTGTATCGTCTTAAAGCTCCCGACGAGATCTATTCAAATATACGAAGAACATGACGCAATGGTTTGAACTAAACATTTTAAAAATTGTTTTCTTGTGAAGCGGTGAACACTTTTGATAATATCGCGGTTTATCTGGACAACCGTGAGAGCAAAACGACTGTGCGTTGTATCGTCTTAAAGCTCCCGACGAGATCTATTCAAATATACGAAGAACATGACGCAATGGTTTGAACTAAACATTTTAAAAATTGTTTTCTTGTGAAACCGTGAACACTTTTGATAATATCGCGGTTTATCTGGACAACCGTGAGAGCAAAACGACTGTGCGTTGTATCGTCTTAAAGCTCCCGACGAGATCTATTCAAATATACGAAGAACATGACGCAATGGTTTGAACTAAGCATTTTAAAAATTGTTTTCTTGTGAAACCGTGAACACTTTTGATAATATCGCGGTTTATCTGGACAACCGTGAGAGCAAAACGACTGTGCGTTGTATCGTCTTAAAGCTCCCGACGAGATCTATTCAAATATACGAAGAACATGACGCAATGGTTTGAACTAAACATTTTAAAAATTGTTTTCTTGTGAAACCGTGAACACTTTTGATAATATCGCGGTTTATCTGGACAACCGTGAGAGCAAAACGACTGTGCGTTGTATCGTCTTAAAGCTCCCGACGAGATCTATTCAAATATACGAAGAACATGACGCAATGGTTTGAACTAAACATTTTAAAAATTGTTTTCTTGTGAAACCGTGAACACTTTTGATAATATCGCGGTTTATCTGGACAACCGTGAGAGCAAAACGACTGTGCGTTGTATCGTCTTAAAGCTCCCGACGAGATCTATTCAAATATACGAAGAACATGACGCAATGGTTTGAACTAAGCATTTTAAAAATTGTTTTCTTGTGAAACCGTGAACACTTTTGATAATATCGCGGTTTATCTGGACAACCGTGAGAGCAAAACGACTGTGCGTTGTATCGTCTTAAAGCTCCCGACGAGATCTATTCAAATATACGAAGAACATGACGCAATGGTTTGAACTAAACATTTTAAAAATTGTTTTCTTGTGAAACCGTGAACACTTTTGATAATATCGCGGTTTATCTGGACAACCGTGAGAGCAAAACGACTGTGCGTTGTATCGTCTTAAAGCTCCCGACGAGATCTATTCAAATATACGAAGAACATGACGCAATGGTTTGAACTAAACATTTTAAAAATTGTTTTCTTGTGAAACCGTGAACACTTTTGATAATATCGCGGTTTATCTGGACAACCGTGAGAGCAAAACGACTGTGCGTTGTATCGTCTTAAAGCTCCCGACGAGATCTATTCAAATATACGAAGAACATGACGCAATGGTTTGAACTAAACATTTTAAAAATTGTTTTCTTGTGAAGCGGTGTACACTTTTGACGGTTTATCTGGACAACCGTGAGTGCAAAACGAGTGTGCGTTGTATCGTCTTAAAGCTCCCGACGAGATCTATTCAAATATACGAAGAACATGACGCAATGGTTTGAACTAAACATTTTAAAAATTGTTTTCTTGTGAAACCGTGAACACTTTTGATAATATCGCGGTTTATCTGGACAACCGTGAGAGCAAAACGACTGTGCGTTGTATCGTCTTAAAGCTCCCGACGAGATCTATTCAAATATACGAAGAACATGAAGCAATGGTTTGAACTAAACATTTTAAAAATTGTTTTTTTTTCTTGTGAAGCGGTGAACACTTTTGACGGTTTATCTGGACAACCGTGAGTGCAAAACGAGTGTGCGTTGTATCGTCTTAAAGCTCCCGACGAGATCTATTCAAATATACGAAGAACATGACGCAATGGTTTGAACTAAACATTTTAAAAATTGTTTTCTTGTGAAGCGGTGTACACTTTTGACGGTTTATCTGGACAACCGTGAGTGCAAAACGAGTGTGCGTTGTATCGTCTTAAAGCTCCCGACGAGATCTATTCAAATATACGAAGAACATGACGCAATGGTTTGAACTAAACATTTTAAAAATTGTTTTCTTGTGAAGCGGTGAACACTTTTGACGGTTTATCTGGACAACCGTGAGTGCAAAACGAGTGTGCGTTGTATCGTCTTAAAGCTCCCGACGAGATCTATTCAAATATACGAAGAACATGACGCAATGGTTTGAACTAAACATTTTAAAAATTGTTTTCTTGTGAAGCGGTGAACACTTTTGATAATATCGCGGTTTATCTGGACAACCGTGAGAGCAAAACGACTGTGCGTTGTATCGTCTTAAAACTCCCGACGAGATCTATTCAAATATACAAAGAACATGACGCAATGGTTTGAACTAAACATTTTAAAAATTGTTTTCTTGTGAAGCGGTGAACACTTTTGACGGTTTATCTGGACAACCGTGAGTGCAAAACGAGTGTGCGTTGTATCGTCTTAAAGCTCCCGACGAGATCTATTCAAATATACGAAGAACATGACGCAATGGTTTGAACTAAACATTTTAAAAATTGTTTTCTTGTGAAGCGGTGAACACTTTTGACGGTTTATCTGGACAACCGTGAGTGCAAAACGAGTGTGCGTTGTATCGTCTTAAAGCTCCCGACGAGATCTATTCAAATATACGAAGAACATGACGCAATGGTTTGAACTAAACATTTTAAAAATTGTTTTCTTGTGAAGCGGTGAACACTTTTGATAATATCGCGGTTTATCTGGACAACCGTGAGAGCAAAACGACTGTGCGTTGTATCGTCTTAAAGCTCCCGACGAGATCTATTCAAATATACGAAGAACATGACGCAATGGTTTGAACTAAACATTTTAAAAATTGTTTTCTTGTGAAACCGTGAACACTTTTGATAATATCGCGGTTTATCTGGACAACCGTGAGAGCAAAACGACTGTGCGTTGTATCGTCTTAAAGCTCCCGACGAGATCTATTCAAATATACGAAGAACATGACGCAATGGTTTGAACTAAGCATTTTAAAAATTGTTTTCTTGTGAAACCGTGAACACTTTTGATAATATCGCGGTTTATCTGGACAACCGTGAGAGCAAAACGACTGTGCGTTGTATCGTCTTAAAGCTCCCGACGAGATCTATTCAAATATACGAAGAACATGACGTAATGGTTTGAACTAAACATTTTAAAAATTGTTTTCTTGTGAAACCGTGAACACTTTTGATAATATCGCGGTTTATCTGGACAACCGTGAGAGCAAAACGACTGTGCGTTGTATCGTCTTAAAGCTCCCGACGAGATCTATTCAAATATACGAAGAACATGACGCAATGGTTTGAACTAAACATTTTAAAAATTGTTTTCTTGTGAAACCGTGAACACTTTTGATAATATCGCGGTTTATCTGGACAACCGTGAGAGCAAAACGACTGTGCGTTGTATCGTCTTAAAGCTCCCGACGAGATCTATTCAAATATACGAAGAACATGACGCAATGGTTTGAACTAAGCATTTTAAAAATTGTTTTCTTGTGAAACCGTGAACACTTTTGATAATATCGCGGTTTATCTGGACAACCGTGAGAGCAAAACGACTGTGCGTTGTATCGTCTTAAAGCTCCCGACGAGATCTATTCAAATATACGAAGAACATGACGCAATGGTTTGAACTAAACATTTTAAAAATTGTTTTCTTGTGAAACCGTGAACACTTTTGATAATATCGCGGTTTATCTGGACAACCGTGAGAGCAAAACGACTGTGCGTTGTATCGTCTTAAAGCTCCCGACGAGATCTATTCAAATATACGAAGAACATGACGCAATGGTTTGAACTAAACATTTTAAAAATTGTTTTCTTGTGAAACCGTGAACACTTTTGATAATATCGCGGTTTATCTGGACAACCGTGAGAGCAAAACGACTGTGCGTTGTATCGTCTTAAAGCTCCCGACGAGATCTATTCAAATATACGAAGAACATGACGCAATGGTTTGAACTAAATATTTTAAAAATTGTTTTCTTGTGAACCCGTGAACACTTTTGATAATATCGCGGTTTATCTGGACAACCGTGAGAGCAAAACGACTGTGCGTTGTATCGTCTTAAAGCTCCCGACGAGATCTATTCAAATATACGAAGAACATGACGCAATGGTTTGAACTAAACATTTTAAAAATTGTTTTCTTGTGAAACCGTGAACACTTTTGATAATATCGCGGTTTATCTGGACAACCGTGAGAGCAAAACGACTGTGCGTTGTATCGTCTTAAAGCTCCCGACGAGATCTATTCAAATATACGAAGAACATGACGCAATGGTTTGAACTAAACATTTTAAAAATTGTTTTCTTGTAAAACCGTGAACACTTTTGATAATATCGCGGTTTATCTGGACAACCGTGAGAGCAAAACGACTGTGCGTTGTATCGTCTTAAAGCTCCCGACGAGATCTATTCAAATATACGAAGAACATGACGCAATGGTTTGAACTAAGCATTTTAAAAATTGTTTTCTTGTGAAACCGTGAACACTTTTGATAATATCGCGGTTTATCTGGACAACCGTGAGAGCAAAACGACTGTGCGTTGTATCGTCTTAAAGCTCCCGACGAGATCTATTCAAATATACGAAGAACATGACGCAATGGTTTGAACTAAACATTTTAAAAATTGTTTTCTTGTGAAACCGTGAACACTTTTGATAATATCGCGGTTTATCTGGACAACCGTGAGAGCAAAACGACTGTGCGTTGTATCGTCTTAAAGCTCCCGACGAGATCTATTCAAATATACGAAGAACATGACGCAATGGTTTGAACTAAACATTTTAAAAATTGTTTTCTTGTGAAACCGTGAACACTTTTGATAATATCGCGGTTTATCTGGACAACCGTGAGAGCAAAACGACTGTGCGTTGTATCGTCTTAAAGCTCCCGACGAGATCTATTCAAATATACGAAGAACATGACGCAATGGTTTGAACTAAACATTTTAAAAATTGTTTTCTTGTGAACCCGTGAACACTTTTGATAATATCGCGGTTTATCTGGACAACCGTGAGAGCAAAACGACTGTGCGTTGTATCGTCTTAAAGCTCCCGACGAGATCTATTCAAATATACGAAGAACATGACGCAATGGTTTGAACTAAGCATTTTAAAAATTGTTTTCTTGTGAAACCGTGAACACTTTTGATAATATCGCGGTTTATCTGGACAACCGTGAGAGCAAAGCGACTGTGCGTTGTATCGTCTTAAAGCTCCCGACGAGATCTATTCAAATATACGAAGAACATGACGCAATGGTTTGAACTAAGCATTTTAAAAATTGTTTTCTTGTGAAACCGTGAACACTTTTGATAATATCGCGGTTTATCTGGACAACCGTGAGAGCAAAACGACTGTGCGTTGTATCGTCTTAAAGCTCCCGACGAGATCTATTCAAATATACGAAGAACATGACGCAATGGTTTGAACTAAGCATTTTAAAAATTGTTTTCTTGTGAAACCGTGAACACTTTTGATAATATCGCGGTTTATCTGGACAACCGTGAGAGCAAAACGACTGTGCGTTGTATCGTCTTAAAGCTCCCGACGAGATCTATTCAAATATACGAAGAACATGACGCAATGGTTTGAACTAAACATTTTAAAAATTGTTTTCTTGTGAAACCGTGAACACTTTTGATAATATCGCGGTTTATCTGGACAACCGTGAGAGCAAAACGACTGTGCGTTGTATCGTCTTAAAGCTCCCGACGAGATCTATTCAAATATACGAAGAACATGACGCAATGGTTTGAACTAAACATTTTAAAAATTGTTTTCTTGTGAACCCGTGAACACTTTTGATAATATCGCGGTTTATCTGGACAACCGTGAGAGCAAAACGACTGTGCGTTGTATCGTCTTAAAGCTCCCGACGAGATCTATTCAAATATACGAAGAACATGACGCAATGGTTTGAACTAAACATTTTAAAAATTGTTTTCTTGTGAAGCGGTGAACACTTTTGATAATATCGCGGTTTATCTGGACAACCGTGAGAGCAAAACGACTGTGCGTTGTATCGTCTTAAAGCTCCCGACGAGATCTATTCAAATATACGAAGAACATGACGCAATGGTTTGAACTAAACATTTTAAAAATTGTTTTCTTGTGAAACCGTGAACACTTTTGATAATATCGCGGTTTATCTGGACAACCGTGAGAGCAAAACGACTGTGCGTTGTATCGTCTTAAAGCTCCCGACGAGATCTATTCAAATATACGAAGAACATGACGCAATGGTTTGAACTAAGCATTTTAAAAATTGTTTTCTTGTGAAACCGTGAACACTTTTGATAATATCGCGGTTTATCTGGACAACCGTGAGAGCAAAGCGACTGTGCGTTGTATCGTTTTAAAGCTCCCGACGAGATCTATTCAAATATACGAAGAACATGACGCAATGGTTTGAACTAAACATTTTAAAAATTGTTTTCTTGTGAACCCGTGAACACTTTTGATAATATCGCGGTTTATCTGGACAACCGTGAGAGCAAAACGACTGTGCGTTGTATCGTCTTAAAGCTCCCGACGAGATCTATTCAAATATACGAAGAACATGACGCAATGGTTTGAACTAAACATTTTAAAAATTGTTTTCTTGTGAACCCGTGAACACTTTTGATAATATCGCGGTTTATCTGGACAACCGTGAGAGCAAAACGACTGTGCGTTGTATCGTCTTAAAGCTCCCGACGAGATCTATTCAAATATACGAAGAACATGACGCAATGGTTTGAACTAAACATTTTAAAAATTGTTTTCTTGTGAAGCGGTGAACACTTTTGATAATATCGCGGTTTATCTGGACAACCGTGAGAGCAAAACGACTGTGCGTTGTATCGTCTTAAAGCTCCCGACGAGATCTATTCAAATATACGAAGAACATGACGCAATGGTTTGAACTAAACATTTTAAAAATTGTTTTCTTGTGAAGCGGTGAACACTTTTGATAATATCGCGGTTTATCTGGACAACCGTGAGAGCAAAGCGACTGTGCGTTGTATCGTTTTAAAGCTCCCGACGAGATCTATTCAAATATACGAAGAACATGACGCAATGGTTTGAACTAAACATTTTAAAAATTGTTTTCTTGTGAAGCGGTGAACACTTTTGATAATATCGCGGTTTATCTGGACAACCGTGAGAGCAAAACGATTGTGCGTTGTATCGTCTTAAAGCTCCCAACGAGATCTATTCAAATATACGAAGAACATGACGCAATGGTTTGAACTAAGCATTTTAAAAATTGTTTTCTTGTGAAACCGTGAACACTTTTGATAATATCGCGGTTTATCTGGACAACCGTGAGAGCAAAACGACTGTGCGTTGTATCGTCTTAAAGCTCCCGACGAGATCTATTCAAATATACGAAGAACATGACGCAATGGTTTGAACTAAACATTTTAAAAATTGTTTTCTTGTGAAGCGGTGAACACTTTTGATAATATCGCGGTTTATCTGGACAACCGTGAGAGCAAAGCGACTGTGCGTTGTATCGTTTTAAAGCTCCCGACGAGATCTATTCAAATATACGAAGAACATGACGCAATGGTTTGAACTAAACATTTTAAAAATTGTTTTCTTGTGAAGCGGTGAACACTTTTGATAATATCGCGGTTTATCTGGACAACCGTGAGAGCAAAGCGACTGTGCGTTGAAACTTTTTAAAGCTCCCGACGAGATCTATTCAAATATACGAAGAACATGACGCAATGGTTTGAACTAAACATTTTAAAAATTGTTTTCTTGTGAAGCGGTGAACACTTTTGATAATATCGCGGTTTATCTGGACAACCGTGAGAGCAAAACGACTGTGCGTTGTATCGTCTTAAAGCTCCCGACGAGATCTATTCAAATATACGAAGAACATGACGCAATGGTTTGAACTAAACATTTTAAAAATTGTTTTCTTGTGAAGCGGTGAACACTTTTGATAATATCGCGGTTTATCTGGACAACCGTGAGAGCAAAGCGACTGTGCGTTGTATCGTTTTAAAGCTCCCGACGAGATCTATTCAAATATACGAAGAACATGACGCAATGGTTTGAACTAAACATTTTAAAAATTGTTTTCTTGTGAAGCGGTGAACACTTTTGATAATATCGCGGTTTATCTGGACAACCGTGAGAGCAAAACGACTGTGCGTTGTATCGTCTTAAAGCTCCCGACGAGATCTATTCCAATAAATAAAGAACATATTGCAGTGGTTTAAACTAAAATTGAAAAAAATTGTTTTCTTGTGAAGCGGTGAACACTTTTGACAATATCGCGGTTTATCTGGACAGCCGTGAGTGCAAAGCGTAGTATCAACGAGATCTATTCAAATATATAAACAACATAACGCAGTGGTTTAAACTAAAAATTTGAAAAATTGTTTTCGTGTGAACGGGTTAACATTTCCGACAATGCCGCGGAATTCGCAGAATGAACGCAAGCAAAAGAGAAGAAAATCAAAACAAGAGACAAGAGTAAGTGATGAGGAATGTAAGAAGTCCAAGAAGACCGAGCACCACTTTGGGTAATTCGTGTATGGATCTGCTTTGTGTTCACAATGTATCCAGCATTATTTGTAAAAATTATGTAAGCTACTTTTCATATCATAGACCTGTGTTGGCTATAACAAGATAAATAAACGCTTTGAAACCATACTCGACTACCTCGTTTCAACTCTCCGATCTGCAAGTCGTAGTCCTACGTTCCAAACCGACGGCTTGATCAAAACTGAGCCTACTCGTAATTTTTTTTTTTTTTTTTTTTATCCCATTGAAGAACACTTGGCTGTCCTGGTTTCCGCTCAGTATTCATGACCATTAGTCCAAAATGGGCCCCAGGCCCAATCCCCGATGTAGTGTGAGTGAAGGAGCTTACTCCTTCCTCTCCCGAAACCATGCAGCGATAGATTTGTTAATCAAAGTTGTCTTTGAACCCAGAAAAAAAAAGCGAAATAATTTTGAGTTTGACATTACCTTTTTCGTTATGCTGAAGTCTCTCGCTAAGAGATACAAATAGTTTTTTTGCATTTGTCGTAGTACCGCTGTTACTAGGAGATTAACTGGGAAAATTCCCTTTGCAACAGTTCAAGAGCGTATACGGAATGTAGGAACCCCGTTTGGCCGACATTACCAGACCTCTAAAAGACTTCTACAAAAAAGATATTAATATTGAAGAATTTTATCAAAAGTTGCACAGTGCGAAATGGAATTTTCTTTGTATCAATTTGTTTATAATACCTAGTTAATATTACCAAAACATATATACGTTATATATGTACAAAAACCGTTACATAAAAACTGAGAGCCACTTTTTTTAGTTAAAATCAGTGCGAAGAGAATAAATAACCACTAACTAAATTAAGGAAGTATCTATGACAACAATTATTAGCCGTGGCAGACGATTCTGGTTTTGTTATTGCGCAGTTGCTTAACGTACGTCTGTATTTCACCATAGGAGGCGAGAGATTCAGAGTTAAGATGTGAAATGCGTTCTGCGATAAAATATTGCAATCGTTTGGGTAAAATGGCTCCAGAAACAGTTGATTTAATGAAAGAATCTTACAAAGATAAATGATTGGCTGAGTCGACGATTTTTAAATGGCACCATGATTTCGAAAAAGGACGTTTGTCGGAAGAACTCACTCATCGTCCTGGTCGACCTGAAAGTGTTGTTAAGTAGCGTATTGTTAACACTGTTTCAGCAATACTGCAAGAAGATTGACGAATGACGTGTGAAGACATAGCGGTTTCAACTAATATTTCAAAAACGGCGGTATTCCGCATTCTACGCGACAAATTACTGCTGCATTGAATGTGTTCCAGATGGGTACCTCATCACCTGACGAGGAAACAGTTGTTAGCCAGAGTTCAGGTGTGTCATGAGTAGAAACAAATGATTTAAAAGGATCCAAACTTTCTAAATAATAACTGCCGATGAAACATGGATCAACTATTCCGACCCCTCACGAAGCGCGCAATGAGTGTGTGGAAATACACAGACTCGCTTCCTCCAAAAAAGTCTGCCAAACCAAATGAGCTGGGAAGATGATGATGATGATAATTTTCTTTGATCATAACCGTGAAGTCCACCAACATATCGTTCCTCTACAAATTACTGTCAATGCTCAGTGTTACATTTCAGTCTTGAAGCGTCAGCAACGACACATATCGATTAAGATATGTGTCGTTGCTGACGCTTAGTAGACTCTACACCATGGTAACGCCCAGCCAAATGTGGCTGCTGTGCTCAACTGTTTCTTACGAAATGCAGTATTGAAATCATGCCACAGCCTGCCTACAGTCGTGACCTGGATTCGCACGATTTCTGGCTGTTTCCAACAATGAACGAGAAATTACATAATTGAACTACAGGCATTGTATTACTATATTACATTTAATTCAGACAACAACGCTTATGGATACAATTTTTACAAATTCAAAGTCTACTATAGTTTCGCTGAAACTGTAATTCAGCTTCGTCAGGGCTGTGTTTTTATTTCTTGCTTCTGTCGAAGTTACAAATTCCACGCGTCAAGCGTCTCGTGCGGTATCAGATTGCAGATTGATGAGTGATTTCTATGCGCTTGATAGGTATGGAGATGAAGATAAATCATTTACCAGGTTATTACGGTTTTCAAATATATGAAAGGCGTCTAAAACATCTAGGTCAAATATTGATTTTGATCTTTCTAACAGATTATAGCAAAAATTGGTCTTATAATCAGGGACGTCGCCAAGGGGATGCGAGGATGGGTTCTAGACCACCCTAAAAATGATCTTGCCCAGCCTGCCGCCCATCCAGTTCAAGATGTGCCACGTCTTAATTTTTTTACCTTTAAAATATAACCTGGAATTTGCAAAGGAATAATGATTCCCGTGATTTCCTTGTGTAGCCCTACGTATTTCCACCTAGAAAGTGCCTTTTTCCTTCTCCGTAGAAAGGTTATCAACATAGTATCCGCAGCGCCATGAAAATTTAGTTGTTCTCCACTCTCCCAAATCCTAAATTTAAGCGTTTTTTAAAGTCAGTATAAAGAAGGTCGTATGAAGAGGGTGAATAGCAATTTACTGAGCTCATTAGTAATTTCTCTGCTGTTTGTGCTACTAAGCAGGAGATTCCAACACGGAAAGTGGGAAATAAAGCTATACCAGCGCTCTTAAGCCTGCCTTGGGGTGATCAGGGAGAAGGTCGTAGCTGACGATTACTTTTGCAGAGATGAGTGCAATACAAGGTTACTGGCTTGACGAAAAGGAGTTAAGGAGAGGAAAAGAATTGCTGTGTGTTGAAATCATACTAACTTGAACTGTTGAGGGGAAATGTGCAATGGAATCCTACTAACTTGAACATTTCCCCTCAACATTTGTTTTAAGACCTTTCTCCTTGGCATGAAATTTTGTTTTAATCAGGGCGTGTTACTGGTGCTGTTAGCACTGTGTCATGTTTATTATCATCATCATTCATCATTGTCAACCATTATCAATCCACTGCTAAACGAAGGTCTCCCCAAGTTTCCTCCACAACGCCCTGTCTAGTGACAGTCTCCTCCATGTCACTCCCGCATACTTTCGAATTTCATCCACCCATCTCCCATGTGGTCTTCTTCTGGGTCTTTTCCTGTCCCTTGGAATCCAATCTAAATTTTCGGCTGTCCATCGATGATCTGTCCTTCTGGCAGTATGTCCAGCCCATTGCCATTTCAGGGATTTAACTCTGATCATGATGTGTTCCACTCTTGTCATTTTTCGGATCCACGAGTTCCTCTTCTTATCTCTCCTGGTTACACCAAGCATTCATCTCTCCATGTTGCTTTGAGTTATCTGCAGCCTTTGTATGTCTCTTTTAGTTAAGGTTCACGTCTCTGCAACACACGTAATCACTGGAAGGATGCATTGATCAAACACTTTTCTTTTAAGACATAATGGCATATTGCTCTTGAAAATTATGCTGTTTCTTTAAAATTACGCCGATTAATTTCTTCATCAATGTGACCCTCACTTGATATCTGCTGTCCAAGATAAACGTACGTGTCTGTTATCTCCAGCTTTTCTCCATCAATCGATAAATCTTCATTTCTTGTAAAAGCATTGAAAATCACTTTTGTTTTCTGAAAGTTCATTTTTATTCCCCCTTTTTTACTTTTGTCAGCAAGTTCCTTGATCATACTCTGCAGATCTGATGGGGTAGTTGCAAAAATGATTACGTCATCAGCAAAACGAAGGTGGGTTAGATAATCTACACTAATCGTTATCCCTTTTGCTTTCCCAGTTCAGTGATTGAAAGACATTTTCCAATATGGCATTAAAGAGCTTAGGAGATATGGTGTCACCTTGTCTCACTCCCTTTCCAATTTTTATGTGTGTTGTATTTTCAAACAGCCGAATCTTTGCACTTGCATTTTCATAGATGTTATTAATAATATTAATGTATGCATCTTCAACACCGCAGGATTTCAGAGCCATTGTAACTGCTGATGGCTTCACCGAATCAAAGGCTTTTTCATAATCGATAAAAGCCATGCACAATGGAAGTTCATATTCCCTCGCTCTTTCAATTAGTTCTCTCAATACGTGGATATGATCTATTGTGCTGTAGCCACTCCTGAATCCAGCTTGTTCTCTCGGTTGAGCCATGTCCAGTGTTACCTTCAAACCGTGGGAAAGAACTTTAGTGAAGTTTTATTAACCACTGATAAGAGGCTGATAGGTCTGTAGTTCCTGAGATCCTCAATGTCACCTGTTTTATGTAGCAAGATCATTGTAGCGTTGTTCCAATCCTCAGGAATCTTCCCTTCATTAAAGCATCGAGTGAAAATTTGCGCGAGTACTGTTTCGATTTCTCCACTTGCTTCTTGTATGATGTCTACAGTAATTCCATCTTCTCCTGGAGCTTTTCCCCGCTTCATGTTCTTGATTGCATGTGCAACTTCTGCTGGGAGGACTGGAAGAACTCTGGTACTGGTACCTTTCATGATGTCTGGAGTACATGTATCATCCCTTTCATATAATTTGGAGTAGAAATCTTTCACTCTTGTCAAAATTTCGCCTCTATTTCTTGTTACAGAACCATCTTCTCTCCTCAGTGCCGTAATCTGTTTTCTTCAATTACTGAGATGTCCCTTTGCTATCTTTAGGCTTTGGTTGTTTTCAATTGCTTTCCTCACTAGTTCGCAGTTGAATTTCCTTACGTCTTCAGTGATACTTTTTCGTACTGTCTTACACAGCTCTATATATTCCACTTTGGAAGTCACATCTTCTTTAGTTGCCCTCATCCCTCTTCTTTTTTGCATCAACATTTTGGTTTTCCTGATAATTTGTTCACATGCAACTTGTTCTTACACCCAGCTAATTTTGTTGCTGTTTCCATAAGAGCTTTGGCTACTTTTCTGTTAACTTCAGAAATATTATCATACCAGTATGTAACTCTTTAGGTTTTCATAATTTTATTAAAAATGTATGGGCAGAACATTGGCAAAAATTTACCCCAAACTTTAGATTCTTTTGTATTTCAAAAAGTGCAAAAACAGTTCCAAAATTAATGAGTGTGTATCCAGGAAAAATGGGATATTGCGAATTGCGAATTGCGAATACCTTTGCAGTCTGTAGAAAAAGGAAAACAAATTCTTTCTTTCAGTGTTTCGTAAATAAAGTTACTGTGAAACTTATTTCTAAGTCTAGGGACGTCCTTGCTTATAATTAGCTTGCTAGGGTTGGGGAAAATTTCCAGAATGGGCTATTCCTTTTTTTTTTTTTTTTTATTTACCCGTTCTTGGTATTTTTGATGTAAGATAGTTTTCAGTAATAAAAAAACTTGCATATTGCAATCAGCACTTTTGGAACAAGGGGTTTGTATCGAATTTAGGACGACTGACCAGACTCAGTTTTAGAGCCATGAGATTGATCTGCCTAAAATATTATCGTGTTCCAACATTTCTCCCGACTTCAGTAATTGAGGAGCACATACACTTTCCCCCGCATATCTCATTATCATTAAGAAATAAAGAAATATTTACGATTTTCTGGCTGAAAGACAGGGCGGACAATTGGCCACCGGCATGTCCAAGGGGGAAGAGGGTTGGGGGTTAAAATACCCCAGAACTTTGAACCTTTCGATATTTCAAAAACGTGATTTTAAAAGGCAAATTTTTGTTAGGATCCGAAGTTTTTTTAATGTCTAATGGCAACATTTTCTCCATGAAGACGAAGAAGCGGCAAGGAGCGGAGGACCAGAATGCCACATTGCAGTGGAACGCCAATACATGCGTATACTGGAAGTTTCTGTGGCAACGAGGTAATGCCAAATTTGAGTCCCTGACTTTTTTGAGATTACTCTAAAACACTCTGAAAAGCAAGGTTTTGATTAAAATACCAAGATTCACATCAAAACAAAACTAACGCTGTAACCCAGAAAACTATTACAGGATTTTAATTTACTCTATGTAGAATTTTTCGACATGATTTTTTAGGGCTTTTGAAAATAGACTTCTCGTACACAAATTGGTCTTATCCGAATTCCAGTTACTTTTCACAACTTGTTTTCTGCATCGATAAATAGCAAAATATAAGTTGTCAACCATTATGTGGTGATAGGGATATAGGTAATAAAAATTATTATCAATCCCGAGTTCCTTGTTATAAGCGAACTCTAGTGTAGTTATGTATGATAAACAAAATTGTCCAGTACAACTAGGTGATCAGAAGATATATATCTAGAGAAAATGAATAGTGTAAAGCAGCTCAAATAAAACAAAAATTATTTCTCTTCTATCTTTAAATTGTATAATTTTTGAGCAATATTGGGCTAAAAATGCTTTGCCTATCAAGTGGTACGAGTAGTTTGGGTTCTTCACGTTTGAATGTATAATATTTTCCCCAAATATTTACAATTTCTTATTATCCTTCCTCAGAAAAGGTTTCTAAATGCGCGTAACTTTCTTTTCCAACCTCCAGAACAGAAAGAAGGCAGAAAATCTAGTTGAGATGATAACATCTTTGTAAAACAGAAATTACGCCAAGTGGGTCAGAGTTTAAATCGCGATGGAGCATGGATGTTGTGTTTGTCTTAGCGGCAGTGGCTCTCTCACTTCCCTGGAACCACTGACAAAAAAATTAAGGTTGGTCACCATGGTCGTTAGGTAGTTAAGCCCTCAACCAAAGAAAAAAAGAAGAAGAAAGAAAAACGAATTCCTCCAGTGAGCTGCACAAGTAGCTTTGTGTTTTATATACACTGAAGTAGCAGAAAAACTGGTACAGACGAGCTTATGCAAAATACATAGCATCCGCCAGTGGGTATATAAAGCGATAGACATCCTTGCCAGCTGTCAGAGCTGTTTTCGGCATGAGAATGACAAGTAATAACGATTTAAGCGATTTTCAACGCGGTGTCATAGTTGGCGCTCGTGAGATGGGCCATAGTATTTCGGAGGTAGAAACGAAGTTCGGATTTTCACGGACGACCATTGCAAGGGTGTACCGTGACTACAAGAATTCCGGCAAAACCTCCAACCTACGATAACAGTGGGGCCGTAAAAAGACATTGGGTGAACGTGAGAATCGTCGGCTGTCAAGAATCGTTTCACGCGATAGGCGTGCAACACTGTCGCAGGTGTCATCGGAATTCAATGCTGGAGCCTCAACAAGCATAAGCGTCCGGACTGTGCAACGTTCCTTGCACGATATGGGCTTTGGGAGCCGACGCTCAACTCGAGTCCACTTGATGGGTGCACGACACAGAGCTATGCGCCTCGCTTGGGAACGGCAACACCATCACTGGACACTTGATGACTGGAAACAAGTAGCCTGGTCTGACGAGTCGCGTTTCCAACTGTATCAAGAAGATGGAAGATTCGTGCGTGGCGCGAACGGCATGAAGACATGAATCCCGCCTGTCAACAGGGAACTGTACCGGCTGGTGTGGGGCCCGTAATGATATGGGTTGTGTTAAGCTGGGATATGGGTTGTGTTAAGCTGGACTTCACTGGGACCCCTGGTACGTCTACAAACGTGTGTGGCCGGCCAACGCTGTGTGCGTATCCTTTCTGACGAGGAACAGCCATTCATACCCTGCATTCGTGCTGATGGGTTGGGCGTGTTCCAACAGGACAATGCACCTCCACACAAGTGTCGCGACGTCACATTGGGGTTAGGGGAGCATTCATATGAGTTTGGGGTGATTCCATTCCCATCAAAGTCCCCAGATCTAAAAGTGATATAACACAGTTGGGATGCCATGCAAAGCCCTATCGAACACAGGAATCCGAGACCTCGGAATACACCCGAATTGTGAAACGCTCTGCAGGAAGTATGGTGTGCATTGCCTACAACATGTTTCCAGAAGCTAGTGGAGTCCATGTCCCGTCGTATTTCTGCAGTCCTGCGCTCCCGTGGGGGACCTACCAAGTATTAATTAGACTGGTGTACCAGTTTTTCTGGCACTTCAGTGTATATTATGTTACCAGTATATATACAACGCGAGGACCGGTTTTCAGTTAGTAGGGTGTTCAGAGTCAGAATGAGAAAAGCTGCCGATTTATCATACCTTGATAAAGGACAAATTGTAATGTCACGGGGCCTTGGAACAACGATCCCAGAAACGGCGAGGCTTATGGGTTGTTCACGTGTCGCTGTAGTGAGTTCGTATCAAAAGTGGTGCACAGATGGCCAAACGACGAACAGTCGTCCACTCGTGTGTCATTCACAGCTCATTAATGCCAGAGTGTAGCGGAGACTGACGCGCATGAATGGTTGGAATAAAATTTTCTGATCAGACGAATTAAGATTCCTGGTGCATCACGCAGCGGACGAGCGAGGGTGGACACCTCGCTCGTCCGCAGGATACCTATCGCTTACTTCATCGAATCGACGCCTCGCCGAGTGGGCGCTGCTTTGCTGGCTAAAGGAAGTCCTACTACTTATTAGGTAGGTGATCATAATGAAATAGCTCATCGATGTGTATTGTGTATATTTAAATAATACGTGGATGTTGTATGCATCTGTTTACTGAAAGCAAGAAAGTGAAGTGAAATTTGACAACTCCCTGTAGGGGAGAGAATTTTCTTCTTTTGCGTAAAAGTACTGATAAATTCCTCTTCCTGGAAGGAAATTAATTCTTCCGAAAAATATATTATCCATAGAAATTTACATACATTTCGCATGCTTTAAAAAACCAAATGAAGTACATAACTGAATTTTTTCGGTGGAAAAGACCAAAACCATGTGATTTTTACCATCCATCCGATACTGCTGCTAGGAAAAACAAAAGGGCCGCCCCAGTGGCGCAGTGGTCTAAGGCGTTGGCCTCTGATCATTCGTCCGTAAGGGGTCCGGGTTCGAATCCCGCTCAGGCATGGATGTTGTGTTTGTCTTAGGGCACTGGCTCTCTCCCTTCCCTGGAACCAGTGACCCTAAATTAGGGACGGGCGACTGCTTATAGCCCATTTGAGTTGCTCACGGTGGTCGTTAAACCTCCAATAAAAAAAAAAAAAAGGAACCACGAATTGTTAGGTAACCATTACGTGTGAAATTACCAATAACTCTTTCGTACTTCTGAATGCAGTTAGTAATTTTTGATTATCAAGCCCCGCCTCCTTAAACAAGGGTCAGGCGACCCTTGTTTATCAAGCACCGCCTCCTTAAATTAAGGTCCGCCGACTCTTGTTTATCAAGCCCCGATTCTTAAATTAGGGTCCGGCAACTCTTGTTTATCAAGTCCTGCCTCCTTAAATTAGGAAATGATCATATGTAAAGGATTTTAGGAAGGGCGTGGCTGACCCCAGGTCTTAAACAAACCTTTGAAATAGGAAGCTAGGAGATTCGGGCTAGAGTGCCCGATAGGAAAGTGACACGGAAGCGAAGTAGAAAGGGGGAGGAAGACGCCCTTTTATATTAGGGGTGGGCAGTACCCGGTATCCGACAGCTTAACGTGTCCTTCCGACGCACGGTGGATATTTAGAGGATCGAGCGTTCGTACCTGTCTGGGATCGAACCTGTGGTCCTTTCCGTGGCAGTCACGAACGTCACCCACAATGCCGCGGTTGGCCTAGTGGGCGACTCCTATTACCAAGCCCCGCCTCCTTAAATTTGGGTCTGGCGACTCTTGTTTATCAAGTCCCGCCACCTTAAATTAGGGTCGGGCGACTCATGTTTATTAAGTCCCGCCACCTTAAACTAGGGTCGGGCGACTCGGTGGTCGTGAAGCCCCGCCTCTTTTAGAGAAAAACAAAGGAATGGGAAAATTTCTGCTCTGTCGAAGAAGGATGATTTTTATCAAATGCAGGTAAATAGGTGCGTATTTCCTTCATTTTGTATTTTGAAGTCAGAACGTTGCCACGTTTTTCAAAATACATCACTTTACTGCGATCAGACCTGAACATCTGATGGGACAGAGCCCAATACTCAGTCTTGGTTCACTAATCTTCCGTGAAGCGGGCAATTGAAAATTAGTTTTATCAGTTCGATAGTCAAATCTGTTCTTCAAATTAAACTTGGGAAAAAAAAAACATTCTTCTTTTTTTCTTCGGATACAAGAAGTCACGTGTCCTTAATTTGGCAACACTTGTTCGAGGTAAGAGAGAACCACCGTCTTATCGCATACTATCCGTGGCTCATCCTGAATCGAACCATAGCTCATCTCAGACAAATGGTCAGCGACTCAGAGCATTCAGACCCCAGCATGGCGAACAATGTTAAATAATGGGTTCCGTAATTGTTGCGAAATGCGTAACGTAACAGAAAGCAACAGAAATGTTCAACAATGTACAGTTACAACAGATACCGTCTAGCATTCTTGCTCCATATAATATAAAGACCGGAGAGGAACAATGTGGCATACATCTCTTACTGCTTTCAGAGTGAGTAGAACTTTTAAACTGAGTTGTGTGAAAGAAGTTCCGTGGATTCTTTTTTAAGTTCAATGAATCTTTAAGAAGACAGTCATGATTCTCGAAGCAAGAAAGATTTCGTGGCTTTCCTGCATGAGACGTCCAAGTAAATCTTAATTTTGAGAAACCAGGATGTAAAATTCAAGACAGAAATCTTATTTTAAGTATTGTTAAATCAGTATTAATTTCTACAAATGTTTAACTATTCTAATTTACTTTGTCAACACGTAACGTTTAGTGATCGAATTAGTTTGTGGTACATTATTTTGGATTTTGGATGATTAGGTTCCAAGGATGGTTTGATATCCAAATATTCAGACTCCAGCGTGGCGAACATTTGCTAAATTGGGCTGTATATCGGGATTGTGTACCCTTGGCTGATGGTGGTGCATTATACATAAATTTTGGGGGTTCTGGTTCCAAGGATGATTTGATGTCCAAATGTATGTTATATTTTAGTGAATTGTCCTGTATTTCATTTTGTGAATGCTTGTTTGGCTGTTGGTGGTACATGATCCTTGGATTTTGCGGGGTGTCGTTCCAAGGATGGTTCGATTTCCAAAAATCTATTATATTTTAGTGAATTGTGCTGTATATCTGGTTTGTGTATTCTTGGCTGTTGATGGCATATTATGCTTTTATCTTGGGTGTAGGTGTACAAAGACTGGTTTGGTTTCCAAATGTCTATTATATTTTGTTGAATTGTGCTGTACTTCTGGTGTGTGTATGCTTGGTAGTTGTTTTCGCATTATCCTTGGATTTTGGAGGGTGGGTTGCCAAGGACTAGTTGATGTCCAAATGTATATTACATATTGTTGAATTGTGCTGTATTTTTGGTTTCCGTACGCTTGGCTGCTATTGGTATATTATCCTTTGATTTTGGAGGGGTGGGATGCTTTGATTTCCAAATGTATATTATTTGTTATTGAATTGTGCTGTATTTCTAGTTTCCGTACGCTTGGCTGTTGTTGGTACATTAACCTTTTATTTTGGGGATAGGGTCCCAAGGATGGTTTGATTCCCAAAAGCTTATCACATTTTGTTGAATTGTGCTGCATTTCTGATTTGTGTATGCTTGGCTGTTGGTGATACAGCATTTTTGTACTTTTGGGCGTGTTGAAACAACGATTGTGTGATTTAAAATGTCGATTATACTTTGTTGAATTTTGCTGCATATCTGGTTTCTGTAATCTTGGTTGCTGGAGGCATGTTATCTTTGAATATTGGTGGTTGGCGTTCCATGTACGGTTTCATTTCCAAATGTCTTATATTTTGTTAAATTGTGCTGAACTTCTGGTATGTGTGTACTTGGCTGTTGGTGGTACATTATCCTTGGATCTTGGGGAGTGGTGTTACTAGGATGGTTTGATTTCCAAAAGTATATCATAATTTGTGGAATTGTGCTGCTTTTCTGGTTTGTGTATACGTGGCGGTTGGTGGTACATTATCCTTGGGATTTTGGGTTCTGGTTCAAAAGATGGTTTGATTTTTAAATGTCTATTATATTTTTTTGAATTGTGCTACACTTCTGGTTTGTTTGTATGCTTGGTAGTAGATGGTACAATATCCCCAGATTTTAAGGATGAGGTCCAAGGTTGGTTTGATTAACAAATGTCTATTATGTTTTGTTGAATTGAGCTGTATTTCGGGGGTGTGTATGCTTGCCTGTGGGTGGTGCATCATCCTTGGATTTTGGGAGGTGGGGTTCCAAGGATGGTTTGATTTCCAAATGTATATTATATATTATTATACTTTCTGCACTTCTCGTTTGTTTATGCTTGGCGGTTGGTTGCACATTATCTTCGGATTTTCAGGTCTGGCGTTGCAAGAATCGTTTGATTTCCAAATGTCTATTACATTTTGTTGAATTGTGCTGCATTTCTGGATTGTAAATGCTTGTCTGTTGTTGGTACATTATGCTTCGATTTTGGGGCGACTATTTCCAAGGATGGTTTTGATTTCAAAATGTTTGTTATACTTTGGTGAATTGTGCTGTATATCTGGTTCCTGTAATCTTGGCTCTTGGTGGCACGTTATCCTAGGAATCTTGAGGTTGGTATTGCAGGTATGGTTTCATTTCCAAATGTTTATTATATTTTGTTGAATTGTGCTGTACTATTGGTTTGTAAATGTTGGGCTGTTGGTGGTACATTATCTTTGGATGTTGGGGTTCTGGTTCAAAAAATTGTTTTATTTCTATATGTGTATTTTTTTTTGTCGAATTGTGCTACACTTCTGGTTTGTTTGTATGCTTGGCTGTTGGCGGTACATCATCCTTGGATTTTGGGGGGTGGGGTTCCAAGGATGGTTTCATTTCTAAATGTATATTATATATTACTATACTTTCTGCATTTCTGGTTTGATTATGCTTGGCTGTTGGGTGCACATTATCTTCGGATTTTCAGGTCTGGGGTTGCAAGAATGGTTTGATTTCCAAATGTCTATTACATTTTTGTGAATTGTGCTGCATTTCTGGTTTGTAAATGCTTGTCTGTTGTTGGTACATTATGCTTGGATTTTGGGGGGACTACTTCCAACGATGGTTTGATTTCAAAATGTATGTTATACTTTGGTGAATTGTGATGTATATCCGGTTTCTGTTGTGAAATGTGCTGTATATCTGGTTCCTGTAATCTTGTCCCTTGGTGGCACGTTATCCTAGGAAACTTGTGGTTGGTATTGCAGGTATGGTTTCATTTCCAAATGTTTATTATATTTCGTTGAATTGTGCTGTACTATTGGTTTGTTTATGCTGGGCTGTTGGTGGTACATTATCTTTGGATGTTGGGGTTCTGGTTCAAAAGATTGTTTTATTTTTATATGTGTATTTTATTTTGTCGAATTGTGCTGCACTTCTGGTTTGTTTGTATGCTTGGCTGTTGGTGGTACATTATCCTTGGATTTTGGGGGTGGGGTTCCAAGGATGGTTTGATTTCTAAATGTATATTATGTATTATTATACTTTCTGCACTTCTGGTTTGTTTATGCTTGGCTGTTGGTTGCACATTATCTTCGGATTTTGAGGTCCGGGGTTGCAAGAATCGTTTTATTTCCAAATTTCTATTACATTTTGTTGAATTGTGCTGCATTTCTGGATTGTAAATGCTTGTCTGTTGTTGGTACATTATGCTTGGATTTTGGGGCGACTATTTCCAACGATGGTTTGATTTCAAAATGTATGTTATACTTTGGTGAATTGTGCGGTATATCTGGTTCCTGTAATCTTGGTACTTGGTGGCACGTTATCCTAGGAAACTTGTGGTTCGTATGGCAGGTATGGTTTCATTTCGAAATGTTTATTATATTTTGTTGAATTGTGCTGTACTATTGGTTTGTGTATGCTGGGCTGTTGGTGGTACATTATCTTTGTATTTTACTTTGTCGAATTGTGCTGAACTTCTGGTTTGTTTGTATGCTTGGCTGTTGGTACTACATTATCCTTGGATTTTGGGCGGTGGGGTTCCAAGGATGGTGTAATTTCTAAATGTATATTATACATTATTATACTTTCTGCACTTCTGGTTTGTTTATGCTTGGCTGTTGGGTGCACATTATCTTCGGATTTTCAGGTCTGGGGTTGCAAGAATGGTTTGATTTCCAAATGTCTATTATATTTTTTTGAATTGTGCAGCATTTCTGGTTTGTAAATGCTTGTCTGTTGTTGGAACATTATGTTTGGAATTTGGGGCGACTATTTCCAACGATGGTTTGATTTCCAAATGTATGTTATATTTTGGTGAATTGTGCTGTATATCTGGTTCCTGAAATCTTGACTCTTGGTGGCACGTTATCCTAGGAAACTTGTGGTTGGTATTGTAGGTATGGTTTCATCTCCAAATGTTTATTATATTTCGTTGAATTGTGATGTACTATTGGTTTGTGTATGCTGGGCTGTTGGTGGTACATTATCTTTCGATGCTGGGGTTCTAGTTCAAAAGATTGTTTTATTTCTAAATGTGTATTTTATTTTGTCGAATTGTGCTGCACTTCTGGTTTGTTTGTATGCTTGGCTGTTGGTGGTACATTATCCTTGGATTTTGGGGGTGGGGTTCCAAGGATGGTGTAATTTCTAAATGTATATTATACATTATTATACTTTCTGCACTTCTGGTTCGTTTATGCTTGGCTGTTGGGTGCACATTGTCTTCGGATTTTCACGTCTGGGGTTGCAAGAATCGTTTGATTTCCAAATGTCTATTACATTTTGTTGAATTGTGCAGCATTTCTGGTTTGTAAATGCTTGTCTGTTGTTGGTACATTATGCTTGGATTTTGGGGCGACTATTTCCAACGATGGTTTGATTTCAAAATGTATGTTATACTTTGGTGAATTGTGCTGTATATCTGGTTCTTGTAAACTTGGCTCTTGGTGGCACGTTATCCTAGAAAACTTGTGTTTGGCATTGCAGGTATGGTTTCATTTCCAAATGTTTATTATATTATTATATTTCGTTGAATTGTGCTGTACTATTGGTTTGTGTATGCTGGGCTGTTGGTGGTACATTATCTTTGGATGTTGGGGTTCTGGTTCAAAAGATTGTTTTATTTCTATATGTGTATTTTATTATGTCGAATTGTGCTGCACTTCTGGTTTGTTTTTATGCTTGGCTGTTGGCGGTACATCATCCTTGGATTTTGGGGGTGGGGTTCCAAGAATGGTTTGATTTCTAAATGTATATTATGTATTATTATACTTTCTGCACTTCTGGTTTGTTTTTGATTGGCTGTTGGTTGCACATTATCTTCGGATTTTGAGGTCTGGGGTTGCAAGAATGGTTTTATTTCCAAATGTCTATTATATGTTGTTCAATTGTGCAGCATTTCTGGTTTGTAAATGCTTGTCTGTTGTTGGTACATTATGCTTGGATTTTGGGGCGACTATTTCCAACGATGGTTTGATTTCAAAATGTATGTTATACTTTGGTGAATTGTGCGGTATATCTGGTTCCTGTAATCTTGGTACTTGGTGGCACGTTATCCTAGGAAACTTGTGGTTCGTATGGCAGGTATGGTTTCATTTCCAAATGTTTATTATATTTTGTTGAATTGTGCTGTACTATTGGTTTGTGTATGCTGGGCTGTTGGTGGTACATTATCTTTTTATTTTACTTTGTCGAATTGTGCTGAACTTCTGGTTTGTTTGTATGCTTGGCTGTTGGTACTATATTATCCTTGGATTTTGGGCGGTGGGGTTCCAAGGATGATGTAATTTCTAAATGTATATTATACATTATTATACTTTCTGCACTTCTGGTTTGTTTATGCTTGGCTGTTGGGTGCACATTGTCTTCGGATTTTCAGGTCTGGGGTTGCAAGAATGGTTTGATTTCCAAATGTCTATTATATTTTTTTGAATTGTGCAGCATTTCTGGTTTGTAAATGCTTGTCTGTTGTTGGTACATGATGCTTGGAATTTGGGGCGACTATTTCCAACGATGGTTTGATTTCCAAATGTATGTTATATTTTGGTGAATTGTGCTGTATATCTGGTTCCTGAAATCTTGACTCTTGGTGGCACGTTATCCTAGGAAACTTGTGGTTGGTATTGTAGGTATGGTTTCATCTCCAAATGTTTATTATATTTCGTTGAATTGTGCTGTACTATTGGTTTGTGTATGCTGGGCTGTTGGTGGTACATTATCTTTCGATGCTGGGGTTCTAGTTCAAAAGATTGTTTTATTTCTAAATGTGTATTTTATTTTGTCGAATTGTGCTGCACTTCTGGTTTGTTTGTATGCTTGGCTGTTGGTGGTACATTATCCTTGGATTTTGGGGGTGGGGTTCCAAGGATGGTGTAATTTCTAAATGTATATTATACATTATTATACTTTCTGCACTTCTGGTTTGTTTATGCTTGGCTGTTGGGTGCACATTGTCTTCGGATTTTCAGGTCTGGGGTTGCAAGAATGGTTTGATTTCCAAATGTCTATTATATTTTTTTGAATTGTGCAGCATTTCTGGTTTGTAAATGCTTGTCTGTTGTTGGTACATTATGCTTGGAATTTGGGGCGACTATTTCCAACGATGGTTTGATTTCCAAATGTATGTTATATTTTGGTGAATTGTGCTGTATATCTGGTTCCTGAAATCTTGACTCTTGGTGGCACGTTATCCTAGGAAACTTGTGGTTGGTATTGTAGGTATCTTTTCATCTCCAAATGTTTATTATATTTCGTTGAATTGTGCTGTACTATTGGTTTGTGTATGCTGGGCTGTTGGTGGTACATTATCTTTCGATGCTATGGTTCTAGTTCAAAAGATTGTTTTATTTCTAAATGTGTATTTTATTTTGTCGAATTGTGCTGCACTTCTGGTTTGTTTTTATGCTTGGCTGTTGGTGGTACATTATCCTTGGATTTTGAGGGGTGGGGTTCCAAGGATGGTGTAATTTCTAAATGTATATTATACATTATTATACTTTCTGCACTTCTGGTTCGTTTATGCTTGGCTGTTGGGTGCACATTGTCTTCGGATTTTCAGGTCTGGGGTTGCAAGAATTGTTTGATTTCCAAATGTCTATTACATTTTGTTGAATTGTGCAGCATTTCTGGTTTGTAAATGCTTGTCTGTTGTTGGTACATTATGCTTGGATTTTGGGGCGACTATTTCCAACGATGGTTTGATTTCAAAATGTATGTTATACTTTGGTGAATTGTGCTGTATATCTGGTTCTTGTAAACTTGGCTCCTGGTGGCACGTTATCCTAGTAAACTTGTGGTTGGTATTGCAGATATGGTTTCATTTCCAAATGTTTATTATATTTCGTTGAATTGTGCTGTACTATTGGTTTGTGTATGCTGGGCTGTTGGTGGTACATTATCTTTAGATGTTGGGGTTCTGGTTCAAAAGATTGTTTTATTTCTATATGTGTATTTTATTTTGTCGAATTGTGCTGCACTTCTGGTTTGTTTATATGCTTGGCTGTTGGTGGTATATTATCCTTGGATTTTGGGGGTGGGGTTCCAAGGATGGTTTGAGTTCTAAATGTATATTATGTATTATTATACTTTCTGCACTTCTGGTTTGTTTATGCTTGGCTGTTGGTTGCACATTATCTTCGGATTTTGAGGTCTGGGGTTGCAAGAATCGTTTGATTTCCAAATTTCTATAACATTTTGTTGAATTGTGCTGCATTTCTGGATTGTAAATGCTTGTCTGTTGTTGGTACATTATGCTTGGATTTTGGGGCGACTATTTCCAACGATGTTTTAATTTCCAAATGTATGTTATATTTTGGTGAATTGTGCTGTATATCTGGTTCCTGTAATCTTGGCTCTCGGTGGCACGTTATCCTAGAAAACTTGTGTTTGGCATTGCAGATATGGTTTCATTTCCAAATGTTTACTATATTTTGTTGAATTGTGTTGTACTATTGGTTTGTGTATGCTGGGCTGTTGGTGGTACATTATCTTTGGATGTTCGGGTTCTGGTTCAAAAGATTTTTTTATTTCTATATATGTATTTTATTTTGTCGAATTGTGCTGCACTTCTGGTTTGTTTATATGCTTGGCTGTTGGTGGTACATTATCCTTGGATTTTGGGGGTGGGGTTCCAAGGATGGTTTGATTTCTAAATGTATATTATATATTATTATACTTTCTGCACTTCTGGTTTGTTTATGCTTGGCTGTTGGATGCACATTGTCTTCGGATTTTCAGGTCTGGGGTTGCAAGAATGGTTTGATTTCCAAATGTCTATTATATGTTGTTGAATTGTGCTGCATTTCTGGATTGTAAATGCTTGTCTGTTGTTGGTTCATTATGCTTGGATTTTGGGGCGACTATTTCCAACGATGTTTTAATTTCCAAATGTATGTTATATTTTGGTGAATTGTGCTGTATATCTGGTTCCTGTAATCTTGGCTCTTGGTGGCACGTTATCCTAGAAAACTTGTGTTTGGCATTGCAGGTATGGTTTCATTTCCAAATGTTTATTATATTTTGTTGAATTGTGTTGTACTATTGGTTTGTGTATGCTGGGCTGTTGGTGGTACATTATCTTTGGATGTTGGGGTTCTGGTTCAAAAGATTGTTTTATTTTGTCGAATTGTGCTGCACTTCTGGTTTGTTTGTATGCTTGGCTGTTGGTGGTACATTATATTTGGATTTTGGGGGTGGGGTTCCAAGGATGGTGTAATTTCTAAATGTATATTATATATTATTATACTTTCTGCACTTCTGGTTTGTTTTTGATTGGCTGTTGGGTGCACATTGTCTTCGGATTTTCAGGTCTGGGGTTGCAAGAATGGTTTGATTTCCAAATGTCTATTATATGTTGTTGAATTGTGCAGCATTTCTGGTTTGTAAATGCTTGTCTGTTGTTGGTACATTATGCTTGGATTTTGGGGCGACTATTTCCAACGATGGTTTGATTTCAAAATGTATGTTATACTTTGGTGAATTGTGCGGTATATCTGGTTCCTGTAATCTTGGTACTTGGTGGCACGTTATCCTAGGAAACTTGTGGTTCGTATGGCAGGTATGGTTTCATTTCCAAATGTTTATTATATTTTGTTGAATTGTGCTGTACTATTGGTTTGTGTATGCTGGGCTGTTGGTGGTACATTATCTTTGTATTTTACTTTGTCGATTTGTGCTGAACTTCTGGTTTGTTTGTATGCTTGGCTGTTGGTACTACATTATCCTTGGATTTTGGGCGGTGGGGTTCCAAGGATGGTGTAATTTCTAAATGTATATTATATATTATTATACTTTCTGCACTTCTGGTTTGTTTATGCTTGGCTGTTGGGTGCACATTATCTTCGGATTTTCAGGTCTGGGGTTGCAAGAATGGTTTGATTTCCAAATGTCTATTATGTTTTTTTTGAATTGTGCAGCATTTCTGGTTTGTAAATGCTTGTCTGTTGTTGGTACATTATGCTTGGAATTTGGGGCGACTATTTCCAACGATGGTTTGATTTCCAAATGTATGTTATATTTTTTTGAATTGTGCTGTATATCTGGTTCCTGAAATCTTGACTCTTGGTGGCACGTTATCCTAGGAAACTTGTGGTTGGTATTGTAGGTATGGTTTCATCTCCAAATGTTTATTATATTTCGTTGAATTGTGCTGTACTATTGGTTTGTGTATGTTGGGCTGTTGGTGGTACATTATCTTTGGATGTTGGGGTTCAGGTTCAAAAGATTGTTTTATTTCTATATGTGTATTTTATTATGTCGAATTGTGCTGCACTTCTGGTTTGTTTTTATGCTTGGCTGTTGGCGGTACATCATCCTTGGATTTTGGGGGTGGGGTTCCAAGGATGGTGTAATTTCTAAATGTATATTATACATTATTATACTTTCTGCACTTCTGGTTTGTTTATGCTTGGCTGTTGGATGCACATTATCTTCGGATTTTGAGGTCTGGGGTTGCAAGAATGGTTTGATTTCCAAATGTCTATTATATGTTGTTGAATTGTGCAGCATTTCTGGTTTGTAAATGCTTGTCTGTTGTTGGTACATTATGCTTGGATTTTGGGGCGACTATTTCCAACGATGGTTTGATTTCAAAATGTATGTTATACTTTGGTGAATTGTGCGGTATATCTGGTTCCTGTAATCTTGGTACTTCGTGGCACGTTATCCTATAAAAATTGTGGTTCGTATGGCAGGTATGGTTTCATTTCGAAATGTTTATTATATTTTGTTGAATTGTGCTGTACTATTGGTTTGTGTATGCTGGGCTGTTGGTGGTACAGTATCTTTGGATGTTGGGGTTCTGGTTCAAAAGATTGTTTTATTTCTATATGTGTATTTTACTTTGTCGAATTGTGCTGAACTTCTGGTTTGTTTGTATGCTTGGCTGTTGGTACTACATTATCCTTGGATTTTGGGCGGTGGGGTTCCAAGGATGGTGTAATTTCTAAATGTATATTATACATTATTATACTTTCTGCACTTCTGGTTTGTTTATGCTTGGCTGTTGGGTGCACATTATCTTCGGATTTTCAGGTCTGGGGTTGCAAGAATGGTTTGATTTCCAAATGTCTATTATATTTTTTTGAATTGTGCAGCATTTCTGGTTTGTAAATGCTTGTCTGTTGTTGGTACATTATGCTTGGAATTTGGGGCGACTATTTCCAACGATGGTTTGATTTCCAAATGTATGTTATATTTTGGTGAATTGTGCTGTATATCTGGTTCCTGTAATCTTGACTCTTGGTGGCACGTTATCCTAGGAAACTTGTGGTTGGTATTGCAGGTATGGTTTCATTTCCAAATGTTTATTATATTTTGTTGAATTGTGCTGTACTATTGGTTTGTGTATGCTGGGCTGTTGGTGGTACATTATCTTTGGATGTTGGGGTTCTGGTTCAAAAGATTGTTTTATTTCTATATGTGTATTTTATTATGTCGAATTGTGCTGCACTTCTGGTTTGTTTTTATGCTTGGCTGTTGGCGGTACATCATCCTTGGATTTTGGGGGGTGGGGTTCCAAGGATGGTGTAATTTCTAAATGTATATTATATATTATTATACTTTCTGCACTTCTGGTTTGTTTATGCTTGGCTGTTGGGTGCACATTATCTTCGGATTTTCAGGTCTGGGGTTGCAAGAATGGTTTGATTTCCAAATGTCTATTATATGTTGTTGAATTGTGCAGCATTTCTGGTTTGTAAATGCTTGTCTGTTGTTGGTACATTATGCTTGGATTTTGGGGCGACTATTTCCAACGATGGTTTGATTTCAAAATGTATGTTATACTTTGGTGAATTGTGCGGTATATCTGGTTCCTGTAATCTTGGTACTTGGTGGCACGTTATCCTAGGAAAATTGTGGTTCGTATGGCAGGTATGGTTTCATTTCCAAATGTTTATTATATTTTGTTGAATTGTGCTGTACTATTGGTTTGTGTATGCTGGGCTGTTGGTGGTACATTATCTTTGGATGTTGGGGTTCTGGTTCAAAA
The DNA here is from genome assembly GCA_039090855.1 of Macrothele yani. Classification (NCBI taxonomy): domain Eukaryota; kingdom Metazoa; phylum Arthropoda; class Arachnida; order Araneae; family Macrothelidae; genus Macrothele; species Macrothele yani. The sequence goes on along the minus strand of CM077009.1, from coordinate 96,938,614 downwards.
GATTGTTTTATTTCTATATGTGTATTTTACTTTGTCGAATTGTGCTGAACTTCTGGTTTGTTTGTATGCTTGGCTGTTGGTACTACATTATCCTTGGATTTTGGGCGGTGGGGTTCCAAGGATGGTGTAATTTCTAAATGTATATTATACATTATTATACTTTCTGCACTTCTGGTTTGTTTATGCTTGGCTGTTGGGTGCACATTATCTTCGGATTTTCAGGTCTGGGGTTGCAAGAATGGTTTGATTTCCAAATGTCTATTATATTTTTTTGAATTGTGCAGCATTTCTGGTTTGTAAATGCTTGTCTGTTGTTGGTACATTATGCTTGGAATTTGGGGCGACTATTTCCAACGATGGTTTGATTTCCAAATGTATGTTATATTTTGGTGAATTGTGCTGTATATCTGGTTCCTGTAATCTTGGCTCTTGGTGGCACGTTATCCTAGGAAACTTGTGGTTGGTATTGCAGGTATGGTTTCATTTCCAAATGTTTATTATATTTTGTTGAATTGTGCTGTACTATTGGTTTGTGTATGCTGGGCTGTTGGTGGTACATTATCTTTCGATGTTGGGGTTCTGGTTCAAAAGATTGTTTTATTTCTAAATGTGTATTTTATTTTGTCGAATTGTGCTGCACTTCTGGTTTGTTTGTATGCTTGGCTGTTGGTGGTACATTATCCTTGGATTTTGGGGGTGGGGTTCCAAGGATGGTGTAATTTCTAAATGTATATTATACATTATTATACTTTCTGCACTTCTGGTTTGTTTATGCTTGGCTGTTGGGTGCACATTGTCTTCGGATTTTCAGGTCTGGGGTTGCAAGAATCGTTTGATTTCCAAATGTCTATTACATTTTGTTGAATTGTGCAGCATTTCTGGTTTGTAAATGCTTGTCTGTTGTTGGTACATTATGCTTGGATTTTGGGGCGACTATTTCCAACGATGGTTTGATTTCAAAATGTATGTTATACTTTGGTGAATTGTGCTGTATATCTGGTTCTTGTAAACTTGGCTCCTGGTGGCACGTTATCCTAGGAAACTTGTGGTTCGTATGGCAGGTATGGTTTCATTTCCAAATGTTTATTATATTTTGTTGAATTGTGCTGTACTATTGGTTTGTGTATGCTGGGCTGTTGGTGGTACATTATCTTTGGATGTTGGGGTTCTGGTTCAAAAGATTGTTTTATTTCTATATGTGTATTTTACTTTGTCGAATTGTGCTGCACTTCTGGTTTGTTTTTATGCTTGGCTGTTGGTGGTACATTATCCTTGGATTTTGGGGGTGGGGTTCCAAGGATGGTGTAATTTCTAAATGTATATTATATATTATTATACTTTCTGCACTTCTGGTTTGTTTATGCTTGGCTGTTGGGTGCACATTATCTTCGGATTTTCAGGTCTGGGGTTGCAAGAATGGTTTGATTTCCAAATGTCTATTATATTTTTTTGAATTGTGCAGCATTTCTGGTTTGTAAATGCTTGTCTGTTGTTGGTACATTATGCTTGGAATTTGGGGCGACTATTTCCAACGATGTTTTGATTTCCAAATGTATGTTATATTTTGGTGAATTGTGCTGTATATCTGGTTCCTGTAATCTTGGCTCTTGGTGGCACGTTATCCTAGAAAACTTGTGTTTGGCATTGCAGGTATGGTTTCATTTCCAAATGTTTATTATATTTTTTTGAATTGTGCTGTACTATTGGTTTGTGTATGCTGGGCTGTTGGTGGTACATTATCTTTGGATGTTGGGGTTCTGGTTCAAAAGATTGTTTTATTTCTATATGTGTATTTTATTATGTCGAATTGTGCTGCACTTCTGGTTTGTTTTTATGCTTGGCTGTTGGCGGTACATCATCCTTGGATTTTGGGGGGTGGGGTTCCAAGGATGGTTTGATTTCTAAATGTATATTATATATTATTATACTTTCTGCACTTCTGGTTTGTTTTTGATTGGCTGTTGGATGCACATTGTCTTCGGATTTTCAGGTCTGGGGTTGCAAGAATGGTTTGATTTCCAAATGTCTATTATATGTTGTTGAATTGTGCAGCATTTCTGGTTTGTAAATGCTTGTCTGTTGTTGGTACATTATGCTTGGATTTTGGGGCGACTATTTCCAACGATGGTTTTATTTCAAAATGTATGTTATACTTTGGTGAATTGTGCGGTATATCTGGTTCCTGTAATCTTGGTACTTGGTGGCACGTTATCCTAGGAAACTTGTGGTTCGTATGGCAGGTATGGTTTCATTTCCAAATGTTTATTATATTTTGTTGAATTGTGCTGTACTATTGGTTTGTGTATGCTGGGCTGTTGGTGGTACATTATCTTTGTATTTTACTTTGTCGAATTGTGCTGAACTTCTGGTTTGTTTGTATGCTTGGCTGTTGGTGGTACATTATCCTTGGATTTTGGGGGCGGTGGGGTTCCAAGGATGGTGTAATTTCTAAATGTATATTATATATTATTATACTTTCTGCACTTCTGGTTTGTTTATGCTTGGCTGTTGGGTGCACATTGTCTTCGGATTTTCAGGTCTGGGGTTGCAAGAATGGTTTGATTTCCAAATGTCTATTACATTTTGTTGAATTGTGCAGCATTTCTGGTTTGTAAATGCTTGTCTGTTGTTGGTACATTATGCTTGGATTTTGGGGCGACTATTTCCAACGATGGTTTGATTTCAAAATGTATGTTATACTTTGGTGAATTGTGCTGTATATCTGGTTCTTGTAAACTTGGCTCCTGGTGGCACGTTATCCTAGGAAACTTGTGGTTGGTATTGCAGGTATGGTTTCATTTCCAAATGTTTATTATATTTCGTTGAATTGTGGTGTACTATTGGTTTGTGTATGCTGGGCTGTTGGTGGTACATTATCTTTGGATGTTGGGGTTCTGGTTCAAAAGATTGTTTTATTTCTATATGTGTATTTTATTTTGTCGAATTGTGCTGCACTTCTGGTTTGTTTGTATGCTTGGCTGTTGGTGGTACATTATCCTTGGATTTTGGGGGTGGGGTTCCAAGGATGGTTTGATTTCTAAATGTATATTATATATTATTATACTTTCTGCACTTCTGGTTTGTTTATGCTTGGCTGTTGGTTGCACATTATCTTTGGATTTTGAGGTCTATGGTTGCAAGAATCGTTTGATTTCCAAATTTCTATTACATTTTGTTGAATTGTGCTGCATTTCTGGATTGTAAATGCTTGTCTGTTGTTGGTACATTATGCTTGGATTTTGGGGCGACTATTTCCAACGATGTTTTAATTTCCAAATGTATGTTATATTTTGGTGAATTGTGCTGTATATCTGGTTCCTGTAATCTTGGCTCTCGGAGGCACGTTATCCTAGAAAACTTGTGTTTGGCATTGCAGGTATGGTTTCATTTCCAAATGTTTACTATATTTTGTTGAATTGTGTTGTACTATTGGTTTGTGTATGCTGGGCTGTTGGTGGTACATTATCTTTGGATGTTCGGGTTCTGGTTCAAAAGATTGTTTTATTTCTATATGTGTATTTTAATATGTCGAATTGTGCTGCACTTCTGGTTTGTTTTTATGTTTGGCTGTTGGCGGTACATCATCCTTGGATTTTGGGGGTGGGGTTCCAAGGATGGTTTGATTTCTAAATGTATATTATATATTATTATACTTTCTGCACTTCTGGTTTGTTTATGCTTGGCTGTTGGATGCACATTGTCTTCGGATTTTCAGGTCTGGGGTTGCAAGAATGGTTTGATTTCCAAATGTCTATTACATTTTGTTGAATTGTGCAGCATTTCTGGTTTGTAAATGCTTGTCTGTTGTTGGTACATTATGCTTGGATTTTGGGGCGACTATTTCCAACGATGGTTTGATTTCAAAATGTATGTTATACTTTGGTGAATTGTGCTGTATATCTGGTTCTTGTAAACTTGGCTCTTGGTGGCACGTTATCCTAGGAAACTTGTGGTTGGTATTGCAGGTATGGTTTCATTTCCAAATGTTTATTATATTTCGTTGAATTGTGGTGTACTATTGGTTTGTGTATGCTGGGCTGTTGGTGGTACATTATCTTTGGATGTTGGGGTTCTGGTTCAAAAGATTGTTTTATTTCTATATGTGTATTTTATTTTGTCGAATTGTGCTGCACTTCTGGTTTGTTTTTATGCTTGGCTGTTGGCGGTACATCATCCTTGGATTTTGGGGGGTGGGGTTCCAAGGATGGTTTGATTTCTAAATGTATATTATATATTATTATACTTTCTGCACTTCTGGTTTGTTTATGCTTGGCTGTTGGATGCACATTATCTTCGGATTTTCAGGTCTGGGGTTGCAAGAATGGTTTGATTTCCAAATGTCTATTACATTTTGTTGAATTGTGCTGCATTTCTGGATTGTAAATGCTTGTCTGTTGTTGGTACATTATGCTTGGATTTTGGGGCGACTATTTCCAACGATGTTTTAATTTCCAAATGTATGTTATATTTTGGTGAATTGTGCTGTATATCTGGTTCCTGTAATCTTGGCTCTTGGTGGCACGTTATCCTAGAAAACTTGTGTTTGGCATTGCAGGTATGGTTTCATTTCCAAATGTTTATTATATTTTGTTGAATTGTGTTGTACTATTGGTTTGTGTATGCTGGGCTGTTGGTGGTACATTATCTTTGGATGTTGGGGTTCTGGTTCAAAAGATTGTTTTATTTCTATATGTGTATTTTATTATGTCGAATTGTGCTGCACTTCTGGTTTGTTTGTATGCTTGGCTGTTGGTGGTACATTATATTTGGATTTTGGGGGTGGGGTTCCAAGGATGGTTTGATTTCTAAATGTATATTATATATTATTATACTTTCTGCACTTCTGGTTTGTTTATGCTTGGCTGTTGGATGCACATTGTCTTCGGATTTTCAGGTCTGGGGTTGCAAGAATGGTTTGATTTCCAAATGTCTATTATATGTTGTTGAATTGTGCTGCATTTCTGGATTGTAAATGCTTGTCTGTTGTTGGTTCATTATGCTTGGATTTTGGGGCGACTATTTCCAACGATGTTTTAATTTCCAAATGTATGTTATACTTTGGTGAATTGTGCGGTATATCTGGTTCCTGTAATCTTGGTACTTGGTGGCACGTTATCCTAGGAAACTTGTGGTTCGTATGGCAGGTATGGTTTCATTTCCAAATGTTTATTATATTTTGTTGAATTGTGCTGTACTATTGGTTTGTGTATGCTGGGCTGTTGGTGGTACATTATCTTTGTATTTTACTTTGTCGAATTGTGCTGCACTTCTGGTTTGTTTGTATGCTTGGCTGTTGGTGGTACATTATCCTTGGATTTTGGGGGTGGGGTTCCAAGGATGGTGTAATTTCTAAATGTATATTATATATTATTATACTTTCTGCACTTCTGGTTTGTTTATGCTTGGCTGTTGGGTGCACATTATCTTCGGATTTTCAGGTCTGGGGTTGCAAGAATGGTTTGATTTCCAAATGTCTATTATATTTTTTTGAATTGTGCAGCATTTCTGGTTTGTAAATGCTTGTCTGTTGTTGGTACATTATGCTTGGAATTTGGGGCGACTATTTCCAACGATGGTTTGATTTCCAAATGTATGTTATATTTTGGTGAATTGTGCTGTATATCTGGTTCCTGTAATCTTGGCTCTTGGTGGCACGTTATCCTAGGAAACTTGTGGTTGGTATTGCAGGTATGGTTTCATTTCCAAATGTTTATTATATTTCGTTGAATTGTGCTGTACTATTGGTTTGTGTATGCTGGGCTGTTGGTGGTACATTATCTTTGGATGTTGGGGTTCTGGTTCAAAAGATTGTTTTATTTCTATATGTGTATTTTATTTTGTCGAATTGTGCTGCACTTCTGGTTTGTTTGTATGCTTGGCTGTTGGTGGTACATTATCCTTGGATTTTGGGGGTGGGGTTCCAAGGATGGTTTGATTTCTAAATGTATATTATATATTATTATACTTTCTGCACTTCTGGTTTGTTTATGCTTGGCTGTTGGTTGCACATTATCTTCGGATTTTCAGGTCTGGGGTTGCAAGAATGGTTTGATTTCCAAATGTCTATTACATTTTGTTGAATTGTGCAGCATTTCTGGTTTGTAAATGCTTGTCTGTTGTTGGTACATTATGCTTGGATTTTGGGGCGACTATTTCCAACGATGGTTTGATTTCAAAATGTATGTTATACTTTGGTGAATTGTGCTGTATATCTGGTTCTTGTAAACTTGGCTCCTGGTGGCACGTTATCCTAGGAAACTTGTGGTTGGTATTGCAGGTATGGTTTCATTTCCAAATGTTTATTATATTTCGTTGAATTGTGGTGTACTATTGGTTTGTGTATGCTGGGCTGTTGGTGGTACATTATCTTTGGATGTTGGGGTTCTGGTTCAAAAGATTGTTTTATTTCTATATGTGTATTTTATTATGTCGAATTGTGCTGCACTTCTGGTTTGTTTGTATGCTTGGCTGTTGGCGGTACATCATCCTTGGATTTTGGGGGTGGGGTTCCAAGGATGGTTTGATTTCTAAATGTATATTATATATTATTATACTTTCTGCACTTCTGTTTGTTTATGCTTGGCTGTTGGATGCACATTGTCTTCGGATTTTCAGGTCTGGGGTTTGCAAGAATGGTTTGATTTCCAAATGTCTATTACATTTTGTTGAATTGTGCAGCATTTCTGGTTTGTAAATGCTTGTCTGTTGTTGGTACATTATGCTTGGATTTTGGGGCGACTATTTCCAACGATGGTTTGATTTCCAAATGTATGTTATATTTTGGTGAATTGTGCTGTATATCTGGTTCCTGTAATCTTGGCTCTTGGTGGCACGTTATCCTAGAAAACTTGTGTTTGGCATTGCAGGTATGGTTTCATTTCCAAATGTTTATTATATTTTGTTGAATTGTGTTGTACTATTGGTTTGTGTATGCTGGGCTGTTGGTGGTACATTATCTTTGGATGTTCGGGTTCTGGTTCAAAAGATTGTTTTATTTCTATATGTGTATTTTAATATGTCGAATTGTGCTGCACTTCTGGTTTGTTTTTATGTTTGGCTGTTGGCGGTACATCATCCTTGGATTTTGGGGGGTGGGGTTCCAAGGATGGTTTGATTTCTAAATGTATATTATATATTATTATACTTTCTGCACTTCTGTTTTGTTTATGCTTGGCTGTTGGATGCACATTGTCTTCGGATTTTCAGGTCTGGGGTTGCAAGAATGGTTTGATTTCCAAATGTCTATTACATTTTGTTGAATTGTGCAGCATTTCTGGTTTGTAAATGCTTGTCTGTTGTTGGTACATTATGCTTGGAATTTATGGGGCGACTATTTCCAACGATGGTTTGATTTCAAAATGTATGTTATATTTTGGTGAATTGTGCTGTATATCTGGTTCCTGTAATCTTGGCTCTTGGTGGCACGTTATCCTAGGAAACTTGTGGTTGGTATTGCAGGTATGGTTTCATTTCCAAATGTTTATTATATTTCGTTGAATTGTGCTGTACTATTGGTTTGTGTATGCTGGGCTGTTGGTGGTACATTATCTTTGGATGTTGGGGTTCTGGTTCAAAAGATTGTTTTATTTCTATATGTGTATTTTATTATGTCGAATTGTGCTGCACTTCTGGTTTGTTTTTATGCTTGGCTGTTGGCGGTACATCATCCTTGGATTTTGGGGGTGGGGTTCCAAGGATGGTGTAATTTCTAAATGTATATTATATATTATTATACTTTCTGCACTTCTGGTTTGTTTATGCTTGGCTGTTGGGTGCACATTGTCTTCGGATTTTCAGGTCTGGGGTTGCAAGAATGGTTTGATTTCCAAATGTCTATTACATTTTGTTGAATTGTGCAGCATTTCTGGTTTGTAAATGCTTGTCTGTTGTTGGTACATTATGCTTGGATTTTGGGGCGACTATTTCCAACGATGGTTTGATTTCAAAATGTATGTTATACTTTGTTGAATTGTGCTGTATATCTGGTTCCTGTAATCTTGGCTCTTGGTGGCACGTTATCCTAGAAAACTTGTGTTTGGCATTGCAGGTATGGTTTCATTTCCAAATGTTTATTATATTTTTTTGAATTGTGCTGTACTATTGGTTTGTGTATGCTGGGCTGTTGGTGGTACATTATCTTTGGATGTTGGGGTTCTGGTTCAAAAGATTGTTTTATTTCTATATGTGTATTTTATTATGTCGAATTGTGCTGCACTTCTGGTTTGTTTTTATGCTTGGCTGTTGGCTGTACATCATCCTTGGATTTTGGGGGTGGGGTTCCAAGGATGGTTTGATTTCTAAATGTATATTATATATTATTATACTTTCTGCACTTCTGGTTTGTTTTTGATTGGCTGTTGGTTGCACATTATCTTCGGATTTTCAGGTCTGGGGTTGCAAGAATGGTTTGATTTCCAAATGTCTATTATATGTTGTTGAATTGTGCTGCATTTCTGGTTTGTAAATGCTTGTCTGTTGTTGGTACATTATGCTTGGATTTTGGGGCGACTATTTCCAACGATGGTTTAATTTCAAAATGTATGTTATACTTTGGTGAATTGTGCTGTATATCTGGTTCCTGTAATCTTGGTACTTGGTGGCACGTTATCCTAGGAAACTTGTGGTTCGTATGGCAGGTATGGTTTCATTTCCAAATGTTTATTATATTTTGTTGAATTGTGCTGTACTATTGGTTTGTGTATGCTGGGCTGTTGGTGGTACATTATCTTTGGATGTTGGGGTTCTGGTTCAAAAGATTGTTTTATTTCTATATGTGTATTTTACTTTGTCGAATTGTGCTGAACTTCTGGTTTGTTTGTATGCTTGGCTGTTGGTACTACATTATCCTTGGATTTTGGGCGGTGGGGTTCCAAGGATGGTGTAATTTCTAAATGTATATTATATATTATTATACTTTCTGCACTTCTGGTTTGTTTATGCTTGGCTGTTGGGTGCACATTATCTTCGGATTTTCAGGTCTGGGGTTGCAAGAATGGTTTGATTTCCAAATGTCTATTATATTTTTTTGAATTGTGCAGCATTTCTGGTTTGTAAATGCTTGTCTGTTGTTGGTACATTATGCTTGGAATTTGGGGCGACTATTTCCAACGATGGTTTGATTTCCAAATGTATGTTATATTTTGGTGAATTGTGCTGTATATCTGGTTCCTGTAATCTTGGCTCTTGGTGGCACGTTATCCTAGGAAACTTGTGGTTGGTATTGCAGGTATGGTTTCATTTCCAAATGTTTATTATATTTCGTTGAATTGTGCTGTACTATTGGTTTGTGTATGCTGGGCTGTTGGTGGTACATTATCTTTCGATGTTGGGGTTCTGGTTCAAAAGATTGTTTTATTTCTAAATGTGTATTTTATTTTGTCGAATTGTGCTGCACTTCTGGTTTGTTTGTATGCTTGGCTGTTGGTGGTACATTATCCTTGGATTTTGGGGGTGGGGTTCCAAGGATGGTGTAATTTCTAAATGTATATTATATATTATTATACTTTCTGCACTTCTGGTTTGTTTATGCTTGGCTGTTGGGTGCACATTGTCTTCGGATTTTCAGGTCTGGGGTTGCAAGAATGGTTTGATTTCCAAATGTCTATTACATTTTGTTGAATTGTGCAGCATTTCTGGTTTGTAAATGCTTGTCTGTTGTTGGTACATTATGCTTGGATTTTGGGGCGACTATTTCCAACGATGGTTTGATTTCAAAATGTATGTTATACTTTGGTGAATTGTGCTGTATATCTGGTTCCTGTAAACTTGGCTCCTGGTGGCACGTTATCCTAGGAAACTTGTGGTTGGTATTGCAGGTATGGTTTCATTTCCAAATGTTTATTATATTTCGTTGAATTGTGCTGTACTATTGGTTTGTGTATGCTGGGCTGTTGGTGGTACATTATCTTTAGATGTTGGGGTTCTGGTTCAAAAGATTTTTTTATTTCTATATGTGTATTTTATTTTGTCGAATTGTGCTGCACTTCTGGTTTGTTTGTATGCTTGGCTGTTGGTGGTACATTATCCTTGGATTTTGGGGGTGGGGTTCCAAGGATGGTTTGATTTCTAAATGTATATTATATATTATTATACTTTCTGCACTTCTGGTTTGTTTATGCTTGGCTGTTGGTTGCACATTATCTTCGGATTTTCAGGTCTGGGGTTGCAAGAATGGTTTGATTTCCAAATGTCTATTACATTTTGTTGAATTGTGCAGCATTTCTGGTTTGTAAATGCTTGTCTGTTGTTGGTACATTATGCTTGGATTTTGGGGCGACTATTTCCAACGATGGTTTGATTTCCAAATGTATGTTATATTTTGGTGAATTGTGCTGTATATCTGGTTCCTGTAATCTTGGCCCTTGGTGGCACGTTATCCTAGAAAACTTGTGTTTGGCATTGCAGATATGGTTTCATTTCCAAATGTTTATTATATTTTGTTGAATTGTGTTGTACTATTGGTTTGTGTATGCTGGGCTGTTGGTGGTACATTATCTTTGGATGTTGGGGTTCTGGTTCAAAAGATTGTTTTATTTCTATATGTGTATTTTATTTTGTCGAATTGTGCTGCACTTCTGGTTTGTTTTTATGTTTGGCTGTTGGCGGTACATCATCCTTGGATTTTGGGGGTGGGGTTCCAAGGATGGTTTGATTTCTAAATGTATATTATATATTATTATACTTTCTGCACTTCTGGTTTGTTTATGCTTGGCTGTTGGATGCACATTGTCTTCGGATTTTCAGGTCTGGGGTTGCAAGAATGGTTTGATTTCCAAATGTCTATTATATGTTGTTGAATTGTGCTGCATTTCTGGATTGTAAATGCTTGTCTGTTGTTGGTTCATTATGCTTGGATTTTGGGGCGACTATTTCCAACGATGTTTTAATTTCCAAATGTATGTTATATTTTGGTGAATTGTGCTGTATATCTGGTTCCTGTAATCTTGGCTCTTGGTGGCACGTTATCCTAGAAAACTTGTGTTTGGCATTGCAGGTATGGTTTCATTTCCAAATGTTTATTATATTTTGTTGAATTGTGTTGTACTATTGGTTTGTGTATGCTGGGCTGTTGGTGGTACATTATCTTTGGATGTTGGGGTTCTGGTTCAAAAGATTGTTTTATTTCTATATATGTATTTTATTATGTCGAATTGTGCTGCACTTCTGGTTTGTTTTTATGCTTGGCTGTTGGCGGTACATCATCCTTGGATTTTGGGGGTGGGGTTCCAAGGATGGTTTGATTTCTAAATGTATATTATATATTATTATACTTTCTGCACTTCTGGTTTGTTTATGCTTGGCTGTTGGATGCACATTATCTTCGGATTTTCAGGTCTGGGGTTGCAAGAATGGTTTGATTTCCAAATGTCTATTACATTTTGTTGAATTGTGCAGCATTTCTGGTTTGTAAATGCTTGTCTGTTGTTGGTACATTATGCTTGGATTTTGGGGCGACTATTTCCAACGATGGTTTGATTTCAAAATGTATGTTATACTTTGGTGAATTGTGCTGTATATCTGGTTCTTGTAAACTTGGCTCCTGGTGGCACGTTATCCTAGGAAACTTGTGGTTGGTATTGCAGGTATGGTTTCATTTCCAAATGTTTATTATATTTCGTTGAATTGTGGTGTACTATTGGTTTGTGTATGCTGGGCTGTTGGTGGTACATTATCTTTAGATGTTGGGGTTCTGGTTCAAAAGATTGTTTTATTTCTATATGTGTATTTTATTTTGTCGAATTGTGCTGCACTTCTGGTTTGTTTTTATGTTTGGCTGTTGGCGGTACATCATCCTTGGATTTTGGGGGGTGGGGTTCCAAGGATGGTTTGATTTCTAAATGTATATTATATATTATTATACTTTCTGCACTTCTGGTTTGTTTATGCTTGGCTGTTGGATGCACATTGTCTTCGGATTTTCAGGTCTGGGGTTGCAAGAATGGTTTGATTTCCAAATGTCTATTACATTTTGTTGAATTGTGCAGCATTTCTGGTTTGTAAATGCTTGTCTGTTGTTGGTACATTATGCTTGGAATTTGGGGCGACTATTTCCAACGATGGTTTGATTTCCAAATGTATGTTATATTTTGGTGAATTGTGCTGTATATCTGGTTCCTGTAATCTTGGCTCTTGGTGGCACGTTATCCTAGGAAACTTGTGGTTGGTATTGCAGGTATGGTTTCATTTCCAAATGTTTATTATATTTCGTTGAATTGTGCTGTACTATTGGTTTGTGTATGCTGGGCTGTTGGTGGTACATTATCTTTGGATGTTGGGGTTCTGGTTCAAAAGATTGTTTTATTTCTATATGTGTATTTTATTATGTCGAATTGTGCTGCACTTCTGGTTTGTTTGTATGCTTGGCTGTTGGTGGTACATTATCCTTGGATTTTGGGGGTGGGGTTCCAAGGATGGTGTAATTTCTAAATGTATATTATATATTATTATACTTTCTGCACTTCTGGTTTGTTTATGCTTGGCTGTTGGGTGCACATTGTCTTCGGATTTTCAGGTCTGGGGTTGCAAGAATGGTTTGATTTCCAAATGTCTATTATATTTTGTTGAATTGTGCAGCATTTCTGGTTTGTAAATGCTTGTCTGTTGTTGGTACATTATGCTTGGATTTTGGGGCGACTATTTCCAACGATGGTTTGATTTCCAAATGTATGTTATATTTTGGTGAAATTGTGCTGTATATCTGGTTCCTGTAATCTTGGCTCTCGGTGGCACGTTATCCTAGAAAACTTGTGTTTGGCATTGCAGGTATGGTTTCATTTCCAAATGTTTATTATATTTTGTTGAATTGTGTTGTACTATTGGTTTGTGTATGCTGGGCTGTTGGTGGTACATTATCTTTGGATGTTGGGGTTCTGGTTCAAAAGATTGTTTTATTTCTATATGTGTATTTTAATATGTCGAATTGTGCTGCACTTCTGGTTTGTTTTTATGTTTGGCTGTTGGTGGTACATCATCCTTGGATTTTGGGGGTGGGGTTCCAAGGATGGTTTGATTTCTAAATGTATATTATATATTATTATACTTTCTGCACTTCTGGTTTGTTTATGCTTGGCTGTTGGATGCACATTGTCTTCGGATTTTCAGGTCTGGGGTTGCAAGAATGGTTTGATTTCCAAATGTCTATTACATTTTGTTGAATTGTGCAGCATTTCTGGTTTGTAAATGCTTGTCTGTTGTTGGTACATTATGCTTGGAATTTGGGGCGACTATTTCCAACGATGGTTTGATTTCCAAATGTATGTTATATTTTGGTGAATTGTGCTGTATATCTGGTTCCTGTAATCTTGGCTCTTGGTGGCACGTTATCCTAGAAAACTTGTGGTTGGTATTGCAGGTATGGTTTCATTTCCAAATGTTTATTATATTTCGTTGAATTGTGCTGTACTATTGGTTTGTGTATGCTGGGCTGTTGGTGGTACATTATCTTTGGATGTTGGGGTTCTGGTTCAAAAGATTGTTTTATTTCTATATGTGTATTTTATTATGTCGAATTGTGCTGCACTTCTGGTTTGTTTTTATGCTTGGCTGTTGGCGGTACATTATCCTTGGATTTTGGGGGTGGGGTTCCAAGGATGGTGTAATTTCTAAATGTATATTATACATTATTATACTTTCTGCACTTCTGGTTTGTTTATGCTTGGCTGTTGGGTGCACATTATCTTCGGATTTTCAGGTCTGGGGTTGCAAGAATGGTTTGATTTCCAAATGTCTATTACATTTTGTTGAATTGTGCTGCATTTCTGGTTTGTAAATGCTTGTCTGTTGTTGGTACATTATGCTTGGATTTTGGGGCGACTATTTCCAACGATGGTTTGATTTCCAAAATGTATGTTATACTTTGGTGAATTGTGCTGTATATCTGGTTCCTGTAATCTTGGCTCTCGGTGGCACGTTATCCTAGAAAACTTGTGTTTGGCATTGCAGGTATGGTTTCATTTCCAAATGTTTACTATATTTTGTTGAATTGTGTTGTACTATTGGTTTGTGTATGCTGGGCTGTTGGTGGTACATTATCTTTGGATGTTCGGGTTCTGGTTCAAAAGATTGTTTTATTTCTATATGTGTATTTTAATATGTCGAATTGTGCTGCACTTCTGGTTTGTTTTTATGTTTGGCTGTTGGCGGTACATCATCCTTGGATTTTGGGGGTGGGGTTCCAAGGATGGTTTGATTTCTAAATGTATATTATATATTATTATACTTTCTGCACTTCTGTTTTGTTTATGCTTGGCTGTTGGATGCACATTGTCTTCGGATTTTCAGGTCTGGGGTTGCAAGAATCGTTTGATTTCCAAATGTCTATTACATTTTGTTGAATTGTGCAGCATTTCTGGTTTGTAAATGCTTGTCTGTTGTTGGTACATTATGCTTGGATTTTGGGGCGACTATTTCCAACGATGGTTTGATTTCAAAATGTATGTTATACTTTGGTGAATTGTGCTGTATATCTGGTTCTTGTAAACTTGGCTCCTGGTGGCACGTTATCCTAGGAAACTTGTGGTTGGTATTGCAGGTATGGTTTCATTTCCAAATGTTTATTATATTTCGTTGAATTGTGGTGTACTATTGGTTTGTGTATGCTGGGCTGTTGGTGGTACATTATCTTTGGATGTTGGGGTTCTCTTCCAAAAGATTTTTTTATTTCTATATGTGTATTTTATTTTGTCGAATTGTGCTGCACTTCTGGTTTGTTTGTATGCTTGGCTGTTGGTGGTACATTATCCTTGGATTTTGGGGGTGGGGTTCCAAGGATGGTTTGATTTCTAAATGTATATTATATATTATTATACTTTCTGCACTTCTGGTTTGTTTATGCTTGGCTGTTGGTTGCACATTATCTTCGGATTTTCAGGTCTGGGGTTGCAAGAATGGTTTGATTTCCAAATGTCTATTACATTTTGTTGAATTGTGCTGCATTTCTGGATTGTAAATGCTTGTCTGTTGTTGGTACATTATGCTTGGATTTTGGGGCGACTATTTCCAACGATGTTTTAATTTCCAAATGTATGTTATATTTTGGTGAATTGTGCTGTATATCTGGTTCCTGTAATCTTGGCTCTTGGTGGCACGTTATCCTAGAAAACTTGTGTTTGGCATTGCAGGTATGGTTTCATTTCCAAATGTTTATTATATTTTGTTGAATTGTGTTGTACTATTGGTTTGTGTATGCTGGGCTGTTGGTGGTACATTATCTTTGGATGTTGGGGTTCTGGTTCAAAAGATTGTTTTATTTCTATATGTGTATTTTATTTTGTCGAATTGTGCTGCACTTCTGGTTTGTTTTTATGTTTGGCTGTTGGTGGTACATCATCCTTGGATTTTGGGGGTGGGGTTCCAAGGATGGTTTGATTTCTAAATGTATATTATATATTATTATACTTTCTGCACTTCTGGTTTGTTTATGCTTGGCTGTTGGATGCACATTGTCTTCGGATTTTCAGGTCTGGGGTTGCAAGAATGGTTTGATTTCCAAATGTCTATTATATGTTGTTGAATTGTGCTGCATTTCTGGATTGTAAATGCTTGTCTGTTGTTGGTTCATTATGCTTGGATTTTGGGGCGACTATTTCCAACGATGTTTTAATTTCCAAATGTATGTTATACTTTGGTGAATTGTGCTGTATATCTGGTTCCTGTAATCTTGGTACTTGGTGGCACGTTATCCTAGGAAACTTGTGGTTCGTATGGCAGGTATGGTTTCATTTCCAAATGTTTATTATATTTTGTTGAATTGTGCTGTACTATTGGTTTGTGTATGCTGGGCTGTTGGTGGTACATTATCTTTGGATGTTGGGGTTCTGGTTCAAAAGATTGTTTTATTTCTATATGTGTATTTTACTTTGTCGAATTGTGCTGCACTTCTGGTTTGTTTTTATGCTTGGCTGTTGGTGGTACATTATCCTTGGATTTTGGGGGTGGGGTTCCAAGGATGGTGTAATTTCTAAATGTATATTATATATTATTATACTTTCTGCACTTCTGGTTTGTTTATGCTTGGCTGTTGGGTGCACATTATCTTCGGATTTTCAGGTCTGGGGTTGCAAGAATGGTTTGATTTCCAAATGTCTATTATATTTTTTTGAATTGTTCAGCATTTCTGGTTTGTAAATGCTTGTCTGTTGTTGGTACATTATGCTTGGAATTTGGGGCGACTATTTCCAACGATGGTTTGATTTCCAAATGTATGTTATATTTTGGTGAATTGTGCTGTATATCTGGTTCCTGTAATCTTGGCTCTTGGTGGCACGTTATCCTAGGAAACTTGTGGTTGGTATTGCAGGTATGGTTTCATTTCCAAATGTTTATTATATTTTGTTGAATTGTGCTGTACTATTGGTTTGTGTATGCTGGGCTGTTGGTGGTACATTATCTTTGGATGTTGGGGTTCTGGTTCAAAAGATTGTTTTATTTCTAAATGTGTATTTTATTTTGTCGAATTGTGCTGCACTTCTGGTTTGTTTGTATGCTTGGCTGTTGGTGGTACATTATCCTTGGATTTTGGCGGGTGGGGTTCCAAGGATGGTGTAATTTCTAAATGTATATTATATATTATTATACTTTCTGCACTTCTGGTTTGTTTATGCTTGGCTGTTGGGTGCACATTGTCTTCGGATTTTCAGGTCTGGGGTTGCAAGAATGGTTTGATTTCCAAATGTCTATTACATTTTGTTGAATTGTGCAGCATTTCTGGTTTGTAAATGCTTGTCTGTTGTTGGTACATTATGCTTGGATTTTGGGGCGACTATTTCCAACGATGGTTTGATTTCAAAATGTATGTTATACTTTGGTGAATTGTGCTGTATATCTGGTTCTTGTAAACTTGGCTCCTGGTGGCACGTTATCCTAGGAAACTTGTGTTTGGCATTGCAGGTATGGTTTCATTTCCAAATGTTTATTATATTTTGTTGAATTGTGTTGTACTATTGGTTTGTGTATGCTGGGCTGTTGGTGGTACATTATCTTTGGATGTTGGGGTTCTGGTTCAAAAGATTGTTTTATTTCTATATGTGTATTTTATTATGTCGAATTGTGCTGCACTTCTGGTTTGTTTTTATGTTTGGCTGTTGGCGGTACATCATCCTTGGATTTTGGGGGTGGGGTTCCAAGGATGGTTTGATTTCTAAATGTATATTATATATTATTATACTTTCTGCACTTCTGGTTTGTTTATGCTTGGCTGTTGGATGCACATTGTCTTCGGATTTTCAGGTCTGGGGTTGCAAGAATGGTTTGATTTCCAAATGTCTATTACATTTTGTTGAATTGTGCTGCATTTCTAGTTTGTAAATGCTTGTCTGTTGTTGGTACATTATGCTTGGATTTTGGGGCGACTATTTCCAACGATGTTTTAATTTCCAAATGTATGTTATATTTTGGTGAATTGTGCTGTATATCTGGTTCCTGTAATCTTGGCTCTTGGTGGCACGTTATCCTAGAAAACTTGTGTTTGGCATTGCAGGTATGGTTTCATTTCCAAATGTTTATTATATTTTGTTGAATTGTGTTGTACTATTGGTTTGTGTATGCTGGGCTGTTGGTGGTACATTATCTTTGGATGTTGGGGTTCTGGTTCAAAAGATTGTTTTATTTTGTCGAATTGTGCTGCACTTCTGGTTTGTTTGTATGCTTGGCTGTTGGGTGCACATTATCTTCGGATTTTCAGGTCTGGGGTTGCAAGAATGGTTTGATTTCCAAATGTCTATTATATTTTTTTGAATTGTGCAGCATTTCTGGTTTGTAAATGCTTGTCTGTTGTTGGTACATTATGCTTGGAATTTGGGGCGACTATTTCCAACGATGGTTTGATTTCCAAATGTATGTTATATTTTGGTGAATTGTGCTGTATATCTGGTTCCTGAAACCTTGACTCTTGGTGGCACGTTATCCTACGAAACTTGTGGTTGGTATTGTAGGTATGGTTTCATCTCCAAATGTTTATTATATTTCGTTCAATTGTGCTGTACTATTGGTTTGTGTATGCTGGGCTGTTGGTGGTACATTATCTTTCGATGCTGGGGTTCTAGTTCAAAAGATTGTTTTATTTCTAAATGTGTATTTTATTTTGTCGAATTGTGCTGCACTTCTGGTTTGTTTGTATGCTTGGCTGTTGGTGGTACATTATCCTTGGATTTTGGGGGTGGGGTTCCAAGGATGGTGTAATTTCTAAATGTATATTATATATTATTATACTTTCTGCACTTCTGGTTTGTTTATGCTTGGCTGTTGGGTGCACATTGTCTTCGGATTTTCAGGTCTGGGGTTGCAAGAATGGTTTGATTTCCAAATGTCTATTACATTTTGTTGAATTGTGCAGCATTTCTGGTTTGTAAATGCTTGTCTGTTGTTGGTACATTATGCTTGGATTTTGGGGCGACTATTTCCAACGATGGTTTGATTTCCAAATGTATGTTATATTTTGGTGAATTGTGCTGTATATCTGGTTCCTGTAATCTTGGCTCTCGGTGGCACGTTATCCTAGAGAACTTGTGTTTGGCATTGCAGATATGGTTTCATTTCCAAATGTTTATTATATTTTGTTGAATTGTGTTGTACTATTGGTTTGTGTATGCTGGGCTGTTGGTGGTACATTATCTTTGGATGTTGGGGTTCTGGTTCAAAAGATTGTTTTATTTCTATATGTGTATTTTATTATGTCGAATTGTGCTGCACTTCTGGTTTGTTTTTATGTTTGGCTGTTGGCGGTACATCATCCTTGGATTTTGGGGGGTGGGGTTCCAAGGATGGTTTGATTTCTAAATGTATATTATATATTATTATACTTTCTGCACTTCTGGTTTGTTTATGCTTGGCTGTTGGATGCACATTGTCTTCGGATTTTCAGGTCTGGGGTTGCAAGAATGGTTTGATTTCCAAATGTCTATTATATGTTGTTGAATTGTGCTGCATTTCTGGTTTGTAAATGCTTGTCTGTTGTTGGTTCATTATGCTTGGATTTTGGGGCGACTATTTCCAACGATGTTTTGATTTCCAAATGTATGTTATACTTTGGTGAATTGTGCTGTATATCTGGTTCCTGTAATCTTGGTACTTGGTGGCACGTTATCCTAGGAAACTTGTGGTTGGTATTGCAGGTATGGTTTCATTTCCAAATGTTTATTATATTTTGTTGAATTGTGCTGTACTATTGGTTTGTGTATGCTGGGCTGTTGGTGGTACATTATCTTTGGATGTTGGGGTTCTGGTTCAAAAGATTGTTTTATTTCTATATGTGTATTTTACTTTGTCGAATTGTGCTGAACTTCTGGTTTGTTTGTATGCTTGGCTGTTGGTGGTACATCATCCTTGGATTTTGGGGGTGTGGTTCCAAGGATGGTGTAATTTCTAAATGTATATTATATATTATTATACTTTCTGCACTTCTGGTTTGTTTATGCTTGGCTGTTGGGTGCACATTATCTTCGGATTTTCAGGTCTGGGGTTGCAAGAATGGTTTGATTTCCAAATGTCTATTATATTTTTTTGAATTGTTCAGCATTTCTGGTTTGTAAATGCTTGTCTGTTGTTGGTACATTATGCTTGGAATTTGGGGCGACTATTTCCAACGATGGTTTGATTTCCAAATGTATGTTATATTTTGGTGAATTGTGCTGTATATCTGGTTCCTGTAATCTTGGCTCTTGGTGGCACGTTATCCTAGGAAACTTGTGGTTGGTATTGCAGGTATGGTTTCATCTCCAAATGTTTATTATATTTTGTTGAATTGTGCTGTACTATTGGTTTGTGTATGCTGGGCTGTTGGTGGTACATTATCTTTGGATGTTGGGGTTCTGGTTCAAAAGATTGTTTTATTTCTAAATGTGTATTTTATTTTGTCGAATTGTGCTGCACTTCTGGTTTGTTTGTATGCTTGGCTGTTGGTGGTACATTATCCTTGGATTTTGGCGGGTGGGGTTCCAAGGATGGTGTAATTTCTAAATGTATATTATATATTATTATACTTTCTGCACTTCTGGTTTGTTTATGCTTGGCTGTTGGTTGCACATTATCTTCGGATTTTCAGGTCTGGGGTTGCAAGAATCGTTTGATTTCCAAATGTCTATTACATTTTGTTGAATTGTGCTGCATTTCTGGTTTGTAAATGCTTGTCTGTTGTTGGTACATTATGCTTGGATTTTGGGGCGACTATTTCCAACGATGGTTTGATTTCAAAATGTATGTTATACTTTGGTGAATTGTGCTGTATATCTGGTTCTTGTAAACTTGGCTCCTGGTGGCACGTTATCCTAGGAAACTTGTGTTTGGTATTGCAGGTATGGTTTCATTTCCAAATGTTTATTATATTTTGTTGAATTGTGTTGTACTATTGGTTTGTGTATGCTGGGCTGTTGGTGGTACATTATCTTTGGATGTTGGGGTTCTGGTTCAAAAGATTGTTTTATTTCTATATGTGTATTTTATTATGTCGAATTGTGCTGCACTTCTGGTTTGTTTTTATGTTTGGCTGTTGGCGGTACATCATCCTTGGATTTTGGGGGTGGGGTTCCAAGGATGGTTTGATTTCTAAATGTATATTATATATTATTATACTTTCTGCACTTCTGGTTTGTTTATGCTTGGCTGTTGGATGCACATTGTCTTCGGATTTTCAGGTCTGGGGTTGCAAGAATGGTTTGATTTCCAAATGTCTATTACATTTTGTTGAATTGTGCTGCATTTCTAGTTTGTAAATGCTTGTCTGTTGTTGGTACATTATGCTTGGATTTTGGGGCGACTATTTCCAACGATGGTTTGATTTCAAAATGTATGTTATACTTTGGTGAATTGTGCTGTATATCTGGTTCCTGTAATCTTGGCTCTTGGTGGCACGTTATCCTAGAAAACTTGTGTTTGGCATTGCAGGTATGGTTTCATTTCCAAATGTTTATTATATTTTGTTGAATTGTGTTGTACTATTGGTTTGTGTATGCTGGGCTGTTGGTGGTACATTATCTTTGGATGTTGGGGTTCTGGTTCAAAAGATTGTTTTATTTCTATATGTGTATTTTATTATGTCGAATTGTGCTGCACTTCTGGTTTGTTTGTATGCTTGGCTGTTGGGTGCACATTATCTTCGGATTTTCAGGTCTGGGGTTGCAAGAATGGTTTGATTTCCAAATGTCTATTATATTTTTTTGAATTGTGCAGCATTTCTGGTTTGTAAATGCTTGTCTGTTGTTGGTACATTATGCTTGGAATTTGGGGCGACTATTTCCAACGATGGTTTGATTTCCAAATGTATGTTATATTTTGGTGAATTGTGCTGTATATCTGGTTCCTGAAACCTTGACTCTTGGTGGCACGTTATCCTAGGAAACTTGTGGTTGGTATTGCAGGTATGGTTTCATCTCCAAATGTTTATTATATTTCGTTGAATTGTGCTGTACTATTGGTTTGTGTATGCTGGGCTGTTGGTGGTACATTATCTTTCGATGTTGGGGTTCTGGTTCAAAAGATTGTTTTATTTCTAAATGTGTATTTTATTTTGTCGAATTGTGCTGCACTTCTGGTTTGTTTGTATGCTTGGCTGTTGGTGGTACATTATCCTTGGATTTTGGGGGTGGGGTTCCAAGGATGGTGTAATTTCTAAATGTATATTATATATTATTATACTTTCTGCACTTCTGGTTTGTTTATGCTTGGCTGTTGGGTGCACATTGTCTTCGGATTTTCAGGTCTGGGGTTGCAAGAATGGTTTGATTTCCAAATGTCTATTACATTTTGTTGAATTGTGCAGCATTTCTGGTTTGTAAATGCTTGTCTGTTGTTGGTACATTATGCTTGGATTTTGGGGCGACTATTTCCAACGATGGTTTGATTTCCAAATGTATGTTATACTTTGGTGAATTTGTGATGTATATCCGTTTCCTGTTGTGAATTGTGCTGTATATCTGGTTCCTGTAATCTTGGCTCTTGGTGGCACGTTATCCTAGAGAACTTGTGGTTGGCATTGCAGGTATGGTTTCATTTCCAAATGTTTATTATATTTTGTTGAATTGTGTTGTACTATTGGTTTGTGTATGCTGGGCTGTTGGTGGTACATTATCTTTGGATGTTGGGGTTCTGGTTCAAAAGATTGTTTTATTTCTATATGTGTATTTTATTATGTCGAATTGTGCTGCACTTCTGGTTTGTTTTTATGCTTGGCTGTTGGTGGTACATCATCCTTGGATTTTGGGGGTGGTGTTCCAAGGATGGTTTGATTTCTAAATGTATATTATATATTATTATACTTTCTGCACTTCTGGTTTGTTTATGCTTGGCTGTTGGATGCACATTGTCTTCGGATTTTCAGGTCTGGGGTTGCAAGAATGGTTTGATTTCCAAATGTCTATTATATGTTGTTGAATTGTGCTGCATTTCTGGATTGTAAATGCTTGTCTGTTGTTGGTTCATTATGCTTGGATTTTGGGGCGACTATTTCCAACGATGTTTTAATTTCCAAATGTATGTTATACTTTGGTGAATTGTGCTGTATATCTGGTTCCTGTAATCTTGGTACTTGGTGGCACGTTATCCTAGGAAACTTGTGGTTGGTATTGCAGGTATGGTTTCATTTCCAAATGTTTATTATATTTTGTTGAATTGTGCTGTACTATTGGTTTGTGTATGCTGGGCTGTTGGTGGTACATTATCTTTGGAATGTTGGGGTTCTGGTTCAAAAGAATTGTTTTATTTATATATGTGTATTTTACTTTGTCGAATTGTGCTGAACTTCTGGTTTGTTTGTATGCTTGGCTGTTGGTACTACATTATCCTTGGATTTTGGGCGGTGGGGTTCCAAGGATGGTTTGATTTCTAAATGTATATTATATATTATTATACTTTCTGCACTTCTGGTTTGTTTATGCTTGGCTGTTGGATGCACATTATCTTCGGATTTTCAGGTCTGGGGTTGCAAGAATGGTTTGATTTCCAAATGTCTATTATATGTTGTTGAATTGTGCAGCATTTCTGGTTTGTAAATGCTTGTCTGTTGTTGGTACATTATGCTTGGAATTTGGGGCGACTATTTCCAACGATGGTTTGATTTCCAAATGTATGTTATATTTTGGTGAATTGTGCTGTATATCTGGTTCCTGTAATCTTGGCCCTTGGTGGCACGTTATCCTAGGAAACTTGTGGTTGGTATTGCAGGTATGGTTTCATTTCCAAATGTTTATTATATTTCGTTGAATTGTGCTGTACTATTGGTTTGTGTATGCTGGGCTGTTGGTGGTACATTATCTTTGGATGTTGGGGTTCTGGTTCAAAAGATTGTTTTATTTCTATATGTGTATTTTATTATGTCGAATTGTGCTGCACTTCTGGTTTGTTTTTATGCTTGGCTGTTGGCGGTACATCATCCTTGGATTTTGGGGGTGGGGTTCCAAGGATGGTTTCATTTCTAAATGTATATTATATATTATTATACTTTCTGCACTTCTGGTTTGTTTATGCTTGGCTGTTGGTTGCACATTATCTTCGGATTTTCAGGTCTGGGGTTGCAAGAATGGTTTGATTTCCAAATGTCTATTACATTTTGTTGAATTGTGCTGCATTTCTGGTTTGTAAATGCTTGTCTGTTGTTGGTACATTATGCTTGGATTTTGGGGCGACTATTTCCAACGATGGTTTGATTTCAAAATGTATGTTATACTTTGGTGAATTGTGCTGTATATCTGGTTCCTGTAATCTTGGCCCTTGGTGGCACGTTATCCTAGAAAACTTGTGGTTGGTATTGCAGGTATGGTTTCATTTCCAAATGTTTATTATATTTTGTTGAATTGTGCTGTACTATTGGTTTGTGTATGCTGGGCTGTTGGTGGTACATTATCTTTGGATGTTGGGGTTCTGGTTCAAAAGATTGTTTTATTTCTATATGTGTATTTTATTATGTCGAATTGTGCTGCACTTCTGGTTTGTTTTTATGCTTGGCTGTTGGCGGTACATCATCCTTGGATTTTGGGGGTGGGGTTCCAAGGATGGTTTCATTTCTAAATGTATATTATATATTATTATACTTTCTGCACTTCTGGTTTGTTTTTGATTGGCTGTTGGTTGCACATTATCTTCGGATTTTCACGTCTGGGGTTGCAAGAATGGTTTGATTTCCAAATGTCTATTACATTTTGTTGAATTGTGCTGCATTTCTGGTTTGTAAATGCTTGTCTGTTGTTGGTACATTATGCTTGGATTTTGGGGCGACTATTTCCAACGATGGTTTGATTTCAAAATGTATGTTATACTTTGGTGAATTGTGCTGTATATCTGGTTCCTGTAAACTTGGCTCTTGGTGGCACGTTATCCTAGGAAACTTGTGGTTGGTATTGCAGGTATGGTTTCATTTCCAAATGTTTATTATATTTCGTTGAATTGTGCTGTACTATTGGTTTGTGTATGCTGGGCTGTTGGTGGTACATTATCTTTGGATGTTGGGGTTCTGGTTCAAAAGATTGTTTTATTTATATATGTGTATTTTATTTTGTCGAATTGTGCTGCACTTCTGGTTTGTTTGTATGCTTGGCTGTTGGTGGTACATTATCCTTGGATTTTGGGGGTGGGGTTCCAAGGATGGTTTGATTTCTAAATGTATATTATATATTATTATACTTTCTGCACTTCTGGTTTGTTTATGCTTGGCTGTTGGGTGCACATTATCTTCGGATTTTCAGGTCTGGGGTTGCAAGAATGGTTTGATTTCCAAATGTCTATTATATTTTTTTGAATTGTGCAGCATTTCTGGTTTGTAAATGCTTGTCTGTTGTTGGTACATTATGCTTGGATTTTGGGGCGACTATTTCCAACGATGGTTTGATTTCAAAATGTATGTTATACTTTGGTGAATTGTGATGTATATCCGTTTCCTGTTGTGAATTGTGCTGTATATCTGGTTCCTGTAATCTTGGCTCTTGGTGGCACGTTATCCTAGGAAACTTGTGGTTGGTATTGCAGGTATGGTTTCATTTCCAAATGTTTATTATATTTTGTTGAATTGTGCTGTACTATTGGTTTGTGTATGCTGGGCTGTTGGTGGTACATTATCTTTGGATGTTGGGGTTCTGGTTCAAAAGATTGTTTTATTTCTATATGTGTATTTTATTTTGTCGAATTGTGCTGCACTTCTGGTTTGTTTGTATGCTTGGCTGTTGGTGGTACATTATCCTTGGATTTTGGGGGTGGGGTTCCAAGGATGGTTTGATTTCTAAATGTATATTATATATTATTATACTTTCTGCACTTCTGGTTTGTTTATGCTTGGCTGTTGGGTGCACATTATCTTCGGATTTTCAGGTCTGGGGTTGCAAGAATGGTTTGATTTCCAAATGTCTATTATATTTTTTTGAATTGTTCAGCATTTCTGGTTTGTAAATGCTTGTCTGTTGTTGGTACATTATGCTTGGAATTTGGGGCGACTATTTCCAACGATGGTTTGATTTCAAAATGTATGTTATACTTTGGTGATTTGTGATGTATATCCGGTTCTTGTTGTGAATTGTGCTGTATATCTGGCTCCTGTAATCTTGGCCCTTGGTGGCACGTTATCCTAGTAAACTTGTGGTTGGTATTGCAGGTATGGTTTCATTTCCAAATGTTTATTATATTTCGTTGAATTGTGCTGTACTATTGGTTTGTGTATGATGGGCTGTTGGTGGTACATTATCTTTGAATGTTGGGGTTCTGGTTCCAAAGAATGTTTTATTTCTAAATGTGTATTTTATTTTGTCGAATTGTGCTGCACTTCTGGTTTGTTTGTATGCTTGGCTGTTGGTGGTACATTATCCTTGGATTTTGGGGGTGGGGTTCCAAGGATGGTGTTATTTCTAAATGTATATTATATATTATTATACTTTCTGCACTTCTGGTTTGTTTTTGATTGGCTGCCGGTTGCACATTATCTTCGGATTTTCACGTCTATGGTTGCAAGAATGGTTTGATTTCCAAATGTCTATTACATTTTGTTGAATTGTGCTGCATTTCTAGTTTGTAAATGCTTGTCTGTTGTTGGTACATTATGCTTGGATTTTGGGGCGACTATTTCCAACGATGGTTGATTTCAAAATGTATGTTATACTTTGGTGAATTGTGCTGTATATCTGGTTCCTGTAATCTTGGCCCTTGGTGGCACGTTATCCTAGGAAACTTGTGGTTGGTATTGCAGGTATGGTTTCAGTTCCAAATGTTTATTATATTTCGTTGAATTGTGCTGTACTATTGGTTTGTGTATGCTGGGCTGTTGGTGGTACATTATCTTTGGATGTTGGGGTTCTGGTTCAAAAGATTGTTTTATTTCTATATGTGTATTTTATTTTGTCGAATTGTGCTACACTTCTGGTTTGTTTTTATGCTTGGCTGTTGGCGGTACATCATCCTTGGATTTTGGGGGTGGGGTTCCAAGGATGGTTTCATTTCTAAATGTATATTATATATTATTATACTTTCTGCACTTCTGGTTTGTTTTTGATTGGCTGTTGGTTGCACATTATCTTCGGATTTTCACGTCTGGGGTTGCAAGAATGGTTTGATTTCCAAATGTCTATTACATTTTGTTGAATTGTGCTGCATTTCTGGTTTGTAAATGCTTGTCTGTTGTTGGTACATTATGCTTGGATTTTGGGGCGACTATTTCCAACGATGGTTTGATTTCAAAATGTATGTTATACTTTGGTGAATTGTGATGTATATCCGTTTCCTGTTGTGAATTGTGCTGTATATCTGGTTCCTGTAATCTTGGCTCTTGGTGGCACGTTATCCTAGGAAACTTGTGGTTGGTATTGCAGGTATGGTTTCATTTCCAAATGTTTATTATATTTTGTTGAATTGTGCTGTACTATTGGTTTGTGTATGCTGGGCTGTTGGTGGTACATTATCTTTGGATGTTGGGGTTCTGGTTCAAAAGATTGTTTTATTTCTATATGTGTATTTTATTATGTCGAATTGTGCTGCACTTCTGGTTTGTTTTTATGCTTGGCTGTTGGCGGTACATCATCCTTGGATTTTGGGGGTGGGGTTCCAAGGATGGTTTCATTTCTAAATGTATATTATATATTATTATACTTTCTGCACTTCTGGTTTGTTTTTGATTGGCTGTTGGTTGCACATTATCTTCGGATTTTCAGGTCTGGGGTTGCAAGAATGGTTTGATTTCCAAATGTCTATTACATTTTGTTGAATTGTGCTGCATTTCTGGTTTGTAAATGCTTGTCTGTTGTTGGTACATTATGCTTGGATTTTGGGGCGACTATTTCCAACGATGGTTTGATTTCAAAATGTATGTTATACTTTGGTGAATTGTGCTGTATATCTGGTTCTTGTAAACTTGGCTCCTGGTGGCACGTTATCCTAGGAAACTTGTGGTTGGTATTGCAGGTATGGTTTCATTTCCAAATGTTTATTATATTTCGTTGAATTGTGGTGTACTATTGGTTTGTGTATGCTGGGCTGTTGGTGGTACATTATCTTTGGATGTTGGGGTTCTGGTTCAAAAGATTGTTTTATTTCTATATGTGTATTTTATTTTGTCGAATTGTGCTGCACTTCTGGTTTGTTTGTATGCTTGGCTGTTGGTGGTACATTATCCTTGGATTTTGGGGGTGGGGTTCCAAGGATGGTTTGATTTCTAAATGTATATTATATATTATTATACTTTCTGCACTTCTGGTTTGTTTATGCTTGGCTGTTGGGTGCACATTATCTTCGGATTTTCAGGTCTGGGGTTGCAAGAATGGTTTGATTTCCAAATGTCTATTATATTTTTTTGAATTGTGCAGCATTTCTGGTTTGTAAATGCTTGTCTGTTGTTGGTACATTATGCTTGGATTTTGGGGCGACTATTTCCAACGATGGTTTGATTTCAAAATGTATGTTATACTTTGGTGAATTGTGATGTATATCCGTTTCCTGTTGTGAATTGTGCTGTATATCTGGTTCCTGTAATCTTGGCTCTTGGTGGCACGTTATCCTAGGAAACTTGTGGTTGGTATTGCAGGTATGGTTTCATTTCCAAATGTTTATTATATTTTGTTGAATTGTGCTGTACTATTGGTTTGTGTATGCTGGGCTGTTGGTGGTACATTATCTTTAGATGTTGGGGTTCTGGTTCAAAAGATTGTTTTATTTCTATATGTGTATTTTATTTTGTCGAATTGTGCTGCACTTCTGGTTTGTTTGTATGCTTGGCTGTTGGTGGTACATTATCCTTGGATTTTGGGGGTGGGGTTCCAAGGATTGGTTTGATTTCTAAATGTATATTATATATTATTATACTTTCTGCACTTCTGGTTTGTTTATGCTTGGCTGTTGGGTGCACATTATCTTCGGATTTTCAGGTCTGGGGTTGCAAGAATGGTTTGATTTCCAAATGTCTATTATATTTTGTTGAATTGTGCAGCATTTCTGGTTTGTAAATGCTTGTCTGTTGTTGGTACATTATGCTTGGATTTTGGGGCGACTATTTCCAACGATGGTTTGATTTCAAAATGTATGTTATACTTTGGTGATTTGTGATGTATATCCGGTTCTTGTTGTGAATTGTGCTGTATATCTGGTTCCTGTAATCTTGGCCCTTGGTGGCACGTTATCCTAGTAAACTTGTGGTTGGTATTGCAGGTATGGTTTCATTTCCAAATGTTTATTATATTTCGTTGAATTGTGCTGTACTATTGGTTTGTGTATGATGGGCTGTTGGTGGTACATTATCTTTGAATGTTGGGGTTCTGGTTCCAAAGATGTTTTATTTCTAAATGTGTATTTTATTTTGTCGAATTGTGCTGCACTTCTGGTTTGTTTGTATGCTTGGCTGTTGGTGGTACATTATCCTTGGATTTTGGGGGGTGGTGTTCCAAGGATGGTGTTATTTCTAAATGTATATTATATATTATTATACTTTCTGCACTTCTGGTTTGTTTTTGATTGGCTGCCGGTTGCACATTATCTTCGGATTTTCACGTCTATGGTTGCAAGAATGGTTTGATTTCCAAATGTCTATTACATTTTGTTGAATTGGTGCTGCATTTCTAGTTTGTAAATGCTTGTCTGTTGTTGGTACATTATGCTTGAATTATGGGGCGACTATTTCCAACGTGGGTTGATTTCAAAATGTATGTGATACTTTGGTGAATTGTGCTGCATATCTGGCTCCTGTAATCTTGGCCCTTGGTGGCACGTTATCCTAGGAAACTTGTGGTTGGTATTGCAATTATGGTTTCAGTTCCAAATGTTTATTATATTTCGTTGAATTGTGGTGTACTATTGGTTTGTGTATGCTGGGCTGTTGGCGGTACATTATCTTTGGATGTTGGGGTTCTGGTTCAAAAGATTGTTTTATTTATATATGTGTATTTTTTTTGTCGAATTGTGCTGCACTTCTGGTTTGTTTTTATGCTTGGCTGTTGGCGGTACATCATCCTTGGATTTTGGGGGGTGGGTTCCAAGGATGGTTTCATTTCTAAATGTATATTATATATTATTATACTTTCTGCACTTCTGGTTTGTTTATGATTGGCTGTTGGTTGCACATTATCTTCGGATTTTCAGGTCTGGGGTTGCAAGAATGGTTTGATTTCCAAATGTCTATTACATTTTGTTGAATTGTGCTGCATTTCTGGTTTGTAAATGCTTGTCTGTTGTTGGTACATTATGCTTGGATTTTGGGGCGACTATTTCCAACGATGGTTTGATTTCCAAATGTATGTTATATTTTGGTGAATTGTGCTGTATATCTGGTTCCTGTAATCTTGGCTCTTGGTGGCACGTTATCCTAGGAAACTTGTGTTTGGCATTGCAGATATGGTTTCATTTCCAAATGTTTATTATATTTTGTTGAATTGTGTTGTACTATTGGTTTGTGTATGCTGGGCTGTTGGTGGTACATTATCTTTGGATGTTCGGGTTCTGGTTCAAAAGATTGTTTTATTTCTATATGTGTATTTTATTATGTCGAATTGTGCTGCACTTCTGGTTTGTTTTTATGTTTGGCTGTTGGCGGTACATCATCCTTGGATTTTGGGGGTGGGGTTCCAAGGATGGTTTGATTTCTAAATGTATATTATATATTATTATACTTTCTGCACTTCTGGTTTGTTTATGCTTGGCTGTTGGATGCACATTGTCTTCGGATTTTCAGGTCTGGGGTTGCAAGAATGGTTTGATTTCCAAATGTCTATTACATTTTGTTGAATTGTGCTGCATTTCTAGTTTGTAAATGCTTGTCTGTTGTTGGTACATTATGCTTGGATTTTGGGGCGACTATTTCCAACGATGTTTTGATTTCCAAATGTATGTTATATTTTGGTGAATTGTGCTGTATATCTGGTTCCTGTAATCTTGGCTCTTGGTGGCACGTTATCCTAGAAAACTTGTGTTTGGCATTGCAGGTATGGTTTCATTTCCAAATGTTTATTATATTTTGTTGAATTGTGTTGTACTATTGGTTTGTGTATGCTGGGCTGTTGGTGGTACATTATCTTTGGATGTTGGGGTTCTGGTTCAAAA
This sequence comes from Macrothele yani, assembly GCA_039090855.1. NCBI lineage: Eukaryota > Metazoa > Arthropoda > Arachnida > Araneae > Macrothelidae > Macrothele > Macrothele yani. The sequence continues at coordinate 96,908,128 of CM077009.1, read as the reverse complement.
GATTGTTTTATTTCTATATGTGTATTTTATTTTTGTCGAATTGTGCTGCACTTCTGGTTTGTTTGTATGCTTGGCTGTTGGTGGTACATTATCCTTGGATTTTGGGGGTGGGGTTCCAAGGATGGTTTGATTTCTAAATGTATATTATATATTATTATACTTTCTGCACTTCTGGTTTGTTTATGCTTGGCTGTTGGGTTGCACATTATCTTCGGATTTTCAGGTCTGGGGTTGCAAGAATGGTTTGATTTCCAAATGTCTATTATATTTTTTTGAATTGTGCAGCATTTCTGGTTTGTAAATGCTTGTCTGTTGTTGGTACATTATGCTTGGAATTTGGGGCGACTATTTCCAACGATGGTTTGATTTCCAAATGTATGTTATATTTTGGTGAATTGTGCTGTATATCTGGTTCCTGAAATCTTGACTCTTGGTGGCACGTTATCCTACGAAACTTGTGGTTGGTATTGCAGGTATGGTTTCATCTCCAAATGTTTATTATATTTCGTTGAATTGTGCTGTACTATTGGTTTGTGTATGCTGGGCTGTTGGTGGTACATTATCTTTCGATGTTGGGGTTCTAGTTCAAAAGATTGTTTTATTTCTAAATGTGTATTTTATTTTGTCGAATTGTGCTGCACTTCTGGTTTGTTTGTATGCTTGGCTGTTGGTGGTACATTATCCTTGGATTTTGGGGGTGGGGTTCCAAGGATGGTGTAATTTCTAAATGTATATTATATATTATTATACTTTCTGCACTTCTGGTTTGTTTATGCTTGGCTGTTGGGTGCACATTGTCTTCGGATTTTCAGGTCTGGGGTTGCAAGAATCGTTTGATTTCCAAATGTCTATTACATTTTGTTGAATTGTGCAGCATTTCTGGTTTGTAAATGCTTGTCTGTTGTTGGTACATTATGCTTGGATTTTGGGGCGACTATTTCCAACGATGGTTTGATTTCCAAATGTATGTTATATTTTGGTGAATTGTGCTGTATATCTGGTTCCTGTAATCTTGGCTCTTGGTGGCACGTTATCCTAGAGAACTTGTGTTTGGCATTGCAGATATGGTTTCATTTCCAAATGTTTACTATATTTTGTTGAATTGTGTTGTACTATTGGTTTGTGTATGCTGGGCTGTTGGTGGTACATTATCTTTGGATGTTGGGGTTCTGGTTCAAAAGATTGTTTTATTTCTATATGTGTATTTTATTATGTCGAATTGTGCTGCACTTCTGGTTTGTTTTTATGTTTGGCTGTTGGCGGTACATCATCCTTGGATTTTAGGGGGTTGTTTCCAAGGATGGTTTGATTTCTAAATGTATATTATATATTATTATACTTTCTGCACTTCTGGTTTGTTTATGCTTGGCTGTTGGATGCACATTGTCTTCGGATTTTCAGGTCTGGGGTTGCAAGAATGGTTTGATTTCCAAATGTCTATTATATGTTGTTGAATTGTGCTGCATTTCTGGATTGTAAATGCTTGTCTGTTGTTGGTTCATTATGCTTGGATTTTGGGGCGACTATTTCCAACGATGTTTTAATTTCCAAATGTATGTTATATTTTGGTGAATTGTGCTGTATATCTGGTTCCTGTAATCTTGGCTCTTGGTGGCACGTTATCCTAGAAAACTTGTGTTTGGCATTGCAGGTATGGTTTCATTTCCAAATGTTTATTATATTTTGTTGAATTGTGTTGTACTATTGGTTTGTGTATGCTGGGCTGTTGGTGGTACATTATCTTTGGATGTTGGGGTTCTGGTTCAAAAGATTGTTTTATTTTGTCGAATTGTGCTGCACTTCTGGTTTGTTTGTATGCTTGGCTGTTGGTGGTACATTATATTTGGATTTTGGGGGTGGGGTTCCAAGGATGGTTTGATTTCTAAATGTATATTATATATTATTATACTTTCTGCACTTCTGGTTTGTTTATGCTTGGCTGTTGGATGCACATTGTCTTCGGATTTTCAGGTCTGGGGTTGCAAGAATGGTTTGATTTCCAAATGTCTATTATATGTTGTTGAATTGTGCTGCATTTCTGGATTGTAAATGCTTGTCTGTTGTTGGTTCATTATGCTTGGATTTTGGGGCGACTATTTCCAACGATGTTTTAATTTCCAAATGTATGTTATACTTTGGTGAATTGTGCGGTATATCTGGTTCCTGTAATCTTGGTACTTGGTGGCACGTTATCCTAGGAAACTTGTGGTTCGTATGGCAGGTATGGTTTCATTTCCAAATGTTTATTATATTTTGTTGAATTGTGCTGTATTATTGGTTTGTGTATGCTGGGCTGTTGGTGGTACATTATCTTTGTATTTTACTTTGTCGAATTGTGCTGAACTTCTGGTTTGTTTGTATGCTTGGCTGTTGGTACTACATTATCCTTGGATTTTGGGCGGTGGGGTTCCAAGGATGGTTTGATTTCTAAATGTATATTATATATTATTATACTTTCTGCACTTCTGGTTTGTTTATGCTTGGCTGTTGGATGCACATTGTCTTCGGATTTTCAGGTCTGGGGTTGCAAGAATGGTTTGATTTCCAAATGTCTATTATATTTTTTTGAATTGTGCAGCATTTCTGGTTTGTAAATGCTTGTCTGTTGTTGGTACATTATGCTTGGAATTTGGGGCGACTATTTCCAACGATGGTTTGATTTCCAAATGTATGTTATATTTTGGTGAATTGTGCTGTATATCTGGTTCCTGAAATCTTGACTCTTGGTGGCACGTTATCCTAGGAAACTTGTGGTTGGTATTGTAGGTATGGTTTCATTTCCAAATGTTTATTATATTTCGTTGAATTGTGCTGTACTATTGGTTTGTGTATGTTGGGCTGTTGGTGGTACATTATCTTTGGATGTTGGGGTTCTGGTTCAAAAGATTGTTTTATTTCTATATGTGTATTTTATTATGTCGAATTGTGCTGCACTTCAGGTTTGTTTTTATGCTTGGCTGTTGGCGGTACACCATCCTTGGATTTTGGGGGTGGGGTTCCAAGGATGGTGTAATTTCTAAATGTATATTATACATTATTATACTTTCTGCACTTCTGGTTTGTTTATGCTTGGCTGTTGGGTGCACATTGTCTTCGGATTTTCAGGTCTGGGGTTGCAAGAATCGTTTGATTTCCAAATGTCTATTACATTTTGTTGAATTGTGCAGCATTTCTGGTTTGTAAATGCTTGTCTGTTGTTGGTACATTATGCTTGGATTTTGGGGCGACTATTTCCAACGATGGTTTGATTTCAAAATGTATGTTATACTTTGTTGAATTGTGCTGTATATCTGGTTCTTGTAAACTTGGCTCTTGGTGGCACGTTATCCTAGAAAACTTGTGTTTGGCATTGCAGGTATGGTTTCATTTCCAAATGTTTATTATATTTTTTTGAATTGTGCTGTACTATTTGTTTGTGTATGCTGGGCTGTTGGTGGTACATTATCTTTGGATGTTGGGGTTCTGGTTCAAAAGATTGTTTTATTTCTATATGTGTATTTATTTTGTCGAATTGTGCTGCACTTCTGGTTTGTTTTTATGCTTGGCTGTTGGCGGTACATCATCCTTGGATTTTGGGGGTGGGGTTCCAAGGATGGTTTGATTTCTAAATGTATATTATGTATTATTATACTTTCTGCACTTCTGCTTTGTTTTTGATTGGCTGTTGGTTGCACATTATCTTCGGATTTTGAGGTCTGGGGTTGCAAGAATGGTTTGATTTCCAAATGTCTATTATATGTTGTTGAATTGTGCAGCATTTCTGGTTTGTAAATGCTTGTCTGTTGTTGGTACATTATGCTTGGATTTTGGGGCGACTATTTCCAACGATGGTTTAATTTCAAAATGTATGTTATACTTTGGTGAATTGTGCGGTATATCTGGTTCCTGTAATCTTGGTACTTGGTGGCACGTTATCCTAGGAAACTTGTGGTTCGTATGGCAGGTATGGTTTCATTTCGAAATGTTTATTATATTTTGTTGAATTGTGCTGTACTATTGGTTTGTGTATGCTGGGCTGTTGGTGGTACATTTTCTTTGTATTTTACTTTGTCGAATAATGCTGAACTTCTGGTTTGTTTGTATGCTTGCCTGTTGGTACTATATTATCCTTGGATTTTGGGCGGTGGGGTTCCAAGGATGGTGTAATTTCTAAATGTATATTATACATTATTATACTTTCTGCACTTCTGGTTTGTTTATGCTTGGCTGTTGGGTGCACATTATCTTCGGATTTTCAGGTCTGGGGTTGCAAGAATGGTTTGATTTCCAAATGTCTATTATATTTTTTTGAATTGTGCAGCATTTCTGGTTTGTAAATGCTTGTCTGTTGTTGGTACATTATGCTTGGAATTTGGGGCGACTATTTCCAACGATGGTTTGATTTCCAAATGTATGCTATATTTTGGTGAATTGTGCTGTATATCTGGTTCCTGAAATCTTGACTCTTGGTGGCACGTTATCCTAGGAAACTTGTGGTTGGTATTGTAGGTATGGTTTCATCTCCAAATGTTTATTATATTTCGTTCAATTGTGCTGTACTATTGGTTTGTGTATGCTGGGCTGTTGGTCGTACATTATCTTTCGATGCTGGGGTTCTAGTTCAAAAAATTGTTTTATTTCTAAATGTGTATTTTATTTTGTCGAATTGTGCTGCACTTCTGGTTTGTTTGTATGCTTGGCTGTTGGTGGTATATTATCCTTGGATTTTGGGGGTGGGGTTCCAAGGATGGTTTGATTTCTAAATGTATATTATGTATTATTATACTTTCTGCACTTCTGGTTTGTTTATGCTTGGCTGTTGGTTGCACATTATCTTCGGATTTTGAGGTCTATGGTTGCAAGAATCGTTTGATTTTAAAAATGTCTATTACATTTTGTTGAATTGTGCAGCATTTCTGGTTTGTAAATGCTTGTCTGTTGTTGGTACATTATGCTTGGATTTTGGGGCGACTATTTTCAACGATGGTTTGATTTCAAAATGTATGTTATACTTTGGTGAATTGTGCTGTATATCTGGTTCTTGTAAACTTGGCTCCTGGTGGCACGTTATCCTAGGAAACTTGTGGTTGGTATTGCAGGTATGGTTTCATTTCCAAATGTTTATTATATTTCGTTGAATTGTGGTGTACTATTGGTTTGTGTATGCTGGGCTGTTGGTGGTACATTACCTTTAGATGTTGGGGTTCTGGTTTAAGAGGTTTTTTTTTATTTCTATATGTGTATTTTATTTTGTCGAATTGTGCTGCACTTCTGGTTTGTTTGTATGCTTGGCTGTTGGTGGTATATTATCCTTGGATTTTGGGGGTGGGGTTCCAAGGATGGTTTGATTTCTAAATGTATATTATATATTATTATACTTTCTGCACTTCTGGTTTGTTTATGCTTGGCTGTTGGTTGCACATTATCTTCGGATTTTGAGGTCTATGGTTGCAAGAATCGTTTGATTTCCAAATGTCTATTACATTTTGTTGAATTGTGCTGCATTTCTGGATTGTAAATGCTTGTCTGTTGTTGGTACATTATGCTTGGATTTTGGGGCGACTATTTCCAACGATGGTTTGATTTCCAAATGTATGTTATATTTTGGTGAATTGTGCTGTATATCTGGTTCCTGTAATCTTGGCTCTCGGAGGCACGTTATCCTAGAAAACTTGTGTTTGGCATTGCAGGTATGGTTTCATTTCCAAATGTTTACTATATTTTGTTGAATTGTGTTGTACTATTGGTTTGTGTATGCTGGGCTGTTGGTGGTACATTATCTTTGGATGTTCGGGTTCTGGTCAAAAGATTGTTTTATTTCTATATGTGTATTTTAATATGTCGAATTGTGCTGCACTTCTGGTTTGTTTTTATGTTTGGCTGTTGGCGGTACATCATCCTTGGATTTTGGGGGTGGGGTTCCAAGGATGGTTTGATTTCTAAATGTATATTATATATTATTATACTTTCTGCACTTCTGTTTTGTTTATGCTTGGCTGTTGGATTTCAAAATGTATGTTATACTTTGGTGAATTGTGATGTATATCCGGTTCCTGTTGTGAATTGTGCTGTATATCTGGCTCCTGTAATCTTGGCCCTTGGTGGCACGTTATCCTAGGAAACTTGTGGTTGGTATTGCAGGTATGGTTTCATTTCCAAATGTTTACTATATTTTGTTGAATTGTGCTGTACTATTGGTTTGTGTATGCTGGGCTGTTGGTGTTACATTATCTTTGGATGTTGGGGTTCTGGTTCAAAAGACTGTCTTATTTCTATATGTGTATTTTATTATGTCGAATTGTGCTGCACTTCTGGTTTGTTTTTATGCTTGGCAGTTGGCGGTACATCATCCTTGGATTTTGGGGGTAGGGTTCCAAGGATGGTTTCATTTCTAAATGTATATTATATATTATTATACTTTCTGCACTTCTGGTTTGTTTTTGATTGGCTGTTGGTTGCACATTATCTTCGGATTTTCAAGTCTGGGGTTGCAAGAATGGTTTGATTTCCAAATGTCTATTACATTTTGTTGAATTGTGCTGCATTTCTAGTTTGTAAATGCTTGTCTGTTGTTGGTACATTATGCTTGGATTTTTGGGGCGACTATTTCCAACGGTGGGTTGATTTCAAAATGTATGTTATACTTTGGTGAATTGTGCTGTATATCTGGTTCTTTTAAACTTGGCTCCTGGTGGCACGTTATCCTAGGAAACTTGTGGTTGGTTTTGCAGGTATGGTTTCATTTCCAAATGTTTATTACATTTCGTTGAATTGTGGTGTACTATTGGTTTGTGTATGCTGGGCTGTTGTTGGTACATTATCTTTAGATGTTGGGGTTCTGGTTCAAAAGATTTTTTTATTTCTGTATGTGTATTTTATTTTGTCGAATTGTGCTGCACTTCTGGTTTGTTTGTATGCTTGGCTGTTGGTGGTACATTATCCTTGGATTTTGGGGGGTGGGGTTCCAAGGATTGTTTGATTTCTAAATGTATATTATATATTATTATACTTTCTGCACTTCTTATTTGTTTATGCTTGGCTGTTGGGTGCACATCATCTTCGGATTTTCAGGTCTGGGGTTGCAAGAATGGTTTGATTTCCAAATGTCTATTATATTTTTTTGAATTGTTCAGCATTTCTGGTTTGTAAATGCTTGTCTGTTGTTGGTACATTATGCTTGGAATTTGGGGCGACTATTTCCAACGGTGGGTTGATTTCAAAATGTATGTGATACTTTGGTGAATTGTGCTGTATATTTGGTTCCTGTAAACTTGGCTCTTGGTGGCACGTTATCCTAGGAAACGTGTGGTTGGTATTGCAGGTATGGTTTCATTTCCAAATGTTTATTATATTTTGTTGAATTGTGCTGTACTATTGGTTTGTTTTTATGCTTGGCTGTTGGCAGTACATCATCCTTGGATTTTGGGGGTGGGGTTCCAAGGATGGTTTGATTTCTAAATGTATATTATATATTATTATACTTTCTGCACTTCTGGTTTGTTTATGCTTGGCTGTTGGATGCACATTGTCTTCGGATTTTCAGGTCTGGGGTTGCAAGAATGGTTTGATTTCCAAATGTCTATTATATGTTGTTGAATTGTGCTGCATTTCTGGATTGTAAATGCTTGTCTGTTGTTGGTTGATTATGCTTGGATTTTGGGGCGACTATTTCCAACGATGTTTTAATTTCCAAATGTATGTTATATTTTGGTGAATTGTGCTGTATATCTGGTTGCTGTAATCTTGGCTCTTGGTGGCACGTTATCCTAGAAAACTTGTGTTTGGCATTGCAGGTATGGTTTCATTTCCAAATGTTTATTATATTTTGTTGAATTGTGTTGTACTATTGGTTTGTGTATGCTGGGCTGTTGGTGGTACATTATCTTTGGATGTTGGGGTTCTGGTTCAAAAGATTGTTTTATTTTGTCGAATTGTGCTGCACTTCTGGTTTGTTTGTATGCTTGGCTGTTGGTGGTACATTATATTTGGATTTTGGGGGTGGGGTTCCAAGGATGGTTTGATTTCTAAATGTATATTATATATTATTATACTTTCTGCACTTCTGGTTTGTTTATGCTTGGCTGTTGGATGCACATTGTCTTCGGATTTTCAGGTCTGGGGTTGCAAGAATGGTTTGATTTCCAAATGTCTATTATATGTTGTTGAATTGTGCTGCATTTCTGGATTGTAAATGCTTGTCTGTTGTTGGTTCATTATGCTTGGATTTTGGGGCGACTATTTCCAACGATGTTTTAATTTCCAAATGTATGTTATACTTTGGTGAATTGTGCGGTATATCTGGTTCCTGTAATCTTGGTACTTGGTGGCACGTTATCCTAGGAAATTTGCGGTTCGTATGGCAGGTATGGTTTCATTTCCAAATGTTTATTATATTTTGTTGAATTGTGCTGTACTATTGGTTTGTGTGTGCTGGGCTGTTGGTGGTACATTATCTTTGTATTTTACTTTGTCGAATTGTGCTGAACTTCTGGTTTGTTTGTATGCTTTGCTGTTGGTACTACATTATCCTTGGATTTTGGGCGGTGGGGTTCCAAGGATGGTGTTATTTCTAAATGTATATTATATATTATTATATTTTCTGCACTTCTGGTTTGTTTATGCTTGGCTGTTGGGTGCACATTATCTTCGGATTTTCAGGTCTGGGGTTGCAAGAATGGTTTGATTTCCAAATGTCTATTATATTTTTTTGAATTGTGCAGCATTTCTGGTTTGTAAATGCTTGTCTGTTGTTGGTACATTATGCTTGGATTTTGGGGCGACTATTTCCAACTATGGTTTAATTTCCAAATGTATGTTATATTTTGGTGAATTGTGCTGTATATCTGGTTCCTGTAATCTTGGATCTTGGTGGCACGTTATCATAGGAAACTTGTGGTTCGTATTGCAGGTATGGTTTCATTTCCAAATGTTTATTATTTTTTGTTGAATTGTGCTGTACTATTGGTTTGTGTATGCTGGGCTGTTAGGGGTACAGTATCTTTGGATGTTGGGGTTCTGGATCAAAAGATTTTTTTATTTCTATATGTGTATTTTACTTTGTCGAATTGTGCTGCACTTCTGGTTTGTTTGTATGCTTGGCTGTTGGCGGTACATTATCCTTAGACTTTGGGGGGTCGGGTTCCAAGGACGGTGTAATTTCTAAATGTATATTATATATTATTATACTTTCTGCACTTCTGGTTTGTTTATGCTTGGCGGTTGGTTGCTCATTATCTTCGGATTTTGAGGTCTGGGGTTGCAAGAATCGTTTGATTTCCAAATTTCTATTACATTTTGTTGAATTGTGCTGCATTTCTGGTTTGTAAATGCTTATCTGTTGTTGGTATATTATGCTTGGATTTTGGGGCGACTATTTCCAACGATGGTTTGATTTCCAAATGTATGTTATATTTTGGTGAATTGTGCTGTATATCTGGTTCCTGTAATCTTGGCTCTTGGTGGCACGTTATCCTAGGATACGTGTGATTCGTATTGCAGGTATGGTTTCATTTCCAAATGTTTATTATATTTTGTTGAATTGTGCTGTACTATTGGTTTGTGTAATCTCGGCTGTTGGTGGTACATTATCTTTGGATGTTGGGGTTCTGGTTCACAAGATTGTCTTATTTCTATATGTGTATTTTATTATGTCGAATTGTGCTGCACTTCTGGTTTGTTTTTATGCTTGGCTGTTGGCGGTACATCATCCTTGGATTTTGGGGGTGGGGTTCCAAGGATGGTTTGATTTCTAAATGTATATTATATATTGTTATACTTTCTGCACTTCTGGTTTGTTTATGCTTGGCTGTTGGGTGCACATTATCTTCGGATTTTGAGGTCTGGGGTTGCAAGAATCGTTTGATTTCCAAATGTCTATTATATGTTGTTGAATTGTGCAGCATTTCTGTTTTGTAAATGCCTGTCTGTTGTTGGTAAATTATGCTTGGATTTTGGGGCGACTATTTCCAACGATGGTTTGATTTCAAAATGTATGTTATACTTTGGTGAATTGTGCTGTATATCTGGTTCCTGTAATCTTGGCTCTTGGTGGCACGTTATCCTAGGAAACGTTTGGTTGGTATTGCAGGTATGGCTTCATTTCCAAATGTTTATTATATTTCGTTGAATTGTAGTGTACTATTGGTTTGTGTATGCTGGGCTGTTGGTGGTACATTATCTTTGGATGTTGGGGTTCTGGTTCAAAAGATTTTTTTATTTCTATATGTGTATTTTATTTTGCCGAATTGTGCTGCACTTCTGGTTTGTTTGTATGCTTGGCATTTGGTGGTACATTATCCTTGGATTTTGGGCGGTGGGGTTCCAAGGATGGTGTAATTTCTAAATGTATATTATATATTATTATACTTTCTGCACTTCTGGTTTGTTTATGCTTGGCTGTTGGGTGCACATTATCTTCGGATTTTCAGGTCTGGGGTTGCAAGAATGGTTTGATTTCCAAATGTCTATTATATTTTTTTGAATTGTTCAGCATTTCTGGTTTGTAAATGCTTGTCTGTTGTTGGTACATTATGCTTTAAATTTGGGGCGACTATTTCCAACGATGGTTTGATTTCCAAATGTATGTTATATTTTTGTGAATTGTGCTGTATATCTGGTTCCTGAAATCTTGACTCTTGGTGGCACGTTATCCTAGGAAACTTGTGGTTGGTATTGCAGGTATGGTTTCATTTCCAAATGTTTATTATATTTAGTTGAATTGTGCTGTACTATTTGTTTGTGTATGCTGGGCTGTTGGTGGTACATTATCTTTGGATGTTGGGGTTCTGGTTCAAAAGATTGTTTTATTTCTATATGTGTATTTTATTTTGTCGAATTGTGCTACACTTCTGGTTTGTTTGTATGCTTGGCTGTTGGCGGTACATCATCCTTGGATTTTGGGGGGTGGGGTTCCAAGGATGGTTTCATTTCAAAATGTATATTATATATTATTATACATTCTGCACTTCTGGTTTGTTTTTGATTGGCTGTTGGTTGCACATTATCTTCGGATTTTGAGGTCTTTGGTTGCAAGAATGGTTTGATTTCCAATTGTCTATTACATTTTTTTGAATTGTGCTGCATTTCTGGTTTGTAAATGTTTGTCTGTTGTTGGTACATTATGCTTTGATTTTGGGGCGACTATTTCCAACGATGGTTTGATTTCAAAATGTATGTTATGCTTTGGTGAATTGTGATGTATATCCGGTTCCTGTTGTGACTTGTGCTGTATATCTGGTTCCTGTAATCTTGGCCCTTGGTGGCACGTTATCCTAGAAAACGTGTGGTTGGTATTGCAGGTATGGTTTCATTTCCAAATGTTTGTTATATTTTGTTGAATTGTGCTGTACTATTGGTTTGTTTATGCTTGGCTGTTGGGTGCACATTATCTTCGGATTTTGAGGTCTGGGGTTGCAAGAATCGTTTGATTTCCAAATTTCTATTACACTTTGTTGAATTGTGCTGCGTTTCTGGATTGTAAATGCTTGTCTGTTGTTGGTACATTATGCTTGGGTTTTGGGGCGACTATTTCCAACGATGTTTTAATTTCCAAATGTATGATATATTTTATTGAATTGGTCTGTATATCTGGTTCCTGTAATCTTGGCTCTTCGTGGCACGTTATCCTAGAAAACTTGTGTTTGGCATTGCAGGTATGGTTTCATTTCCAAATGTTTATTATATTTTGTTGAATTGTGTTGTACTATTGGTTTGTGTATGCTGGGCTGTTGGTGGTACATTATCTTTGAATGTTGGGGTTCTGGTTCATAAGATTTTTTTATTTCTATATGTGTATTTTATTATGTCGAATTGTGCTGCACTTCTGGTTTGTTTTTATGCTTATCTGTTGGTGGTACATCATCCTTGGATTTTGGGGGTGGGGATCCAAGGATGGTTTGATTTCTTAATGTATATTATATATTATTATACTTTCTGCACTTCTGGTTTGTTTTTGATTGGCTGTTGGTTGCACATTATCTTCGGATTTTCAGGTCTGGGGTTGCAAGAATGGTTTGATTTCCAAATGTCTATTACATTTTTTTCAATTGTGCTGCATTTCTGGTTTTTAAATGCTTGTCTGTCGTTGGTACATTATGCTTGGATTTTGGGGCGACTATTTCCAACGATGGTTTGATTTCAAAATGTATGTTATACTTTGGTGAATTGTGCTGTATATCTGGTTCCTGTAAACTTATCTCTTGGTGGCACGTTATCCTAGGAAACTTGTGGTTGGTATTGCAGGTATGGTTTCATTTCCAAATGTTTATTATATTTTGTTGAATTGTGTTGTACCATTGGTTTGTGTATGCTGGGCTGTTGGTGGTACATTATCTCTGGATGTTGGGGTTCTGGATCAAAATATTTTTTTATTTCTATATTTGTATTTTATTTTGTCGAGTTGTGCTGCACTTCTGTCTTCTTTGTATGCTTGGCTATTGGTGGTTCATTTTCCTTGGATTTTGGGGGTGGGGTTAAAAGGATGGTTTGATTTCTAAATGTATATTATATATTGTTATACTTTCTGCATTTCTGGTTTGTTTATGCTTGGCTGTTGGGTGCACATTGTCTTTGGATTTTCAGGTCTGTGGTTGTAAAAATGGTTTGATTTCCAAATGTCTATTACATTTTGTTGAATTGTGCTGCATTTCTGGTTTGTAAATGATTGTCTGTTGTTGGTACATTATGCTTGTAATTTGTGGCGACTATTTCCAACGATGGTTTGATTTCCAAATGTATGTTATATTTTGGTGAATTGTGCTGTATATCTGGTTCCTGAAATCTTGACTCTTGGTGGCACGTTATCCTAGGAAACTTGTGGTTGGTACTGTAGGTATGGTTTCATTTCCAAATGTTTATTATATTTCGTTGAATTGTGCTGTACTATTCGTTTGTGTATGCTGGGCTGTTGGTGGTACATTATCTTTGGATGTTGGGGTTCTGGTTCAAAAGATTGTTTTATTTCTATATGTGTATTTTATTTTGTCGAATTGTGCTGCACTTCTGGTTTGTTTGTATGCTTGGCTGTTGGCGGTACATCGTCCTTGGATTTTGGGGGTGTGGTTCCAAGTATGGTGTATTTTCTAAACATTATCTTCGGATTTTCAGGTCTGGGGTTGCAAGAATGGTTTGATTTCCAAATGTCTATTATATTTTTTTGAATTGTGCAGCATTTCTTGTTTGTAAATGATTGTCTGTTGTTGGTACATTATGCTTGGAATTTGTGGCCACTATTTCCAACGATGGTTTGATTTCCAAATGTTTGTTATATTTTGGTGAATTGTGCTGTATATCTGGTTCCTGAAATCTTGACTCTTTCTGGCACGTTATCCTAGGAAACGTGTGGTTGGTATTGCAGGTATGGTTTCATTTCCAAATGTTTGTTATATTTTGTTGAATTGTGCTGTACTATTGGTTTGTGTATGCTGGGCTGTTGGTGGTACATTATCTTTGGATGTTGGGTTTCTAGTTCAAAAGATTGTTTTATTTCTAAATGTGTATTTTATTTTGTCGAATTGTGCTACACTTCTGGTTTGTTTGTATGCTTGGCTGTTGGTTTTACATTATGCTTGGAATTTGGGGCGACTATTTCCAACGATGGTTTGATTTCAAAATGTATGTTATACTTTGGTGAATTGAGCTGTATATCTGGTTCCTGTAATCTTGGCACTTGGTGGCACGTTATCCTAGAAAACTTGTGGTTGGTATTGCAGGTATGGTTTCATTTCCAAATGTTTATTATATTTTGTTGAATTGTGCTGTATTATTGGTTTGTGTGTGCTGGGCTGTTGGTGGTACATTATCTTTGTATTTTACTTTGTCGAATTGTGCTGAACTTCTGGTTTGTTTGTATGCTTGGCTGTTGGTACTACATTATCCTTGGATTTTGGGCGGTGGGGTTCCAAGGATGGTTTGATTTCTAAATGTATATTATATATTATTATACTTTCTGCACTTCTGGTTTGTTTATGCTTGGCTGTTGGATGCACATTGTCTTCGGATTTTCAGGTCTGGGGTTGCAAGAATGGTTTGATTTCCAAATGTCTATTATATTTTTTTGAATTGTGCAGCATTTCTGGTTTGTAAATGCTTGTCTGTTGTTGGTACATTATGCTTGGAATTTGGGGCGACTATTTCCAACGATGGTTTGATTTCCAAATGTATGTTATATTTTGGTGAATTGTGCTGTATATCTGGTTCCTGAAATCTTGACTCTTGGTGGCACGTTATCCTAGGAAACTTGTGGTTGGTATTGTAGGTATGGTTTCATCTCCAAATGTTTATTATATTTCGTTGAATTGTGCTGTACTATTGGTTTGTGTATGTTGGGCTGTTGGTGGTACATTATCTTTGGATGTTGGGGTTCTGGTTCAAAAGATTGTTTTATTTCTATATGTGTATTTTATTATGTCGAATTGTGCTGCACTTCAGGTTTGTTTTTATGCTTGGCTGTTGGCGGTACACCATCCTTGGATTTTGGGGGTGGGGTTCCAAGGATGGTGTAATTTCTAAATGTATATTATACATTATTATACTTTCTGCACTTCTGGTTCGTTTATGCTTGGCTGTTGGGTGCTCATTGTCTTCGGATTTTCAGGTCTGGGGTTGCAAGAATCGTTTGATTTCCAAATGTCTATTACATTTTGTTGAATTGTGCAGCATTTCTGGTTTGTAAATGCTTGTCTGTTGTTGGTACATTATGCTTGGATTTTGGGGCGACTATTTCCAACGATGGTTTGATTTCAAAATGTATGTTATACTTTGTTGAATTGTGCTGTATATCTGGTTCTTGTAAACTTGGCTCTTGGTGGCACGTTATCCTAGAAAACTTGTGTTTGGCATTGCAGGTATGGTTTCATTTCCAAATGTTTATTATATTTTTTTGAATTGTGCTGTACTATTTGTTTGTGTATGCTGGGCTGTTGGTGGTACATTATCTTTGGATGTTGGGGTTCTGGTTCAAAAGATTGTTTTATTTCTATATGTGTATTTTATTATGTCGAATTGTGCTGCACTTCTGGTTTGTTTTTATGCTTGGCTGTTGGCGGTACATCATCCTTGGATTTTGGGGGTGGGGTTCCAAGGATGGTTTGATTTCTAAATGTATATTATGTATTATTATACTTTCTGCACTTCTGCTTTGTTTTTGATTGGCTGTTGGTTGCACATTATCTTCGGATTTTGAGGTCTGGGGTTGCAAGAATGGTTTGATTTCCAAATGTCTATTATATGTTGTTGAATTGTGCAGCATTTCTGGTTTGTAAATGCTTGTCTGTTGTTGGTACATTATGCTTGGATTTTGGGGCGACTATTTCCAACGATGGTTTAATTTCAAAATGTATGTTATACTTTGGTGAATTGTGCGGTATATCTGGTTCCTGTAATCTTGGTACTTGGTGGCACGTTATCCTAGGAAACTTGTGGTTCGTATGGCAGGTATGGTTTCATTTCGAAATGTTTATTATATTTTGTTGAATTGTGCTGTACTATTGGTTTGTGTATGCTGGGCTGTTGGTGGTACATTACCTTTGGATGTTGGGGTTCTGGTTCAAAAGATTTTTTTATTTCTATATGTGTATTTTACTTTGTCGAATAATGCTGAACTTCTG
This sequence comes from Macrothele yani, assembly GCA_039090855.1. Classification (NCBI taxonomy): domain Eukaryota; kingdom Metazoa; phylum Arthropoda; class Arachnida; order Araneae; family Macrothelidae; genus Macrothele; species Macrothele yani. The sequence continues at coordinate 96,892,544 of CM077009.1, read as the reverse complement.
GTTTGTTTGTATGCTTGCCTGTTGGTACTATATTATCCTTGGATTTTGGGCGGTGGGGTTCCAAGGATGGTGTAATTTCTAAATGTATATTATACATTATTATACTTTCTGCACTTCTGGTTTGTTTATGCTTGGCTGTTGGGTGCACATTATCTTCGGATTTTCAGGTCTGGGGTTGCAAGAATGGTTTGATTTCCAAATGTCTATTATATTTTTTTGAATTGTGCAGCATTTCTGGTTTGTAAATGCTTGTCTGTTGTTGGTACATTATGCTTGGAATTTGGGGCGACTATTTCCAACGATGGTTTGATTTCCAAATGTATGCTATATTTTGGTGAATTGTGCTGTATATCTGGTTCCTGAAATCTTGACTCTTGGTGGCACGTTATCCTAGGAAACTTGTGGTTGGTATTGTAGGTATGGTTTCATCTCCAAATGTTTATTATATTTCGTTCAATTGTGCTGTACTATTGGTTTGTGTATGCTGGGCTGTTGGTCGTACATTATCTTTCGATGCTGGGGTTCTAGTTCAAAAAATTGTTTTATTTCTAAATGTGTATTTTATTTTGTCGAATTGTGCTGCACTTCTGGTTTGTTTGTATGCTTGGCTGTTGGTGGTATATTATCCTTGGATTTTGGGGGTGGGGTTCCAAGGATGGTTTGATTTCTAAATGTATATTATGTATTATTATACTTTCTGCACTTCTGGTTTGTTTATGCTTGGCTGTTGGTTGCACATTATCTTCGGATTTTGAGGTCTATGGTTGCAAGAATCGTTTGATTTTAAAAATGTCTATTACATTTTGTTGAATTGTGCAGCATTTCTGGTTTGTAAATGCTTGTCTGTTGTTGGTACATTATGCTTGGATTTTGGGGCGACTATTTTCAACGATGGTTTGATTTCAAAATGTATGTTATACTTTGGTGAATTGTGCTGTATATCTATTTCTTGTAAACTTGGCTCCTGGTGGCACGTTATCCTAGGAAACTTGTGGTTGGTATTGCAGGTATGGTTTCATTTCCAAATGTTTATTATATTTCGTTGAATTGTGGTGTACTATTGGTTTGTGTATGCTGGGCTGTTTTGGTGGTACATTACCTTTAGATGTTGGGGTTCTGGTTTAAGAGGTTTTTTTTTATTTCTATATGTGTATTTTATTTTGTCGAATTGTGCTGCACTTCTGGTTTGTTTGTATGCTTGGCTGTTGGTGGTATATTATCCTTGGATTTTGGGGGGTGGGGTTCCAAGGATGGTTTGATTTCTAAATGTATATTATATATTATTATACTTTCTGCACTTCTGGTTTGTTTATGCTTAGCTGTTGGTTGCACATTATCTTCGGATTTTGAGGTCTATGGTTGCAAGAATCGTTTGATTTCCAAATGTCTATTACATTTTGTTGAATTGTGCTGCATTTCTGGATTGTAAATGCTTGTCTGTTGTTGGTACATTATGCTTGGATTTTGGGGCGACTATTTCCAACGATGGTTTGATTTCCAAATGTATGTTATATTTTGGTGAATTGTGCTGTATATCTGGTTCCTGTAATCTTGGCTCTCGGAGGCACGTTATCCTAGAAAACTTGTGTTTGGCATTGCAGGTATGGTTTCATTTCCAAATGTTTACTATATTTTGTTGAATTGTGTTGTACTATTGGTTTGTGTATGCTGGGCTGTTGGTGGTACATTATCTTTGGATGTTCGGGTTCTGGTCAAAAGATTGTTTTATTTCTATATGTGTATTTTAATATGTCGAATTGTGCTGCACTTCTGGTTTGTTTTTATGTTTGGCTGTTGGCGGTACATCATCCTTGGATTTTGGGGGTGGGGTTCCAAGGATGGTTTGATTTCTAAATGTATATTATATATTATTATACTTTCTGCACTTCTGTTTTGTTTATGCTTGGCTGTTGGATTTCAAAATGTATGTTATACTTTGGTGAATTGTGATGTATATCCGGTTCCTGTTGTGAATTGTGCTGTATATCTGGCTCCTGTAATCTTGGCCCTTGGTGGCACGTTATCCTAGGAAACTTGTGGTTGGTATTGCAGGTATGGTTTCATTTCCAAATGTTTACTATATTTTGTTGAATTGTGCTGTACTATTGGTTTGTGTATGCTGGGCTGTTGGTGTTACATTATCTTTGGATGTTGGGGTTCTGGTTCAAAAGACTGTCTTATTTCTATATGTGTATTTTATTATGTCGAATTGTGCTGCACTTCTGGTTTGTTTTTATGCTTGGCAGTTGGCGGTACATCATCCTTGGATTTTCGGGGGTAGGGTTCCAAGGATGGTTTCATTTCTAAATGTATATTATATATTATTATACTTTCTGCACTTCTGGTTTGTTTTTGATTGGCTGTTGGTTGCACATTATCTTCGGATTTTCAAGTCTGGGGTTGCAAGAATGGTTTGATTTCCAAATGTCTATTACATTTTGTTGAATTGTGCTGCATTTCTAGTTTGTAAATGCTTGTCTGTTGTTGGTACATTATGCTTGGATTTTGGGGCGACTATTTCCAACGGTGGGTTGATTTCAAAATGTATGTTATACTTTGGTGAATTGTGCTGTATATCTGGTTCTTTTAAACTTGGCTCCTGGTGGCACGTTATCCTAGGAAACTTGTGGTTGGTTTTGCAGGTATGGTTTCATTTCCAAATGTTTATTACATTTCGTTGAATTGTGGTGTACTATTGGTTTGTGTATGCTGGGCTGTTGTTGGTACATTATCTTTAGATGTTGGGGTTCTGGTTCAAAAGATTTTTTTATTTCTGTATGTGTATTTTATTTTGTCGAATTGTGCTGCACTTCTGGTTTGTTTGTATGCTTGGCTGTTGGTGGTACATTATCCTTGGATTTTGGGGGGTGGGGTTCCAAGGATTGTTTGATTTCTAAATGTATATTATATATTATTATACTTTCTGCACTTCTTATTTGTTTATGCTTGGCTGTTGGGTGCACATCATCTTCGGATTTTCAGGTCTGGGGTTGCAAGAATGGTTTGATTTCCAAATGTCTATTATATTTTTTTGAATTGTTCAGCATTTCTGGTTTGTAAATGCTTGTCTGTTGTTGGTACATTATGCTTGGAATTTGGGGCGACTATTTCCAACGGTGGGTTGATTTCAAAATGTATGTGATACTTTGGTGAATTGTGCTGTATATTTGGTTCCTGTAAACTTGGCTCTTGGTGGCACGTTATCCTAGGAAACGTGTGGTTGGTATTGCAGGTATGGTTTCATTTCCAAATGTTTATTATATTTTGTTGAATTGTGCTGTACTATTGGTTTGTTTTTATGCTTGGCTGTTGGCAGTACATCATCCTTGGATTTTGGGGGTGGGGTTCCAAGGATGGTTTGATTTCTAAATGTATATTATATATTATTATACTTTCTGCACTTCTGGTTTGTTTATGCTTGGCTGTTGGATGCACATTGTCTTCGGATTTTCAGGTCTGGGGTTGCAAGAATGGTTTGATTTCCAAATGTCTATTATATGTTGTTGAATTGTGCTGCATTTCTGGATTGTAAATGCTTGTCTGTTGTTGGTTGATTATGCTTGGATTTTGGGGCGACTATTTCCAACGATGTTTTAATTTCCAAATGTATGTTATATTTTGGTGAATTGTGCTGTATATCTGGTTGCTGTAATCTTGGCTCTTGGTGGCACGTTATCCTAGAAAACTTGTGTTTGGCATTGCAGGTATGGTTTCATTTCCAAATGTTTATTATATTTTGTTGAATTGTGTTGTACTATTGGTTTGTGTATGCTGGGCTGTTGGTGGTACATTATCTTTGGATGTTGGGGTTCTGGTTCAAAAGATTGTTTTATTTTGTCGAATTGTGCTGCACTTCTGGTTTGTTTGTATGCTTGGCTGTTGGTGGTACATTATATTTGGATTTTGGGGGTGGGGTTCCAAGGATGGTTTGATTTCTAAATGTATATTATATATTATTATACTTTCTGCACTTCTGGTTTGTTTATGCTTGGCTGTTGGATGCACATTGTCTTCGGATTTTCAGGTCTGGGGTTGCAAGAATGGTTTGATTTCCAAATGTCTATTATATGTTGTTGAATTGTGCTGCATTTCTGGTGATTGTAAATGCTTGTCTGTTGTTGGTTCATTATGCTTGGATTTTGGGGCGACTATTTCCAACGATGTTTTAATTTCCAAATGTATGTTATACTTTGGTGAATTGTGCGGTATATCTGGTTCCTGTAATCTTGGTACTTGGTGGCACGTTATCCTAGGAAATTTGCGGTTCGTATGGCAGGTATGGTTTCATTTCCAAATGTTTATTATATTTTGTTGAATTGTGCTGTACTATTGGTTTGTGTGTGCTGGGCTGTTGGTGGTACATTATCTTTGGATGTTGGGGTTCTGTTTCAAAAGATTGTCTTATTTCTATATGTGTATTTTACTTTGTCGAATTGTGCTGAACTTCTGGTTTGTTTGTATGCTTTGCTGTTGGTACTACATTATCCTTGGATTTTGGGCGGTGGGGTTCCAAGGATGGTGTTATTTCTAAATGTATATTATATATTATTATATTTTCTGCACTTCTGGTTTGTTTATGCTTGGCTGTTGGGTGCACATTATCTTCGGATTTTCAGGTCTGGGGTTGCAAGAATGGTTTGATTTCCAAATGTCTATTATATTTTTTTGAATTGTGCAGCATTTCTGGTTTGTAAATGCTTGTCTGTTGTTGGTACATTATGCTTGGATTTTGGGGCGACTATTTCCAACTATGGTTTAATTTCCAAATGTATGTTATATTTTGGTGAATTGTGCTGTATATCTGGTTCCTGTAATCTTGGATCTTGGTGGCACGTTATCATAGGAAACTTGTGGTTCGTATTGCAGGTATGGTTTCATTTCCAAATGTTTATTATATTTTGTTGAATTGTGCTGTACTATTGGTTTGTGTATGCTGGGCTGTTAGTGGTACATTATCTTTGGATGTTGGGGTTCTGGATCAAAAGATTTTTTTATTTCTATATGTGTATTTTACTTTGTCGAATTGTGCTGCACTTCTGGTTTGTTTGTATGCTTGGCTGTTGGCGGTACATTATCCTTAGACTTTGGGGGTCGGGTTCCAAGGACGGTGTAATTTCTAAATGTATATTATATATTATTATACTTTCTGCACTTCTGGTTTGTTTATGCTTGGCGGTTGGTTGCTCATTATCTTCGGATTTTGAGGTCTGGGGTTGCAAGAATCGTTTGATTTCCAAATTTCTATTACATTTTGTTGAATTGTGCTGCATTTCTGGTTTGTAAATGCTTATCTGTTGTTGGTATATTATGCTTGGATTTTGGGGCGACTATTTCCAACGATGGTTTGATTTCCAAATGTATGTTATATTTTGGTGAATTGTGCTGTATATCTGGTTCCTGTAATCTTGGCTCTTGGTGGCACGTTATCCTAGGATACTTGTGATTGGTATTGCAGGTATGGTTTCATTTCCAAATGTTTATTATATTTTGTTGAATTGTGCTGTACTATTGGTTTGTGTAATCTCGGCTGTTGGTGGTACATTATCTTTGGATGTTGGGGTTCTGGTTCACAAGATTGTCTTATTTCTATATGTGTATTTTATTATGTCGAATTGTGCTGCACTTCTGGTTTGTTTTTATGCTTGGCTGTTGGTGGTACATCATCCTTGGATTTTGGGGGTGGGGTTCCAAGGATGGTTTGATTTCTAAATGTATATTATATATTGTTATACTTTCTGCACTTCTGGTTTGTTTATGCTTGGCTGTTGGGTGCACATTATCTTCGGATTTTGAGGTCTGGGGTTGCAAGAATCGTTTGATTTCCAAATGTCTATTACATGTTGTTGAATTGTGCAGCATTTCTGTTTTGTAAATGCCTGTCTGTTGTTGGTAAATTATGCTTGGATTTTGGGGCGACTATTTCCAACGATGGTTTGATTTCAAAATGTATGTTATACTTTGGTGAATTGTGCTGTATATCTGGTTCCTGTAATCTTGGCTCTTGGTGGCACGTTATCCTAGGAAACGTTTGGTTGGTATTGCAGGTATGGTTTCATTTCCAAATGTTTATTATGTTTCGTTGAATTGTAGTGTACTATTGGTTTGTGTATGCTGGGCTGTTGGTGGTACATTATCTTTGGATGTTGGGGTTCTGGTTCAAAAGATTTTTTTTATTTCTATATGTGTATTTTATTTTGCCGAATTGTGCTGCACTTCTGGTTTGTTTGTATGCTTGGCATTTGGTGGTACATTATCCTTGGATTTTGGGCGGTGGGGTTCCAAGGATGGTTTAATTTCTAAATGTATATTATATATTATTATACTTTCTGCACTTCTGGTTTGTTTATGCTTGGCTGTTGGGTGCACATTATCTTCGGATTTTCAGGTCTGGGGTTGCAAGAATGGTTTGATTTCCAAATGTCTATTATATTTTTTTGAATTGTTCAGCATTTCTGGTTTGTAAATGCTTGTCTGTTGTTGGTACATTATGCTTTAAATTTGGGGCGACTATTTCCAACGATGGTTTGATTTCCAAATGTATGTTATATTTTTGTGAATTGTGCTGTATATCTGGTTCCTGAAATCTTGACTCTTGGTGGCACGTTATCCTAGGAAACTTGTGGTTGGTATTGCAGGTATGGTTTCATTTCCAAATGTTTATTATATTTAGTTGAATTGTGCTGTACTATTTGTTTGTGTATGCTGGGCTGTTGGTGGTACATTATCTTTGGATGTTGGGGTTCTGGTTCAAAAGATTGTTTTATTTCTATATGTGTATTTTATTTTGTCGAATTGTGCTGCACTTCTGGTTTGTTTGTATGCTTGGCTATTGGTGGTACATCATCCTTGGATTTTGGGGGGTGGGGTTCCAAGGATGGTTTGATTTCAAAATGTATATTATATATTATTATACATTCTGCACTTCTGGTTTGTTTTTGATTGGCTGTTGGTTGCACATTATCTTCGGATTTTGAGGTCTTTGGTTGCAAGAATGGTTTGATTTCCAATTGTCTATTACATTTTTTGAATTGTGCTGCATTTCTGGTTTGTAAATGTTTGTCTGTTGTTGGTACATTATGCTTTGATTTTGGGGCGACTATTTCCAACGATGGTTTGATTTCAAAATGTATGTTATGCTTTGGTGAATTGTGATGTATATCCGGTTCCTGTTGTGACTTGTGCTGTATATCTGGTTCCTGTAATCTTGGCCCTTGGTGGCACGTTATCCTAGAAAACGTGTGGTTGGTATTGCAGGTATGGTTTCATTTCCAAATGTTTGTTATATTTTGTTGAATTGTGCTGTACTATTGGTTTGTTTATGCTTGGCTGTTGGGTGCACATTATCTTCGGATTTTGAGGTCTGGGGTTGCAAGAATCGTTTGATTTCCAAATTTCTATTACACTTTGTTGAATTGTGCTGCGTTTCTGGATTGTAAATGCTTGTCTGTTGTTGGTACATTATGCTTGGGTTTTGGGGCGACTATTTCCAACGATGTTTTAATTTCCAAATGTATGTTATATTTTATTGAATTGGTCTGTATATCTGGTTCCTGTAATCTTGGCTCTTCGTGGCACGTTATCCTAGAAAACTTGTGTTTGGCATTGCAGGTATGGTTTCATTTCCAAATGTTTATTATATTTTGTTGAATTGTGTTGTACTATTGGTTTGTGTATGCTGGGCTGTTGGTGGTACATTATCTTTGAATGTTGGGGTTCTGGTTCATAAGATTTTTTATTTCTATATGTGTATTTTATTATGTCGAATTGTGCTGCACTTCTGGTTTGTTTTTATGCTTATCTGTTGGCGGTACATCATCCTTGGATTTTGGGGGGTGGGGTTCCAAGGATGGTTTGATTTCTTAATGTATATTATATATTATTATACTTTCTGCACTTCTGGTTTGTTTTTGATTGGCTGTTGGTTGCACATTATCTTCGGATTTTCAGGTCTGGGGTTGCAAGAATGGTTTGATTTCCAAATGTCTTACATTTTTTTCAATTGTGCTGCATTTCTGGTTTTTAAATGCTTGTCTGTCGTTGGTACATTATGCTTGGATTTTGGGGCGACTATTTCCAACGATGGTTTGATTTCAAAATGTATGTTATACTTTGGTGAATTGTGCTGTATATCTGGTTCCTGTAAACTTATCTCTTGGTGGCACGTTATCCTAGGAAACTTGTGGTTGGTATTGCAGGTATGGTTTCATTTCCAAATGTTTATTATATTTTGTTGAATTGTGTTGTACCATTGGTTTGTGTATGCTGGGCTGTTGGTGGTACATTATCTCTGGATGTTGGGGTTCTGGATCAAAATATTTTTTTATTTCTATATTTGTATTTTATTTTGTCGAATTGTGCTGCACTTCTGTCTTCTTTGTATGCTTGGCTATTGGTGGTTCATTTTCCTTGGATTTTGGGGGTGGGGTTAAAAGGATGGTTTGATTTCTAAATGTATATTATATATTGTTATACTTTCTGCATTTCTGGTTTGTTTATGCTTGGCTGTTGGGTGCACATTGTCTTTGGATTTTCAGGTCTGTGGTTGCAAGAATGGTTTGATTTCCAAATGTCTATTACATTTTGTTGAATTGTGCTGCATTTCTGGTTTGTAAATGATTGTCTGTTGTTGGTACATTATGCTTGGAATTTGTGGCGACTATTTCCAACGATGGTTTGATTTCCAAATGTATGTTATACTTTGGTGAATTGTGCTGTATATCTGGTTCCTGAAATCTTGACTCTTGGTGGCACGTTATCCTAGGAAACTTGTGGTTGGTACTGTAGGTATGGTTTCATTTCCAAATGTTTATTATATTTCGTTGAATTGTGCTGTACTATTCGTTTGTGTATGCTGGGCTGTTGGTGGTACATTATCTTTGGATGTTGGGGTTCTGGTTCAAAAGATTGTTTTATTTCTATATGTGTATTTTATTTTGTCGAATTGTGCTGCACTTCTGGTTTGTTTGTATGCTTGGCTGTTGGCATTACATCGTCCTTGGATTTTGGGGGTGTGGTTCCAAGTATGGTGTATTTTCTAAACATTATCTTCGGATTTTCAGGTCTGGGGTTGCAAGAATGGTTTGATTTCCAAATGTCTATTATATTTTTTTGAATTGTGCAGCATTTCTTGTTTGTAAATGATTGTCTGTTGTTGGTACATTATGCTTGGAATTTGTGGCCACTATTTCCAACGATGGTTTGATTTCCAAATGTTTGTTATATTTTGGTGAATTGTGCTGTATATCTGGTTCCTGAAATCTTGACTCTTTCTGGCACGTTATCCTAGGAAACGTGTGGTTGGTATTGCAGGTATGGTTTCATTTCCAAATGTTTGTTATATTTTGTTGAATTGTGCTGTACTATTGGTTTGTGTATGCTGGGCTGTTGGTGGTACATTATCTTTGGATGTTGGGTTTCTAGTTCAAAAGATTGTTTTATTTCTAAATGTGTATTTTATTTTGTCGAATTGTGCTACACTTCTGGTTTGTTTGTATGCTTGGCTGTTGGTTTTACATTATGCTTGGAATTTGGGGCGACTATTTCCAACGATGGTTTGATTTCAAAATGTATGTTATACTTTGGTGAATTGTGATGTATATCCGGTTCCTGTTGTGAATTGAGCTGTATATCTGGTTCCTGTAATCTTGGCACTTGGTGGCACGTTATCCTAGAAAACTTGTGGTTGGTATTGCAGGTATGGTTTCATTTCCAAATGTTTATTATACACTGCCGGACAATTGCTAAGGACGGATGACAATAGCAACGATAGCAACCATAAAATGGAAGGCAGGAAAATGTGGAAATTAGCATAAGTGCGCGATACAGTAAGACGTGTTGTGCGTATGCAAATTTTGGATTGCCGAACTTGTTCGTGAACTCATAGCGCTGATAAGAGATATAAAGGATTTGACGCATATTGACTTTCGTTGTTCAAACGCAAAGTTGAAAAGGAAAGAATCAATTGACGAACTTGCAATTTTCAGTATGTCTTCCAGACATCACCTAGATGATTTTACGCGTGGCCGTATTATTGGCAAGATTGAAGAAGGGCGAAAAATAACAGATGTTGCCAGGGAGTTCTACGTCAGCCACAGTGTTGTTTCAAGGCTTTGGAAATCATTTCAAACAAATGGAGAGTGTAGCAAACGTCACGGGGGAGGTCTTGTTCGCAGTACGACACCTGCAGAAGATCGGTACATAGTGCTATCAACAAAAGACACCGGCGCAGCACAGCTAGTGAGATAGCAAATCAGTTTATGGCTGCTACTGGCAAGCGGATCTCCCGAAAAACTGTCGCCAGACGTTTGCATGAAGGAGGACTATACGCCCGCCGTCTTGTTGTGTGCATCCCATTGTCCAGACGTCACCGTGCCGCCCGTTTGCAATGGTGCCATCAACATCGCAATTGGACTGATAACGACTGGTCTGCTGTCCTCTTCTCAGATGAGAGTAGATACAGCCTATCGTCTGATTGTCGACGTCAACTGATTTGGCGTGATAGTGGTACTGCATATTGTCCAGCAAACATACAGGAAAGGGACCGATATCCGACATGTAGTGTCATGGTATGGGCTGGTATCATGATCAATGGCCGTACGTCCCCCTATGTGCTTCCCACTGGCACTATGACTGGCCAACGATACATTAATGATGTTCTGCTAACTCATGTTCGCATGTTCCGTGGTGCTGTCGGTGATAGATTCATTTTCATGGACGACAACGCAACATGTCATCGAACAGTCGCTGTCCAGGTGTGTCTCGAGCGCGAGGATATTCAACGCCTCGTATGGCCAGCACGTTCTCCAGATCTGAATCTTATTGAAAATGTGTGGGATGCTTTGGGGAGGAGTCTTGCTGGTCGCCAATGCCCTCCAATAAACAAGGACACCCTCATCCGTGCACTGACAGAGGAATGGGATAAATTAACCCAACAGCTGCTTGATAATGTTGTGCAAAGCATGACACGACGTATGGAATCTTGCATCACCCTCCATGGTGGCCATATCTGGTATTGACATCTTACGCCGGAACGCCTGCGGACGGTAATTGCATTTTTTTCACGTTTACGTATTTTGCCCAAAATGGCCTGTTTGTCCCTTGAACACGTTCCAAAGCCTTCTGGATTTCAGAGCACAATAAATTGTCTTTCTTGTAATGTCCTGGCATTCTGACATTATTTTATTTCACTTGGCATCCAACCACACTTACTTTTTCATGCGCTATATAGATGTTTATGACCCGTCCTTAGCAATTGTCCAGCAGTGTATTTTGTTGAATTGTGCTGTACTATTGGTTTGTGTATGCTGGGCTGTTGGTGGTACATTATCTTTGGATGTTGGGGTTCTGGATCAAAAGATTTTTTTTATTTCTATATCTGTATTTTACTTTGTCGAATTGTGCTGCACTTCTGGTTTGTTTGTATGCTTACCTGTTGGAGGTACATTATCCTTGGATTTTGGGGGTGGGGTTCCAAGGATGGTGTAATTTCTAAATGTATATTGTATATTATTATACTTTCTGCACTTCTGGTTTGTTTATGCTTGGCTGTTGGGTGCACATTATCTTCGGATTTTCAGGTCTGGGGTTGAAAGAATGGTTTGATTTCCAAATGTCTATTACGTTTTGTTAAATTGTGCAGCATTTCTGCTTTGTAAATACTTGTCTGTTGTTGGTACATTATGCTTGGATTTTGGGGCGACTATTTTCAACGATGGTTTGATTTCAAAATGTATGTTATACTTTGGTGAATTGAGCTGTATATCTGGTTCCTGTAATCTTGGCACTTGGTGGCACGTTATCCTAGGAAACTTGTGGTTGGTATTGCAGGTATGGTTTCATTTCAAAATGTATGTTATATTTTGTTGAATTCTGCTGCAATTCTGGCTTGTTTATGCTTGGCTGTTGATGAAACATTATCCATGGATTTTCGGAGGTCTGGTTCCGAGGATATTTTGATGTCCCAAAGTATATTACATTTTGTTGAATTGTGCTGTATTTCTAATTTTTCTGTACTTGGCGCTTGGTGGTACATTCTCCTTGGGTTTTCGGGTTATGATTCAAAAGATGGTTTGATTTCCAATGTCTTATATTTTGTTGAATTCTCCTGCACTTGTGGTTTGTTTGTATGTTTGGCTGTAGATGGTACAATATCCCTAGATTTTGGGGTCTGGTTCCAAGAATGGTTTGATTTCCAAATGTCGGTTATATTTTGTGGAATTCTGCTGCATTTCTGGTATGTGTATGCTCTGCTGTTGTTGATACACTATACTTGGATTTTGGGGGGGATTCCAAGGGCGGTTTGATTTCTAAAACTCTATTATGTTTTATTGAATTGTGCTGCACTTCTGGTTTGTTTATGTTTGGCTGTTGGTGGTACATTATCCTGGAATTTTGAGGGGTGGGGTTCGAAGAATGGTTTGATATCAAAATGTCTATTATATTTTGTTGTATTGTGATTTATTTTGCTTCGTGTATGCTTGGCTAAGGGTGTTACATAATTTTGGGATTTTGGGGTGTGTGGAACCAAGGATTGTTTTATTTCCAAATGTCTATTACATTTTGTTGTTTTGTGCTGTATTTCTTGATTTTGTATACTTGGCGGTTGGTGGTACACTATCCTTGTATATTGGAGTTTTGGTTCAATAGGTGGTTTGTATTCCAAATATCAATTATATTTTGTTGAATTGTGCTGCACTTCTGGTTTTTAGTATGCTTGGCCGTAGATGGTACATCATCCCTAGATTTGTGGGATGGGTTTCATAGGTTGGTTTGATTTCCAAATCTCTATTATAATTTGTTGAATTTTGCTGAATATCTGGTTTGTGTAATCTTGGCTGTTGTTCGTATATTATCCTTATATTTTGGTGGCGTGTTTTCAAAGGATGGTTTGATTTCCAAATGTCGATTATGTTTTGTTGAATTCTGCTGCACTTCGGGTTTGTGTATGCTTGGTTGTTGGTGTTACACTATCCTTGGATTTTGGTTGGTTGGCTTCCAAAAATGGTTTGATTTCTAAATGTCTATTATTGTTTATTGAATTGTGCTGCGTTTCTGGTTTGTTTATGCTTGGCTGTTGGTGTTACAATATCCTTGGATTTTGGGGATGGGGTTTCAAGGATGGTTTGATTTCCAAATGTTTATTATATTTTGTTGAATTGTGCTGTACTTCTGGTTTGTGTATACCGGGCTGTTGTTGGAACATTATTTCTGGATGTTGGGGTACTTGTTCAAAAGATTGTTTTATTTCTATATGTCTGTTATATTTTGTTGAATTGCGTTGCACTTCTGGTTTGTTTGTATGCTTGGCTGTTGGTGGTACAATATCATTGGGTTTCGGGAATAGTTTTCCAAGGATGGTTTGATTTCCAAATGTATATTTTATTTTGTTGAATTGTGCTGTACTTATGTTTTGTGTATATTTGGCTGTTGGTGGTACATTATCCATGGATTTTGAGAGGTCTGTTTCCGAGGATGGTTTGATTTCCACAAGTATATTACATTTTGTTGAATTGTGCTGTATTTCTAGTTTTGCTATACTTGGCGCTTGGTGGTACATTATCCTTGGATTTTGGGGTTATGATTCAAAAGATGGTTTAATATCCAGTGTTTCTTATATTTTGTTGAATTCTGCTGCACTTGTGGTTTGTTTATATGATTGGCTGTAGATGGTTCAATATCCCTATATTTTGGGGATCGGGTTCCAAAAGTTGGTTTGATTTCCAAATGTCTATTATATTTTGTTGAATTTTGCTGAATATCTGATTTCTGTAATCTTGGCTGTTGGTCTTATTTTATCCTTCGATTTTGGGTGTGTGTGTTCAAAGGATGCTTTGATTTCCAAACGTCTTATATTTTGTTGAATTGTGCTGTACTTCTGTTTTGTGTATGTTTGGCTGTTGGTGGTACATTATCCTTGGATTTTGTGTGGCGGTGTTCCTTGAATGGTTTAATTTCTAACTATCTATTATATTTTGTTGAATTCTGCTGCAATTCTGGCTTTTTTATGCTTGGCTGTTGATGAAACATTATCCATGGATTTTCGGAGGTCTGGTTCCGAGGATATTTTGATGTCCAAAAGTATATTACATTTTGTTGAATTGTGCTGTATTTCTAGTTTTTCTATACTTGGTGCTTGGTGGTACATTATCCTTGGATTTTGGGGTTATGATTCAAAAGATGGTTTGATTTCCAATGTCTTATATTTTGTTGAATTCTCCTGCACTTGTGGTTTGTTTGTATGTTTGGCTGTAGATGGTACAATATCCCTAGATTTTTGGGATAGGGTTCCAAAGTTGGTTTGATTTCCAAATGTCTATTATGTTTTGTTGAATTCTGCTGCCTTTCTGGTATGTGTATGCTTGGCTGTTGTTGATACACTATGCTTGGATTGGGGGGGGAATCCAAGGACGGTTTGGTTTCTAAGTCTCTATTATATTTTATTGAATTGTGCTGCACTTTTGGTTTGTTCATGTTTGGCTGTTGGTGGTACATTATCCTTGGATTTTGGGGGTTGGGTTCAAAGAATGTTTTGATATCCAAATGTCTATTATATTTTGTTGTGTTGCGATATATTTTGCTTCGTGTATGCTTGGCTGAGGGTGATACATAGTTTTTGGGTTTGGGGGTGTGTGGAACCAAGGATTATTTTATTTTCAAATGTCTATTACATTTTGTTTAATTGTGCTGTAGATCTGGTTTCGGTAATCTTCGCTGTTGATGGTATGTTATCCTAGGATTGTGGTAGGTCTGATTTTGAGGATGGTTTGATTTCCAAGAGTATATTACAATTTGTTGATACGGCTAAATTTCTAGTTTTTGTGTACTTGGCGGTTGGTGGTACATTATCCTTGGATTTTGGGGAGTGGTTTTCCTTGGATGGTTTGATTTCCAAATGTAAATTACATTGTGTTCAATTGTGCTGCTTTTCTTAATTGCGTACGCTTGGCTGTTGATGATACATTATCCATGGATTTTCGGAGGTCTGGTTCCGAGGATATTTTGATGCCCAAAAGTATGTTACATTTTGTAGAATTGTGCTGTATTTCTAGTTTTCGTATACTTGGCGGTTGGTGGTACATTATCCCTGGATTTTGGGGTTCTGGTTCAAAAGATGGTTTGAGTTCCAACGTCTATTATGTTTTGATGAATTCTGCTGCACTTGTGGTTTGTTTATGTGATTGATTGTAGATCGTTCAATATCCCTAGATTTTGGTGATGGGGTTCCAAAGTTGGTTTTATTTCCAAATGTCTATTATATTTTGTTGAATTTTGCTGAATATCTGATTTCTGTAATCTTGGCGGTTGGTCTTATTTTATCCTTCGATTTTGGGTGAGTGTGTTCAAAGGATGCTTTGATTTCCAAACGTCTTATATTTTGTTGAATTCTGCTGCACTTCTGGTTTGTTTATGCTTGGCTGTTGATGAAACATTATCCTTGGATTTTGGGGTCTGGTTCCAAGGATGGTTTGATTTCCAAATGTCGATTATATTTTGTTGAATTCTGCTGCAGTTCTGGTATGTGTATGCTCTGCTGTTGTTGATACACTATACTTGGATTTGGGAGGGGGGAGATTCCAAGGGCGGTTTGATTTCTAAAACTCTATTATGTTTTATTGAATTGTGCTGCACTTCTGGTTTGCTTATGTTTGGCTGTTGGTGGTACATTATCCTGGAATTTTGAGGGTGGGGTTCGAAGAATGGTTTGATATCAAAATGTCTATTATATTTTGTTGTATTGTGATATATTTTGCTTCGTGTATGCTTGGCTAAGGGTGTTACATAATTTTGGGATTTTGGGGTGTGTGGAACCAAGGATTGTTTTATTTCCAAATGTCTATTACATTTTGTTGTTTTGTGCTGTATTTCTTGATTGTGTATACTTGGCGGTTGGTGGTACACTATCCTTGTATATTGGAGTTTTGGTTCAATAGGTGGTTTGTATTCCAAATATCAATTATATTTTGTTGAATTGTGCTGCACTTCTGGTTTTTAGTATGCTTGGCCGTAGATGGTACATCATCCCTAGATTTGTGGGATGGTGTTACAAGGTTGGTTTGATTTCCAAATGTCTATTATAATTTGTTGAATTTTGCTGAATATCTGGTTTGTGTAATCTTGGCTGTTGTTCGTATATTATCCTTATATTTTGGTGGCGTGTTTTCAAAGGATGGTTTGATTTCCAAATGTCGATTATGTTTTGTTGAATTCTGCTGCATTTCTGGTATGTGTATGCTCTGCTGTTGTTGATACACTATACTTGGATTTGGGGGAAGGGGATTCCAAGGGCGGTTTGATTTCTAAATGTCTATTATTGTTTATTTAATTGTGCTGCGTTTCTGGTTTGTTTATGCTTGGCTGTTGGTGGTGCAATATCCTTGGATTTTGGGGATGGGGTTTCAAGGATGGTTTGATTTCCAAATGTTTATTATATTTTGTTGAATTGTGCTGTACTTCTGGTTTGTGTATGCCGGGCTGTTGTTGGAACATTATTTCTGGATGTTGGGGTACTTGTTCAAAAGATTGTTTTATTTCTATATGTCTGTTATATTTTGTTGAGTTGTGTTGCACTTCTGGTTTGTTTGTATGCTTGGCTGTTGGTGATACAATATCATTGGGTTTCGGGAATAGTGTTCCAAGGATGGTTTGATTTCCAAATGTATATTTTATTTTGTTGAATTGTGCTGTACTTATGTTTTGTGTATGTTTGGCTGTTTCTTGTGCATTATTCATGGATTTTAGGAGGTCTGGTTCCGAGGATGGTTTGATTTCCAAAAGTATATTACATTTTGTTGAATTCTGCTGCATTTCTAGTTTCTTGTATACTTGGCGGTTGGTGGTACATTATCCTTAGATTTTTGTGTTCTGGTTCAAAAGATGGTTTGATTTCCAATGTCTATTATATTGTGTTGAATTCTGCAGCACTTGAGGCTGTAGATGGTTCATAATCCCTAGATTTTGGGGAAGGGGTTCCAAGGTTGGTTTGATTTCCAAATGTCTATTATATTTTGTTGAATTTTGCTGAATATCTGGTTTCTGTAATCTTGGCTTTTGTTCCTGTTTTATCCTTGGATTTGGGGGGGTGTTCAAAGGATGCTTTGATTTCCAAATTTCTTATATTTTGTTGAATTGTGCTGCACTTCAGTTTTATGTATGTTTTTCTATTTGTGGTACATTATCCTTTGATTTTGGGTGGCGGTGTTTCTCTAATGGTTTGATTTCTAACTATCTATTTTATTTTGTTGAAATCTGTTGCACTTCTGGTTTGTTTATGCTTGGCTGTTGGTGGAACATTTTCCTTGGATTTTGGGGGTATGGTATCAGGGATGGTTTGATTTAAAAATATCGATTATATTTTGTTGAATTGTGCTGCACTTCCGGTTTGTTTATGCTTGGCTGTTGGTGGTACACTATCCTTAGATTTTGGGGAGTGGAGTTGCAAGTATGGTTTGATTTCTTAATGTCTGTTATTTTTTATTGAACTGTGCTGCACTTCTGTTTTGTTTATTCTTCGCTGTTGGTAGTACATTATCCTTGGATTTTGGGGGTTCGGTTTCCAAGAATGGTTTAATATCTAAATGTCTGTTATATTTTGTTAAATTGTAATGCGTTTCGCTTTGTGTATGCTTAGCTGTTGGTGATACATCATTTTTCGATTTTTGGGTGCGTGGATCGTAGGATTTTTTTATTTCTAAATATCTTTTACATTTTGTTTAAATGTGCTGCATATCTGGTTTGTGTTTTCTTGGCTTTTGGTGGCATGTTATGCTTGGATTTTCAGTGTTAGTTTTCCAAGGATGGTTCGATTTCCAAATGTCTGTTATATTCTGTTGAACTGTGTAGCATTTCTGATTGGTGTATTCTTGGCTTTTGGTGGTACATCATCCTTGGATTTGGGGGTTTTGGTTCAAAAGGTGGTTTGATTTCCAAATGTCAATTTTATTTTGTTGAATTTTGCTGAATATCTGGTTAGTGTAATATTGGCTGTTGTTCCTATATTATCCTTGTATTTTGGTGGTGTGTGTTCAAAGGATGTTTTGATTTCCAAATGTCTATTATATTTTGTAGATTTGTGCTGTACTTCTGTTCTGTGTATGTTTGGCTGTTGGTAGTACCTTATCCTTTAATTTATGTGTCGCGTGTTCCTCGTATGGTTTGATTTCGAACTATCTATTTTGTTGAATTCTGCTGCACCTCTATTTTTATCATGCTTGGCTGTTGGTAAAACATTATCCTTGGGTTTTTGGGGTCTGGTTCCAAGGATGGTTTGATTTCCAAGTATCGATTATATTTTGTTAAATTGTGCAGCACTTCTGGTTTGTTTATGCTTGTCTGTTGGTGGAATATTATCCTTGGATGCGGGTGGAGTTCCAAGGATGGTTTGATTTCCATATGTATGTCATATTTCAATAATTTTTGCTGTATTTCAATTTGTGTATTCTTTGCTGTTGGTGGTATATTCTCCTTGGATTTTGGGGCTTGGGTTCCAAGGATGGTTTGATTTCCGAATGTCTATTATATTTTGCTGAATTGAGCTGTATATCTCGTTTGCGTAAGCTTGGCTGTTGGTGGTTCATTATCCTTGGATTTTGGGAGGTGGTGTTCCAAGGATGGTTTGATTTCCAAATATATGTTATATTTTAATGAATTGTGATGTATTTCGCTTTGTGTATGCTTTACTGTTTGTGATACTTCATTTTTGGATTTTGAGGCTTGGGATTCTAAGGATTGCTTGATTTCCAAATGTATGTTATATTTTGCTGAATTGTGCTGTATTTCACATTATGTATGCTTTGCTGTTTGTTGTACATTATCCTTGTATATTGGGGGTGAGGTTTCAATGATGGTTTGTTTTCCAAATGTATATCCTATTGTTGAATTGTGCTGTATTTAGCTTTGCGCATTATCTCCTAGTGGCACATTATGCTTGGATTTTTGTGTATAACGAAGTAAATTTCTCCGTCATTTCTATCCGCGCCGGGATTCGAACCCGGATCCCCTCATTCCGGAATAAGTTACTCTACCAATTGAGCTACGCGGACGTTTTATTCTGATTCCTATCTGCCTTTATGTCGTGTGCGTCCTTCTGGCAGGTACGTCACATCTCCTGGTACGTTACATCATCTCCCCCTTATTTTATTTTTTTATTTTTTTTTTCGAAGTGCTGGAGAAGGGATACTCTTATTTTTCTTATCTCGCGGTGTGGAAATAACATCACACCATTGCGAGATTTTGAACGGTCGGGTCATCCGGATAGTTCGGGCGCCATTATAACGAAGTAAATTTCTCCGTCATTTCCATCCGCGCCGGGATTCGAACCCGGATCCCCTCATTCCGGAATAAGTTACTCTACCAATTGAGCTACGCGGACGTTGTATTCTGATTCCTATCTGACTTTATGTCGTGTGCGTCCTTCGGGCAGGTACTTCACATCTCCTGGTACGTTACAGGTGGGTGGGGTTTTAAGGATGGTTCGTTTTCCAAATGTATATTATATTTTGTTGAATTGTGCTGTATTTAGCTTTGCGCATTATCAGTTAGTGGTACATTATCCTTGTATATTGGGGGTTGGGGTTTCAAGGATGGTTTGTTTTCCGAATGCATATTATATATTTTTGAATTGTGCTGCATTTAGTTTTTCGCATTATCAGTTGGTGGTACATTATGCTTGGATTTTGGGGGGTGGA
Organism: Macrothele yani; assembly: GCA_039090855.1. Taxonomy (NCBI): domain Eukaryota; kingdom Metazoa; phylum Arthropoda; class Arachnida; order Araneae; family Macrothelidae; genus Macrothele; species Macrothele yani. Next base: position 96,872,862 of record CM077009.1, on the reverse strand, counting down.
GTTTTAAGAATAGTATGATTTCCAAATATGTATTATATTTTGCAAAATTGTGCTGTATTTGTTGTTTGCATATGCTTGTCTGTTAGTGGTACATATCCTTGGGTTATAGGGGTTGGGGTTCCAAGGATTATTGTATTCTTAAATGTATGCTATATTTTGGTGAATTGTCCTGTAGTTCACTTTGTGTATACTGTGCTGTAGGTGGTACATTGTCCTTGGAATTTGGACATGGTGTTCAAATGATGGTTTGATATCCAAATGTCTATTACATTTTTCTGAATTGTGTTGTATTAAACTTTGTATGCGCTTCGCTGTGTGTGCGACGTGCGAACACCTGTCTGTAGGTCTCAGCAGATGTTTCCTGAACCTTGTCCAATCGTCGCAATGTACTCCTAGCTGGTAAGCAATTTAGTTCGTTTGCTTTGCTATGAATGTTACTCGCGATATTTAACAGAGCATCGACTTTTCTCTTTTATTATTATTTTTGTATGTCTCCTGTAGCAAGGAAGACGTGACATCCGCGTTTTGTTTGTTCGTCGGTCTGTCTGCAAGACATTCTACAAATTCGATTGGAAAAGAAATTTGCGTCCCAAAGACCATTATTTTTATCTCACTTCCTTTGTTTGATTGTCCGATGCATCTCTATATTTGTGATTACAGTAATTCGTTTATTAGCAATCCGATTTACTCTTTGACGTTGGGCTTCGTCCAACACCGCGTATAGTATGGGGCGACTTACAGCCGACCGCCTGTGACAAAAATAGGTCCCAATTGAAATCATTATACCGTTAAAAATACGTGCCGCATACTAATATGAAATCATTATACCGTTAAAAATACGTGCCGCATACTAATAGTGTTAGCATATTCGTAAGCATTATGGAGTCCAATTCGCGTACTGCGCAGCACATCATTCGCGCCATGACGCTCCCCTCCTTGCCTGTGCATGGGGGAGATGAAGCAATATTTCTAGGTGTGCCGTCGCGATTGACTCAGTCTATCTCGACAACCGTGAGCGCAACACTCTGTGCGTGGCATCGTTTTAAAGCTCTCAACGAGATCTTTTCAAAAGTACGAAGAACATTTCGCAGTGGTTTAAACTGAACATTTTGAAAATTGTTTTCTTCTAAACCGGTGAACACTTTAGACAAAATATCGGTTTATCTAGACAACCATGAGTGCAAAACGACTGTGCGTGGTATCGACGAGATCTATTGAAATATATAAAGAACATATCGCAGTGGTTTAAACTAAAATTTTAAAAAATTGTTTTCGAGTGAACGGGATTACATTTTTGACAATGCCGCGGAATTCGCAGAATGAACACAAGCAAAAGTGGAGGGGAAAAAAACGAAAGGCAAAGGCAAGTAATGAGGAATGTAGGAAGTCCAAGAAGACAGACCACCACGTTGGGTAGTTTGTAAATCGATCTGCTTTGTGTTCGCAATGTATCCAGCATTATTTGTAAAAATTATGTTCGCTACTTTTCATATCATAGACCTGTGTTGGTTTTAACAAATTAAATAAACGCTTTGAAACCATACTCGACTAACTCGTTTCAACTCTCCGATCTGCAATAGTTGTCCTGCGTTCCAAACTGACGGCTCAATCAAAACTGAGCAATCCTGTAATATTTATTTTTTTATCCGATTTTAGTACGCTTGTTTGTCCTGGTTTCTTCTCGGTCTGTGGCAGCTACTCATGACCATTAGCCCAAACCCCGGGCCCCATCCCGAGATGAAGCGTGGGTGAGGGAGCTTCTTCTTCGGAATCCAGCAGAGCTAGATTTGGTACTCAAAGAAAGTGGTTTTTAAACCCAGAAACAAAAAAGCGAAATAATTTTGTGTTTGACATTATCTTTTCCGTAATGCTGAAGTCTTTCGCTGAAAGATACAAATAATTTTTGGCATTTGTCGTAGTATCGCTGTTTACTAGCACATTAACTGGAATATTTCCTTTTGCATCAGTTCAAGAGCGCATACAGAATGTATGTACCCCGTCTTGCTGGCATTACCAGAACTTTAAAAGTCTTCCACAAAAATGACATTAATGTTGCAGAATTTTATGAAACGGTGCGCAGTGTGAAATGGAATTTTGTTTGTATAAATTTGTTTAAAATGCTAGTTCATATTATGAAAACATATACACTGAAGTGATAGAAAAACTGGTACACCAGTCTAATACTTGGTAGGTCCCCCACGGGAACGCACGACTGCAGAAATACGACGGGGCATGGACTCCACTAGCTTCTGGAAATATGCTGTATGCAATGCACACCATACTTTCTCCAGAGCGTTCCACAAATCGGGTGTATTCCGAGGTCTCTGATTACTGTGTTCAATAGCGCGTTGCATGGCATCCCAAATGTGTTCTATCGCGTTCAGATCTGGGGACTTTGGTGGGAATGGCAACACCCCAAACTCAGATGAATGCTCTTCTAACCATAATGTGGCTTCCCGACACTTGTGTGGAGGTGTATTGTTCTGTTGGAACAGGCCCAACCCATCAGCATGAATGCAGGACATGAACGGGTGTACCTCGTCAGAAAGGATGCGCACATAGCGTTGGCCGGTCACAGACGTTTGTAGACGTACCAGGGGTCCCAGTGAAGTCCAGCTAAATACAACCCATACCATTACGGGCATCACACCAGCCGATACAGTTCCCTGTTGACAGGCGGGATCCATGGCTTCATGGGGTTTGCGCCACACACGAATTCTTCCATCTGCCCGATACAGTTGGAAACGCGACTCGTCAGACCAGGCTACCTGTTTCCAGTCATCAGGTATCCAGTGGCGGTCTTGCCGTGCCCAAGCGAGGCACCCGTCAAGGGGACTCGAGTTGAGCGCCGGCTCCCAAAGCCTATGTCGTGAAGGGTACGTTGCACAGTCAAGACGCTGATGCTTGTTGAGGGTCCAGTATTGAATTCCGATTATACCTGAGAGAGTGCTGCACGCCTAGCGCGTGAAACGATTCTTGACAGCCGACGTTAACACTGTTTGGGCAATCCTGCAAGAAGATCGTCATTACATGTGAAGCCATAGCGGCGTGAACTAATATTTAATAACCGTCGGTATTCCGCATTCTACGCGACAATTTACTGCGGTATCGTGTGTGTTTCAGATGGGTACCTCATCACCTGACGAGAAAACAATTGTTAGCCATAGTTTTAGGTGTGTCATGAGGGGAGACAAATGATTTCAAAGGATCCAAACTTTCTATTTACAGTAATAACTGCCGATGAAACAAAGATCGACTATTCCGACCCCTCACGAAGCGCGCAACGAGTGTCTGGAGACACACACGCTCGCCTCCTCCTAAAATCCTCCGCCAAACCAAATCAGCTGGTAAGATGATGATGATAATTTTCTTTGATCGTAAAGGTGTAGTCTACCAACATGTCATTCCTGTACAAATTACTGTCAATGCTTAGTATTACATTTCAGTCTTGAAGCGTCTGCGACAACACATATCGATGAAGCGACAGGAAGTGGTGGGCAAGCGGACCCTACACCATGATAATGCCCGCCCACATGTGGCTGCTTGTGTTCAACAGTTTCTTACGAAATGCTGTATTGAAATCATACCACAGCCTGTCTACAGTTCTGACCTCGTCCCGAACGATTTCTGGTTTTTTCCAACAATGAAGGAGAAATCACATAGTTGAACTACCGGCATTGTATAATTATATTACATTTAATTCAGACAACAACGTTTATGGATACAATTTTTAGAAATTCAAAGTCTACTATAGTTTCGCTGAAACTGTTGTTCAGCTTCGTCAGAACTAAGCGTCTTTATTTCTTGCTTCTGTAGAAGTTACAAATTCCACGCGTCAAACGTCTCGTGTGGTATCAGATTGCAGATTGATGAGTGATTTCCATGCGCTTGATAGGTATGGAGATGCAGATAAATCATTTACCAGGATATTACGGTTTTCAAATGTATGAAAGGCGTCTAAAACCTCTAGTTCAAATATTGATTTTTCTCTTTCTAACAGTTTATAGCAAAAATTGGTCTTATAATCAGGGACGTAGCCAACGGATGCGAGGATGGGTTCTAGACCACCCTAAAAATTGTCTGCCCACCCTGCCGCCCATCCAGTTCAACATGTGCCATATCTTATTTTTTGTTTTGTTTACCTTTAAAATATAATCTGGAATTTGCAAAGGAATAATGATTCCCGAGTTTTCGTTGTGTAGCCCTACGTATTTCCACTTAGAAAGTGCCTTTTTCCTTCTCTGTAGAAAGGTTATCAACATATCCGCAGCGCCATGAAAATTTATTTGTTCTCCACTCGCCCAAATCCTAAATTTAAGCCATTTTTAAAGTCAGTATAATGAGGGTCGTATGAAGAGGGTGAATAGCAATTCACTGAGGTCATTAGTAATTTCTCTGCTGTTTGTTTGTGCTATTAAGCAGGAGATTCCAACACGGAAAGTGGGAAGTAAAGCTATACCAGCGCTCTTAAGCCTTCCTTAGGGTGACCAGAGGGCACGACATACCTGACGATTACTTTTGGAAAGATGAGTGCAAGACAATGTTGCTGGATTTACGGAAAGGAGTTAAGGAGAGGAAAAGTATTGCTGCGGGTTAAAATCATACTAACTTGAACTTTTGAGAGGAAATGTGCAATCTAACCATACTAACTTGAACATTTCCCCTCAACATTTGCTTTAAGGCTTTTCTCCTTGGCATGAAATTTTGTTTTAATCAGGGCGTGTTACTGGTGCTGTTAGCAGTGTGTCATGTTTATTATACTAGTATGTAACTCTTTAGGTTTTCCTAATTTTATTAAAAATGCTGGGCGGAACATAGCAAAAAATTACCCCAAACTTTAGATTCTTTTGTGTTTCAAAAAGTGCAAAAACTGTTGAAAAATTAATGAGTATGCATCCAGGAGAAATGGGATATTGCGAATTGCGAATACCTTTGCAGCCTGTAGAAAAAGGAAAACAAATTCTTTCTTTCAGTGTTTCGTGAATAAAGTTACTGTCAAACTTGCCCCGGCAAAAATAATATTCATCCACTCGTCGCCCATCCTGATTTCCAAGTCCAGCGGCGTCCGTGCTTATAATTAGCTTGATAGACTAGGTAATATTTCCGGGATGGGCTTTTCCTTTTTTTTTTTTTTTTTTACCCGTTGTTGGTATTTTTGATGTAAGATGTTTTTCAGTAATAAAAATCCTGCATATTGCAATCAGCACTTATGGAACAACGGGTTTGTATCGAATTTAGCACGACTGACCAGACTCAGTTTTAGAGCCATGAGATTGATTTGCCTAAAATATTATCGTGTTCCAACATTTCTCCCTACTTAAGTAATTGAGGAGCACATACACTTTCCCCCGCATATCTCATTATCATTAAGAAATAAAAATATATTTACGATTTTCTGGTTGAAATACAGGGCGGACAATTGGCCACCGTACCACTGGCATGCCCAAGAGGGGAGAGGGTTGGGGTGTTAAAACACCCCAAAATTTGGAACCTTTCGATATTTCAAAAACGTGATTTTAAAAAGCAAATTTTTATTAGTATCTTAAATTGTTTTTATGTCTCATGGCAATATTTTCTCCATGAAGACGAAGAAGCGGCAAGGAGCGAAGGGCCAGAATGCCCCATTGCAGTGGAACGCCAATACATGTGTATACTGGAAGTTTCTGTGGCGACGAGGTAATGCCAAATTTGAGTCCCTGACTTTTTTGAGATTACTCTAACACACTATGAAAAGCAAGGTTTTGATTAAAATACCAAGAATCACATCAAAACAATACTAACGCTGTAACCCGGAAAACTATTACAGGATTTTAATTTACTCTATGTAGAATTTTTCAAAATGTTTATTAGGGCTTTATATAATAGTCTTCTCACACACAAATTGGTCTTATCCGAATTCCAATTACTTTTCACACCTTGTTTTCTGCATAGATAAATAGCAAAATATAAGTTGTCAACTATTATGTGGTGATAGGGATATAGGTAATAAAAATAATAATCAATCCTGAGTTCCTTGTTATAAGCAAACTCTAGTGTACTTATGTATGATGAACAAAATTGTCCAGTACAACTAAGTGATCGGGAGATATATATGTCAAGAAAGTGAATAGTGTAAAGCAGCTCAAATGAAACAAAAATTATTTCTCTTCTATCTTCAAATTGTATAGTTTTTGAGCAATACTGGGCTAAAAGTGTTTTGCCTATCAAGTGGTACGAGTAATTTGGGTTCTTTACGTTTGAACGTATAACATTTTTCCCTAAAATTTACAATTTTTTATTATCCTTCCTCAGAAAAAGTTTCCAAATGCGTGTAACTTTCTTTTCCGACCTCCAGAACTGAAAGAAGGCCGAAAATCTAGTTGAGATTATATTGTCTCTGGAAAAGAGAAATTACGCCAAGTGGATCAGGGTTTGAATCGCGATGTAGCATGGATGTTGTGCTTGTCTTAGCGGCAGTGGCTCTCTCTCTCTTCCCTGGAACCACTGACCATAAATTAGGGGCGGTCACGATGGTCGTTAGGTAGTTAAGCCCTCAACCAAGAAAAAAAGAAGAAAAAGAAAAACGAATTACTTCAGTGAGCTGCACAAGTAGCTTTGTGTTTTGTATACACTGAAGTAGCAGAAAAACTGGTACAGACGAGCTTATGCAAAATACATAGCAACGTCACCTATGCGCATACTCGGTTGCATCCGCCAGTGGGTATATAAAGCGATAGACATCCTTGCCAGCTGTCAGAGCTGTTTTCGGCATGAGAATGACAAGTAATAACGATTTAAGCGATTTTAAAAGCGGTGTCATAGTTGGCGCTCGTAAGATGGGCCATAGTATTTCGGAGGTAGAAACGAAGTTCGGATTTTCACGGACGGCCATTGCAAGGGTGTACCGTGACTGCAAGAATTCCGGCAAAACCTCCAACCTACGATAACAGTGGGGCCGTAAAAAGACATTGGGTGAACGTGACCATCATCGGCTGTCAAGAATCGTTTCACGCGATAGGCGTGCAACACTCTCGCAGGTATCATCGAAATTCAATGCTGGAGCCTCAACAAGCATAAGCGTCCTGTAACGTACCAGGATATGTGACGTACCTGCCAGAAGGACGCACCCGACATAAAGGCAGATAGGAATCAGAATAAAACGTCCGCGTAGCTCAATTGGTAGAGTGAATTATTCCGGAATGAGGGGATCCGGGTTCAAATCCTGGCGTGGACAGAAATGACGGAGAAATTTACTTCGTTATAGTCCGGACTGTGCAACGTTCCCTGCACGATGTGGGCTTTGGGAGCCGACGCTCAACTCGAGTCGCCTTGATTGGTGCTCGACACAGAGTTATGCGCCTCGCTTGGGAACGGAAACACCATCACTGGATACTTGATGAATGGAAACAAGTAGCTTGGTCTGCCGAGTCGCGTTCCCAACTGTATCGGGAAGATGGAAAGATTCGTGTGTGGCGCGAACCCCATGAAGCTATGGAACCCGCCTGTCAACAGGGAACTGTACCGGCTGGTGGGGGAGGGGTGCGAAATGGTGTGGGGTGTGTTTAGCTGGACTTCACTGGGACCGCACGTACGTCTACAAACGTCTGTGACCGGCCAACGGTTTGTGCGCATCCTTTCTGACGAGGTACAGACGTTCATATCCTGCATTCGTGCTGATGGATTGGGCCTGTTCCAACAGGACAATGCACCTCCACACAAGTGTCGCGACGCCAGATTGGGGTTCGGGGAGCATTCATATGAGTTTGGGGTGTTGCGATTCCCACCAAAGTCCCCAGATCTGAACGTGATAGGATACAGTTGGGATGCCATGCAACGCGCTATCAAACACAGGAATCCGAGGCTTCGGAATGCACCCGAACTGTGGAAGGCTCTGCAGGAAGTATGGTGTGCATTACCTACAAAATATTTCCAGAAGCTAGTGGGGTCCATGCCCCGTGGTATTTCTGCAGTCCTGCGCTTCCTTGGGGGAACTACCAAGTATTAGACTGGTGTACCAGTTTTTCTGGCACTTCAGTGTATATTATGTTACCAGTATATATACAACGCGAGGACCGGTTTTCAGTTAGTAGGGTGTTCAGAGTCAGAATGAGAAAAGCTGCCGATTTATCATACCTTGATAAAGGACAAATTGTAATGTCACGGGGCCTTGGAACAACGATCCCAGAAACGGCGAGGCTTATGGGTTGTTCACGAGTCGCTGTAGTGAGTTCGTATCAAAAGTGGTGCACAGATGGCGAAACGACGAACAGTCGTCCACTCGTGTGTCATTCACAGCTCATTGATGCCAGAGTGTAGCGGAGACTGACGCGCATGAATGGTTGGAATAAAATTTTCTGATCAGACGAATTAAGATTCCTGGTGCTTCACGCAGCGGCAGAGCGAAAGTACTAAGGTTACCAACGCTGGCTATGGCACCTGAACGCACTGTTGGGCGGAAACAGGCTGGTGGCGGCGGTGTTATGCTGTGGGCGATGTTTTCTTGGGACACATTAGGCCCCATGATCCCAATAGCACAATCCCTGACAGCTGTCAGGTATATGAGCATCGCTGCGGAACAAGAGTACCCATTCATGGCAACTGTGTTGTCTGCTGGTGATGGCCATCAAAAATAAAATAATGCGCCATGCCACACTTACAGAATCGTCAAGGTGTGGTTTGAGGAACATGCTGGTGACTTTCTGTTAATGCCCTGGCCTCCATATTCACCTGGCGCGAACGCAATCGAACATTGGCGGTTCGACTTAGAAAAGCAGGTTCGCGCGAAATAACCGCCACCCTGAAATGTACCGGAACTGGAGGACGTGCTGTTGACATTTTCCTGGTGCATCACACAGCTGAGCAGCAAGTGTGGACACCTCGCTTGGCTGCTGTTTTGCGGACTAAATGAAGTCCTACTACTTATTAAGTAGGTGATCATAATGAAATAGCTCATCGATGTGTATTGTGTATATTTAAATCATACGTGAATGCTGTGTGCATCTGTTTACTGAAAGCCGGAAAGTGAAGTGAAATTGGACATCGCCTTGTAGGGGAGAGAGTTTTCGTCTTTTGCGTACAAGCACTGATAAATTCCTCTTCCTAGAAGGAAATTAATTGTTCCGAAAAATCTATACTCTATAGAAATTTACATACATTTCGCATGCTTTGAAAACCAAATAATGTACATAACTGAATTTTTTTCGGTGGAAAGCACCAAAAGCATGTGGATTTTACCATCTATCCGATACTGCTGCTAGGAAAAACAAAAGGAACCACGAATTGTTAGGTAACCAGTACGTGGGAAATTGCCAATAACTCTTTCGTACTTCTGATTACAGTTAGCAATTTTTGATTTCAGTTAATGTGAAAGAAAGATATCCGTCGCGTTGGCTTCTAATCATTCGTCCGAGATGGGAATGGATTCGGATTCCCGTGAGGAATTGATCGTGTCTTTGTCTTGAACCAGTACCGTAAATTAAGGTCGGTCGACTCTTGCTTATCAGGCCCTGCCCCCTTAAATTAGGGTCGAGCGACTCGCGTTTATCAAACCCAGCCTCCTCAAATTAGGATCGGGCGACTCTTGTTTATCAAGCCCCGCCTGCTTAAAGTAGGGTCCGGCGACTTTTTTTATCAAGTCCCGCCTGTTTTAAATTAGGGTCGGGCGACTCTGGTTTATCAAGCACCGCCTCCTTTAGAGAAAAACAAAGGAATGGAAACTGTTTTCTGCTCCTTCGAAGAAGGGTGATTTTTATCAAATGAAGGTAAATTGGTATGTATTTCTTTAATTTTGTATTTTGAAGTCAGAACGTTGCCACTCTTTTTCAAAATGCATCATTATACTGCGATCAGACCTGAACATCTGATGGGACAGAGCCCAATACTCAGTCTTGGTTCACTAATCTTCCTTGGAGCGGACAATTGGAAATTAGTTTTATCGGTTCGATAATCAAATCTGTTCTTCAAATTAAAATTAGAAAAAAGAGTCTTTTTTTCCTTCGGGTACAAGAAGTCACGTGTCCATAATTTGGCACCACTTGTTCGAGGTAAGAGAGAACCACCGTCTTATCGCATACTATCCGTGGATCAGTTTTAAAAGAACCATAGCTCATCTTGGACAAATGGCCAGCGACTCAGATCACTCAGACCTCAGCGTGGCGAACAATGTTAAATAATGGGTTCCGTAATTGCTGCGAAATGCGTAACGTAACGGAAAGCAACAGAAATCAGAAATTGTAACGTACCAGGAGATGTGACGTACCTGCCAGCAGAACGCACACGACATAAAGGCAGATAGTAGTCAGAACAAATGTCCGCGTAGCTCAATTGGTAGAGTGACTTGTTCCTGAATGAGGGGATCCGGGTTCGAATCCTGGCGTGGACAGAAATGACGGAGAAATTTACTTCGTTATAAAATGTTCAACAATGTACAGTTACAACAGATGCCGTCTAGCATTCTTGCTTGATATAATATAAAGACCGGAAAAGAACAATGTGGCATACATCTCTTACTGCTTTCAGAGTGAGCAGAACTTTTAAACTAAGTTGTGTGAAAGAAGTTCCGTAGATTCTTTCCTAAGTTCAATGAATCGTTAAGAAGACAGTCATGATTCTCGGAACAAGAAAGATTTCGTGGCTTTCCTGCCTGAGACGTCCAAGTAAATCTTAATTTTGAGAAACCAGGATGTAAAATTCAAGACGGAAATCCTATGGTAAGAATTCTTAAATCAGTATTAATTTCTACAAATGTTTAAATATTCTCATTTACTTTGTCAATACGTAAGGTTTAATGATTGAATTATCTGAATATATATTGTAATGTTAAGAACACAAATTAATGTTTTTAAAAACAAACACCCAATGAACTTCACTTAAAAAATCAAGCAGTTTTCATATTACTGCTACAAAATCAGTTACGGTTTCAATTATTGTAGTAAAGCATTGAAATCCTGTCAGAAAAATCCAAAAGTCTATTATATTTTGTTGAATTGTGCTGCATTTCTGATTTGTGTATGCTTGGCTGTTGGTGGTACAACATCCTTGGATTTTGGGGGTCTGGTTCAAAGGATAGTTTGACTTACAAATGTATGTTACAATGTGGTGAATTGCGGTGTACTTCACTATGTGAAAGCTTCCTTGGCTGTTGGTGATAGAACATTTTTGGATTTTGGACGTGTTTGTCGAATTGTGCTGTGTATCTGGTTTCTGTAATCTTCGCTGTTGATGGTATGTTATCTTTGGATTTTGGTGGTTCGTGTTCCAAGTATGGTTTCATTTCCACATGTCTATTATGTTTTGTTGAAATGTGCTGTACATCTGGTTTGTGTATGCTTGGCTGTTGCTGGAACTTGGATTTTTTTTGGGGGGGAGGTTCCTAAGATGGTTTGATTTTCAAATGTAAATTACATTTTGTTGAATTGTGCTGCTTTCCTGGTTTGCGTACGCTTGGTTGTTGGTGGTACATTTTCCTTGGATTTTGGGAGGTCTGGTTCCGAGGATGGTTTAACTTCGAAAAGTATATTATATTTTGATGAATTGTGATGTATTTATAGTTTGTGTATACTTGGCTGTTGGTTGTACATTATCCTTGGATTTTTGGGGTTCTGTTTCAAAAGATGGTTTGATTTTCAAATGTCGATTATATTTTGTTGAATTCTGCTGCACTTCTTGTTTGTTTATGCTTGGCTGTTGATGGAACATTATCCTTGGATTTTGGGGGTCTGTTTCCAAGGATAGTTTGATTTCCAAATGTCGATTATATTTTGTTGAATTCTGTTGCATTTCTGGTTTGTGTATGCTTGGCTGTTGGTGGTACACTAACCTTGGATTTTGGAGTGTGGGGTTCCAAGGACCGTTTGATTTCTAAATATTATATTTTCCTTGAATTGTGCCGCATTTCTGATTTGTGAATGCTTGGCTGTTGGTTTTACATCATCCTTGGATTTTGGGGGACTGGTTCAAAGGATGTTTTGACTTCCAAATATATGTTATATTGCAGTGAGTTCTGCCGTACTTCACTGTGTGAAAGCTTGCTTGCCTGTTGGTGATACAACATTTTTGGATTTTGGACGTGTGGAAGCAATGATTGTGTGATTTAAAATGTCTATTATATTTTGTTGAATTGTGCTTTATATCTGGTTTCTGTAATCTTCGTTGTTGGTGGTATGGTATCCTTGGATTTTCGTAGTTGGTGTTCCAAGTATGGTTTCATTTCCATATGTCTATTATATTTTGTTGAATTGTGCTGTACTTCTGGTTTGTGTATGCGTGGCTGTTGGTGGTACATTATCCTTGGTATTTCGGGGGTGGTTTTCCTAAGATGGTTTGATTTCCAAATGTAAATTACATTTCTTTCAATTGTGCTGCTTTTCTGGCTTGCGTACACTTGGCAGCTGGTGGTGCATTATCCATGGATTTTGGGAAGTCTTGTTCCGAGGATGGTTTGATTTCCAAACGAATATTATATTTTGTTGAATTGTGCTGTGTTTTCAGTTTCTGTATGCTGGGCGATTGATGGTACATTATCCTTGGATTTTGGGGTTCTGGTTCAAAAGATGGTTTAATTTCCAAATGTCTATTATATTTTGTTGAAGACTGCTGCACTAGTGGTTTGTTTGTGTGACTGGATGTAGATGGTACAAAATCACTAGATTTTGGGAATGGGGTTTCAAGGTTGGTTTGATTTCCAAATGTCTATTATATTTTGTTGAATTTTGCTGTTTTTCTGTTTTGTGCATGTTTAGCTGTTGGTGGTACATTATCCATGGATTTTGGGTGGTGGTGTTCATCGGATAGTTTGATTTCTAACTAGCTATTATATTTTGTTGAAACGTGTTGCACTTCTATTTTGTTTATGCTTGGCTGTTGGTGGAACATTATCCTTAGATTTTGGGGGTTTGTATCAAGGATGGTTTGTTTTCCAAACACCGATTATATTTTGTTGAATTGTGCTGCACTTCTGGTTTCTGTACGCTTGGCACCTGGTGGTACACTATCCTTGGATTTTGGGGCGTTGGGTTTTTAAAGTTTTTTGATTTCTAAATGGCATTATGTTTTACTGAATTGTGTTGCACTTCTGGTTTGTTTATGCTTGGCTGTTGGTGGTACACTATCCTTAGATTCTGGGGAGTGGGGTTAAAAGTATGGTTTGATTTCTAAACATTTAATGTTTATTATATCTAATTGAACTGTGCTGCACTTCTGGTTTGTTTCTGCTTTGCTGTTGGTGGTACATTATCCTTGGTTTTTGGTATTCTGGTTCAAAAGATGGTTTGATTTCCAATTTAATTAAATTTTGTTGAATTCTGCTGCACTTGTGGCTGGAGATGGTTCATAATCCGTAGATTTTGGGGATGGTGTTCCAAGGTTGGTTTGATTTCCAAATGTCTATTATATTTTGTTGAATTTTGCTAAATATCTGCTTTCTGTAATCTTGGCTGTTGGTCCTATTTTATCCTTGTATTTTGGTTTTGTGTGTGTTCAAAGGATGGTTTGATTTCCAAATGTCTATTATATTTTGGCTCGTGGTGGTACATTTACCCTTGCATTTTGGGTGGCGGTGATCCTCGAATGGATTGATTTCTAACTATCTATTATATTTTGTTGAATTCTGCTGCACTTCTGGTTTGTTTATGCTTGGCTGTTGATGGAACATTATTCTTAGAATTCGGGGTTCTGGTCCCAAAAATGGTTTGATTTCCAAATGTCGATTATATTTTGTTCAATTCTTCTGCATTTCTGGTTTGTGTATGCTTGGCAGTTAGTGATACACTATCCCTGGATTTTGGGGGTGGGATTTCAAGGACGGTTTGATTTCTAATTCTCCATTACATTTTATTGAATTGTGCTGCACTTTTGGTTTCTGAATGTTTGGCCACTGGTGGAACACTGTCCTTGGATTTTGGGGCGTTGGGTTTCAAGGATGGTTTGATTTCTAAATGTCTATTATATATTATTGAATTGTGCTGCACTTTTGGTTTGTTTATGCTTGTCGATTGGTGGTACATTATACTTGCATTTTGGGAGGTGGGGTTCCAAGAATGGTTTGATATCTAAATGTATATTACATTTTGTTGAATTGTGATATATTTTGCTTTGTGTATGCTTGGCTGTGTGGGATACATAATTTTTTTGGATTTTTGGAAGTGTGGAACCAAGGATTCTTTTATTTCCAAATGTCCATTACATTTTGTTTAATTCTGCTGCATATCTTGTTTGTGCTTTCTTGGATTTTGGTGACATATTATGCTTGAATTTTCGGTGTTGGTTTTCCAAGGATGTTTCGATTTCCAAATGTCTATTTTATTTTGTTGAATTTTACTGCTTATCTGATTTGTGTATGCTTGGCTGTTGGTGTGGTACATCATCCTTGGATTTTGGGGGACTGGTTCAAAGGATGATTTGATTTCCAAATGTATGTTATAATGCAGTGAATTGTGCTGTACTTCACTATGTGAAAGCTTGTTTGGCTGTTGGTGATACAACATTATTGGATTTTGGACATGTGGAAGCAACGATGGTGTGATTTAAAATGTCTATTATATTTTGTTGAATTGTGCTGTATATCTGGTTTGTGTATGCGTGTCTGTTGGTGGTACATTATCCTTGGTTTTTGGGGGTGCTTTTCTTAAGACGGTTTGATTTCCAAATGTAAATTACATTTTTTTCAATAGTGCTGCTTTTTTGGTTTGCGTACGCTTGGCTGTTTCTGGATGCATTATCCGTGGATTTTGGGAGGTCTGGTTCCGAGGATGATTTGATTTCTAAACGAATATGATATTTTGTTGAATTGTGTTGTATTTCTTGTTTATTTATACTTCGCGGTTGGTGGTACATTATTCTTGTATTTTGGGGTTATGTTTCAAAAGATGTTTTGATTTCCAAATGTCTATTATGTTTTGTTGGATTCTGCTGTACTTCTGTTTTGTGTATGTTTGGCTGTTGGTGGGACATTATGCTTTGATTTTGGGTAGCGATGTTCATCGGATGGTTTGACTTCTAATTATCTATTACATTTTGTTGAAACCTGTTGCACTTCTGGTTTGTTTATGCTTGGCTGTTGGAAAATTTTCTTTGGATTTTGGGAGTCTGGTCTCAAAGATGGTTTGATTTCCAAATATCGATTATATTTTGTTGAATTGTGCTGCACTTCTGGTTTCTGAATGTTTGGCTACTGGTGGCACACTGTCCTTGGATTTTGGGGCGTTGGGTTTCAAGGATGGTTTGATTTCTAAATGTCTATTATATATTATTGAATTGTGCTGCACTTCTGGTTTGTTTATGCTTGGCTATTGGTGGTACATTGTCCTTGGATTTTGGGGAATGGGGTTCCAAGAATGGTTTGATATCCAAATGTCTATTATATTTTGTTGAATTGTGATGCATTTCGCTTTGTGTATGCTTGGCTGTTGGTAATACCTCATTTTTGGAGTTTTGGGTGTGTGGATCGAAGGACTGTTTTAGTTCCAAATGTCTATTACATTTTGTTGAATTGTGCTGTATATCTCGTTTCCGTAATCTTCGCAGTTAATGGTATGTTATCCTGGGATTTTGGTGGTTCATGTTCCAATTATGGTTTCATTTTTTAATGTCTATTATAATTTGTTGAATTGTGCTGCACTTCTGATTTATGTATGCGTGGCTGTTGGTGGTACATTATCCTTGCTCCCTGGGGGGGGTCCTAGGATGGTTTGATTTCCAAATGTAAATTACATTTTATTTAATTGTGCTGCTTTTGCGGTTTGCGTACGCTTGGCTGTTGGTGGTGCATTATTCATGGATTTCAGGAAGTCTAACTCCGAGGATGGTTTGATTTCCAAAAGAATATTACATTTTCTTGAATTGTGCTGTATTTCTAGTTATTGTATACTTTGTGGTTGTTGGTACATTATCCTTTGATTTTGGGGTTCTGGTCATAAATTGGTTTGATTTCCAAATGTGAATTATATTTTGTTCAATTCTGCTGCATTTATGGTTTGTTTCTATGCTTGGCTGTAGATTGTACAATATCTTTAGATTTTAGGGATGAGGTTCCAAGGTTGGTTTGATCTCCAATTGTCTGTTATATTTTGTTGATTTTTGCTGAATATCTGGTTTCTGTAATCCTGGCTGTTGTTCCTATATTATCCTTGGATTTTGGTGGTGTTTGTTCAAAGGATGGTTTGATTTCCAAATGTCTATTATATTTTGTTGAAGACTTGCATATTTTTTTTTTGTATGATTGGCTGTAGATGGTACATTATCCTTGGATTTTGGGTGGCAGTGTTCCTCGGATGGATTGATTTCTAACTATCTATTATATTTTGTTGAAATCTGCTGCACTTCTGGTTTGTTTATGCTTGGCTGTTTGTGGAACATTATCCTTGGATTTTGGGGGTTTGGTATTAAGGATTGTTTTATTTCCAAATATCGATTATATTTTGTTGAATTATGATGCGCTTCTGGTTTCTCTATGCTTGGCTGTTGGTTTTACACTATCCTTGAATTTTTGGGAGTGAGGTTCCAAGTATGGTTTGATATTCAAATGTCTATTACATTTTGTTGAATTGTCATGCATTTCGCTTTGTGTATGCTTGGCTCTTGGTGAGGCATCATTTTTGGATATTTGGGAGTCTGCATCGAAGGATTTTTTATTTCTAAATGTCTATTACCATTTGTTGAATTGTGCTGCATATCTGGTTTGTGTTTTCTTGGCTTTTGGTAGCATGTTATGCTTGGATTTTCGGTGTTGGTTTTCCAAGGATGGTTCGATTTACAAATGTTTATTATATTCTGTTGAACTGTGCAGTATTTCTGATTTGTGTATGCTTGGCTTTTGGGGGTACATCATCCTTGGATTTTGCTAGTTTTCTTCAAAGGATGGTTTGATTTCCAAATGTATGTTATATTGTGGTGAATTGTGCTGTACTTCACTTTGTGAAAGCTTGCTTAGCGATTGGGGATACAGCATTTTTGGATTTTGGACATGTGGAAGCAACGATTGTGTGATTTAAAATGTCTATTATATTTTGTTGAATTGTGCTGTATGTCTGGTTTCTGTAATCTTCGCTGTTGATGTTATGTTATCCTTGGATTGTGGGAGGTCCTGTTCCGAGGGTAGTTTGATTTCCAATAGAATATTACATTTTGTTGATTTCTGCTAAATTTCTGGTTTTTGTATACTTGGAGGTTAGTGGTACATTATCCTTGGATTTTGGGGAGTGGTTTTCCTAGGATGGTTTGATTTCCAAATGTAAATTACATTGTGTTCAATTGTGCTGCTTTTCTAAATTGCCTACGCTTGGCTGTTGGTGGTGCATTATCCATGGATTTTCGGAGGTCTGGTTCCGAGGATGGTTTGATTTTAAAAAGTATATTGTATTTTGTTGAATTGTGCTGTATTTCTAGTTTGCGTATACTTGGCGGTTGGTGGTACATTATCCTTGGATTTTAGGGTTCTGGTTCAAAAAATTGTTTGATTTCCAAATGACTATTATATTTTGTTGAATTCTACTGCACTTGTGGTTTGTTTGTGTGATTGGCTGTAGATGGTACAATATCCCTAGATTTGGGGGATGGGTTCCAAGGTTGATTTGATTTAAAAATGTCTGTTATATTTTGTTGATTTTTGCTGAATATCTGGTTTCTGTAATCTTGGCTGTTGGTCCCATATTATCCTTGGATTTTGGTAGTGTGTGTTTAAAGGATGGTTTGATTTCCAAATATCTATATCATTTTGTTGAGTTGTGCTATACTTCTGTTTTGTGTATGTTTGGTTGTTGGTGGTACATTATTCTTGGATTTTGGGTGGCGGGGTTCCTCGGATGGATTGATTTCTAACTAACTATTATATTTTGTTGAAATCTGCTGCACTTCTGGTTTGTTTATGCTTGGCTGTTGGTGGAACATTATCCTTGGATTTTAGGGGTCTGGTTCCAAGGAT
The DNA here is from genome assembly GCA_039090855.1 of Macrothele yani. Lineage (NCBI taxonomy): Eukaryota > Metazoa > Arthropoda > Arachnida > Araneae > Macrothelidae > Macrothele > Macrothele yani. Next base: position 96,854,966 of record CM077009.1, on the reverse strand, counting down.
GGTTTGATTTCCAAAATTCGATTATATTTTGTTGAATTGTGCTGCACTTCTGGTTTGTGTGTTCTTGTCTGTTGGTGGTACACTATCCTTGGATTTTTGGGGGTGGGCTTCCAAGAATGGTTTGATTTCTAAATGTCTATTATATTTTATTGAATTGTGCTGCACTTCTGGTTTGTTTATGCTTGGCTGTTGGTGGTACACTATCCTTGGAATTTCGGGGTGGGGTTCCTAGTATGGTTTGATTTTTAAATATCTATTATATTTTGTTGAATTGTGCTGTATTTCTGATTTGTGTATGCTTTGCTTTTAATGGTACATCATCCTTGGATTTTAGTGGTCTGGTTCAAAGGATGGTTTGATTTCCAAATGTATGTTATATTTTGGTGAATTGTGCTCTACTTCATTATGTGAAAGCAGGCTTGACTGTAGGTCATACAACATTTTTAGAATTTGGACATGTGGAAGCAACGATTGTGTGATTTAAAATAATTATTATTATTAGTTGAATTGTGCTGTATATCTAGATTCTGTAATCTTCGCAGTTGATGGTATGTTATCCTTGGATTTTGGCGGTTGGTGTTCCAACTATTATTTCATTTCCAAATGTTTATTATATTCTGTTAGATTGTGCTGTACTTCTGGTTTGTGTATGCATGGCTGTTGCTGGTACATTATCCTTGGATATTGGGGGGGTTGCTTTTTTTTAGGACGGTTTGATTTCCAAAGGTGTATGATATTGTTCAATTGTGCTGCTTTTCTGTTTTGCGTACGCTTGGCTGTTGGAAGTGCATTCATTATCCATGGATTTTAGGAGGTCTGGTTCCATGGATGATTTAATTTCCAAAAGTATATTACATTTTGTTGAATTGTGTTGTATTTCTAGTTTTTGTATAGTTGGCGGTACATTATCCTTGGATTTCGATTTTTTTGGTTCAAAAGATGGTTTGATTTCCAAATTTCTATTATATTTTGTTGAATTCTGCTTCACTTCTTGTATGTTTGTATGCTTGGCTGTAGATGGTACAATATTCGTAGATTTTAGGGATGGGTTCCAAGGTTGGTTGTATTTCCAAATATCTATTATATTTTGTTGAATTTTGCTGAATATCTGGTTTCGGTAATCTGGGCTGTTGGTCCTACATTATCCTTGGGTTTTAGTGGTGTGTGTTCAAAGGATGGTTTGATTTCCAAATTTCTATTATGTTTTGTTGAATTGTGCTGTACTTCTGTTTGGTGTATGTTTAGCTGTTGGTGGTACATTATCCTTAGATTTTGGGTGGCGGTGTTCATCGGATGGTTGGATTTCTAACTATCTATTTTATTTTGTTGAAATCTGCAGCACTTCTGGTTTGTTTATGCTTGGCAGTTGGTGGAACATTATCCTTGGATGCGGGTGGAGTTCCAAGGATGGTTTGATTTCCATATGTATGTTATATTTCAATAAATTTTGCTGTATTTCAATTTGTGTATTCTTGGCTGTTGGTGGTATATTATCCTTGGATTTTGGGGCTTGGGTTCCTAGGATAGTTTGATTTCCAAATGTGAATTACATGTTGTTCAATTTTGCAGCATTTTAATTTTGCGTATGCTTGGCTGTTGGTGGTGTATTATCTTTGGATTTTGGATGGCGGTGTTCCTAGGATGGTTTGATTTCCGAATGTATAGTACATTTTGTTGAATTGTGCTGTACTTCTGGTTTGCGTGCGCTTTGCTGTTGGTAGTATAAGGTTGGTTTGATTTCCAAAAGTCTATTATATTTGTTGAATTGTGGCTGTTGGTCTGGTTCCAAAGATGGTTTGATTCCCAAAAGTCTATTATATTTTTTTGAATTGTGCTGTATTTATTGTGTGTTTATGCTTCGCGGTTGGTGGTACATTGTCCTTGGATTTTGGGGTTCTCGTTCAACAGATGGTTTGATTTCCAAATAATTGTCTATTATATTTTGTTGAATTGTGCTGTACTTCTGGTTTGTTTGTATGCTTGGCTGTTACTGGTACCATATCCTTGGATATTGGGAACGAGGTTCCAAGGACGGTTCGATTTCCAAATGTCTATTATATTTTGTTGAATTTTGCTCTATATCTGGTTTCTGTAATCTTGGCTGTTGGTGGTATATTATCCTTGGATTTTGGTGGTGTGTGTCTAAAGGATGGTTTGATTTCCAAAAGTTTATTATATTTCGTTGAATTGTGCTGCATTTCTGGTTTGTGTATGCTTGGATGTTGGTAGTACATTTTCCTTGGATTTAGGGGTCTGGTTCAAAGGATGGTTTGATTTCCAAATGTATGTTATATTGTGGTGAAATTTGCTGTATTCATTATGTGGAAGGATGCTTGCCTGTTGGGGATACAACATTTTTGGCTTTCGGTCTTGTGGAAGCAAGGATTGTGTGTTTTAAAATGTCTATTATATTTTGTTTAATTGTCCTGTATATCTGGTTTCTGTAAACTTGGCTGTTAATGGTATATTATCCTTGGATCTTGGTGGTTGGTGTTCCAAGTATGGTTTCATTTCCAAATGTCTATTATATTTTCTTGAATTGTGCTGTACTTCTGTTATGTGTATGTTTGGCTGTTGGTGGTACATTATCCACGTATTTTGGGTGGCGGTGTTCCTAGGATGGTTTGATTTTCAAATGTATGGTACATTTTGTTGAATTACGCTGCACTTCTGGTTTGCGTACGCTTGGCTGTTGTTGGTACATTATCCTTGGATTTTGGGGTGACTATTTTTGAATTTTTGGGCGTGTGGAAGCGAGAATTGTTTGATTTAAAATGTCTATTATATTTTGTTGAATTTTGCTGTATATCTGCTTTCTGTAATCTTGGCTGTTGGTGGTATTTTACCCTTGTATTTGATTTCCAAATGCCTGTTATATTTTGTTGAGTTGTGCTGTACTGGTTTGTGTATGCTTGGCTGTTGGTGGTACATTATCCTTGAATTGGGGGGGGGTGTAGGATGGTTTGATTTTCAAATGTATATTGCATGTTGTATAATTGTGCTGCATTTCTTGTTTGCATACGCTTGGTTGTTGGTGGAGCATTAACTTTGGATTTTGGGAGGTCTGGTTCCAAGGATGGTTTGATTTCCAAAAGTCTATTATATAATGTTGAATTGTGCTATATATTTAGTTTGTGTATGTTTGGCTGTTAGTCGAACATTATTCTTGGATTTTGAGGGTGTGGTACCAAGGATGGTTTAATTTCCAAATGTCGATTATAATTTGTTCAATTTTTGTGCATCTCTGGTTTGTGTATGCTTGGCTTGTAGGTGGTACATTATCCTAGGATTTTGAGGGGTGGTGTTAAAAGGATAAATTGTTTCCAAATGTCTATTACATTTTGTTGAATTGTGCTGTATTTAACTTTGTGTGTGCTTATCTGTTGGTGGTATATTAAACTTTGATTTCGAGCGTTTGGATTCCAAGGATAATGTGATTTCCAAATGTTTGTTATATTTTGTTTGAAATGTACTGTATGTAATTTTGTGTGTGCTTGGCTGTTGGTGGTATATTATTCTTGGATATTAAGGGGTGAGGTGCAAAGGATGGTGTGATTTCCAAATGTCATGTATAATTCGTTGAATTGTCCTGTATTTATGGTTTGTGTATGCTCGGCTGTTTGTGGTACTTTATCCCTGTGTTCTGGGGTGTGTGGTTCTAAGGATGGTTTGATTTCGAAACGTATGTAAATTTTTTTTCTGGATTGTGCTGTATTTTACATTATGTAATCTTGGCTGTTGGTGGTGTATTATCTTTGGGTTCTGGGGATTGGGGTTCCAAGGATGGTTTAATTTCAAAATGTGTATTGCATTTTGTTGAATTGTGCAGTATTTCACTTTCTGTGCCCTTGGCTGTTGGTTATATCCTTGGAATTTGAAGGGCGGCAATCCAAGGATATTTTGTTTTCCAAATGTCAGTTATATATTGTATAATTCTAAACACTGGCGTAGTTTTTTTCTTTCGCGCTGGCTTTGAATTCTTCCTTTGGCTTTGCTTCATGGTTGAACTTTTTTTCTGGTATCATGCTTCGCGTTTGGGCCCCGTGGCTCTTCAGTCTCTTAGGTTTGTTGGAGAAAGGAACATTTTATTGAGTTTGTACTTTCAAATGAAGCATTTTTACAATACTGTGTATATATTTCAACTGTTCTTTTTTTTTTTTTTTTATTATTTAAATAATTTCCCAGGACTTGTATTAGGTTTCATCTGTTTAAAGTGTCAACGTGTCTCATGACAATGTAATTTAATTATTTTTTTCCGTTTTTTGAGCATTTGCTCTCTACTAAGTTTTTCTTGGATTTGTTGACGAAAAGTCGTTCTGGGTTGGGCCATGTATGTCATATTGCTAAATTTAATTTTCATTTTTATCTCTTCTTGGTTTAAAATGTATTTTTTTTTAATTGCGAGGTCATTGACTTGAGATATATTTATGACACAGCAGAAACCCATATTCAATTAGGTCTTTGTAGAGATGATTCAATGTTGTGTTTTTGTTGGTCTTTGATGAAAGCAAAGCTCAGCATTTTCAAAATTTTCTGCATTTTAATTGTTTTTCCCCGCTTGTTTCCATTGCAATTTTTTACTTTATTTTTCTCCTGCTTCTTCCTCCGGTTAATTGTGCATCTTCTTGTTTTTGTTGTTTTTCTGAGAATTCTTCTCTGCTGCTTTTCCGCGTTTATGTTTCCAGGTATCAAATTTATTACATTATTTTTGTTCGTGTATGATGTTGAACAGTTAAAGCAATAATATATATATATATATATATATATATATATATATATATATATATCATCATCATCATTGTCAACCATTATGAATCCACTGCTGGACGAAGGTCTCCCCTAAGTTTCTTCCACAACGGTCTGTCTTGTGCCAGTCTCTTCCATGTTACTCCCGCATACTTTCGAATTTCATCCGCTCATCTCCCATGTGGTCTTCTTCTGGGTCTTTTCCCTGTTCCTTGGAATCCAATCTAAAATTTCAGCTGTCCATCGATAGCCTGTCCTTCTGTCAATATGTCCAGCCCATTGCCATTTCAGGGATTTAACTCTGATCATGATGTCTTCCACTCTTGTCATTTTTCTGATCCGCGAGTTCCTCTTCTTATCTCTCCTGGTTACACCAAACATTCATCTCTCCATGTTGCTTTGAGTTGTCTGCAGTCTTTGTATGTCTCTTTTATTTAAGTTCACAGTCTCTGCACCACATGTAAGCACTGGAAGGATGCATTGATCAAACACTTTTCTTTTAAGACATAATGGCATATTGCTCTTGAAAATTATACTGTTTCTCCCAAACGCTCTCCAGGCAAGTTTTATGCACTGATTAATTTTTTCATCAATGTGACCTTCTCTTGATTGCGCAATATACTACAGCCTCTCCTTGACAAATGTCAACCCCGCCTTCTCGTGGTGCATCCTGTTCCCATTAAAGGGGCTCTGGCGACCGCCAAATAGCGGTATAACTATACCATCGGGATTAGAGGAAACGCTATCCCACACTCACCAACCCGCTTGGCCAGCGTGGTGAGTTATGGCCAAAGACCCCCAAAATGACTCCACAACTTAAATCTTGGCCCTCATTCTCCGGCAGATGGAATGTACTTGGCCAAGGCAGCGGCCAGTGCGACATGAAGGCAGAGGGTGCTAAGAATCCCCGGAGGACCGACTAGGCTGCCATCTGATGCTGACATTGGCTACGTATAACAGATGTTCCCTATCCTCTGATTCAAGGCTCCTTGAATTGGAAGAAGAACTACAAAGGATCAAATGGGACATTGTCGGGCTAAGTGAGGTAAGCAAAAGGAGAAGATTTCATTGGACTGAAAAGTGAACATCTCTTTTATTATCGTGGGACAGATACTGGCAGAACTAGTGGTGTTGGATTTATAATAAACAAGAAACTGAAGGGTAAAGTTGTGGAAGTTGAAAGTTCCTCTGACAGAGCTGCACGACTTGATATCCAACTCTCAAGAAGATACCAGGCTCAAATTATTCAAGCTTATGCACCCACAACAAGTCATCCTGAAAATGGGATTGAAGAATTTTATGAGGAAATTCGTCATCTAAATAATAAAGGCAAGCAGCACTTGAAGATCATTATGGGAGATTTCAATGTGAAAATATGGCAACGACAACAGAATGAAATTTCAGTAGGTAAATTCGGTCACGGCAACAGAAACCAGCGTGGAAATATTCTCGTAGGGTTTGCAGAGGCAGAAGGGTTTTTCATCATGAACTCCTTTTTCAAGAAAAAGCCGCAAGGGAAATGGACATGGAGGCATCCCAATGGATTGACAAGTGAAATTGATTTTATTATGTGTAACAAGAAATTTGTCATGGAAGACTACAGTGTGCTAAACAAGTTCAACACAGGTAGTGGCCATGGAATGGTAAGATGTAAGATGCACCTCAATGCTAAACTCGAGCGTGGCAAGCTCATAAAACAAAGAAAGTGTATTGATGTGATCAACCTTAAAAAACATCATAATACCTTCAAATTGGAGCTGCGGAACAGATTCTCTGCTCTAGAAGGTCTAACGTCAGAAGAAGTGGACATCTCTGAAGTTAACAGAAAACTATCCAAGGCTCTTATGGAAACAGCAACGAAAATAGCTGGTACTAAGAACAAGTTGAATACGAACAAATTATCAGGAAAAACCAAAATTCTGATGCAAAAAAAGAAGAGAGATGAGTACAACTGAAGGAGATGTGACTTCCAAAGTGGAATATATAGAGCTATGCAAGACGGTACGAAAAAGTATCCCTGAAGATGTAAGGAAATTCAACTGTGAACTAGTGAGGAAAGCAATTGAAAGCAACCAAAGCCTAAAGACAGCAAAGGAACACCTCAGTAAGGAAAGAAAACAGATTATGGCTCTGAGAAAAGAAGATGGTTCTGTAACAAGGAATAGAGGTGAAATTTTGACAAGAGTGAAAGATTTCTACTCAAAACTATATGAAAGGGATGATACTTGTACTCCAGACATTGCAAAAGGTACCACTGTTCTTCCAGTCCTCCCAGCAGAAGTTACACATGCAATCAAGAGCATGAAACGGGGAAAAGCTCCAGGAGAAGATGGAATTACAGTAGATATCATACAAGAAGCAAGTAGAGAAATTGAAACAGTACTTGCCCAAATTTTCACTCAATGCCTTAATGAAGGGAAGATTCCTGAGGATTGGAACAACGCTACAATGATCCTGCTACATAAAAAAGATGACATTGAGGATCTCAGGAACTACAGACCTATCAGCCTCCTATCAGTGGTTTATAAAATCTTCACTAAAGTTCTTTCACACCGCTTGAAGGTGACAATGGACATGGCTTAACTGAGAGAACAAGCTGGATTCAGGAGTGGCTACAGCACTATAGATCATATCCACGTACTGAGAGAACTAATTGAAAGAGCGAGGGAGTACGTATGAACTTCCGTTATGCATGGCTTTTATTGACTATGAAAAGGCCTTTGATTTAGTAAAACCATCAGCAGTTACAATAGCTTTGAAATCCTGCAGTATTGAAGATGCATACATTAATATTATACATACATTAATATTATTCATAACATCTATGAAAATGCAAGTGCAAAGATTCGGCTATTCGAGAATATAATACACATAAAAATTGGAAAGGGAGTGAGACAAGGTGACACCATATCTCCGAAGCTCTTTAATGCCACATTGGAAAACGTCTTTCAATCATTGAACTGGAAAAACAAAGGGATAAAAATTAATGGAGATTATCTAACCCACCTTCGTTTTGCTGATGACGTAGTCATTTTTTCAACTACCCATCAGAACTGCAGAGTATAATCCAGTAACTTGCTGACAAGAGTAAAGAAGAGAGATTACAAATGAACTTTCAGAAGACAAAAGGGATTTACAATGCCTTTACAAGAAATGAAGATTTGTCGATTGATGACGAAAAGCTGGAGATAACCAATACCTACATATATATATATATATATATATATATATATATATATATATACTAAAAGAGCAAAGCCGAATACATAAGAAAAACTTTACAATTTAAAACGAAAGTTGCAAAACATCCTGAAGATCAAAACGCGCAACGCGCAGCATTTATGAAAATTCAGAATTCACATTCTATTAAGAAGAAACTGAAGCTAAAAAAAATTTTTAACTCACACCAAGTACAACATAGAAATGGTTATGTATTGACTGGTGTGGGTAAAAAGAAAAAAAGAACAACTGAATGCAGAAAGTGTCGAGAATACTGAGCCTTGGCTTTATCAAGGACCAGCAAAAACTCTGCATTTTCTCACTTCCACAAAGACCTATTTTGGAAATGGGTTTCTGCAAAGTCATGGATGCAAGTAATTAACCCACCTAAAAATATAAATATATATGTCATGTCATCCGCAGAGTTGTATGACCTAGCTTTAGTTAACAATTTAGATTGCATCCATAACTCTCCTGGCCCGACCCATGCTCTTCATCTGTTACTATTAAACAGAAAGAAGATGATTATAGAAAACTCAAATTGTAAGAGTGACATAATGAACTAGAAATAATGTTCAGTAATTAACAAATAGTCAAGTTCGCCTGAGAGAGTATTCAAACCTGAATATCAATACAGAAGTATTACAAGTTCTTAAAGCACAGATTCTTGAAAGAAAACTGGATTATAAAAACCCACTACTCCACTACTTCTGACTACACAAAAACGAGAATAAAATAAAGACAATAATAAACTAAAGAAATGCTTTGTGAAGGTCATGTTACATAAACAATTAGTTGCAATATGTACAAAGTATTTCAGAAGTGCTTTAAGTGCATAATTAAGTAGTTAATAAGTCCTTAACTGCATTGAAAATACAGCGCAGACTACAAGTACAACGAATCGGGCGGCTGCTTAGCCTAAGTTCCCTGAAAAACGCGCAAAAATACCAAGAAAAGTAAGAGTTAAAATACGCAAAAAAGTTGATGGACTTGCTAGTGCCTAAAAACTTAAAGCAAGAAAAGAAAAATGTTCAAGAAGTTCAAATATTGAACCCGGAATACCTAAAAACCAAAAGACAAAGAAGAGAGCTTACCTCTTATGCAACTTTGCTTCTTTCACAATAGAGGAAACATGGCCGACTTTTCTACCCAAACTTCCAAACACCGCTGCCCCTCCCAATTCGCTGGGGGGCAGTGTGGGTGGGGCTGAGGGCTTCCACACTCTGAAAAATCTTACTCGCGGAGAATTTCAACCGGAGAAAAAAATATATATAATTAAGATTGTGGACCTGTATGATCAGAAAGAGTAGAATAAACTCTCCAGAATACATGAGAAATATCATGAAACACACAAGTAGTGTATTTAATAACTTTTGCATGTATTTAATCACCTTAGTGAGCTTCTATAGACTATTTAGAATTCTATTAATTTTAATGTTAGTTTTACTATTTTAGTATAGCTATTCTGGTGAGTGAATAACTAGTTTTCTTTTATATTTATTTTTATTTTCTTATATAAACAGATTTTTAAGTTTTTTTTTGTGATTTTATCTATATTATTTAATTTTTTATTTTTAATAGGACCTTCTTACCCATAGCACTAAGGTTCCTTTTAGTAGTTAATACCATCCTCTAGCCAACTTCCAAAAAGGCTTTCATTGGTCAGAATCATATTATTATCTGTGTAGAAAATTAAAGCAGATTTGTCAACCTTACTCTGTTATTCAGAATAATTTTTCTTAAAGTTCTTTTAATGAAAGAAGTAGGAATTTTGTTCTCTAGAAAACTGTCTTAAAGTATATTAATGTGGTAATTGAAGTTTAAATTGTTGCTGCAAATTCTTGAAATTCTAAGCACCTGAGAAATCAGTACATTCTCAATTACTTTGGTGGATATGTTATTATTCCAGTGTAGATATTTAATTACTTTGAAAGGAAAATTAACTCTTTTATCAAAGAGGCTAATAGATGGGTTACCTCTGTTAAGTTTAATGCTTAAGTCTAGGAACTCAAGTTCCTGATTACGAGGCGCAGGTTTAAAATTCCCACCGGAACCCAGATTTTTTTTCTATTTGTATTAGCAGTGCAGTTTTGCCGTCTCCTATGCGTCTATTTTAGTTTGATTCAATTTCTCACTCCACTGAGTGCCCCTCAGACAAAAGTGTAAACATTTTGTACTTCCGCATAATCATGCTTTCTGTCTAACCCTAGAATATTCGACTTTTCCCACTGTCCATACATCCCACTGAGACGAAAAGGGGGATAAACTTGTCCTTGTGAAGCCGTCAAATCAGGGTTGGGGCTGGTATATAGCCCATTAGAGTATTACCCCTACACCTAGCTGTTCAAACTCACTACCCCTAGCTGTTCAAATCCGCTAAGGTTTCAACCCCTAGCGTATGACTCCTTCACCTAGCTGTTGATACCCACTAGGGTATGGGGTCTGGGACAAAACACCGACACCCGAAACACCGACACCCAAAACACCGACAGGACAAAACACCGACAAACTGTTAACATTTTAATTTCTCACATTTGCCCACTTTTAAACTTCAAGCCTTGTATCGTACTTCTTTGACAATAGTCGGCGCTGTAGTACCAATGCAAAATTTCCTTTGTTAAAACTGCAGTAAGGAGCTGCATAAAAAATTTTCTTTTACCTGTGTATGTAAAATTGATTGTTTGTTTGTATGTCCGCTATACAATTCTACAGTTTTCAATTTAGAACCACCAAATTTGGTATACTATCTCATGGTACTCTAAGTTGGACCGTAAACCCTTTTGGAAGAGATCGGGTCAAGGGGGGCCCATACAAAATTTTCGTAAAATCTACAGTTTACAATTTAGAACCACCAAATCTGGTATAATACCTCATGGTACTGTAAGTTAGACCATAAATCCTTTTTGGAAGGGATTGGGGCTCGGGGTCAAGGGGGCCCCATACAAAATTTTCACAAAATCTACAGTTTTTAATTTAGAACCACCAAATTTGGTATACTACCTCATGGTGCTCTAAGTTAGACCGTTGTCGGTTTGAGGAAGGGATCGGGGCCCGAGGTCAAGGGGGCCCCATACAACATTTTCGTAAATATCTCTGGTTCTGGTCAGAACGAAAATGTTGTATGGGGCCCCCTTGACCTCGGGCCCCGATCCCTTCCAAAAAGGGTTTACAGTCTAACTTAGAGTACCATGAGGTAGTGTACCAAATTTGGTGGTTCTAAATTGAAAACTGTAGATCTTACGAAAATTTTGTATGCGGGCCCCTTGATCCCGGGCTCCGACCGCTTCCTCAAACTGTCTACGGTTTAACTTACAGCACCAGTTTTCAATTTAGTATACCAAATTTAGTGGTTCTAAATTGAAAACTGTAGATTTTACGAAAATGTTGAATGGGGCCCCCTTGACCCGGGCCCAGATCTCTTCTAAAAAGGATTTACGGTCTAACTTAAAGTACCATGAGGTAGTATACCAAATTTGGTGGTTCTCAATTGAAAACTGTAGATTTTACGAAAATTTTGCAAGGGGCCCCCCTTGACCCCGGGCCCCGATCCCTTCCAAAAAGGGTTTACTGTCTAACTTAGAGTACCATGTCGTAGTACATCAAATTTGGTTCTAAACTGAAAACTGTAGATTTTACGAAAATTTTGTATGGGGCCCTTGACCCCGGGTCTCGACCTCTTCCAAAATCCGTCTATGGTCTAACTTAGAGTACTATGAGACTGTACACCAAATTTGGTGGTTCTAAACTGAAAACTGTAATGCCGCAAAATTTTTGTTTTTCTGCCGTTAAAAACTGTCGCACAAACTTTCTGATATTACTTGATCCTTGACATACAGCGCCGACTGCTGATGGGGAAACAAAATAGAAACGAGATGTCGGTGTTTTGTCCTGTCGGTGTTTTGTCTTGTCGGTGTTTTGTCCTGTCGGTGTTTTGTCCTGTTGGTGTTTTGGTTGTCGGTGTTTTGTCCTGTCGGTGTTTTGGTTGTCGGTGTTTTAGGTGTCGGTGTTTTGGGTGTCGGTGTTTTGACCGGCACCCAGGGAATGACCCCTACTCCTAGCTGTTCAAACTCACTATATGATCTAACGCCCTAGGATACGACCCCTACCCCTAGCTGTTCAAACCCACCATGGCATAACCCCTACCCCTAGCTGTTCAAACCCACCATGGCATAACCCCTACCCCTAGCTGTTCAAACCCACCATGGCATAACCCCTACCCCTAGCTGTTCAAACCCACCATGGCATAACCCCTACCCCTAGCTGTTCAAACCCACCAGGGTATAACCCCTACACCTAGCTGTTCAAACTCACTATAGGATCTAACGCCCTAGGCCATGAGCCTTACCCCTAAGCTGTTGAAACCTCATAGGGCATGACTCATTTCCGTGTTGAAGCCCACTAGGGTCTAACCCCTAAGATATGACACCTACCCTTAGCTGTTGAAACCCACTACGATATGACCCCTACACCTAGTTGTTCAAACCACTAGGGTCTAACCCCTAGAGCATGACCTAGCCTCTTTCGTTCGATGCCGCGGCGTGTAGCGGCCGTTATTGCCAGCCATGGGGGCCACACGAACTATTGATGTCTGCGTGTTCCGCAAGTCGCACGGGCCTTTAAGCTCAATCGTTTCATCTTTGTATCTGTCGTTATGTGTCCAGTAAATCTGGCTTTGCTATCTCGTGTCCTTCTTGGTGTTGCATTTTGGGTGGCCAGCAGTGTAGTTATTCAAAGCCTTCGATAGTCACTGTTTCCCACAGGACTGCTTTTTGTGTGGGCTTTCTTTTAGTCATTAGTTTTTGTTAATTTTAAAGAATTCTGAAACGGGTAGAACATTGTTGGATGTCCATGAGAAAATGTCATTATGCGAACGCAAGGATTCTGGGTCTGGCAATCCGGCATTTGCAAATCACTTTTCGAGCCTTCTTGACAAGTCAATTAGTAGAAGATCGAGCGACAGACATAAATGAATGTAATCTGAAAAACAACTGCACTCAGTAAAAAAATTTGAAATGGCAAGAACAATTTTATTAGCCGCTCTGGTGGCGCAGGTGTCTAAGCGATGGCCTCTGATCATTCGTCTGAAAGGGGTCCGGGTTCGAATCCCGGTGAGGCATGGATGTTGTGTTTGTCTTACGGTACTGGCTCTCTCCCTTCCCTAGAACCAGTGACCCTAAATTAGGGACGGACGACTGCTTATAGCCCATTGAGTGGCACACGGTGGTCGTTAAACCTCCAATCACAAAAAAAATATTATTATCTAAGGATTTAACGGTTCTACGTCAAATCGTCGCGAGTCAATTCGTCGCCTACGTCAATTCGTCGCGCGTCAATTCGTCGACTGCGTCAATTCGTCGCGCGTTAATTCGTTGCGCGTCAATTCGTCGACTGCGTCAATTCGTCGCGGACAAATTCGTCGACTACGTCAATTCGTCGACTACGTCAATTCGTCGCGTTTACAGATTTTGGTTACATACAAAACGAATGCAGGAAAACGTACGATTTCGAACGTCTTGCTCCCTGATCAAATTAAAGTTTGGACACGCAGACAGGATAGGAATATTACGTTTTTCTTTGGCACTAAAAATATTAGACGGTAAACGGTTTTTGGAAAGGGGCAGGGCCCGGTTGGTCAGAGCCCCCCATATACAAAATTTTCGTAAAATCTGCAGTTTTCAATTCAGAACCACCAAATCTGGTATACTATCTCGTGGTATTCTAACTTAGACTGTAGACGGTTTTGGGAAGCGGTTGCAGAGGGGGGGGGGGGTTGAGCCCCCCCCTCCTACAGAATTGCCGTAAGATATAGTTTTCAATTTAGAGCTACCAAATTTGGTATATTATCTCATGGTACTCTTCCTTAGACGGTGTTTGGAACGGGTCAGAGGCCCGGTTGGTCAGTGCCCCCATACACAAAATATTCGTAAGATCTACAGTTTTCAATTCAGAACCACCAAATCAGGTATCCTACCTCATAGTACTCTAACTAAGACGGTTGTCGGTCTTTGGAACGGGTCAAAGCCCGGAGAGTCAGAGCCCCCCACTCACACATACAAAATTTTCGTAAAATCTAGTTTTCATTTCAGAAACATCAAATTTGGTATCATGAAACTCTAACTTAGACGCTAGACGGATTTTGGAAGGGTTGGAGCCCCCCCCCCATAAAAAATTTCGTAAAATCGACAGTTTTCATCTTAGAACCACCAAATTTGGTATACTATCTTATGGTACTCTAACTTAGACGGCAGACCGTTTTTGGAACGGGTCAAGGCCCGGGGGTGAGAGCCCCCACATACAAAATTTTCTTAAAAACTACAGTTTTCAATTCAGAACCACCTAATCTGGTATACTATCTCATGGTACTCTAACTTAGACGCTAGACGGTTTTTGGAAGGGGTTGGAGCCCGCGGGGTCGGAGCTGCCCCCTTCATAAAAAATTTCGTGAAATCTACAGTTTTCATCTTAGAACCACCAAATTTGGTATACTATCTTATGGTACTCTAACTTAGACGGCAGACCGTTTTTGGAACGGGTCAAGGCCCGGGGGTGAGAGCCCCCCACATACAAAATTTTCTTAAAAACTACAGTTTTCAATTCAGAACCACCTAATCTGGTATACTATCTCATGGTACTCTAACTTAGACGCTAGACGATTTTTGAAGGGGTTGCAGCCCGGGGGTAAGGGCCCCCTCGTATAAAAATTCGCAAAATCTACAGTTTTCAATTTAGAACCACCAAATTTGGTATACTATCTCATGGTACTCTAACTTAGACGCTACACGGTTTTTGGAAGGGGTTGGAGCCCGGGGGTCAGACCCCCCCGAATAAACACTTTTTCGTAAAATTTACAGTTTTCAATTTAGAACCACCAAATTTGGTATACTATCTCATGGTACTCTAACTTAGACGCTACACGGTTTTGGGAAGGGGTTGGAGCCCGGGGGTCAGCCCCCCCAAATAAACACTTTTTCGTAAAATTTACAGTTTTCAATTTAGAACCACCAAATTTGGTATACTATCTCATGGTACTCTAACTTAGACGCTAGACGGTTTTTGGAAGGGGTTGGAGCCCGCGGGGTCGGAGCTCCCCCTCATAAAAAATTTCGTAAAATCTACAGTTTTCATCTTAGAACCACCAAATTTGGTATACTATCTTATGGTACTCTAACTTAGACGGCAGACCGTTTTTGGAACGGGTCAAGGCCCGGGGGTCAGAGCCCCCCACATACAAAATTTTCTTAAAAACTACAGTTTTTAATTCAGAACCACCTAATCTGATATACTATCTCATGGTACTCTAACTTAGACGCTAGACGGTTTTTGGAAGGAGTTGGAGCCCGGGGTGTCAGACACCCCCGAATAATTTTTTTTTTTTTGTAAAATCTAAAGTTTTTAATTTAGAACCACCAACTTTGGTATACTATCTCATGGTACTCTAACTTAGACAGTAGACCGTTTTTGGAACGGATCAAGGCCCGGGGGTCAGAGCCCCCACATACAAAATTTTCTTAAAAACTGCAGTTTTCAATTCAGAACCACCAAATCTGGTATACTATCGCATGGTACTCTAACTTAGACGCTCGACGATTTTTTGAAGGGGTTGTAGCCCGGGGGTAAGGGCCCCCTAATATAAAAATTCGCAAAATCTACAGTTTTCGATTTAGAACCACCAAATTTGGTATACTATCTCATGGTACTCTAACTTAGACGGTCGACGGTTTTTGGGACGGGTCAAGGCCCTGGGGGTCGGAGCCCTCCCCCCCCCCCGCCCCGCACACACACACAGACATACAACATTTTCTTAAAAACTACAGTTTTCCATTCAGAACCACCAAATTTGGTATCATGAAACTCTAACTTAGACGCTAGACGGTTTTTGGAAGGGGCTGGAACCCCGGGGTGAGAGCCCCTCCCCTCCTCATAAAAATTTCGTAAAATCTACAGTTTTCAATTTAGGACAACCAGATTTGGTATACTACTTATGGTTATCTAACTTTGACGGTAGACGGTTTTTGGAAGGGGTCGGGGCCCGGGTCAAGGTAGCGCCATGCAAAATTTTCGTAAAAAGTTTCGTTTTTTACTCTTAAGAATACCCTATTTACGTTCTAAGGCGCTCTTTGGCCCTTTGAGGGCCTTGCACCATAAACCATCAACCAACCAACCAACCAACTAACCAACCTACAGTCTAAGTTAGGGACTGTAGATAACAATAAAGTGCAAAAATATGCGTTTAATGGTGTATTAAAAACACAAATCTATATAGTTTAGCTTTCACTACCAACGAACGGTTTATCAGAAAGAAATATAATGTAATGTAAACAGAGAGTTCCATTCAAAACGGTAAGAAAAAGATGATCAATGCCAATGTGAAGTCGTATGCATGCGGCATCACATAGGTAAATTGCATTTCTGTGTCGCGGGATTCACAGAAGCACACGCCAGATGTACGGCAGTTCTGTAGATGTCTCGTAGAAGGTAAGTATTCCCATTCCTTTTTCTTTCTTTTTTGTTTCGCAAAATTAAATTAACTAAATCAAAAAATTTAAAATAAGTTTACTGGAAAATTGCTGGAATATCTTTTTCATTCATTAACTTTCACCCGCTGAACTTGGTGATTACACAAATAGTAATATGTACCTGGCAAATAACTGGTATCCCTGCTAGTACAAATTATATTAATGATTTATTTGCGTCCAGTTCAATCTAGTATGTCCCTAAGAGCGTTTGGGGCCGTATGAAAAATACATTTCAACGTGTGCCGCTACGGCGGCGGAGTGATCTAGGCGCTGGCTTCTGACCACTTGTCGAGAAGGATCCTGGTTCAAATCCCGGTGAATCATGGACGTTGTGCTTGACTTCTGGCACTGGCTGTCCCCCTTCCCAGGAACCAGTGGCCCAAAATTGGGAATGTCCGACTGCTTATAGCCCACTGAATTGATCACGGTGGTCGTTAACCACCCACCCCCACCCCCCCCCCAAAAAAGATTGCGACGTGTCCATTGCTATTTGTTGTGGACCGTACAAAAAGTATGTTTTTGATATCAACGTGTCCACTTCCATGTAGGCTGGCCATAAAATGTTAGGGGACCGTACAAAATTGCACTTTTGTTTTCACCTTGTCAGCGCTTCGGTATATGGTTGAAGTATACGTATATATAGTTGGGCCATTTCAGCACGTAGTTTGGTTTATATAGAAAATCAAGATAATGTTACATTTTTACTCAGCTACAACACATTAATCCCAAAGGCTATTTGTTGAAATCTTTAATCCGCCGTGCTCATATTCACAACGTTAACATAACATGTCAAGTTATTAATGTTGCAGTTTTACCCTGTCACAAAACTTTAGTTACAAGACCTTAGGCGTAAACTTTTTTAGGAATTTTTTGTCCGACGTATTCATAAGGTTTCGATAACATGCCAAGGTTATGGTACTGCGTTTTGACTGAGGCACAAAAATTAATAAACAGGCCATAAGCCTTTTTATCAGTTTTCAATCAACCGTGCTCATATACATAAAATTTTCAGAGAAAGTCAAGTTTACTGTGTTGCGCATTTACTCGAGTACAAAACTATAAACAGCCATTAACTTTCACCCGCTGAACTTGGTGATTCCTCAATTCATCCATTAACAAGTCTTTTAAATGATTGTATGCTATGGTCATATTGATAATGTTTGATGACAAGTCAGGTTAATGATGTTGCACTTATTAAAGACTTAAAAAGGTGTAGAGGCTAGTAATTATTATTTGAAGTCTAAGTAAAAGCTCATTTTTAACTTGACTCGTCATGAAATCCTTGTGAGTATGGCATTTGTTTTATTTTGTACATTTTACAAAGCGTATGCATTTTTTTGGCATTTGTTTTATTTTGTGTTGTACTTGTTACATAGCGTTTCGCATTTTTGTAATGCTTGTGACTTGTGATTGCATTTTGAATTTTTATTTGTTTCACATTTTGGATTGCATTTTGAATTTTTATATGTTTCACATTTTGGATTACTTTTTGACATTTTATGTTTTTGACATGCTATTTTGAAAATTTTGACTTTTTTAACTTTGCGTTGTGTTTTACATTCTTGCATCTTCTGCGGAATTACATTCTTGAAAAATTCAAATACAAGTTAGTAAAAGGTATAATTCAATTAGTGAGAAATACCAGCACATTTTAGTAAAGGGTAGAATTATATCAAATTCCTCTTAAAATGTCCAGCATGTTAACATTGTCTCTGTGCACCAAAGAAGTTCGAATTCCTTTTTATCTTGCCAGCGTTTCTCTTCTGGGTGGATTTGTTGGAATCTGTGCTATCACTCTTTCGATTTTAGCCATAGTTGTTCTCTGCTCTTTCGCAATTTCACTGATTATTTCGTACAGTCACAGTTTTTTCTCTCCCAGAATTGTATTCCAGCGTCTGTCTAATCTTTCAAGTTCGTTTTGTGTTCTGGGAAAGCCAAATAAATTGTTTTCACTAACTGACCAAATTGTTGGCGGGAACAGCTGAGGGCTTCTGCTTGGATTGTTTCTTCTGCTTCCACGAAATTTTCCAAGAACATAATTTTCCTCAAACCACTGAACTACAGAATCTGAATATTCTAGTAAAATTGATTTCACTTCTTCAAAAGCAGCTGAAATTTCATCAGATGAAAAAAATGCGAGTGCTTGCAAATGTCTGACTTTGAGAGCAAACTCACTGTTTTCCTTATATTCCAAGGCTATGCCAGAGGATGGATATTCCTCAGCACATTTTTTTCCGAGATGAAACCAACAACATTTGTGTGTGCTGCTTCCAAATTCCTTTTTAGCAGCATTATAACGGTAGCTATTTCAAAATCTATTATTATGCGTATATTGTGGTGCAAGCTGAATATCATAGTCTGATGCATAGTCTTGTAAATCCTACAAAAATACTTTATAATAGTATTATATTATTTATACTTGCTGGAAAGTAACCCATAAACTAGTGGGACAAGTCTGTGCATCTCTGGATTCGTTTCAACCATAGCATGAATGGAACATAATTGCCTAAAAAGGGTTGGACAAGTTTCAAATGTCCCATCCATAATCCAGAGGGGTGCTTCTTTAAGCTTTCGTAAATTATTCTCTGTTAAAAATAAAATAATTCTTTGATGTCCAAATGCGCTATCTCTGCCAAGAAATTTTGCACCATCTTCTCCTGTAAATTTATTGGGGCATCGATCCGTTCTGAAGTCGTAGGCTCCGCAGGCATGTCTTGGCATGTCTTCTCTTTTTTACAACTTGCCTTAGTGCATCCATATTAGGCATGTAAGCTGCATTTACTGTAGCCATTGACGTTGTCACGGTTTGAATAATTTGTGCAGGGGCTTCGTCCGTATTTCTCGCTCGTTCTTTTATTTGCGCTCTTGCAACAGCAACATCACTTTTCTCCGGTCTTGGATCATGATTATGTGGTTTCTCATTGCGCATCCTGTGTTCATCTCCAATAAGAATAGTACTAGCAAAGCCAGTACAATTTCCATAATTTCTTTCAATACAGTGATAATACCGTAAATCACCACGCACTCTGTTATGGCAAAATAAATACCCTTTCCATTTCAGCAAATCATTTTCTTTTTGTGAGTTAACTATTTATGTTGCATTCTTCATCTGCATAGTGCCTTCGGAAAACAATGCACTTTCTCTTTCCAAAATATTTAGAATGATATATTTCCACTATTATCACTTGACAACGCACAACAAAGGTTTCAACAAGCACGTTCTCTGTTCTCCAGTCAACTACGAACTAATGAGCAACCATTCAATAAAACACTCAGAATACAGACAATCACGTGAAGCTTGTTCCTCCAGTTAGGGTTTAAGCGAAGTTCAAGATTTTCGTACCTGCGGTCACAAGAAGTGGTTAATTTTAAGGATCGGCATCTTATCTTTTGTTTTTCCAAAACGCAGAGGTACATGTATTTTACAACTAGGACGCTCCAGGCGGGGGATCAACAGATGCGAAGAACCCGGGAGCAAGGTTCCGGAGGCGGCAGCAGGCGCGGACTGGGCAGCTGTACTCTGGGCCGGTAGGCGTCATGCTAATTCTCCAAAATAAATTCAAATTTTTTGTGTTGCACCATGCGTATGAAAGGAAATTGTTATACTGAAAAGACAATTTGTTTACCCCGTAACATATTAAACGAAACCTACGTCCCTACGTGCCAAATGATCTGTAAGCCAAACACAGTTTTTCATGCAACACCTTCCCCCGACTTTCTAAGTTCAGATCTGTCTCGTTCGACTTATTTCCTGTACCGCCCCTCTCTTTCGCTAATTGCAGTTAATTGCCGTGAAATTGGTGTTTTACGTTGGGGTGTATTGCCGCCTGTCCTGAAGACTATAGTGAAAGCGGTGAACCCCAGGGGAAAAGTATTCCATCAAAAGCAACAGAAATCCAATGCGAGAGCAAAACTTTGTTCGTTGGCATTACATCCAAGCAATTTAGGCGAAGTAGGAAGTGTGTTTTTCTACTACGACACCAGAAGATTGTCGCGAATGCTCAGGCAATTACGATACAGATGTGTCCTTAAGACTTCTCTTTCAAGACGTCCAAAGGCCGGCACTAGGGGATGGGGAGGGATACAGTGCGGATGCTCTTTTTTGTTGCAGTTAGAAATTCTTAAGCTCATTCTTCCTTAAAACTTTGCCTGGTTACCAGTAAGTACTGTCTCATGCCTCAACCATTGCACAGATTTGTTGTTTTTGTTTTCATTCTTTGAGTTAACAGCGGGAAAATATCTGAACTGCGTTGTTTCAGTTGGAAATATTTTTTTTTTTACTTCAGCAACAGGGCTTCACGTATAATTGCAAAATACTTCGATAGAATAAACATACCTTACATGAAGTGTTTGCATGAGAAAATAGATTAATAATAAGGAAAATATTCTAAAACCAAAAAAGAAATTGCGGAACCGAAAAAGCTAGGTAGAGGAAACAAAAGGCTCTAAGAAAACGTTCATATTTAAAGAAACCTGTAGTCGCTTAATGAGTAAGTGGTATAACTCAATACAAAATTATGTGCTCTATTTGAAAAAAAATTAGAAGCAAGTAGGCATCGTGACTGTCCACAGTTTCCCCTTTTCATCCTGTCGACATTACAACCAGCACAGAAAAGAAAAGAACAAAAACATAACGAAAACACCCATACAAAGTAAAATGCCCAAAACATAAAAAGAAGTAACCACACAAAATGAAATGCCCAAAACATTAAAAAAACTGCAACCACACGAAACAAAATACCCAAAACATGGTAAGAAATTCTGTTTAAAGCACAATGAAGGTATACGATAGGATAAATATATGTTTTTAAAACTTAATATAAGTGTCAAAACTGAAATAAAAAGAAAGAAAAAAGAAATATTCCAAATTTCATTGTTACTTTAGATATTTTGACTTGTTGACATTTCGTAAATTGTACTTGCACTCGGTCAAAAAATATTACTTACAAGAACTCTTTAGTAACTTTTAATAGCTGTGGTCGTATTTATAAGGTTTGCATAACAAATCAAGTTAATAATGTGGCGCTTTCACTTACCGTCTCCCGCTAAGTTAGTTTCATGACACAAAATTTGGTGGTTCTGAATTGAAAAATAAAGATTTTAAGAAAATTTTGTATGTGGGAGGGGGTTTTAGGCCCGGGCCTTGATCCGTTCCAAAAACCTTCTACCGTCTAAGTTAGAGTACCATGAGATAATATACAAAATTTGGTGGTTCTAAATTGAAAACTATAGATTTTACGAAAGTTTGTGTGTAGGGGGGGGGGGGGGGGTAACCACCCTTGCCCCGACCCGTTCTGAAAACCGTCTACCGTTTAATTTAGAACACCATTATATAGTATACCAAATTTGGTAGCTCTAAATTGAAAACTTTAGTTTTTACGAAAAATATTTATGGGCGGAGGGACTCTGACCCCGTGCCCGACCCGTTCCAAAACCGTCTACCGTCTAAGTTAGAGTACCACGAGAGAGTATGCCAAATTTGGTGGTTCTAAATTGAAAACTGTAGATTTTACGCGGCATTTTTATGAGGGGGGCTTTACCCCCGGGCTCCAACTCCTTCCAAAAACGGTCTACTGTCTAAGTTAGAGTACCATGAGATAGTATACCAAATTTGGTGGTTCTAAATTGAAAACTGTAGATTTTACGAAAAAGTTTTTATTCGGGGGTGGTCTGACCCCCGGGCTCCAACCCATTCCAAAACCCGTCTGGCGTCTAAGTTAGAGTACCATGAGATAGTATACCAAATTTGGTGGTTCTAAATTGAAAATTGTAGATTTTACAAAAAAAAATTATTCGGAGGGGGGTCTGACCCCCGGGCTCCAACCCCTTCCAAAAACCGTCTAGCGTCTAAGTTTGAGTACCATGAGATAGTATACCAGATTTTGTGGTTCTGAATTGAAAACTGTAGTTTTTAAGAAAATTTTGTATGTGGGGGCTCTGACCCCCCGGGCCTTGACCCGTTCCAAAAACGGTCTGCCGTCTAAGTTAGAGTACCATGAGATAGTATACCAAATTTGGTGGTTCTAAGATGAAAACTGTAGATTTTACGAAATTTTTATGAGGGGGCTGACCCCCCGGGCTGCAACCC
Source organism: Macrothele yani (assembly GCA_039090855.1). Classification (NCBI taxonomy): domain Eukaryota; kingdom Metazoa; phylum Arthropoda; class Arachnida; order Araneae; family Macrothelidae; genus Macrothele; species Macrothele yani. The sequence continues at coordinate 96,832,397 of CM077009.1, read as the reverse complement.
CTTCCAAAAACCGTCTAGCGTCTAAGTTAGAGTACCATGAGATAGTATACCAAATTTGGTGGTTCTAAATTGAAAACTGTAGTATTTACGAAAAAGTTTTTATTCGGTTGGGTCTGACCCCCGGGCTCCAACCCCTTCCAAAAACCGTCTAGCGTCTAAGTTAGAGTACCATGAGATAGTGTACCAGATTAGGTGGTTCTGAATTGAAAACTGTAGTTTTTAAGAAAATTTTGTATGTGGGGGGCTCTGACCCCCCCGGCCTTGACCCGTTCCTAAAACGGTCTGCCGACTAAGTTAGAGTACCATAAGATAGTATACCAAATTTGGTGGTTCTAAGATAAAAACTGTAGATTTTACGAAATTTTTTATGAGGGGGAAGCTCGACGCCGCGGGCTCCAACCCCTTCCAAAAACCGTCTAGCGTCTAAGTTAGAGTACCATGAGATAGTATACCAAATTTGGTGGTTCTAAGATGAAAACTGTAGATTTTACGAATTTTTTTATGAGGGGGGCTCCGAACCCGCGGGCACCAACCCCTACCAAAAACCGTCTAACGTCTAAGTTAGAGTTTCATGATACCAAATTTGATGGTTCTGAAATGAAAACTAGATTTTACGAAAATTTTGTATGTACGGGGGTGGGGGGGGGGGCTCTGACTCCCGGGCCTTGACCCGTTCCAAAAACTGACAACCGTCAAAGTTAGAGTACTATGAGATAGGATACCTGATTTGGTGGTTCTGAATTGAAAACTGTAGATCTTACGAATATTTTGTGTATGGGGGCTCTGACCAACCGGGCCCCTGACCCGTTCCAAAAACCGTCTACCGTCTAAGTTAGAGTACCATGAAATAATATACCAAATTTGGTAGTTCTAAATTGAAAACTATGTTTTACGGCAATTCTGTAGGGGGGATCGTCGTGGTCGACGAATTGACGCGCGACGAATTGACGTGACACCGGATTTAACGACCACCACGCGTGACTTCATGAGCTATGTAACGGGCCTGCCTCGCAGGACGCACACGACATAAGGACAGATAGCAGCGAGACGAAGGTCTGCGTAGCTCAGTTGGTAGAGCGACTTGTTCCGGAATAAGAGGACTCGGGTTCGATCCCCGGCGCGGACCAAAAATGACGGAGAAATTTACTTCGATATAGCTATAAGCAGTCGTCTGTCTCTAACTTAGGGTCACTGACTCAAAGAAGGGAGAGAGTCAGTGCCATGAGACAACCACAACATCCATGCCTAACCGGGATTCGAACACCGCCCCATGGCCAGAAGTCAATGCTTATACCGCTGCCAAACCGGGACGGCACGAAATTTAGAGAACGCACTTGTTCTATGGATTTCTCAGAAAAAATGACAAGCAGGGGTGGATTCGGTTGACGAAACGAGGCCGGGAATTTTTGTCTTCTGGTCCACTACAGAAACATACCCACAGGGGAACACCTCATAAATTCCCTCATTAAGAAGAAAAAAAAAATTCTGTTAACTCCTGGATGAAAAAGAACTGTTGCAATATAAGACTAATTCAGTTGGGAAAAAGTCTTAACAGCAATTTAAGGGTGAAAGATTTTAAAAAATCGACTCATTTAATGCAGCCTATCAAGCCATGCTCAAAACGGGGTGTTGTATCAGATAATTGTGTATTTGGTCACTGATTGTCTACTGCGCAATGGTATTCGCACTATACCTCCTTGAATAGACTCCTTTTTTAGCACGTCTTTTGTAAAAAAAAGATCGTGCTTATGTTATCGGTTTGTCCGTCCGTCCGTCCGTCCGTCTGTACCCACGGTATCTCTGCAACTATTAGTCCGATTAAAAAAATTCTTTTTACATTCGAAAGCTTGAAACATGGGAATGATGATCCTTCATTTCGGTTTTTTTTTTACGATGTGCAATTTCGCCGCTAGAGGGCGTAAATGCAGATGATGTCGAATTCAAAATTACGTTTTATTCCACACGTTTGCTTCTAAACATCCGCTTGAAAAAATTATTTTATCTTTCGATTCCATTTATGTCGAATAGTATTTTAGATATAGTTTCTTTTTCAAAGTACGCATAGATTTTCCGCTAGGGGGCGTAAAAGTAAATTACATTTTTTCCGATAACTCTTCTTCTAAAACTCCGATTTGAAAAAAAAAAAAAATTCAGCGGATACATCTCTTGATGGAAAATCTTTTGCATATAATTTCAAATTTTTGGTAAAGAAAACTTTGGCCACCAGGGGGCGTAAGTGTTAACTTTTGTTTCTGATGTATTTGCCATAAAATCTGAGCTTCTAAAATATATATTGAAAAAATTCTTTCGTGGACTGATGCCACTCACATCGGTAAACCTTTTCGGAATATTTTCTTCTTAAAATATTCCACAGTTTCTCCGCCAGGGGGCGTAGATGTGTATCTTATTTTTGTCAATATCTCTACTTCTGGGAGTCCGATTTGAAAAATTATATCTTTGTTGGATAGTGTTTTCAGTGTGACATGTTTTTCATATAATTTCAAAATTTTCAAGTAATTCATAGACTTTCCGCTACGGGGCGTAATGGTAAATTGCGTTTCCCTCTATATCTCTGCTTCTAAATCTCCGATTTGAAAAATTCTTTCTGCACCGGATACAGCTCCTGATGGGAAATCATTTGCACATAATTTATAATTTTTGTAAAAAATGGTTTGGCCACCAGGTGGCGTAAGTCTTAATTTCCGCTTCTGATGTATTAGCAGCAAAATACCAGCTTCTAAAATCTCGATTGAAAAAAACTCGTTTGTTGACCGATACTAATCATGTCGACAAACCTTTTAGGAACATTTTCTTCTTCAAATCATGCATGGTTTCTACGCCAGGGACGTAGGTGTATATCTTATTTTTGTCAATATCTCAGATTTGAAAAATTCCTTCTTTGTTGGATAGTGTTTCCGATGCGAAATGTTTTTCCTATAAATTCAAAATTTTCAACTAAATCATAGACTTTCCGCTAGGGGCACAAAGGTAAATTGCGTTTTCTGCTCTTAAAACTCCGATTTCAAAAATTCTTCCTGTATCGCATACACGGAAAATATTTTTCACATAATTTCTAATGTTTGATAAAGAATGGTTTGGCCACCAGGGGTCGTAAGTGTTAATTTCTGCTTCTGATGTATTTGTAGCAAAATCTGGGCTCCTGAAAACTCGACTATTTTTTTTTCCTTGGACCGATACCGCTCATATGGATAAACCTTTTGTGAATACTTTTTTCCTAAAATAATGCATGGTTTTCCCACCAGGGAACGTAAAGTCACATTTTATTTTTGTCGATAACTCTGTTTCTAAGAGTTCGTAAGCTCACGATTCCGTTTACAGCAATATCTGAGGGATTAAAAACCCGATTGAAAAACGTTTTTCTTCCGTCAGATACTATTGTTTTCCATACCGGTTCCATTGACTTTAAATAGCTTTGATAAATTTAATATGCATCAGAACGGATTCAAAAGACGTACTTATTACACCCAAAAATTTGGTGTAATCTTTCTTGTTACGCTTTCCAACCGTAGGTTGAAGAAGCGTATATGCTCCAGCTTTGTCCGTCTGTCTGTCTGCCACTCCGCACGATAACTCGCATAAAAATGGTTCGATTTCGATGAAATTGTGGTATGTGGTAGGAGACCACTGAATAGGAACCCTATTGAAAATGGATAAAATGGAGTCAAAGTTTAGGACATAGCAGCGTGATTCATTCCATTGCCCTTATGCGTCATAACTTGCGTAAAAATGGTTCGATTTCGATGAAATTTTAGTATATGTTAACAGATAACCTTGAGACGAACCTTATTGAAAATGGGAGAAATGGGGTCAAAGTCAGAACATAGGAGCGGGATGCATTCCATCGCCCTTATGTGTCACAACTTACATAAAAGTGATTCGATTGAGACAAAACTTTACCATGTTGTTCCGGAGGTATATACTTAACCGGTTCTGTTGAATATCATCGAAATGGGGTCAAAAATCAGGGCATAGTAGCGAGATTTATTCTACAGCCATTATCCTCATAACTTGAGTAATGATTGCTGTTATGTTGGAAAGCGTACCATAATCAATGCATTGCAGGATTTTACAAACTTTTTTAAGTCTACCCATTATTTCGACTCACAAACAACAATTTGGTCCCCAGACCAGTACCGGTAAGTCGCTTTTTCTTTTGAGATAAGTGTGGATGGGACAAAAATTTCGGGGTATTGAATCGTTTCGTGCTCAGCGCTTTCTTCAAAATTACAAAAGGAGGGTAGGGCTTACCATTGACCGTTTGAACCAAGTCCAACGACTTACGTTGAGCCGTATAGTTAACTTAAATTATTTATAACAGCGTATTTGGTCCAGCAGCAAAATTTTCACTGAAGTACAGATAATTTTGTTTCGTCATTTCAGAGCAAACACCCAAAATAGTTACATAGACAGAATGAAACGCCATTTTTTTTTAAAAAGACAATAACGTTTTAGACAAGAAACGTAAAGCTCAAATGAAGTTAAAGGTTCTTATTCATAAGCACCAAAATAATTATTCATTCTTCTCACACAATCCAGACAAAGAGAGTACGAGAAAGTGGCCCACCGGGACACCGGGAAATGTCCCGGTGGGCCAATCAAGGAATTTAGAATAATACTTCTGGAGATACCTTTTAGTCTCTTAACCGTGAAGCCGCAAACTGTGGGAATTTGATGCTGTTTACTTGTTTCCTATGTAATTTCACTGTGTGTATTTTGGAATAGCGTGGTTTTGGGTTGCAGAAACCGTGTTAATATCAAACCGGAATAAATAATACTTCTTATAGGAGTGAAGTTTTCAATTTTAACCTTATGCTTTATTTAGAAGTAGCACTAACGTCCATGTATTTCAATTTAAAATAAAAATGGGAAGGAGCCTCGAAATAATTAGGAATTTTATATATTCAGCATTTTCTCACGCATTGGCAGCAAGTTACGATGCGAAATTGGAAACATTTGGGACGAAAGAAGGCGATTCGACCAACACAAAATGCATTGCAATAGCCTTAAAAACCATCAGCTTTCAAATACTTTGACGGCCGTCTCTCGCGGTTATAGACTTCACGCAAAGTGGTACTGCTCCATTAACAAGGGCATCTCCAGATATCTTATTCTAACCTCCTTCGGGCCAATCCGCCCCTGCTGACAAGCATAGAGTTATTAAGAGAGTTTGGAAAACAATACCAAAGGTCCGATACATACGAGCGTATGTTCATTTTATTTCTTCCTTACACTGTATTTCAATTAATTTTACTCTTTTTTTTCTCCCGTATGAATCTCTTTAAACCGCCACCCTCGCTTATGCCAGTTTAACCAAAAGCCATGGCATTAGAGAGACGATTTTCCTCCGTTTGTGACGTCACTGTCATGTTACACGGCCTGCTACGTTAGCGTTGTGTTTGACGTCATACAAGACAGCGGTGGAAACCAATCGTGAGCTTTGTTTTTTTTTTTGGATTTTTTTTTTTTTGGATTGGTGGTTTAACGACCACCGTGAGCAACTCAATGGGCTATAAGCAGTCGCCCGTCCCTAATTTAGGGTAACTGGTTCCAGGGAAGGGAGAGAGCCAGTGCCGTAAGACAAGCACAACATCCATGACTCACCGGGATTCGAACCCGGACCCCTTTCGGACAAATGATCGAGAGGCCATCGCTTAGACCACTGCGCCACCGGGACGGCGCTTTGGTTTTCACGTGCCTTCACTAAAAGTTGAACTCATGGCCATTGCGGTTTAGCACGACGAACAGAAGATGGCAATTCAACAAGATTCTACTGTATTTCTATTTCGGACATATGTGCAACAATATTTGCTCTTCTGAAAACTCGACTGTAACACTCCATTGCTGTCAGATACCGCTCACCACGGAAAACCTCATACGCATATTTTCTGCTTAAAATAATGCGTAGTTTTTCCACCGGGAGTATTTTGCACTCATTTTGCTGCTCCGGGGTGCAGTGGTCTAAGCGCTGACTTATATTCATTCGTCCGAGAAGGGTAAATTTTCGAATCCAGTAAGGCATGGATGTTGTGTTTGTCCCAAGGCACTGGCTCTCTCCCTTCCCTGGAGTCAGTGGCCATAAATTAGGGACGGGCGACTGCTTGTACAGCCCATTGAGTTGCTCGTGGTGGTCGTTAAAACTTCAATAAAAAAAATGCCCATTTCCTTTTTTACGCTTTCCAACCGTAGGTTGGAGAAGCGTATATGCGCAGCTTTCTCCGTCCGTCTGTCGGCACGATAACACTTTTCGTAAAAATGGTTCGATTTTGATGAAATTTTAGTATGTGGTAGGGGACCACCTTGAAAATGGACGAAATGGAGTAAAGGTCACGTCATAGGAGCGAGATCCATTCCATTGCCCTTATGCGTCATAACTTGCATAAATATGGTTCGATGTCGATGACATTTTAGCATATATTGTAGGGGACTACCTGGGAATGACTCCTATTGAAGATGGGGGAAGTGGGGTCAAAGGTCACGGCATAGGAGCGGGATCCATTCCATTGCTCTTATGCGTCATATCTTGCCTAAATATGGTTCGATATCGATAAAAGTTTAGTATATTGTAGGGGACCACCTGGGAATGAACCCTATTGAAAATGGGTGAAGTGGGGTCAAAGGTCAGGACATAAGAGTGGGATGTATTCCATTGCCTTTATGCGTCATAACGTGCGTAAAAATGGTTCGATTTCGATGAAATTTTATTATGTGGTGGGAGACCACCTGGGGACGATATTATGACGTCACAATCTCGCGCTTGATATGTTGGCGCGCGGTTACGCCATCTGTCTCATTACGTCACGCGTTGTGTGTGGATTCTGTTAAAGTTTTATGACGTCACACTCTTGCGAGCAGATGGTTCCGATCCCATCTGCCTCATTACGTCACGCTTTGTGTGCACATGTTCGTCCTCACGATAACGCGCGTAAAAATCGTTCCATTTCGATGAACTTTTAGTATGGGGAAGGGGATCACATGGGAAGGAACCCTGTTGAACGTGAACGAAATGGGGTCAAAGATTAGCACATAGGAGCGGGATCCATTCCACTGCTCTTATGCGTCATAACTAACGTAGGAAAGGTTTGATTTCCATTAAATTTTAGTATATGGTAGGGGACCACCTGGGGACAAACCCTATTGAAAATGGGTGAAATGGGGTCAAATGTCAGGACATAGGAGCGGAATAACTTCCATCGCCATTATGCGTCATAACTTAAGTAAAAATTCTTCGATCTGGATAAATGTTAATACGTTGTAGGGGCTCGCTTATTAAATGGGCAAAATGAGGTCAAAGGTTAGGACACAGGAGCGGAATCTATTCCATAGCCCTTATGCATCATAACTTACGTAAAAATGCGTCCATTCCGACAAAACTTTATCATGTTATTTCGGAGGTATACTGAAACGGTTCTGTAGAATATCATCCAAATGGATCAAAGGTGAGGGCACAAGACCGAGATTTATTCCACAGCCATTATCCTCATAACTTGAGTAATGATTTCTGGTATGTTGGAAAGCGTATTATAATCAATGCATTGCATGATTTTTCTAACTTGTTTAAATAACGGACAATTTTCCCGTTGGGAGAGGGGGGGGGGTTCTATCTCGTGTTCGTCTATCTCTCCTAATTTTTCGATTTGAAATTCCTTTTTGCCTCTGATATCTTCTGCTCCAATTCATGCATAATTTGTTAATTTTCCTAAAACTGTTTTCAGCCGCTAGTAGGAGTAAGTATCTATTCGTGGACGTTTTATCGATTGTAAAAAAACGAACGGATGTAGTAGTGCTCTGAGCACGTGCTTTTTTCTTCAAAAGACATGCTAAGAAATGTTCTGACGTAAGAACTTCCGGATTTAATATCATATCTGCGAAGCAGATATTAGCTGTGTGGTAAAACGCAGCAGTTCCGTTTCAAATTTTTGAGAAAGGTGACCCTGCCCTATTGCTTCTGGCTAAGACAACTTATCTGACTGGGACCAGGAATTTCGGCGGAAGCGAAGAAGTTATCAAACCCGGAATTTAAAAAAAAAACGATTCAGAGAAGGTGATAAAGAACCGGAGATTCCTCTTGTGAAGTCTACCGTTACCCGAGAATAACTTGTTCCTATACAAAATTGGTAAAATAGCAATGTATCAAAGCAAATGATGAATGTAGTTGAAGATCAGTATTATTGACAGCAAGGGCTGGCTCTTAACGAAGCGCATTTTGCTCCCCGAAACGGGAATCTGTGACGTAGTTCCGGTGCCATCTCTCCACCGCAGCTACGTCACAGATTCCCTTGCTTCAGTATTCCCGTTTGCTAGTGTTCAAATGAAAAGAAATGGGGAATTAGAAAATAATGGCCATATTTACCCCAGTGCTACGAATACAATTAAAACGCATTAAAACTACGAATTTCTGTGAGAAATATTTGCTTCGAGATTTAAGCAGAATATTTCTTATTTGAAAGATTATACTTGGCTGAGCGAAATATTGCAGAATAACTAAATATACTATAGATATGTGACAAGAAAATTAATGAATCCAAATGTTGCTAATGTTTTCATAATGCATGTACGATGCATAAAAATAAAAACAACAGTAAAACAAAGGGGAAATAATTTTTTCTTCAAAGAGGCGAGAATTTGGTCCATTATGTCAAATAGCATAAAATTAATGTGGATTTCTTTGTAGTTTAAAACGCAGAGCTTCTCGGAATGACTTAAATTAAATTTTAACAGATTTTGTTCTTCAATATAACGACTTCCCCCTTCAGAAATCGTGTATGATTCTGTAGAAAGACCGCTGACTGCCATGCATTTTGATATATATATATACAGGCGAAAAGTGAAAAAAGAACACCAAGAAGGAGAAGTCTGATACCAACGAAATTTATACAGCATAATAACGGAATACAGAGGATAACGTGATCAAAACATTATGGCAAAATACAGCTGTATTTGCTGGTAAACTGAAAAATAACATTTCCATGTAACATGGTTAGTACGAGGTTGAACCGTCATGAACTGCGTCACACTGTGCAATTCCGGCATGGAGTCTGTCCTACAGATGTTGGATGTAAGTTTGGGATATTGAGTTCCAAGCATCCTCAACCTGGACGCGTAAATCGGGGATGGTCGTGGCTGGCCGTGGAGACCGGATAAGTCGTTGTCCCATAAAATCCCACACGTGCTCAATGGGAGGAAAATCCGGTGAACGTGCAGGCCATGGAAGTTGTCTCACACCCTGAAGTGCATGTTGCGTTGCACGTGCCGTGTGTGGGCGTGTGTTATCTTGCTGGAAAACACCACGATGGACTGTCCTTACAAATGACACAACAACGGGCTGAATGATGTTGTTGATGTAGGAGGTGCTGTTTAACGCACCCGGTACAAACACTAGTTGTGTACGGGAGTGATAGCTGATCGCTCCCCATACCAGGAAACCAGGTCTGGGTGCTGTGTGTCGCTGGTGGATGCAAGAAGGGTGGAGACACTCCCCTGTGCGTCTGCGAACACGCATACGGCCATCGGAGGCTTCCAAGCAGAATCTGCATTCATCGCTGAACACGACAGATCGCCATTCCGTTCTCCAGTGCAGACGTTGGCGACACCACTGCACTCGTTCCTGACGGTGGTATGGAGTCAGAGGTACACATGCCAGAGGCACACGTGCACGTAATCCTGCATCCAGTAGACGGTTGCGGATTGTTCGCACGGTCACCTCAGGTTCAACGGCAGCTCGGATTTGCGTCGCAGTGGATGTTCTGCTTGACAACGCCGCTCTTCTTATGCGTCGATCGGTCCGCTCATCAGTCCGTCTGTGGCTCCCGGTTCCACGTCTTCTCGTGTGGGAATGTTCCTCGGACCATCTACGCCACCATCGTACCACCACCGATACTTCCCGTCCAATTTGCTCCGCAATACGACGATACGACCACCCGGCCTCGCGGAGTCCGACTAGACGACCTCGCTCAAAGTCCGATAAGTGCTGAAATCGTACACGTCTTCCATGTCTAGGCATTGCAGCTTCTTCAGGGTCTTCGCTCGTGTCCGTACGCCGACGACTGATTACATTCACTTCGCCGTACTCCTTAAATACCACCAACGATAATTTGCATATTATGCCGTGCTGTGGCGTAAGCGCTCACCGGTCGGTCCCGAAATTAACATCACACCTACGTAAACTCGACCCCATTAACATATGTAAATTTCATGATCGTCCGCCAATTCCTTCTGAGTGTTCTTTTTTCACTTTCCGCCAGTGTATATATATATATATTTAGGTGTCCATTTTTTTTATCACGCCTTTCTTTCTGTAAGACCACTCTCTTGGAGGGTCCGTAAAAATATTATGAATGCCTTTGCCTAATTTTTCCAACTTGCGTAATGTTTGTGTTTTAACTGCATACTGAGCTGGCTAGCTTCTTTTGCTGAAATGTTTCGATATCATATACACTTTTTTGATTTATGCAATGGTATTTTAGTAATTAATGTTTGCCATTTTAAAAACAAAATTATGAATTTTCGAGATCAGAATTTCTTACCGCAGTCGTGTATTATTTTCCTGAACTTTTCACATTTTATTCATTCCGATTCAGCGGAATTACTATCAAAATCGTTCTGAATCTCACCTTCTCAGGTGCGATTGCGAGGTTTTTTTTTTTTTTTGTTTGTTTGCTCCTTTCAACTTAAAATTTTAAGTCAGTTCAAAAGCCCTAAATAGAACATTTCCTATGTCTTATTTCCTGCCTTTACTTGTCTTCAACACAAGCTAGCAAATGAATATTAAGTACAGCACATATGTTATTTCAGTATCTTCCTTTCCGACAAACCAAGTAAACGATTAAACAGGCCATCTTCATAATCGTTGTTGTTTAGGACAGAACTGAAGACCTTCTGGGGGTCAGACAGAAGATAACGACTACACCACCGAACTAAAGGCGAAAGGGGAACAGCTCATGAAATAAGCAAAACCCCAAGCGTTGGTTCTGCTCCGAACCACATAAACTTGACCTCCTTTCCTTTTAGTTTGGGCTTTATATGAAGCAAAACTCAAAAGCGAAAGGAAATGCGTAAGACTCACGAAATACGTAAAACTTAACGAGCTGGTTCTGCTCATATTTGAACTGCGGACCTTCTGCGTGGTAAACGGATGTAATATCCACTACACCACAGAACCTTCGCAGCGTTTTCTTTTAGCTTGTGTTTTACATAAAGCAAAACACAAAAGCGAAATGAAAACTGCTGATGAGACAAGCAAAACAGAACGTTCTGTTTCTCTCTGTGAACGCTCTGTTTCACTTACGCCCCCTGGGAACAAAAGCTCTTGTTTTGCTCATTAAATCCGGGATCTTGTATTAAATTTGGGCTCGTTATAAGCGAGTTTTACTGTATTTTCTTGCTAAAATTTGATATCGAGGCTTTAACGATTTCACGAAATTAATAAAACCAACGTTTTCAACAATTCTGAAAAGTTGGTTACCCACAGCTACTATTATTTCGCCAATTTTGCGAAGAACTTCATTTGCATTCAATTTATTGATGCTCCATAACTTGATTTTGTCCAATATTGTACCAGTGTCTATTGTTTAACCGGACGCGAAGGTCCAGGACTGGGATCGTGCGTTCTTCTTAGCTTCTCGACTAGGTCTGTAGCAAGATCTCAGAGCTAAGAGGAGGGGGCTGAAGAATTCTGAAAAGTTGATTACCCACAGCTACTATGATTTCGCCAATTTTGCAAAGAACTTCATTTGCATTCAATTTATTGATGCTCCATAACTTGATTTTGTCCAATATTGTACCAGTGTCTATTGTTTAACCGGACGCGAAGGTCCAGGACTGGGATCGTGCGTTCTTCTTAGCTTCTCGACTAGGTCTGTAGCAAGATCTCAGAGCTAAGAGGAGGGGGCTGAAGAATTCTGAAAAGTTGATTACCCACAGCTACTATCATTTCGCCAATTTTGCAAAGAACTTCATTTGCATTCAATTTATTGATGCTCCATAACTTGATTTTGTCCAATATTGTACCAGTGTCTATTGTTTAACCGGACGCGAAGGTCCAGGACTGGGATCGTGCGTTCTTCTTAGCTTCTCGACTAGGTCTGTAGCAAGATCTCAGAGCTAAGAGGAGGGGGCTGAAGAATTCTGAAAAGTTGATTACCCACAGCTACTATCATTTCGCCAATTTTGCAAAGAACTTCATTTGCATTCAATTTATTGATGCTCCATAACTTGATTTTGTCCAATATTGTACCAGTGTCTATTGTTTAACCGGACGCGAAGGTCCAGGACTGGGATCGTGCGTTCTTCTTAGCTTCTCGACTAGGTCTGTAGCAAGATCTCAGAGCTAAGAGGAGGGGGCTGAAGAATTCTGAAAAGTTGATTACCCACAGCTACTATGATTTCGCCAATTTTGCGCAGAACTTCATTTGCATTCAATTTATTGATGCTCCATAACTTGATTTTGTCCAATATTGTACCAGTGTCTATTGTTTAACCGGACGCGAAGGTCCAGGACTGGGATCGTGCGTTCTTCTTAGCTTCTCGACTAGGTCTGTAGCAAGATCTCAGAGCTAAGAGGAGGGGGCCGAAGAATTCTGAAAAGTTGATTACCCACAGCTACTATGATTTCGCCAATTTTGCGCAGAACTTCATTTGCATTCAATTTATTGATGCTCCATAACTTGATTTTGTCCAATATTGTACCAGTGTCTATTGTTTAACCGGACGCGAAGGTCCAGGACTGGGATCGTGCGTTCTTCTTAGCTTCTCGACTAGGTCTGTAGCAAGATCTCAGAGCTAAGAGGAGGGGGCTGAAGAATTCTGAAAAGTTGGTTACCCACAGCTACTATGATTTCGCCAATTTTGCGCAGAACTTCATTTGCATTCAATTTATTGATGCTCCATAACTTGATTTTGTCCAATATTGTACCAGTGTCAATTGTTTAACCGGACGCGAAGGTCCAGGACTGGGATCGTGCGTTCTTCTTAGCTTCTCGACTAGGTCTGTAGCAAGATCTCAGAGCTAAGAGGAGGGGCTGAAGAATTCTGAAAAGTTGGTTACCCACAGCTACCATGATTTCGCCAATTTTGCGCAGAACTTCATTTGCATTCAATTTATTGATGCTCCATAACTTGATTTTGTCCAATATTGTACCAGTGTCAATTGTTTAACCGGACGCGAAGGTCCAGGACTGGGATCGTGCGTTCTTCTTAGCTTCTCGACTAGGTCTGTAGCAAGATCTCAGAGCTAAGAGGAGGGGGCTGAAGAATTCTGAAAAGTTGGTTACCCACAGCTACTATGATTTCGCCAATTTTGCGCAGAACTTCATTTGCATTCAATTTATTGATGCTCCATAACTTGATTTTGTCCAATATTGTACCAGTGTCTATTGTTTAACCGGACGCGAAGGTCCAGGACTGGGATCGTGCGTTCTTCTTAGCTTCTCGACTAGGTCTGTAGCAAGATCTCAGAGCTAAGAGGAGGGGGCTGAAGAATTCTGAAAAGTTGGTTACCCACAGCTACTATGATTTCGCCAATTTTGCGCAGAACTTCATTTGCATTCAATTTATTGATGCTCCATAACTTGATTTTGTCCAATATTGTACCAGTGTCTATTGTTTAACCGGACGCGAAGGTCCAGGACTGGGATCGTGCGTTCTTCTTAGCTTCTCGACTAGGTCTGTAGCAAGATCTCAGAGCTAAGAGGAGGGGGCTGAAGAATTCTGAAAAGTTGGTTACCGACAGCTACTATGATTTCGCCAATTTTGCGAAGAACTTCATTTGCATTCAATTTATTGATGCTCCATAACTTGATTTTGTCCAATATTGTACCAGTGTCTATTGTTTAACCGGACGCGAAGGTCGAGGACTGGGATCGTGCGTTCTTCTTAGCTTCTCGACTAGGTCTGTAGCAAGATCTCAGAGCTAAGAGGAGGGGGCTGAAGAATTCTGAAAAGTTGGTTACCCACAGCTACTATGATTTCGCCAATTTTGCGCAGAACTTCATTTGCATTCAATTTATTGATGCTCCATAACTTGATTTTGTCCAATATTGTACCAGTGTCTATTGTTTAACCGGACGCGAAGGTCCAGGACTGGGATCGTGCGTTCTTCTTAGCTTCTCGACTAGGTCTGTAGCAAGATCTCAGAGCTAAGAGGAGGGGGCTGAAGAATTCTGAAAAGTTGGTTACCCACAGCAACTATGATTTCGCCAATTTTGCGCAGAACTTCATTTGCATTCAATTTATTGATGCTCCATAACTTGATTTTGTCCAATATTGTACCAGTGTCTATTGTTTAACCTGACGCGAAGGTCCAGGACTGGGATCGTGCGTTCTTCTTAGCTTCTCGACTAGGTCTGTAGCAAGATCTCAGAGCTAAGAGGAGGGGGCTGAAGAATTCTGAAAAGTTGGTTACCCACAGCTACTATGATTTCGCCAATTTTGCGCAGAACTTCATTTGCATTCAATTTATTGATGCTCCATAACTTGATTTTGTCCAATATTGTACCAGTGTTTATTGTTTAACCGGACGCGAAGGTCGAGGACTGGGATCGTGCGTTCTTCTTAGCTTCTCGACTAGGTCTGTAGCAAGATCTCAGAGCTAAGAGGAGGGGGCTGAAGAATTCTGAAAAGTTGGTTACCCACAGCTACTATGATTTCGCCAATTTTGCGCAGAACTTCATTTGCATTCAATTTATTGATGCTCCATAACTTGATTTTGTCCAATATTGTACCAGTGTCTATTGTTTAACCGGACGCGAAGGTCCAGGACTGGGATCGTGCGTTCTTCTTAGCTTCTCGACTAGGTCTGTAGCAAGATCTCAGAGCTAAGAGGAGGGGCTGAAGAATTCTGAAAAGTTGGTTACCCACAGCTACTATGATTTCGCCAATTTTGCGCAGAACTTCATTTGCATTCAATTTATTGATGCTCCATAACTTGATTTTGTCCAATATTGTACCAGTGTCTATTGTTTAACCGGACGCGAAGGTCCAGGACTGGGATCGTGCGTTCTTCTTAGCTTCTCGACTAGGTCTGTAGCAAGATCTCAGAGCTAAGAGGAGGGGGCTGAAGAATTCTGAAAAGTTGGTTACCCACAGCTACTATGATTTCGCCAATTTTGCGCAGAACTTCATTTGCATTCAATTTATTGATGCTCCATAACTTGATTTTGTCCAATATTGTACCAGTGTCTATTGTTTAACCGGACGCGAAGGTCGAGGACTGGGATCGTGCGTTCTTCTTAGCTTCTCGACTAGGTCTGTAGCAAGATCTCAGAGCTAAGAGGAGGGGGCTGAAGAATTCTGAAAAGTTGGTTACCCACAGCTACTATGATTTCGCCAATTTTGCGCAGAACTTCATTTGCATTCAATTTATTGATGCTCCATAACTTGATTTTGTCCAATATTGTACCAGTGTCTATTGTTTAACCGGACGCGAAGGACCAGGACTGGGATCGTGCGTTCTTCTTAGGTTCTCGACTAGGTCTGTAGCAAGATCTCAGAGCTAAGAGGAGGGGCTGAAGAATTCTGAATAGTTGGTTACCCACAGCTACTATGATTTCGCCAATTTTGCGCAGAACTTCATTTGCATTCAATTTATTGATGCTCCATAACTTGATTTTGTCCAATATTGTACCAGTGTCTATTGTTTAACCGGACGCGAAGGTCCAGGACTGGGATCGTGCGTTCTTCTTAGCTTCTCGACTAGGTCTGTAGCAAGATCTCAGAGCTAAGAGGAGGGGCTGAAGAATTCTGAAAAGTTGGTTACCCACAGCTACTATGATTTCGCCAATTTTGCGCAGAACTTCATTTGCATTCAATTTATTGATGCTCCATAACTTGATTTTGTCCAATATTGTACCAGTGTCTATTGTTTAACCGGACGCGAAGGTCCAGGACTGGGATCGTGCGTTCTTCTTAGCTTCTCGACTAAGTCTGTAGCAAGATCTCAGAGCTAAGAGGAGATGGCTGAAGAATTCTGAAAAGTTGGTTACCCACAGCTACTATGATTTCGCCAATTTTGCGCAGAACTTCATTTGCATTCAATTTATTGATGCTCCATAACTTGATTTTGTCCAATATTGTACCAGTGTCTGTTGTTTAACCGGACGCGAAGGTCCAGGACTGGGATCGTGCGTTCTTCTTAGCTTCTCGACTAGGTCTGTAGCAAGATCTCAGAGCTAAGAGGAGGGGCTGAAGAATTCTGAAAAGTTGGTTACCCACAGCTACTATGATTTCGCCAATTTTGCGCAGAACTTCATTTGCATTCAATTTATTGATGCTCCATAACTTGATTTTGTCCAATATTGTACCAGTGTCTATTGTTTAACCGGACGCGAAGGTCCAGGACTGGGATCGTGCGTTCTTCTTAGCTTCTCGACTAGGTCTGTAGCAAGATCTCAGAGCTAAGAGGAGGGGCTGAAGAATTCTGAAAAGTTGGTTACCCACAGCTACTGTCATTTCGCCAATTTTGCAAAGAACTTCATTTGCGTTCAATTTATTGATGCTCCATAACTTGATTTTGTCCAATATTGTACCAGTGTCTATTGTTTAACCTGACGCGAAGGTCCAGGACTGGGATCGTGCGTTCTTCTTAGCTTCTCGACTAGGTCTGTAGCAAGATCTCAGAGCTAAGAGGAGGGGGCTGAAGAATTCTGAAAAGCTGGTTACCCACAGCTACTGTCATTTCGCCAATTTTGCAAAGAACTTCATTTGCATTCAATTTATTGATGCTCCATAACTTGATTTTGTCCAATATTTTACCGGTGTCTATTGTTTAACCGGACGCGAAGGCACAGGACTGGGATCGTGCGTTCTTCTTAGCTTCTCGACTAGGGGTCTGTAGCAAGGTCTCAGAACTAGGGAAGAGGGGGTGGGGGGACTGAAGACTCATCTAGGAGGGCAGTGTGTTCAACGCCAGACTATGGTAAATTCATAGGTGCATGCTGAAAGCTCTCCCCCTCTCTCTCTCTCTTGTTTATTTATTTATTGGTAATTTTTTTTTTTCATATTTTATGTTTTCTCAAAAAACAATAAAAAAATAGAAAGATTCCTCCCTTTCCTGACTGTTAACAGCAATACACAGTGCAAGTCGGGCGCCCATACGGCAGAGAAACATTGACCTAGCTGTTCCTATGGTTCACTTCCAGAAGTACTTTCTTTCGAGTTATTCATCGTTCCCGCTGTACCATTTCGAATTTGATTTTTTTTTAAATGTGAAAGATGCGAATAAATAGTATAAGGTATTTAAGCTGATAATGAAACGCAAAAGAAATTTACCTAAACCACTGAAAATAAAAGTTCAGAGAATTTACTACAACGTCCATTTTTGGGAGGGGGGGGGCTGCTTGTTTTTCAGGTGGGACGCTGAGCCCTCTCTAGCTGCCTTTTAGCTACTGGCCTGTTCTCGACTGAACTTATCTGGATGTTTTAAGCATAAATGTTTGCTTGACGTCCACGTTCCGTAGGTTTTCGCTTTTATTCTATCTTGTGATAAAATTTAATTAATTTAATGAATAAAAAAATTAACCAACGTTTTCTAGGGCCAGGCATATCACTAATTTTGACAGTAACTACAATGCTGGCCACCCAATATGCAACACCAAGACGGAAGCATCCGACTGATCTGAAATTCGCAGCATGCGTTGCCCGCGAGAGGGCATGCAAACGATTAGCATTGCAGAGCATATGCAAATCATGTGCGCCCGGCACGCCACCGAGAAGCACTGTAAGAAGGGTGCACAGAAGGCGGGGTGTAAGTAGTGGAAGTGTGTTGTGCTGCAGGACATGTGCGTGGGAAGCTTCCTGATGCCTCGTCGCAGAATACGGCAGTCATTCCAGCACGTTTCGGAGTTCGACAGAGGACGAATAGTGGCTTATCGCGACACCGGTTTATCGTAAAAAGACATCGGCGCCCGTGTGGGACGACATCCAGCCACCGTGAGGCGAGTATGGATTCGGTGGGTGCAGGAGGGACGAACGGACCGACGTGAGCGATTGCCGCAGCCGCGGTACACCACCGAACGAGAGGACCGGCATGTTTTGCAGCGGGCATTGACGGCTCGCACAGCCACATCACGAACGTTAGCTCAGGAATTAGGGTGTGTTGCACAACAACCTGTGTCAGCACATACCGGTCGACTTCGTCTGCAGGATTGGGGACTTGTCGCACGGTGCCCATTGCTTCGATTACCATTGACGTTACACCACCGGTGAGTGTGGCGGCAGTGGGCCGTTGAACGCCGCACCTGGACTACGGAATGGCACGACGTTGTCTTCTGCGACGAATCCTGCAACACCGCGATGGTCGGATCCGCGTGTGGTGGCACCGCGGCAAGAGACTGTATGACGCCTGCTTTATGCATCGTCATACCGGTCCGTCGCCTGGCGTTATGGTTTGGGGAGCAATTGGATATGACACCCGCACCCCTCTGGTACGCGTCGCCGGTACACTCAACAGTCACCGCTTCATCTCCGACGTTTTGGAGCCTGTAGTCATCCCTTATCTGCAGGACCTGTCAGCGGCCACTTTCAACAGGACAATGCGCGCCCGCAAGTGGCACTCATCGTGCAACAATTCTTCACGACCCACAAGGTGTCACTGATGCCGTGGCTCGCCTGTTCTCCCGATATGTCGCTCATCGAACACGTCTGGTCGCTGATCGGCAATCGAGTGGCCCGGCAAGCACCACCCGCGGCTACGCCTGATGATCTGTGGCAACGTATTAAAGCAGCCTGAACTGACATATCCAAAGCCTCTTTCGTTTGATGCCGCGGCCGTTATTGCCAGCCATGAGGGCCACACGAACTATTGATTTCTGCGTGTTCCGCAAGTCGCACGGGCCTGTAAGGTCAATCGTTTCATCTTTGTATCTGTTCTTATGTGTCCAGTAAATCTGGCTTTGCTATCTCGTGTCCTTCTTGGTGTTGCATTTTGGGTGGCCAGCAGTGTAATTTCTTTCAGCCGAGTAGTGCCAAGGCTTTCTGGAAAACACAAGGACATGACATTAGAAAGAAAAATTCCCTCTTTTAGTGATGTCACTGGGAAACCAAGGCTTTCGATTGATTTCCAATGCTGTCGTGTGTGACGTCAAACATGACACCGACGAATCAGACCGTTTAATAATTAGAGTGAAGTCAGAAACGGAGGAAACTGATCTCTCTAATGTCATGGCCTTGTTCTTTCTAGATGGTCTGGGTTGTGTTCTCATTTTACAGCAAATATACTCCGGAAATACAATTAAGGCAGTACAGTTAGATTTTATGATTTGGATAAATTTAGATAAATTTTCCCGACACCCCCGGTGGCGCAGTTGTCTAAGCGATGGCTTATAACCATTCGTCCAAGAAGGAAAATCTGTATATTAGAGGTGCTTCATAAAAATTGTTTTAGAGTTTACAAGAAAAAGCATCTATCAAATTATTACGCCACAAGCCAAAAAACTTATGCGTAACAGTAGCAAATTGTGGAAGTCGCTTAAAACCTATAAAAACCAGTAGATTCCTGTGATTTACGAAAACCTATCAGTAGGTAAATAGACAGGAACTAAAATCAGTAGAATGGCAATACTGCTTCTGGTTCTTTTTTTTTTTTTTTTTTTTTTTGGTTGGAGGTTTAACGACCACCGTGAGCAACTCAATGGGCTATAAGCAGTCGCCCGTCCCTAATTTAGGGTCGCTGGTTCCAGGGAAGGGAGAGAGCCAGTTCCGTAAGACAAACACAACATCCATGCCTCACCGGGATTCGAACCCGGACCCCTTACGGACGCATGATCAGAGGCCAACGCCTTAGACCACTGCGCCACCGGGGCGGCGCTGGTGGGTGCAGTGTTATGGTCTGGGGAATGTTTTCGTGGCATTCTCTGGGTCCACTCATACCTGTGGAAGGTACTGTAGACCGAAACGGTTGGTTGGTTGGTTGGTTGTTGGATTTTATTGGCGCAAGGGCCAGGTTTGGCCAAAGAGCGCCAGACAAAGAACTATCAGCCACAGATTTTTAAAAACGTGGAAAATGATTAAGAGCAGACAGGCTTGGTAAAAGTTGAAAAAGAGTATGATGAAAGCTGTGAAGACAAGGTAGTTAATTAGGTTTATATAAAAATTTATTAATTTACTATTATAATTATATTTTTTTTTTTTAAACACAACTACACAAAGGATGAGTCACTCTCCTCCCCCCCACACTCCTCTGCAATGCTGGCAGAGGGCGGGGACGAACTGTCACTCTCTTCCCCCCATGTTCCTCTGCAATGTTGTTTGAATCTGGGGACGAACTGTCACTCTCCTCCCCCTATGTTCCTCTATAATGTTGGTTGAGGGTGGGGACCTCGCTGAGGCCGAGACAGTTGGATGGACACTGCACACCTTTGCGGATTGAGGGCCGGGTCGTCCGCACGTGCAGGCTTTCTGCTTTAAACTGGAAGAGAGGGTCGGCTGCAAAAGAGAAGGCCCAGAATCAGGTAGTCGAAAAATCGCGAGCTCGGGGAAAAACACCTGTGTCGCTTGGTCAGCTGTAGATCGCTTGGCAAGCGCTGCGAGAGCTACAGGGCGCGGAACAAAGGGCTGCACGGGTTGTGGCTGAGACTGAAAGACCGAAACGGACCGAATTCGTTAGAAATCTTGCAAACCACGTACACCCATACACGCTGATTGTCTTTCCTGATGCGGATGGGATCTTCCAGCACGACAATGTCACACAGCTTCAAATGTCCGAGAGTAGTTGGAAGAGCACGATGAAGACTTCAAAGTACTTCCCTGGCCCCCTAATTACCCAGACTGAAACCCAATTGAGCATCTGTGGGACCACCTCGATCGTGTTGTTCGCTCTATGGATCCTCCACCACGCACCCTCCAGCAGCTGTCAGATGCATTGCAGTCAGCATCGCTCCACATACCTGTGAACACTTTTCAGCACCTGTAATGGTATAAAGCTAGGGTAATCATTTTTAGTACAACATGCACATTTGTGTTACACGCATAAAGTGCAAAAATTTTGGTTTTAGGAAAAATACATGTAGGTTCCAAAGAACTTTAAATATTTAAAACCCCATATAACCTAATTAACAATACTGTATAATTTACAAATTTCAATATCTAAAAGCTAATAGATTTTCAAGGGCCTCAAAGATATTTCGAAGGGAGGGGGACAAGGTTTTTACCCTACGCCGCTAGGTCAAAGCAGGTTCTGACGCTTATCAGAGCGGGCCCAGGTTAATGCCTCAGGTGAGGCATGAGTGGTGTGTTTGTTTTAAGGAACTGGTTCTTCCCCTTCCCTGGAACCGGTGACCCCAAATTTGTTCAAGGCGGGTGTTATCCTCCCAGACCTAAAAAAAAAAAAAAGTAGTAATAACGCTATTGATATCGAATTTATCTACATTACTACAGTATCATTGTATTACATCCCTTTTCCGATTTATATACAAAAATACAGAAAATTAATGCGTTACAATAAAAATTTGTGGCGCAAAAAAAGTACATTATGTAATCTTGAACATCAAAAATATGCTTATATAAAATAATGCCATAATATTTTTCAATAGTAATTTCTTTTTTTCATTGTTATAATTTTCTTTGATCCTGTGAAGAACACCTTTTAAAAGTTCATAATATGCTGAAGAATGCGTAATGTGCAAACAATTGTATTACATAACACCTTATTCTGTTAAGTGTACACATTTCGTTCATTGAACTGATATTTTTATCATATTATCTTGTTAATATTCATGTATAGGGACTATTACTTTAGCTGTGAAAAGGGGCTTCAAGTCCTCTGGAGTAGCTGCTTTGAATTCTAAAACCGCGAAAGTCCTCTGGAGTAGCTGCTTATAAAACCGCGAAAATGATTTCTAAGGATTTCACTTATTTACTGAAAAAAAAAAAAAAAAAATACGAAATTTTTTTTTCTTTTTAATGCTCCTTTTAAAGCTACCGTCAAAAAGTCCTGGCTATTTATTAAACCATTTTCATAAGAAATGAGAAGTGACCCCTTGCAATGATTTTTTTTTTTTTTAATTTTTGCTAAGGCTAGTGGCCCTCTTAGTCTTGAGGCCTCTGTGCAATGTGTGGGTTGCGGGGCCACGCCCCTAGGACGCATAATGTTTCACGGCGCTCTGATAATGAGGAATTTTGAAACGGGTTTCCTTAAGAAACAAAATTTACACGGTATAATTACCTGTTTGGATAGATGTTTCACTGGAATTTAGCATAAGCGCAAAAAATAAGATAATGATCTGAGAAAAAAGAAAAAAATCGTGTTTTGGATTCTATGCAACAAGATATAATGATTTTGGCTTAACATAGCATACCCATTGGTCCAAAAAATTTTAATTAAAAGAAGCTCCAGAAGATTTTAAAATCTAATTTTAGTGAGAAATTTAATTAGAAAAATTTGCTATTTGAAAGTATACCCCAAATACAGAACATGTCTCTTGGCTTATCATTGGGAGCACCAAAGCCGCGGGTACTTCCTGATTTCCCGCCGAAGGTAAACTCAAGTGAGACACCATGTTTAGAATGACGTAACAGCAAGTACTGTGTTGCCACTTAATGAGCGTTTAGGATTGGTCTCTCTCTCTCATATTTGCATTCTGAAACGCTCATGGCAATAAACATGTTCAAAAAATATATATATGTATATATAGTGAGGAAGAGTTGACTTCCTTGGTGACTTTTGGGGAAAGCATACCGAAAGAAAAGTATAACACCTGGGTTCTGTCCAGGTTGCGTGTAAAGCAGACGTGATAATCACTACACTACAGAACCGCGACCACGAACTTTGAAGTTATTTTTATCAGACTTTTGATTTCCGAAGTTTCAATTTGTGTGCATATTATTATTGACGACTTGAGCATAAAAATAAACAAGAAAGATGACACCGAATTTTCGGGTGTAATTAGCACGTTTTTTTGAATCCGTTCGGACAAATTAAATTTATCAAAGCCATTCAAAGTCAATGGAAGCGGTATGGAAAACAATAGTATCTCACAGAAGAAAGAAGTTTTTCAATCTGGTTTTGAATCCCGCAGATATTGCTGTAAATGTAATCGTGAGCTTACGCCCTCTGGTTTCACTCTTGTGCGTTAAAAAAAATTTGAATTTACATGAGAAACATTTCGCACCGGAACTCGCTCTCCAACAAAGAAAATATTTTTCAAATCGGGCTCTTCGAAGCAGAGATATGCACAAATGTAAGATATGCATCTACGCCCCCCCCTGGCGGGAAAACCATGCATTATCTAAGGAAGAACGTATTATCAAAAGGTGTTTCGATGCGAGCGGTATCGGTCCAAGAAAAAAAAAAAATTAGTCGAGTTTTCAGGAGCTTAGATTTTGCGGCAAATACATCAGAAGCAGAAATTAACACTTATGCCTCCTGGTGGCCAAATCATTCTTTACCAAATATTAGAAATTATATGAAAAACATTTTCCATCAGGAGCTGTATGCGATACAGGAAGAATTTTTCAAATCAGAGTTTTAGAAGCAGAAATATCGAGGAAAACGCGATTTACCTTTGCGTCCCCTAGCGAAAAGTCTATGATTTACTTGAAAATTTTGAATTTATATGAAAAACATTTCGCATCGGAAATACTATCCAAAAAAGAAAGGATTTTTCAAATCGGACTCCTGGAAGTAGAGATATTGACAAAAATAAGATATACATCTACGCCACCTGGCGTAGAAATCATGTATTATTTTAAGAAGAAAATATTCCTAAAAGGTTTGTGGACGTGTGTATTATCGGTCCACAAGCGAATGTTTTTCAATCGAGATTTTAGAAGCCCAGATTTTGCTGCAAATTCATCAGAAGCGGAAATTAAGACTTACGTCCCCTGTTGGCTAAACCAATTTTTACCAATAATTAGAAATTATATGCAAAGGATTTCCCATCAGGAGCTGTATCCGGTGCCGAAAGAATTTTTCAAATCGGAATTTTAGAAGTATAGATATTGGGGCAAACGCAAGCGGAAAGTCTATTAATTACTTGAAAATTTTGAAATTATATGAAAAACATGTCACACCAGAAACTCTATCCAATAAAGAAATAATTTTTCAAATCGGACCATTAGGAGCAGAGATATTGACAAAAATAAGATATATGTCTACGCCCCCTGGCGGAGAAACCATGCAATATTTTAAGAAGAAAATATTCCGAAAAGGTTTATCGACGTGAGTGGCATCGGTCCACTAACGAATTTTTTCATACGAGATTTTTAAAGCACAAATTTTATGGAATACACGTCAGAAACAAAAATTAACTCTTACGCTCCCTTGTGGCCAAAGTATTCTTTACCAATAATCAGAAATTACATGCAAAAGATTTTTCATTAGGAGCTGTATCCGCTGAAGAAAAAAGTTTTCAAATTGGAATTTTAGAAGAAGAGATATCGGGGAAAACGTAATTTACTTTTACGCCCCCTTGTGGAAAATCTATGCGTAACCTGAAAAAGTAACTGTACCTAAAAGACTCTTCGACATAAATGGAATCGAAAGATAAAACAATTTTTTCAATCGGATGTTTGGAAGCAAATATGTGGAATAAAATGTATTTTGAATTCGACATCATCTGCATTTACGCCCTCTAGTGGCGAAATCGTACATTGTAAAAAAAAATGCGAAATTAACGATCATCATTCGCATATTTCAAGCTTCCCAATGCAAAAAGAATTTTTTTAAATCGGACATATATAGTTGCAGAGATATGGTGTTTACAGAAGGACGGACGGACAAACCGATAGCATAAGCACGATCTTTTTTTACAAAAGACGTGCTAAAAATAACGCTGTTACATCCAAAAGGTAGGTTCAACCAGCTGCCAAACGAAAAAGAAATTTGGTTCTGCCCAGGATCGAACTGGGGACCACAGAACCGCGTTCATACTGTGCCTGTAGTTGTTTCCTAAAGTACACACTGGATTTGGAAGTTAAATTCATATGTGATATTAATGACGTACGGTTGGCTTACGCATACAAATTAAAAAAAAATGGTGAAAAAGCAAAACGGTGTCGCGTCTTAGTAGTCTAGAGGACGAAAAGAACTGCCAAACGAAAAAATGAGTTTGGTTCTGCCCAGGATCGAACTGGGGACCTTCTGCGTGTAAAGCAGACGTGATAACCACTACACCACAGAACCGTGACTGCTGCGTCTGCAGTTACTAGATTAGACTTTAGCCTTCTGAAGTTTAAATTTGTATGTAATATTAATGACTTATGTCTAGCTTACGCATATAAAATAGAATAAGAAGGTAAAGATAAAGAACCGTGTCAGTCACATCTAAGTAGTCTCTTGGACGAAACGATAAGTTAAACGACTCGCATCAGCTGCCAAAAGAAAACAAAGAAAACATGGTTCAGTTCTGCCGAAGATCGAACTAATGACCTTCATGCGCGCAAAGCAGACGTCACAACAGGTAAGCTTGTATTGAGGTTGTTCTACAAAGCAACCTTTAAAATTTTCGAAGTTTGAATTAATATAAATTAATGTTTTAATGTAATATTAATGACGGCTTATGCATATATATAAAAAAAAGAGGCAAAAAGAAAAAACCTTGTTACATCTAAGTAGTCGTATAAAAGGAAGAAAGCAGCTGCCGAACGAAAAAGATACTTGGTTCTGCCCAGGCTCGAACTGGGGACCTTCTGCGTGTAAAGCAGACGTGATAACCACTACACTACAGAACCGTACCTGTTTGCTCTGTAGTTAAGTTCTAAAGTAAACATTTAATTTGAAAGTTAAATTCATATGTAATATTAATGACGTATGGTTGGCTTACGCATATAAATAAAAAATAAGGGGTAAAAAGAAAGATCCGTGTCACAGCTAAGTAGTCTCGAGAACAAAGATAATGTAAACGACTGTCACCATCTGCTGAAAGAATAAAACGAAAAAGAAACAGGAAGGCATGTAAACGCCAGGAAGCAAATACATAGTACGCTAAACAGTAACAATCGTAGTAGCTGAAAACAAAAAGATAATGAGATTGCAATAAACAACTACATAAACTCCGTTTATTGGTGTTAAAGTATATTTAAAGATGAAATACAATTTATGTAGATTTGTTTATTGTATTCAGGTGTGAATCCCGTTCAATAAGTACATAATGAAATTGGTCTCTACATTTTAGAATTATCTAGTGATTATTTATTTATTTATTAAGTTCTTTTCAGACGATAGTTAGTATTCAGTGCGCAATAAGATGTGACTAAGAGATTCCGTCTGTCTTCGAAAAACTTGATCTAGTTACCTTTAGGGCTGCCTATGCTTTTTTATTTCTTTTTTTTTTTTTTGCTGTTACATTTCGCAGCGACAGTTTACTCATTGATCGTTGCCTTGCCTGACTTAAGCAGCAGAATAAATTTTCTTGTATGTGAATATAATGTAAAAATTAATCCGCTTAATACGACGAATAAACAAATTCCAAGCTTTCATTCAACCACAAGTATCGTTTCTTTAGAAAGAAAGAAAGATTTAGTCAGTATTCGAAATTCAAATGAACACCGTTTGTTGTTCACTAATTATTAATCGCCGTGGTATATAAAATATAAAAAAAAAGAAAAGCTTTGAGCTCCATTACATATATGTAATAAATATAAGCAATGAATTTGTCGATTATATTTCAGATTACAGTCTTTGCTTAATAAAACATAAAATATGCGTATATATATGTAGTATATCAATATAAGCTATATAACACATCGCTTATACGTATTAATGTACATATAAAATTGATGTATGTGTATATAAAGGAGACAGACATTCTCATGTGCATATACAGTGGCTAATTCGGCACTGGCCCACTTTTAGTACGTCTCTTGTAAAAAAAAACATAGTTCTAATGTTTATCACTTTGTTAGCCTGTTCGCCTATCTGTGGACACCATGTCTCTGGAACTATTAGCCCAATTTGAAAAATTCTTTTTGCATTGGGAAGCTTGAAATGAAATGCTAGATTGATGATCATTGCATTCCGGTTTTTCCCCGATACACGAAACAGAGAGCGTAAATACACACGATATCGAATTCAAAATACATTTTACTCCATGTATTTGCTTCTAAATATCCGATTGAAAAAAATTATTTTTTCTTTCGATGCCACTTACATCAAAGACTGTTTTAGGTACAGACACTTTCCCCAGTAATGCACAGATTTTCCACTAGGGGGCGTAGAGGTAAATTGCGTTTCCCCCGATATCTTTCCTTCTAAAAGTTCTATTTGAAAAATTATTTCTGCGTCGGATACAGTTACTGATGGGAAATGCTTTGCATATAATTTCTAATTTTTGGTAAAGAATAGTTTGGCCGCCATGGGGGGAGGGGGGGGGGCGTAACTGTTTATATCTGTTTCTAATGTATTTGAACAGCAAAATCTGAGCTTCTGAAAACTCGATTGAAAAAAACGAAAAAAAACTCTTTCGAGAACCGCTACCGCTCGCCTCGGAAAACCGTTTGAGAATACTTCCTTCTTAAAATAGTGCATAGTTTTTCCGCCAGGGGCGTATATCTTACATCTCTGCTTCTAAGAGTCCGATTTGAAAAATTATTTCTTTGTTGGAGAGCGTTTCCGGTACGAAATGTTTCTCTCACAATTTCAAATTGTTCTTAACTCACAAGTGTGCCACTAGGGAGTGTTAGTTCACGTTTCCGTTTACAGCAATAACTGCGGGACCTAAAAACCCGTTTGAAAAAATTCTTTTTTGGTCAGGTACTACTAACTATGAAAACTTTGTGTGCATTTTCTTCCCAAAATAATTCACAATTTCGCAGCCAGGAGCGCCATGTTTAATTTGTTTTTTCCAATATCTCTTCTTCTAAATATGCGATTTAAAAAATTATTCTAACACGGGATGCCATTTACCGTGTCGAACACTTCAGGTTTGTATTTGTGGAATTTTTTAGTTCGCAGTTCTGTTGCTAAGTGGTGCTTGTGTACTTCTGTTTGCAGCTGTATCTCCTCTTCTAGAAACCCTTTGAGAATTTTTTTTTTTTTTTTACTGCGTGCCATTCTCTACAATAAAGATGGGGAGTTTTGTCTCTTTAAATAATGCACAGCCTTCCCGCGTAAAAACGTTATTGTCTTTAAGAAATTAACTTCCTTCTATCTACAGTAGTGGCCAAAATTGTGGAAACCTTTTGGAGGAAGTGTGTTTTTGAGATTTCATGGCTCATAACACCACTTTTTTTTTTTTTTTAGTAATACCATAGAATTATATACCTTCTTCCGGCTATCTCTCCTCCCCAAAGCCGGATTAAGGCCTTAGGGAGCCTGTAGGCTAAGACATCTCAGTGGGCTACCATGGCTCTGAGTGGGTCCCCAAAGAACTTATGACGGAGAATCATTATTGAAGTCCTTTTAAACACGAAACTGTAGCACAATATTCTTGTGATCAGGGGTGGATTGCCCCACCGGGACATTTCCCGGTAGACCACTCGAGAAATGGCCCACTTTCTCGCATTGTCTTTCTCTGGATTTTTCTTTTTTTTTGGGAAGAACGAATAATTATTTTTTTTTTGATTGGAGGTTTAACGACCACCGTGAGCAACTCAATGGGCTATAAGCAGTCACCCGTCCCTAATTTAGGGTCACTGGTTCCAGGGAAGGGAGAGAGCCAGTGCCGTAAGACAAACACACCATCCATGCCTGACCGGGATTCGAACCCGGACCCCTTACGCACGAATGATCAGAGGCCAACGCCTTAGACCATTGCGCCACCGGGGCTGCCAATAATAATTATTTTGGCACTTATAAATAAGAATCGTTTATTTCATTTGAACTTTATATTATTTGTCTAAAACGTTATTGTCTTTAAGAAATTAACTTCCTTCTATCTACAGTAGTGGCCAAAATTGTGGAAACCTTTTGGAGGAAGTGTGTTTTTGAGATTTCATGGCTCATAACACCACTTTTTTTTTTTTTTAGTAATACCATAGAATTATATACCTTCTTCCGGCTATCTCTCCTCCCCAAAGCCGGATTAAGGCCTTACGGAGCCTGTAGGCTAAGACATCTCAGTGGGCTACCATGGCTAAGAGATCTGAGTGGGTCCCCAAAGAACTTATGACGGAGAATCATTATTGAAGTCCTTTTAAACACGAAACTGTAGCACAATATTCTTGTGATCAGGGGTGGATTGCCCCACCGGGACATTTCCCGGTAGACCACTCGAGAAATGGCCCACTTTCTCGCATTGTCTTTCTCTGGATTTTTCTTTTTTTGGGAAGAACGAATAATTATTTTTTTTTTTTTTGATTGGAGGTTTAACGACCACCGTGAGCAACTCAATGGGCTATAAGCAGTCACCCGTCCCTAATTTAGGGTCACTGGTTCCAGGGAAGGGAGAGAGCCAGTGCCGTAAGACAAACACACCATCCATGCCTGACCGGGATTCGAACCCGGACCCCTTACGCACGAATGATCAGAGGCCAACGCCTTAGACCATTGCGCCACCGGGGCTGCCAATAATAATTATTTTGGCACTTATAAATAAGAATCGTTTATTTCATTTGAACTTTATATTATTTGTCTAAAACGTTATTGTCTTTAAGAAATTAACTTCCTTCTATCTACAGTAGTGGCCAAAATTGTGGAAACCTTTTGGAGGAAGTGTGTTTTTGAGATTTCATGGCTCATAACACCACTTTTTTTATTTTTAGTAATACCATAGAATTATATATAAGTGGAAAGATAGCTTCGTCAAAAATATAATGCAACAACGTTTGTTCAATTATCTGTATTCTATGAAAAGTTATAGTCAAATAACCAGAAAAAGGAAGCGCAACTTCCTTAGGTTGATATGAAGTAGCTTTCCTTCATTTGAATGTAGCCAATGAGCATGCCTGTGTAAAGAGCTAATCAGATGTCATCTTGTTTTGGCAATGAGCCAGTCAGGTCATAGTAGGATTCAGCCTTTGATGTCATGTATTGGAGCTGAGAGGAGGACATTTGTCAGTGTGTTATGTGATTGCTATCAAGTTGGTTGGGGTTTTTTTTTTTTCTTTCTTGTGTGTGTGTTCTTTCATTTAGTGAGCTTGTAAAACGTAATAAAATTAAAGAAATGGCGCAAAGAGTTGAGTGGTCACCCACAAAGCGATGTAAAATAGTACTATTAAGTGAACAAGGCTTCAATTATGAAGAAATTAGAAGAAACATTGGTGGAAACCTAACCAAAGGTGGCATTTCTAAATTTTTGAAGAGGTATAAGGAGACTCAGTCACTACAAAACCAGACTGGTAAAGGCAGGAAAAGGTGCACAACAGCAAGTGATGATAAAAGAATTAAGAGACTGTGCCTAGATGGCAGAAGAAAATCATCTGGGTGTATACAAGATGAAATGGCGCAATGCAATGTGAAGTTGAGTGCAAGGACTGTTCTGCGCAGACTGCAGGAATTTGGTCTAAAAGCTAGAATTCCACGAAAAAAAAACATTTTATCTCTCAAACAAAGGTTGAAAAGATTAAACTGGGCTAAAAAACATGTTAACTGGACAACGGAACAATGAGACAGTGTTATTTGAAGTGATGAGACCAAAATCTCCCTGTTTGGTAGTGATGGCATAAAATACGTAAGGAGAAGAATCGGAGAAGATTTGCATTCTGATTGCATTACATGTACCGTGAAACACCCATGTTAGTGTTATGATCTGGGGTTGTATGATATCAAAAGGTGTGGGCAGAATTTGCGAGATTAATGGGAATATAAATGGCCAAAAATACATTAATGAAAAGTTTGAGCCCAAACTGAAGCATTCCGCACGTGATCTTTACAAACACAATGAAGCATTTATATTTCAACAGGATTCAGCTCCATGTCATGTTGCTGCTGTGTGCAAAAAGCGATTTCAAGATAATCATATTCCACTGCTGGAATGGCCTGGGAATAGCCCAGACCTTAACCCCATCGAAAATCTATGGAGCCGACTAAAGAAACTTGTTAAACAGACAATAAAACCTAATCAATAGAAGCAATAATTCAATCATAATTTCACATTATAACAGCTGCAGAACTAAAAAACTTGGTTCACTCCGCGGAAAGGCGTTGTAAGGCCATAATTAACGCTAAAGGTTACCCAACTGAGTATTAACTGACATGGTGAGAATTTTTGTATATCTCATTTTTTCTATGTGTTTCACTTTTCTTCTTTATAACTGCTGTTATAATACAAAATCCTTCATAAAAGTTATTGCATTACATTCTTGATGAAATTATTTTTCCAATGATATATAATTTTATGGTATTATTCCAACAAAAAAGTGGTGTTATGAGCCATCAAACCTTAAAAATGCACTATTTCCAAAAGGTTTCCACAATTTTGGCCACTACTGTACATACATATGTTTCGCGTTTGCTCTAAAATCGCAAAGCAAAATTCTCTCTGCTTCAATGAAAAATATGCCATCGGATCAAACACGCTGCTATAAATAAATTAAGCTAACTTAATTTATTATAACAGCGTGTAAATTAAGCTAACCTAACAGGTCATTGGGCTTGGAGCCAAAACGACGTAGGTAGATCTTACCTTCCTTTTGTAATCTTGAAGACGGCACTAGTAACAGTTTTGATGGTCCTTCATCCCCACAACCTTAACCGCGTACAGACATAGAGCACAAAGCGATTCTCCGGTAGAGATGTTCCGAAATCCGCGTACCACCCACATTTATCTTAAAGGGAACAAATAATTGCCTGTACTGGTTCATGGGTCAAAATGGCAGTTCATGGGTCAAAATAATGGTTAGACTTTAAAAAGGGTCTCGTTCCAGAAGGTTGTGCGAATACCGTTGCACGGCAAACAGTCACTGACCAAATAAATATAATTAGGTGGTACAACACCCCGTTTTGAGTATGATTTGATACACGACATTCAATCACGAGTAGAGTTTTAAGATTCTTTCACCCTTAATTGCTGTTAAAATTTGTTTACGACTGAATTAATTTTACAACGCATATTTCAGCAATTCCATTTCATCTAGGATTTAACAGAATCATTTTTTATGAGAGAATTTATAAGGTGTTCCCCTGTGAGTACATGTGTATCTGTACTGGACTACAATACAAACATTCCAGGCCTGATTTCGTCGACCCAATCAGCCCCTGCTTGTGATAATTAATAGCGCAGTGGTCAAAGCTATGACTTATGACTAAGGCCCGGACTTTGATGACCAAAAAAAAAAATCCTTATAAATGCATTTAAAAGTAGCAGAAAATGCCCTTAAAAATTGCAAAAAAATGCCCATAAAATAGAAAAAAATGCCCTTAAAATTTTTAAAAGAAAACCTACTTAGAGCAATTCTTACAGCAAAATTTGCCAAAAATTGTTGTATTATCTTAAAATAATTGATAAATTATATTTCTGTTCTTTAAAATAAATATTAATCGTAAAAAAATAACTACTTACTGCATAAGAAAAAGAAAGAACGGTACATACCAATCCCATAGGAATTTCATTTGCTTGTACACTGAAAGTCTTTCTTCATGTAAATGCATCATAATTGCACTGAATTATAAGGTGCATCTTAATGGTTTGGTCCTCCCCGGTGGCGCAGTGGTCTAAGGCAATGGCCTCTGATCATTCGTCCGAAAGGGGTCCGGGTTCGAATCCCGGTGAAGTATGGATGTTGTGTTTGTCTTATGGAACTGGCTCTCTCCCTTCCCTGGAACCAGTGACCCTAAATTAGGGACGGGCGATTGCTTATAGCCCATTGAGTTGCTCACGGTGGTCGTTAAACCTTCAATCAAAAAAAAAAAAAAAAAGGGGGGGGGGTCCGGGTTCGAATCCCGGTGAGGAATGGATGTTGTGTTTGTCTTACGGCACTGGCTCTCCCCCTTCCCTGGAACCAGTGACCCTAAATTAGGGACGGGCGACTGCTTATAGCCCATTGAGTTGCTCACGGTGGTCGTTAAACCTCCAATCAACAACAATTAATGTTTTGGAAGGTAAATGAACGTCTATTATCTGTAAGTAGGTTTTTATATCTCGAGAAGCTTCTCCCAATATCAACGGATGTGACAGGGGCATACTTGAAGAAAAGAGTTTCACTTACAGCTAGTTTTTCTATTTCAAAACTGTGTGTTTCTCCAGTAATGTACCCTGACGGAAATAAAAAATCCCAACACCACGAAAAAATAGTTGTAGAGGAATAAAATGGCGGCAATACATTTGTATAGGTAACTTAATCGATTAAGGTTTTAAGATCACAGCTTAATGTAAGCGCGAGAAGAGCCATTTTAAATGTGAGAAATGCTGGTACATTAATAACCGGTGTAACCGCCAGAATGTTGAATGCAAGCACGCAAACGTTCATGCATTGTGTCGTACAGGTGCTGGATGTCAGTTTGTGGGATGGAGTTCCATGCCTGTTGCACTTGGTCGGTCAATACAGGGACGGTTAATGCTGGTTGGGGGTGACGCTGGAATTGTCGTCCAATGATAACCCCTACATGCTCGATTGGTGAAAGATCTGGTGATCTAGCAGGCCACGGCAACATGTCGACACTCTGTAGAGCATGTTGGGTTACAACAGCGGTATGCGGGTGAGCGTTATCCCGTTGAAAAACACCTCCTGGAATGCTGTTCATGAATGGCAGCACAACAGGTTGAATCACCAGACCGACGTACAACTGTGCCGTCAGGGTGCGTGGGATAACCACGAGAGTGCTCCTGCTGTCATAAGAAATTGCTCCCCAGACCATAACTCCAGGTGTAGGTCCAGTGTGTCTCGGCCGCAGACAGGTTGGTTGCAGACGCTCACCTGGCCTCCTTCTAACCAACACACGGCCATCACTGGCACCCAGGCAGAACCACCTTTCATCAGAAAACACAACAGATCTCCACTCCGTCCTCCAATGAGCTCTAGCTTGACACCACTGACGTCGCAAACGGCAGTGGTTTGGAGTAAGTGGAATGCACGCTACAGGGTGTCTGGCTCGGAGCTGTCCTTCAAGTAACCGATTTGTAACAGTTCGTTGTGTCACTGTGGTGGCAACTGCAGTTCGAATTGCTGCCGCAGACGCGGTACGATGCGCCACGGCCATACGCCGTACACGGCGGTCTTTCCTCTCAGCAGTGCCACGTGGCCGGCCGGAACCCGGTCTTCTTGAGGCAGTACCTTCCCTTGACCACCGCTGCGAACAATCATGCACAGTGGCTACATTCCTGCCAAGTCGTTCTGCAATATTGCGGAAAGAAAATCCACCTTCTCGTAGCCCTATTACACGACCTCGTTCAAACTCCGTGAGCTGTTGATAATGGCTTCTTCGTCTTCTTAAAGGCATTCTTGACTAACATCAACACACTACGTCGAATCTCAACGATAACTAACGCTCAGGAACGTTACAGCGGGTATTTACAGCAAACCTGCTTTGCATGTTCCGAGGGGCGCTACACAGGTATGCGCCGAGCGCGAGATTTGCATAGACGTCATCTTACAGATGTACTCTCACCGCCTACCAACTGTCGTTTATCTAACACAACCCCTTCTTGGTGTTGGGGTTTTTTTTTCCGAACTGTTAATGGTACGTGAGATTTTCTTCAAAGTCTGTAATCCAACTTTTTTTCCAGAACATTGTTTAATTTGGCAAAGATAGATTGTCCAACCTTGCCTTGACTTGCTTTTTAAACGTAACTGATTGCATCGATGAGTACCATACTCTGTTTTTCTAAACACGTAATCGTTGAGGCCAAAATGCCGAAGTTTGATTTTATGGTAGATTTCCTTCTGTTTTATCTTCCGAGAACACGTGTTGGGCAATTTGAATTGAAGCGGCATCACCAGTTTGAAACCCATTTACTCGACTTCCCAGGCTGGATATTGTCACTGTAATAAATGCATGCATTCAGCCATGTCCCCCAACGTGTTATTACTGGCTGTGGTGGTAAGGCTAGGCTAGATTTGAAACATTGTATGCGAAATGGCGCTTTTAGGAATATTTTTTTGACATTGGATATGAGTCGATCAATATTAGGATAATTTGCACGGATTTCTTCGGCAGTGCGATGTAAAGCAAGGGCAAGGCAAGTGACATGCACCAACTTGGGATAAAATTCTTTAATTGATTTTCCTGCTTTAACCTGATACGGGCAGCCTCAGTCAAAATCAGAAGGATATGTCAAATAATTGATAGAGTCAAAATCAGAAGGATATGTCAAATAATTGATAGAATCAAAATCAGAAGGATATGTCAAATTATTGACAGAATCAAAATCAGAAGGATATGTCAAATAATTGATAGAATCAAAATCAGAAGGATATGTCAAATAATTGATAGAGTCAAAATCAGAAGGATATGTCAAATAATTGATAGAGTCAAAATCAGAAGGATATGTCAAATAATTGATAGAGTCAAAATCAGAAGGATATGTCAAATAATTGATAGAGTCAAAATCAGAAGGATATGTCAAATAATTGATAGAGTCAAAATCAGAAGGATATGTCAAATAATTGATAGAGTCAAAATCAGAAGGATATGTCAAATAATTGATAGACCGCTGAGTGATTCACTTTCTCTATGATCTCTGTATTCAGCAAAAATATTTTGGCAAGGCAATCTGGCTCAAGTGTCCCTATTATGACTCTGGTAACATGACGACCCTGAGCATGATTCGTTTCATCAATAGACACAAACATTACTCTCAAATGTCCCTGTGGAGAGTGACACCTAATCCCAAGTAATACTTCCTATAATTTGAGCTACCTGTTTCTTGGGGGAAATCTTTTCACTTCCTGAGGGAGAAGGTTGAGTATGTGTGGGGAAATGGTGCGGGCGTTGCTTCAGGGACGAAAGGCCTCCTAAGGCACACAGGTCAAATCGCTCACATCCAAGCCCCTTTCTCCCATCTTTGCGACTCGGGGGTTGTCAGGGGCGAGTTAAAAGCCAGTGGCTCGTTTGAGGCGGTTTTCTTATGAGGAGGACACGCAGCTTCGGAGTCTTATCAGCACGATCAACTACGTATGACCTTCCAAAGTCTCAAGGGCTGAAGATATGCCGCAGCCGTTTGATTGAAGGGTCGTGTCGGCCGTTTCTGGACTGTACATGAAAAAGAAAGAAAATTCGGAAAAGTGACAAAAAATGCGCTAAATTGCAAAACTCCTCCTAAAATGTCAAACGAATTCCGAAAAAGACTGCAAAATGCCCTAAAAACGCCTAAAAATGCATTAAAGAGGCG
This sequence comes from Macrothele yani, assembly GCA_039090855.1. Classification (NCBI taxonomy): domain Eukaryota; kingdom Metazoa; phylum Arthropoda; class Arachnida; order Araneae; family Macrothelidae; genus Macrothele; species Macrothele yani. Next base: position 96,796,242 of record CM077009.1, on the reverse strand, counting down.
AAAAGCCCTTAAAATGAAAAAAATGAAAAAGTCATCAAAGTCCGGACTCTACTAATGACCATTCGTCCGAGATGGGTCCGGGTTTGAATTCCGGTGAGGCATGGATGTTGTGCTTGTCTTACGGCACTGGCTCTCTCCCTTCCCTGGAACTAGTGGCCCTAAATTAGGGACGGACGTAGCTACTGATTGGATGATGGGAAAGTAACTACACTATCTACCAACAAGTAATTGGACACCTGTGATAGCAAAGGAAAACGAAGTTTATTCACCTTCAATAGTTGGTGGAGCCTCCACGAGCGGCGATTACAGCTGCGACCCTCCGGGACATACTCTCAACCAGGCGTTGTACGACGGCTAGCGGTATTTTATTCCACTCGGCTTGGAGAAGACAGGTCAGTTCCTTCACCGATTTAGGACGGTGGGGCACCCCTTAAGTCGACGATCCAACTCGTCCCAGAGGTGCTCGGTAGGGTTAAGGTTTGGGTTCTGCGCATGCCAGTCCATTCGATTAACCCCATTGTCACCAACCAAGCCATGGTGGACCTCGCAACATGACAGGTGGCATTGTCATCCTGAAAGTAAAATGGGTCTACCCCGTAAAACTGCCACAACGTAGGAAGCGCATGGTCATCCAAAATGGTGCAGTAGGTTTCGGCGTTGAGTCTACCAGGAATTGCGACCAAGGGTCCCGTGCCATACCAGGAGAAACACCCCCATAGCATAATTCCACCGCCGCCGAAATTAACAGTTGGCACAATACATTCCGGCAGGAGGCGTTCTCCAGGCAGACGTCAAACCCAGACCCTACCATCCGAACAGTAGAGGGTGAACCTTGATTCGTCGCTCCAGAGAACCTGTTTCCACTGTTCAACAATCCACTGTCGACGTTCTTTGCACCACGTTAGCCGAGCAGCGCTATTGGACTTGCTGATCAAAGGCTTGTGGGCGGCAGCAAGTCCATGATAACCGAGCAGATGTGCTTCCTTACGGATGGTATTCATCAAAAGAACACTCCCAAATGCCTGTTGAAAACTCCTCGCGGATGTTGCCCATCGATTTGGTGCGGTTCTTCCGAATTTCTCTGGCCAGCACCCGTCGGTCTCTGACTCCCAGTTTTGTGGTTCTGCCGGGTCGGGGCACGTTCCGACAGTCACCTCTCATCTTCCACTTGCCAATCACGTAGGCTCTGTTGATTTTGGGAACTTCAACTCGCTGGATATGTCACGTATGGATCGGCCATTTCTGTGATACCCGACGATTACACCTTTCTCGAAATCAGAGAGCTCCGAACTGCGTGGCATCTTGCATGTGACTGGTTGCGTTGTTGGTTCCCACACGATATTTAATAACGGCGGCCGTGACGTGTATCGGGACCGCAGATATCGTCGATTGCAGGGGTGTTCAATTACTTGTTGGTAGATAGTGTATGTTACAGCAGGAATGTAACATAGTGGGAAAGTAGTAATGTTACCAGGGCCGGCTGCATAATTTGCGGGGCCCAGTGCAAAACGAAAATGCGGGGCCCTTTTCCCAGCGAGTTCTACATCTACTAAATGGGCTTGGACATTGGAACGTTTTTGAAAGAAAGGCGGGGTCAGGTAGAGAAACCACATTTTTTCATTTTCTCATGAAGCTTAATAAAACATGGTGGTACTAAGGAATATTATTATTTATTCATGAGTTATAGTAAGCTGTTATTATCACTGATTAAAAATAAAAAGATATATGTTTAAATTACGCTATATTAATTTACATTGCCAGATCAAATTGAAGCGACAAAGTATAATTCCCTCACCTCGTCGAAATGTGTGCTGATGGAAAAAATTAATGTAATTTATCCCAAATTAAAAAAAAAAAAAGCTATCGTTTAAACAAATAAGATAGGATGATAGGAAATATCGGTTTCAATTATTCTTGGTTGGAATATTGAGGTTCTGAAAACCGTACAATACTAAATGAGTAATGCAATTTTCAGGAAACTCTTACCTTATGACTCTGTCTCTTTACTTCTTAGAAGAAAGATTCTTTTGCTGGCCACGTTCTACAGTTCACTATAATTTGTTCTAGTGGGTAGTGGGAGCTTTTAGCTTTGTAGCTCAAATGAGGTGAGTGCGATAGCAGTCTAGTGCAGTGTTTCTCAAACACCACCAGTCCGTCACGAGGTTTCCGCCGGTCCGCAGAAACAGAGGAAAACTTGAGAAATGATAGAGATTTCCGAATTTGACCAGTAAAAACAGGTCTTCACAAACGTCACTGTACATAAAAGAAACATCGTGCCATTCGGTCCGCGAAGCATTTTGTGAAATTTTACTGGTCCGTGGCTTGCTTGTAAGAGTCTCTGGGACTCCGATTCGGGATTAACAGGACACTAGACCAGGCAGTGGTCTAGTGTCCTGATAATCCCGAATCGACGTTATGTTGCAATTTATCAATTCGCCATCACTCGTCGTCGTCAGGTACAATCGAATTAAAATTTCAGCCAGTTTCATAAAAAAATTTGCAAAGATACTTTTTAAACTTTTTTATGGATAAACCGTCTGCCAGAGATACGCCGCCCACGCACGCGAAAAACTGACCACGTGTGATTGCGGCAGAATACAGATGTAGCTGTGATGTCAGGGTTCCAGAGAGATCTGGGTGATTATCTACACTGAAGAGCAATTGAATTAGAGATACCTGTCTAGTAACGTGTAGCACCACCTTTCGCCCTGATGACGGCGGCGATTCGTCTTGGCATGGACTCGACAAGACACCGGAAGCGTTGGGAAGCCATACGGATCCACGACCACTGAACAAGCTCCCACAGTTCACGAAGATTTGATGGTGGGTGGTCAGAGCCTCGAACATCTCTCTCGATGGCATCCCAGATGTGTTCGATGGGATTGAGGTCAGGTTACCTAGCTGTCCAAGGAAGCGAGGTCACGTCGGTGGAGTGTTCATCCAACCATTCGGATACAATTCGTGAGTGATGGCACGGTGCATTGTATTGTTGCAGGATGAGGTCCCCAGTGGGAAGTTGAAGAGGCACAAACGGCAGCAAATGGTCGTCCAGGATATTCCCGAAACGTTGGCCTGTGATGGACGATCTCACACGTACCAGGGGCCTTATTTCAGTCCACGTAAACAGTCCCCAGACGAAAATGCCACTCCCACCAGTTTGAAGAGTACCCTGCTGGCAAGAAGGATCCATCGCTTCATGTGGTTTGCGCCGTACTCGTATCATGCCATCCGCATGTACCAACGTGAATCTCGACTCATCAGTCGAGGCAACATTTTCCCACATGTCTAGGGTCCAGTGGCGATGTTCCCGCGCCCATGCTAATATTTGCACCCTGTGGTGTGCGGTCAGCAGCGGTACCATCGTGGGACGATGGCTTCTGTACCCCATAGCGAGGAGACGGTTCTGTATGGTGTGGCTGCTTACACGTTTTTGTGCACCAGCGTTAAATTGCCGAGTGATTTCTTGCACTGTGGCCCGTCTATCCGCTGTTACAATGCGAGCTAGCCGACGATGACCCCGCTAATCCACACGCTGTTGTCCACGGCAGTTGGCCCTTGCAGGGATGGTTTTACCGGATTTGATGTACTCACGGTGCACCCGTGACACAGTGGCTCGTGAAAATCCCAGTATCTGCATGACTTCCGAGATGGAGTGACCCATTCGTCGGGCCCCGACAATTTGCCCACGATCAAATGTGCTTAGATCATTCGTCTTACCCATACTGCGTCCGACTCTTACTGATTCCCATCGCATCACTCCTCATATTGTCGAATCGCTGCATACGTCATGTCGTTTCCGTTTACAGGCCCGCCCACAGCGCCACATTTGCATAACGCCAGCTGTCTCTAATTCAATTGCTCTTCAGTGTATATGATGTCATTAATGCAAATGCTCTCTCGGTGATACGGTGAATCATCCCGATGGAACCAAGGTACTTGAATTCTGTTCACTAAGGGAATAAAGTGTAATGACATAAAAATTTCAAAAACGTCGTTTTTACATCGTTAAGTGTCATTTATTTTTAATACAAGAAAAAAAATTATGCAAAACTCAAAAACATCACACTAACGCGGGCGTGGGGCCCTGTGCGACTGCACAGGTTGCACACCCATGAAGGCGGCCCTGAATGTTACTGATGGGAAAGTAACTATGTTACTCATAGTTACTGATGGGAAATACTTATAGCCCATTAAGTTGCTCATGGTGGTCGTTAAACCTCCAATAAAAAAAAAAATAATAATAATACGTGTAGTGTATTCTTCAAACTAATAAATTATCTATATAGTATATTATCTGCAGAGTTTTCATCATAAGTCACTGTATTTTTCCCTGCTCCCACAAGAACGGGATTTAAAAGCTTAAGATTCCTATATTTTGTCTTGGAATTCTTAACAATTTAGCATAGTATACTTTTCTTGGTGCATCTTTTTATTTTATGCAAAGTGAAATCACAGTGGATTTCGCCCATTAACAGTTCCAAGTGTAAGCAGGGAGGGTTGGTAATGAAAAAGCTGAAACTTCCTCCCCGACCCCGCTGTACTGTTACCTCCGAGATTGGCTGTACACAGCGACATGAAACCTGAGTCACTGCCTTGAAATCTGCCTTGATGAGTCACTGCCTTGAAATCTGCCTTGATGAGCACTGCCTTGAAATCTGTTCGTCTCCTAGACACTGTTTGTGATCGAATAGAAATCGTACGGGACAAAAATAAAAATATTTTGCTACTCCCTAAATATAAATGTATAAACTGTGTATTATTTGTGGTGTAGCAGCATGCCTCCTGGACCCCTTGGTAATGGTGGGCCCCTAGGCTATAACCCCGCTAACCCCCCTCCTCCCCCTTCCTCTTAATCCGGCCCTGCTGTTCACGAGAGACGTATTTGAAAAGTTTTTTTTTTCCCTTAGTATAGTTTTTGTCATGAAGAATACTTTTCGCATATTTTCAACTTTTCCATTATGCAAAATTCTTCTGCTAGAAGGCGTAGAGTTACATCATGTTTTCTTCCATATTTCTTCTTTTAACTGTTCGATTTGAAAATCGCTTTGTCTTTGATACTTTCTTTTGCAGTGAGAAACTTTTTGTGGACCATTTGTTAATTTTCGTAATATACTTTTTAGCCGCTTGTGGAAGTAAGTAGCTGTTTCTATTTCTGGATGTTTTATCGATTGTAGAAATCCAGTTGATTTTTTTCTAACAGTCTCCATTGAGTTTGAATAACTTTGACAAATTTTATTCGCGTCGGGAAGGATTCAAAAGATGTGCTCATTACAACAGAAAATTCGGTGTCATCCTTCTTGCTTAAAATTGATTCTAGAAATGATCTAATCATCGTTGAACTTTTGATTACCTTTATTGTTATTATCATTATAATTGTGAATGTAACATTTTACGTAGGGGTTTGTTGTACTAATTCATTGGTCAATCTCCAAAGCTTTCATTAAAGGAGCAGTTTCAATTTTCACAAAACCATTTGGTCAGGGACGCGCCAAGCGGGTTCAACGGGTGCTAAGCACCCGGGCGCCAGATTCCGGGGGCGGAAGGACCCAAAATCAAATTTCTCGGTTGATAAATTAATATCAGTGACGTAGGAGAAGTTATGAAAACGCTATACCGTAAGAAATCGTAATGCTAAGAGGAACGTTTACTTTTTTAGTAAAAATAGCTCGTTTATAATTGAACAGGAAACGTCTTGAAATCAGAGAATAATTTTTACTGTTTTGTTCAGTAACAGATACCGCTGGCAAAGGATTGAAAATTCTTTTTTCTAATTTTTTTAAATCTTGAAGATTTCAGCATTCATGAATGCGTGGCCAGCGCTATGACAAATGGGGCCAATATGTAGGGAAAACACAACGGACTTCAAAAAGCATAATTTGTCGACTTAAGACCCTTACGCATTTTATGTATTTTGAGAGGCTCATACTTTAAATCTGGTCGTAAATGACGAAAAAATTTCCCTGCAGATTGTGAACATTTTCAGCATTGTTCAAGAAATATATGCTTACTTCTCTGAATTACCTTATCGTTGGCAAATGTTCAAGAAACAGCTTCCAGCGTTGACCGTAAAACAGGATGGGAAAATATTATAGGATCGATGCAATACGGGTAACGAGCACTGGGGTACAATTTCGATGTATCCACGATATTAGATATTTTGGTTAGAATAGTTAAAGAGACGCTTGTCATGTTTAATATTACATGTATATACACTAACGGAAAACAAAGTCCCAACACCACGAAAAAATAGTTGTAGAGGAATGAAATGGCGGCAATACATTTGTATAGGTAACATATTTAATCGATTAAGGTTTCAAGATCACAGCAAGCGCGAAAAGAGCCATTTTAAATGTGAGAAATGCTGGTACATTAATAACCGGTGTAACCGCCAGAATGTTGAATGCAAGCACGCAAACGTTCATGCATTGTGTCGTACACAGGTGCTGGATGTCAGTTTGTGGGATGGAGTTCCATGCCTCTTGCACTTGGTCGGTCAATACAGGGACGGTTAATGCTGGTTGGGGGTGACGCTGGAGTTGTCGTCAAATGATGTCCCAGACGTGCTCGATTGGTGAAAGATCTGGTGATCTAGCAGGCCACGGCTACATGTCGACACTCTGTAGAGTATGTTGGGTTACAACAGCGGTATGCGGGCGAGCGTTATCCTGTTGGAAGACACCCCCTGGAATGCTGTTCATGAATGGCAGCACAACAGGTTGAATCACCAGACCGACGTACAACTGTGCCGTCAGGGTGCGTGGGATAACCACGAGAGTGCTCCTGCTGTCATAGGAAATTGCTCCCCAGACGATAACTCCAGGTGTAGGTCCAGTGTGTCTCGGCCGCAGACAGGTTGGTTGCAGGCGCTCACCTGACCTCCTTCTAACCAACACACGGCCATCACTGGCACCCAGGCAGAACCGGCTTTCATCAGAAAACACAACAGATCTCCACTCCGTCCTTCAATGAGCTCTAGCTTGACACCACTGACGTCGCAAACGGCAGTGGTTTGGAGTAAGTGGAATGCACGCTACAGGGCGTCTGGCTCGGAGCTGTCCTTCAAGTAACTGATTTGTAACAGTTCGTTGTGTCACTGTGGTGGCAACTGCAGTTCGACTTGCTGCCGCAGACGCGGTACGATGCGACACGGTCGTACGCCGTACACGGCGGTCTTCCCTCTCAGTAGTGCCACGTGGCCGGCCGAAACCCGGTCTTCTTGAGGCAGTACCTTCCCTTGACCACCGCTGCCAACAATCATGCACAGTGGCTACATTCCTGCCGAGTCGTTCTGCAATACTGCGGAAAGAAAATCCACCTTCTCGTAGCCCTATTACACGACCTCGTTCAAACTCCGTGAGCTGTTGATAATGGCTTCTTCGTCTTCTTAAAGGCATTCTTGACTAACATCAACACACTACATCGAATCTCAACGATAACTAACGCTCACGAACGTTACAGCGCGTATTTACAGCAAACCAGCTTTGCATGTTCCGAGGGGCGCTACTAGCTCCACACGTATGCGCCGAGCGCGAAATTTGCATAGACGTCATCTTACAGATGTACTCTCACCGCCTACCAACTGTCGTTTATCTAACACAACCCTTTCTTGGTGTTGTGATTTTTTTCCGTCAGTGTATATCATCCTCCTCAACTATTATCAATTTTCTGCTGGATGAAGGTCTCCCCAAGTTTCTTTCACAACTGTCTCTCTTGTACCAGTCTCCTTAATCATACTCCCGCATGCTTTCGAATTTCGTCCACCCATCTCCCACGTGGTCTTCTTTTGGGTCTTTTTCTGTCTCCTGGAATCCAGTCTAAAATTTCGGTTGTCCATCGATGGTCCGTTCTCTTGGCAATATGTCCAGCGCATTATCATTTCAGGGATTTTACTCTGATCATAACGTCTTCCACTCTTTATCGTTTTCCTTACCCACGGGTTCCTCATCTTATCTTGCTTAGTAATATATACTATATGTGTGTGTGTGTGCGTGTGTGTGTGTATCCATCGAGAAGCTGTAATATGTTTATCATCGTACATGACGAAACTTTTTTTACCGGTAATGCAGACTTTTGTGTAAATTGACAGAGAGAGAGAGAGAGAGAGAGAGAGAGAGGAAGCTGACTTCTTGAATTATTCGTAGCGTCATCTGAACTAGAGTTTTGATTTTTTTTTCTTTAGTTTTATATGAGACAGTAGTGTTTTATGGAAAATCTCAATTTACCGGAAATAGAAAATAATGTTGCTAAAGATATTTATTTCATGTAAAAATGAATAAAAATTGAAAAATATTCTCGAACAGGGGGCGGCAAATGCCCTTGGCGCACCCCTGAATTTGGTACTCTTCTCTGAAATTATCCCCTCGCTTCAAGATCAAAAAATCAATTTTACTTCAGAATTTGTTTCAAATTCTAAGATTATTAAAAATTATTATTATTGCAAATTCGTAGATCTCTGCCTTATGTTTCCAATGGTGAAACTTCTTTACATATTTTCTTCGTAATTAATGTATTCCCAAAGGAGGAAAATTTGCACATTGATAAGCTTAACTTTAAGTTATAGCATGGGATACTTAATACTTGTCAAAACAATTAATCAATCCAGCATTTGTTTGTCTACTGACGTCATCAATGTACAGGTCGCGCCATCTTTTAACAGGTTTATCATTACTCAAAGAAAGAAAAATTATTGATTTTTAATATAATTATGGCTATGTTTTATCAAGTATTAAGTATCCCATGCTATCACTTCTAGTTAGTTTTATAGATGTGCAGATTTTCATCCTTAGTAATACATTAATTGCGAACAAAATATGTAATGAAATTTTACCATTGGAAACATAAGGCACAGATTTTAAGTGGAACCACCTTAAATCCTATGACTTTTCAACTATAACACAATCAATTATCAAAAAATGTATCCTATGACTTTTCAACTATTACACAATCAATTAGCCCCCTCGCAAAAAATATCTTCGAGGTTCTTTTACGAAAATCTGTTAGCTTTCAATTACTTAAATTTTTAAATTCCATATTATTAACTAGGTTTTATGGGGATTTTAATAATTCATAGTCTTTAGAAGCTACAGACACGTTTTGCATAAAAACGAAATTATTACACTTTATTGCGTGCAACACAAACATGCATGTTGCAATAATAATTATTGCCCTAGTTTTATACCAATGCAAAGTACTACAAAACACTTGTCCCTCAGTTAATCATATCATGGAAATTTTATTCTTTTTACTGAACTAAGACCAGCCTCTTTGAAATTCCTCACAATCACACGCACAAATGCAACAGATACTGTGCCATGCAACAGTGTCTAATATGGGAATTTTAACGACCACCGTGAGCAACTCAATGGGCTATGAGTAGTCGCCCGCCCCTAATTTAGGGTCATCCAGTGCCGTAAGACAAACACAACATCCATGCTTCACCGGGATTCGAACCCGGACCGCTTTCGGACGAGTGATCATAGGCCATCGCCTTAGACCACTGCGCCACTGGGGCTGCGCCCTTTTCCGATTTATAATGTGTTACAAATATTATTTGATTAACCTCTACCTTTTACTTTCACGGTGGGCACAGATAAAGACGTTGTTGAACATCGACGGCACTGTGTTTAAGATTTTAAAATCAACCATACGGTTTCGTCATTATTTGCAGAAGGAGGCAAGCTAAAATGCAGATAATTATGAAGCATAACAGTTTAAGATAAACTGTACCCCTCCCCTCCCTCCGAAATAAAAGTATCAATTTAAAAATCAGTGTGATTCTGTTGAAGCTAAACATTCAACATTTTACATTACGCTTGGTACGACCGATTTCTTTTTTTATTTCACCCCTCATCTTAGTGCGACCTCGTGCTTGGTGCTGCTTAAGCGACATTTAGTTCCAGACACACTACCGCGCGATCTCTTCTGCAGCATCTGTGCTACAAAGCACTTGCTTTTTCATACTAAAATCTGGCAATGCCAGTCGAGAAGATATTTTCTCGTGTGCTACTCCATCTGAATTCAAATGTTATTCAAACAGAAAGAAATCGATATCTCTAAGGAAGGGGAGAGTGATGCGCAGAATGACGCGGCCAGATTTTTGTTCGAGACCTAAACCGCCATTCTGATTTTAAAATCCTATAAGTATACCACGTAATTCTAACAAGAGGCGAGTAAAGATTTAGTTCGGGGGAAATATGTCTCAATAAAGCCGACGCTTCTTGACTGATTTTCGACATCCAATGGGAAAGATTTAACTTTTCTAGAGTTATTCAAGTGAAAGGCGAATGAAATCCGGCCAAATTCCGAGTCTTAAGTTGAAGACGTTTTAACAAAACCGAACTGTAGAACTTTTCGCAATATTTTGAAGTTTCGAGGAAGCTTCTAGAAAATTTCAAATTACCACAGAAACAAAATATTAGTTTGACGCATGAGTTCATGCAGTGTTTTTCACCGCACTACAGGAATGTATTGGAAAACGGAATGAGAAGGGAAAACGGAATCAATTAACTACGTACCCCCCCCCCATTTTTTACGATGGTGTCCCAACGTTTGGATAGGTCTGCAATGCTATTCTTGAAAAAAAAACGTGCAGGTTTTGCTGCGAAGAAATCATGGAAATTCTGGAGATCAACAACATTGTTGAACGTTCTGCCACGGAGTGCATTCGACAGAGATCGGAACAGGTGATAGTATGAAGAGGCGACATCTGAGGAATAGGCCGGATGTGGAAGGATCTCCCATTTCATGTCCTGAATGGTCATTTAGGTCATGTTTGCACTGTTAGGGCGTGCGTTATCATGTTGGAGATGGACACCATGGCGCCGATGTGGCCATTTCTGCTGAATTGCTCCCTCCACACGGCGGAGTTGCTCACAATAGAGTGCAGCGTTGATGGTCCGATTCCTCGGCAGCATTTCCCAGTGAATAATGCCTTCCATGTCTCACCAGACACACAACATGATCTTCGCAGGATGGAGGCCATGTTTTAGAAGTGGTGTGGACGTCTTGTCTGGGCTTAACCATTCCCTCCGATGCCTGAAATTCACGTACAGGCGCCACTTTTCATCCCCAGTAACAGTACGTGACAGAACGGGTTTGTGTTGCTGAGAACATTCGCGATAACGGGCGAACAAGGAACCACATATGACAACACGCTGATTCTTGCTGTCCTCGGTGAGAGTGTGAGGCACCCTAGACCCCGATTTCTGGACCTTTCCCATACGTTCCAGGTGTCGCACCAATGTGGCCTGGTCACAGTCCATCTCAGTGGCCGATTCGCGTGTGGTTTGACACGGATCCACGTGGATGAGATGGTTCAAACGATCCTCATCAAAGTGAGATGGATGACCTGGGCGTGGAGAGTCTTTGATGTCAAAATCGCCACCTCGGAGCCTCTCAAACCATTTGCGGGCTGTCCTCGGAACAGTAGCATCCTTCACATACACAGCACAAATTCGTCGAGTAGCTTCGGCGGCTGTGGATCCCTTGTTAAACTCGTAGAGGAGCAGATGTCGGAAATGTTCATTCCTCTCTATACTTGACACTCCATACTTCCAAAGACCTGAAAACCAAAAAACCATTAACCACAATCACACAACGCCGTATGATTTAGGTATACACGATATTACTGGGTATAATTTGATACACAACTGGCCATCTGCACCGTCACTACTGACCTGGAAAACACTTGTGAAATAAAACGGCATGAACTTATGCATCAATCCACTTGAGAACGAAATTTTGTAGTAATTTTTTTTTTCAAATTGCTCTCCACGTATGATAAGTTTGCCATGAAGAACTCGAACTTAAAAACGAGTTTTTCTTGGCAAACTTATCATTAAGGATTCCAAAAATGCTGCCCCAGAATGGCCGAGTTGTACAAAGCTTTGAATCAGCCTTCTGAGGTGAGCATGAGTGGCGATCTTCTCTGATGGAACTGTCTTTGTCCCCCACTGAAACCAGTGGCCCCAAATTATGGATGGGAGACTGACTGAGTTGCTCACTGTGGTCGTTAAACGCTCAAACAGCCTTCTGAGGTGAGCATGAGTGGAGATCTTCTCTGATGGAACTGTCTTTGTCCCCCACTGAAACCAGTGGCCCCAAATTAGGGACGGGAGACTGACTGAGTTGCTCACTGTGGTCGTTAAGCGCTCAAACAGCCTTCTGAGGTGAGCATGAGTGGTGATCTTCTCTGATGGAACTGTCTTTGTCCCCCATTGAAACCAGTGGCCCCAAATTAGGGATGGGAGACTGACTGAGTTGCTCACTGTGGTCGTTAAACGCTCAAACAGCCTTCTGAGGTGAGCATGAGTGGCGATCTTCTCTGATGGAACTGTCTTTGTCCCCCACTGAAACCAGTGGCCCCAAATTAATGATGGGAGACTGACTGAGTTGCTCACTGTGGTCGTTAAACGCTCAAACAGCCTTCTGAGGTGAGCATGAGTGGAGATCTTCTCTGATGGAACTGTCTTTGTCCCCCACTGAAACCAGTGGCCCCAAATTAGGGATGGGAGACTGACTGAGTTGCTCACTGTGGTCGTTAAACGCTCAAACAGCCTTCTGAGGTGAGCATGAGTGGTGATCTTCTCTGATGGAACTGTCTTTGTCCCCCACTGAAACCAGTGGCCCCAAATTAGGGATGGGAGGCTGACTGAGTTGCTCACTGTGCTCGTTAAACGCTCAAACAAAGAGAGTCCAAAAAAAAATCTTTTATGCTACAAAAATATCATATAAAATACGGTAGGCCACTTCGGTGACGCAGTGGCTTCTGACCATTCGTCTGAGATGGGTCCAACTTCGCATTCCGGCTAGGTATGGATGATGTGTTTGTCTTACGGCACTGGCTTTTATGGAACCAGCGATCCGAAATTATGTGACGTCACAGCCCCACGAACCGTAAGTAAGTATGTGTCATTCTGTTGTAGGACTTCCGTCCAGAGTGGGTAGATTTTAGGTCCCAGCCACCTACAGCGAGTTCGCCTTTTGGGCAGGACACAGAAACGGAAGGAATGAGAGCAAGTCTAGCGACTTTGACAGATCAGTTTGTAGTGAGATTAGAGTACAGTAGATGGCGCCACCGTACAAGTACGATGCTGCACATAGAGGGGTGAGAGAATTTCAGGTGGCGGGGCATAGGAAAGGATACCCATTTAATCAGTGGTTCCAGCCTGGGGGCCGTCGTTTAACGTGTTCGTCCGATGCACGGCGAATATTCAGCGATTGTTAGCAAATCACACCACCTCCGTAAGATCAGCTCAGGATCGAACCTGAGAACCATGCATTGGTAGCCTGAATTGCTAACCACTCAGCCATTCGTGGCCGCGTTCCGAAATTAGGAACGGGAGATTGCTTATATAGTCCACTGAGTTGCTCACGCAGATCGTTAAATATTGCAGGGCTCTTTTCACTAATAATGGACGTTCATTCTGCACGGATATCCAAAATTCAGTCGATGTTCTAAACTTGATTCGTAAAGTTCCATCTGTAGATATTTCAATTAACCCTTACTTTTCTTACAGAGTTAGTCTTGAGGAGGAATCAATGTTAAATGGAAATGGATTTCGAACCCAGCAAACATCTTCATCAGAAATCGGAGGGAACTGGATTTTGATATTGAACTTTAGTTTCTTCTGAAGAAACTAGGGCAAGCAAGGAAACATAAAACGAGGAAAAAAGAGAAAGAAATGCAGACCCTTTAATAAACCCTCGCGACCCTGAAAAGGGTCCCGACCCAGAGGTTGCACCCCCTAGCCTGCCACTGAAACATTCGTCCTAAATGGTTCCGGGTTAGAATCCCAATGAGGCATGGATGTTGTGTTTGCCTTATCTCCCGTCCCCCGTATCAGTGACTCTAAATTAGCGACGGGCGACTGCTTGCCCATGGAGTTTCTCACGATGGTCGTTAGATCCCCAAACGAAAAAAAAAAAGATGAATCCAAAAAATAATTCTTTTATTCCATCTACTAACGACAAAAATATCATAAAAAAATGCCGATGACCGAGTGGTTTGAGGCGCTAGCTTCTGACCATTCGTCCGAGATAGGCTAGGGTTCGAGTCCCAGGTGAGGCATGGGCGGTTAGTTTGTCTTACGTCTCTGGCTCTCTCCCTCCCTGGAGCTAGTGCCCCCACCTACACGCACAAAATTGTAATAGCCCCTTTCGGGCAGCGAGCGTTTCTTTCCAGAGAAACCTCGTAGTTATTGAACTTAAATCATATGATAAAATCGGGGTTAACAGAAATAACCCCAATTTTATCATTCCCCCTCCCCACCCCACTCATCTCCCTAGCAGACGGCTAGGGAGGGGAGGCGGAAGCAAGCAAGCCCTCCTAGAAAATGCACGGTGTTGTAGATTCTTTGAATTTTTATTTTGATGGTTTATCAAATTAACTTTTGTATTCCATCAGAAGCAAATTTAACTTTATTTTATCTTGCTTTGCACTTTAAAGGAAAAGGGGGGGAAGGGGTACAGCGCAAACAATGAATAACTACAAAGAAATTACCTTTCGAGCAGAATCAGTAGGAGCAACTGCGCTAATGATTCTCTGATACACGGTGACAGTGCTTGTTAGTGTTATGGGCTTGGAAAGAGAGAAACGCTGTTTTTGTTTGTAGGAGAAACTTAAAATTAAAGAGAGGAAGAAATGCTGTTTTGTTTTAGGAGAAACGTAAAATTAAAAAAAGAAATAAAGAAATAGAAAGAAAGAAAGCGTGGCAGAAGTGGAGGAGTAGTTGATGCGCAGAAGGCTAAAATCCTGTTCGTCATTTGTCAAGTGACAGTGAGATTTTAAGCTGCTGCTTAAAAACTTCCAGCTACAGTTCGTTGACTACAAAGAAGTGCTGTCATGGACATTTTATCTAAATGTATCCTTGAGAGGGAACGGGGGTTTGGCTAAGAACTTCGATTAGAGATGGAGAAAAAAAAGTAGAATCGAAGAAAAGGAGTAGAAAAAGTTGAAATATGACATAAGTAAATTTCAATGTCATTGCATGAATCCACGGAAAAGATCACACGCTAGTTGGGAGTCATTTTGCCTCCAGTTATAAGAACTGGCAGCTAAATCACCATCAAGCAAATCCAAAGAGTGTGATTTATTTTTTATATTTGAAGTTTTCGTTCTCCCCCTTTTTCTTTCATATTTTGTATTTTCCTCTTTTTGATGTAAATTATTCGCTAGTGAAGTAAATTAACAAAAGGAAATTAAAAACAAATCAAAACTTTCGATTTGGGAGTGGAATGGAGGAGACTGGCTCAAAATAGGCCGTTGTGGAAGAAACTTCGGGAGACTTTCATCCAGCAGTGGATTGATAATGGTTGACAAAACGATGATGATGATATACATGGAACAAGGAACAGACAGAGCCTGCGCTATGTACACAGTGGAGTCACATTATTGTGACCACCTCCTACTTTTGACGTCAACTGCGGGTAGCCAATGAAAGAAAGCACGTGTTGTGAGCTGGCTTGGAGGGTATATAAGGTGTGCTGTAGGCATTCTGAAAACATAGGGCCGCGGGTGGCCTAGTGGGCAACGTTCGTGACGGCCAGGACCTCAGGTTCGATCCCAGGCAGGTACGAACGCTCGATCCACTAAATATCCGCCGTGCGTTGGATAGGCACGTTAAGCTGTCGGACCCCGGGTACTGGTCCCCCGGTAATAAATAAGGGCATCTTCCCCCCTTTCTACTTCGCTTCCGTGTCACTTTCCTATCGGGCACTCTAGCCCAAATCTCCTAGCTTCCTATTTCTAAGGGTTGTTTAAGACCTGGGATCAGACACTCCCTTCCTAAAATCCTCTACATATGATGATCATAATGACGACGATGATCTGAAAACATATCGGGCCGGGAGTGGCCTAGTGGGCAACGTTCGTGACTGCCGTGGAAAGGACCTCAGGTTCGATCCCAGGCAGGTACGAACGCTCGATCCACTAAATATCCGCCGTGCGTCGGATGGGCACGTTAAGCCGTCGGACGCCGCGTACTGGCCCCCAGTTATAAATAAGGGCGTATTCCTCCCCTTTCTACTTCACTTCCGTGTCACTTTCCTATCGGGCACTCTAGCCCAAATCTCCTAGCTTCCTATTTCTAAGGGTTGTTTAAGACCTGGGGTCAGACACTCCCTTCCTAAAATCCTCTACATATGATGATCATAATGACGACGATGATCTGAAAACATATCGGGCCGGGAGTGGCCTAGTGGGCAACGTTCGTGACTGCCGTGGAAAGGACCTCAGGTTCGATCCCAGGCAGGTACGAACGCTCGATCCACTAAATATCCGCCGTGCGTCGGATGGGCACGTTAAGCCGTCGGACGCCGCGTACTGCCCCCCCCCAGTTATAAATAAGGGCGTATTCCTCCCCCTTTCTACTTCGCTTCCGTGTCACTTTCCTATCGGGCACTCTAGCACACATCTCCTAGTTTCCTATTTCTAAGGGTTGTTTAAGACTTGGGGTCAGACACTTCCTTCCTAAAATCCTCTACATATGATCATGATCTGAAAACATATCACTCGTTGCTGTCATGGATAAAAGGAGCGATTTATCAGATTTGCAAAAAGGGATGGTTATCGGCTTTCGGGCTAAGGGTGGCAGTATTTCTGAAACAGCGCAGTTTGTGAACTGTTCGCTTGCTGTTATGGTTAAAGTGTATCGTCATTGGAGAAATGCCACCATTGCTAATAAGCGACGTAGAAACTGCGGAGCACCACGTGCCATTGATGTGAGAGGTGAACGTCGGCTTTCAAGGTGCGTGAGGGCCGATCGACACGCTACAGTAGAGCGACTCACTGGCCGAATGAACCAGGGGGGCTACCGGAAGTGTGTCTAAAACGACAATTCAGCGAACCCTGCTGTGTATTGGGCTCCCATGCAGTCGGATGTTCACTGCACCTACGCTAACGAATGTGCAATGGCAGAAAAGGCTTACATTTTCACGGCAGTATCGGAATTGGACCTCCGCTGATTGGCAAATGATTGCCTTCTCCGATGAGTCACGTTTTCTGCTTCATAGAACGGATGGACGTCAGCTTCTCTGATGAGTCACATATAAGGCGAGAAACATCGGAGAACAAACACTTTTCAACCACTGCTGGAGGCAGCGTTATGGTCTAGGGAATGTTTTCGTGGCATTCTTTGGGTCCACTTATACCTGTGGAAGGCACTACGGACCGAATTCGTTATGAATCCATCCTTGCAGACCACGTACACACATACATGCTGATTATCTTTCCTGGGGCGGATGGGATCTTCCAGCACGACAGTGCGACGTGTCACACAGCTAGAAATGTCCGAGAGTAGTTGGAAGAGCACGATGATGACTTCAAAGAACTTCCATGGCCCCCTAATTACCCAGACTTAAACCCAATTGAGCATCTGTGTGACCACCTCGATCGTGTTGTTCGCTCTGTGGATCCTCCACCACGCACCCTCCAGCAGCTGTCAGATGCAGTCAGCATGGATCCACATACCTGTGAACACCTTCCAGCACCTTACTGAGTCACTCCCAGCCCATCTAGCTGCTGTTAGCAATGCACACGGCTTATACTCCGGATATTAGCTGGTGGTCACAATAATGTGAATCGTCCGTGTATGTATGCAAGGTTAGAGGTGATGCGCAAACGTATAGCCTCTCCTTGACAAATGCTAACTCCACCTTCTCACGGTGCATCTTGTTCCCTATAAAGGGGTTCTGACGACCGACAAATAGCGGTGTAACTATACGAGTACCACCCGGATTAGAGGAAATGCTACAGCCCACTCACCAACTCGCTTGGCAAGCGTGGTGAGTTATGGCCAAACCCCCAAAAGATGACTTCACAACGTAAATTTCGGCCCTCAGTCTCAGACAGCTGGTATGTACTTGGCCAAGGCAGCGGCAATGCGAGATAAAGGCAGAGGGTGTCAAGAATTACCGAACTCATGGATAAGGAAAATGACAAGAGTGGAAGATATCATGTTCAGAATAAAATACCTAAAATAGCAGTGGGCTGGACATGTTTGCCAGAAGAACGGACTACCGATGGACAACCACCGAAATTCTAGACTGAGTTCCAAGGGACAGGAAAAGACCAAGAAGGAGACCACATAGGAGATGGGTGGATGAAATTTGAAAGCATTCAGGAGTGACATGGAGGAGACAGGCTAAAGACAGAACGTTGTGGAAAACACTTGTGGAGACATTCATTCAGCAATGGATAATGGTTAACAATGACGATGATACTAATATCTTTATATGGTAGGTTCCGTAGATTTTTTTTTTTTTTTTTTGCATAAACCTTTACTCCAAAAGTTTGTAGGTTAACGAACATTTTAAAATTAAGCGGTAAATCGGTCGAATGTTGAATGTGTTACCTTGATTTTTGCGAAATTTTCTACAAGTTCTAGTAGAACTTGGATTACGGCTGGATGTTTTTGTCAACAGACGCTCTCATTATGCGAAATACTACTTTTTGGGTTCCTTTTGTCTGTCGTTTCAATCGTTTGTCAAGACTGTTTAGTGCTTACAAGACTGTTTAGTTATGCAAGACTGTTTAGTTATGCAAGACTGTTTAGTGCTTACAATCACCTGGTTGTACAATAATTTAAATACCCGGTTCCTTACCGCAACATAATAAATATTAATAGGGGTGTATAAAATGCAGGAATGGAGAGGAAATATTCTGTGCTACAATAACCAAATTTCATGAGTTGTGCTACCCACAATATGCGATCTCTCTGCAGAACTTCCTTTGACATGCGATTGAAATTTAACAGTTCATCAAACTTCAAATTAACAGTTCAGAACTTCAAATTAAATTTAACATTTCAGAACTTTTCAAAAATTTATTGAATTTAACAGTTCAGAACTTTGGCAGACGATTGAAATTTAACAGTTCATCAAATTCAAATTATCAGTTCAGAACTTTTCAAATAAAATGTATTAAATTTAACAGTTCAGAACTTTGACGGACGATTGAAATTTAACAGTTAATCAAACTTCAAATTAAATTTAACAGTTCAGAACTTTTCAAATACATTCTATTAAATTTAACTGTTCAGAACTTCAAAATCAGTTCGACAGACGATTGAAATTTAACAGTTAATCAAACCTAAAGTATTCCCGCGAATCTCTTCTATTACCGGGATGTTTTCCTCATATGGATAGGAACTACAAAATCAGTTCCTTTCACAGACCATTGAAATTTAACAGTTCATTAAACTTCAAATGAACAGTTCAGAACTTCAAAATCAGTTCCTTTGACAGACGATTGAAATTTAACAGTTCATCAAACATCAAATTAACAGTTCAGAACTTCAAAATCAATTCCTTTGACGGACGATTGAAATTTAACAGTTAATCAAACCTAAAGTATTCCTGCGAATCTCTCCTATTACCGGGATGTTTTCCTCTTATGGATAGGAACTACAAAATCAGTTCCTTTCACAGACCATTGAAATTTAACAGTTCATTAAACTTCAAATGAACAGTTCAGAACTTCAAAATCAGTTCCTTTGACAGACGATTGAAATTTAACAGTTCATCAAACATCAAATTAACAGTTCAGAACTTCAAAATCAATTCCTTTGACGGACGATTGAAATTTAACAGTTAATCAAACCTAAAGTATTCCTGCGAATCTCTCCTATTACCGGGATGTTTTCCTCTTATGGATAGGAACTACAAAATCAGTTCCTTTCACAGACCATTGAAATTTAACAGTTCATCAAACTTCAAATGAACAGTTCAGAACTTCAAAATCAGTTCCCTTGACAGACGATTGAAATTTAACAGTTCAGAACTTCAAAATCAGTTCCTTTGACAGACGATTGAAATTTAACAGTTCATCAAACTTCAAATTAACAGTTCAGAACTTCAAAATCAGTTCCTTTGACAGACGATTGAAATTTAACAGTTCATCAAACTTCAAATTAACAGTTCAGAACTTCAAAATCAGTTCTGAACTCCAAATTAAATTTAACAGTTCTGAACTTCAAAATCAGTTCCTCTGACAGACGATTGAAATTTAACAGTAATCAAACCTCAAGTATTCCCGCGAATCGCTCATAATTACCGGAACGTTTTCGTCATTTGGATAGGGGAAAAAGTCAGAACGGAGTTTTTCCGTTAATATACGGAAGGAATTGTGGAAAGGTTTCCGAAAATTCAGAATTTTCCTGGCGTACGAAAAATCTTTGAAATTCAGGTTTCTTTCAATCATTTCACGGAAAAGGTTGTATCAGAAATATATGCTTCGTTAATTCACGAAAGAAATGACGAAAAGTGGCTCTTGAATTTCAGAACTTTTTTTTTTTTTTTACATTGTAAATATTAAACTGGGGCGCATCACGATTCTTAATAAAAAATTACGTACATGAGATAAAGGCAGATAGCAGTGAGAGCACCTGTCCGCGTAGCTCAGTTGGAGAGCGACTTACGCTTGAGTGAGAGGACCCCGGGTTTGATGCCCGGCGCGGGTAAACTTGTACGTCATAAGTTTTGAAAGACGAAATAATGTCCCCGGACTGAAAACGACTTCTTGCCACTCTTCTTCCACTAATTTCCAGAAAATTTCTTTTCAGTTTTGCGTTGATCACAAGCAATACCCGACTGAGAGAGAGAGAGAGAAAAAAAAAAAAAAGTAGAATTAAGAACTTGCAAAATGTTTTTGGAATCCGTGAGTCTTGCGGAAGAATTCATGTATGATTACGGTAGAAGATATTTTAAAGCGAGCTGAGGGATACATGCAAATGCTGACTGCTATTGACAACTGCGCTATACCTTCACATTTTTTTCTTCATGGGAAGAGGTGGTGTCTGAATACATTTGTGTGTGGGGGGGGTGTTTAAATTCCTGCATAGACCTATTAGAGACTAATTGGGAATTTTGACGGACAGACAGACGGGTGCAATGATAGCACGTTCTTTATTTCTAAACGTGGTAGGAAACGAAAGACACAGAGAAAGAGAGAAGCTGCTGCTTGAGTTTTCTTTTAATTTATTATGATTTCTTCCCGAATCGTATCAGTTCGTGGGGGAGAGGGTGTCTTTCTTCACCCTTCATACGACGGAATGGCGTCGTCCACGTCCGAGATCGGGTCGTCGCCTTCTGTTACTGCACGACTGAGAAGCGTCGACCGTGACCGTGATTTAACAGGAAAAAAAACGAACTTCGATGTTGTTTCCTACATTTACAAATCCCTTCGTCAAAACCAAGGTCACAACAATTCTTTTCTAACCCCTTTTCACCTCGGGATAGCAAACAATGGCGGTAGTACAACTTTCTTCACTCCGAGGTTGCGGTGAATGCCGTTGTGGAAAGCGTTGAGGAAGTAAAAGTAGGCGTGGTCACCCTGTGATAGCGGAAAGACCTCTCCCCAACATAATACACGTACAGACTCCAGCGGCGGAATACTTGAAGAGCAATTTCAGGTGAAATTGGCTCACCTAAAATGGTGAACTCACTAGCACAGTCAGAAGGCGGGTTAGGGTGGTCACCACTTCTAAAACTGCTATTTAAAACTGTGTCACGAAATGATCTTGGCAGATGAATATTTCGTGTTGGAAACCCAACGCCTGAAAGCAGACAGAAAAAGCTATATACTGTAATGTCGATGACGTGAATGGGACACAAAATTCCTCATGGACTCAACAGATTTTAGAGCAAGTACCCCAGTGGCGTAACTTCAGATTTTGGGCCCGGAGGTAGGAGCTTGAATCGAGGGCCCCTACCAGCAGTGTTTCTTTCAGGACTTTTTGACCGGGGGGGGGTCAAGTGGAACCTTAGAGAGGGCAAGTTTTCCATTTCCTATATATATATATATAATTTTAACTACTATATTTATATATATAGAAGTAATTACTACATATCTAGCACAGGAGCGCATTTAGAGGGGCCCTCCAGGAAAATGCTTCATGTTTTTGTTTTTGGTTAAAATGTGACTTACATTAGAAAAAAATGCCTTAATTTAATAAAAATGTATCAACTTACATTAGAAAAAAAATGCTTTAATCTTTCTTCAATTTTTCATTAACTTTAATTTTGTTCCACCAGATGGTGGATTTCAAAAACTTCCTTTTTTGTTCCCCCTTCCCCGAAGAAAAATTCTATATACATCCCTGATATAGTAATTACTTCTTCAAACATTTCAGGAATAACAGACTGTTTTCAGCTAAAGAAGAGAAGGGGGAGATTCCGCAGGCTTGAAATTGTTATCTGTTAAAATGCATTCAACGCACTCTTGTTCCTTAATCACGATTCCCAGACAATTAGGTATGATTAGTCTACTTATTATATTTTGAAGAATATCATGCGTCGTAATACACTTTTTAATAAAATAAACTATAACCAGTACCATTTGAACAAATATTTAAAAAATATATAAATGGAGAAATATTTGTATCACGAAAAGAAACGAAACTTCCTTTTTCATCATAGCCTGAATTTATTAAAATTTGGCTCGGTAACCTAATATGTCTCCGGGGGGGGGGGCGAATGGTCGTCTCCGGGAAGGCTTCGCCCCCCGGGATGTATGCCTGAAAGAAACACTGCCTACCAGGGTCGGATTGGCCCACCGGGATACTGGGACATTTCCCGGTGGACCATTCGAGAAATGCCACAGTTTCTCTTATTTTCTTCTCTGGATTATTTGGAAAGAACGCATGATTATTTTGGTTCTTATGAATAATATAATGATAAACTTCATTGTAGTTTCATTTCTATCTGAAAGGTTATTTACATAAGAAACAAACAACAACAACTTTTCCTTTTAAAATAGTATATTTATTCTATTTTACGGCTTACGGAAGATTAATGCTGTATAGTTCTAAGATTACCAGATTACTAAATAGTATAGCTATACTATTTTAAGTGGAGTTGGTGTACAGTTCTTTGTTATTAATTAACTTTTCCTTCTTTTTTACGCTTTCCAACCGTAGGTTGAAGAAGCGTATATGCTCCAGCTTTGTCCGTCCGTCTGTCTGTCGGCACGATAACTCACGTAAAAACGGTTCGATTTCGATAAGATTTTAGTATGCGGTAGGGGACAACATGGGGACGAACCCTATTGAAAATGGACGAAATGGGGTCTAAGGTCATGGCATAGGAGTGGGATCCATTCCATTGCCTTTATGCGTCATAATTTGCGTAAATATGGTTCGATGTCGATGCAATTTTACTATATTGTAGGGGACTACCTGAGAATGAACCCTATTTAAAATGTGTGAAGTGGGGTCAAAGGTCAGGACAAAGGAGCGGGATGCATTCCACTGCCCTTATGCGTCATAACGTGCGTAAAAATGGTTCGATGTCGATGAAATTTTAGTATGTGGTAGGGGACCACCTGGGGACGAACCCTGTTGAAAATGGACGAAATAGTATAAAAGATCACGGCATAGGAGCGGGATCCATTCCACTGCCCTTATGCGTCATAACGTGCGTAAAAATGGTTCGATGTCGATGAAATTTTAGTATGTGGTAGGGACCACCTGTGGACGAACCCTATTGAAAATGGGACAAATGTGGTCAAAGGTCAGGACATAGGATCAGAATCCATTCCATCGCTCTTATCCCATACTATTAAGGTGGACGTCAAGTAAGTTTGATTCCTATACTTCCAATGGAAAAACTTTTGTACACAATTCCTTCACAATTAGTGTGTTCCCAAGGATGGAAATTTGAACATCGATTAAAATAACTTCATATTATAACTTGGAATACTTAACATTTTCAAAAACATAACTTTAATTATATTAAAAAACAATAACGTTACCTTTGGTGGTGTTGAAACCAGAAAAAAGATGGCGCGACCTGTACTTTGATGACGTCATTAGATAAACAAATGTTGGATTGCCTAAGTATGGTTATGTTTTAGAAAATATTAAGTACTCCAAGTTATAAAATGAAGCTATTTTAATCGATGTTCAAATTTTCATCTTTGGGAACGCATTAATTGTGAAGAAAATGTGTTCAGAAGTTTTTACATTGGAAGTATAGGAAGCAAAATTACTTGACGTCCACCTTAAAGGAGCAATTCTTTTATCTATATAAATTTTATTTTGAAGACGGCTCTAAGGATTTTGATGAAAGTCGTTAACCTACCGTTTTCTGGTACTAGAAATCGATTTAGCTTGATCTCGACTTTAGGAAAATTGGTTTAGTGCGTTAAATAACCACCTCGAATTACCACGTTTTTAGTGTCATGGCATCGTTCCATTAATGTTCCCCATGCTTAGAAATCTTATGACGTCACAATCATGCTGTTATGCGTCATAACTAAAGTAAAAAAGGTTCGATTTCGATAAAATTTTAGTATGTGGTAGGGGACCACCTGGGGACAAACCGTATTGAAAATGGGCGAAATGGGGTCAGGACAAGCGGAATCACTTCCATCGCCATTATGCGTCATAACTTACGTAAAAATACTTCGATTTGGATGAAATGT
Source organism: Macrothele yani (assembly GCA_039090855.1). Taxonomy (NCBI): domain Eukaryota; kingdom Metazoa; phylum Arthropoda; class Arachnida; order Araneae; family Macrothelidae; genus Macrothele; species Macrothele yani. Next base: position 96,771,824 of record CM077009.1, on the reverse strand, counting down.
TAGTATGTTGTAGGGGCCTGCCTGGGGACGAATCCTATTGAAAATGAGCGAAATGAAGTCAAAGGTTAGGACACAGGAGCGGGATCTATTCCATAGCCTTTATGCATCATAACTTACGTAAAAATGCTTCGATTGCGACAAAACTTTATCATGTTATTTCCGAGGTATACTGAACCGGTTCTGTAGAACATCATCGAAATGGGTTCAAAGGTCAGGGCACAGGATCGAGATTTATTCCACAGCCATTATCCTCATAACTTGAGTAATGATTTCTGGTATGTTGGAAAGCGTATTATAATCAATGCATTGCATGATTTTACCAACTGTTTATATTGTACGTTGACCCCAAAATAAAATAGCAAAGTTCTCTGCACGTTTGTGAAAAAAAGCCACCTGACCAAGCAAGTTGTTATAAATTAATTAAACTCACTCACCAACCCGCTTGGCCAGCGTGGTGAGTTATGGCCAAACACCTCCAAAATAACTCTACAACTTAAATCTTGGCCCTCAGTCTCCGGCAGCTAGAATGTACCTGGCCAAGGCAGCGGCCAGTGCGACATGAAGGCAGAGGGTGCTAAGAATCCCCGGAGGACCGGACTAGGCTGCCATTTGATGCTGACCTTGGCTACCTACAACGGACGCTCCCTATCTTCTGATTCAAGGCTTCTTGAATTGGAAGAGGAACTACAAAGGATCAAGTGGGACATCGTCTGGCTAAGTGAGGTAAGGAGAAAAGGAGAAGATCTCATTGAACTGAAAAGTGGACATCTCTTCTATTATCGAGGGACAGATACTGGCAGAACTAGTGGTGTTGGATTTATAATAAACAAGAAACTGAAGGATAAAGTGGTAGAAGTTGAAAGTTCCTCTGACAGAGCTGCACGACTCGTTATCCAACTATCGAGAAGATACCAGGCTCAGATTATTCAAACTTATGCACCCACCACAAGTCATCCTGAAGAAGAAATTGAAGAATTTTATGAGCAAATTCGTCATCTAAATAATAAAGGTAAGCAGCACTTGAAGATAATTATGGGAGATTTCAATGCAAAAATAGGGCACCGGCAACAGAATGAAACTTCAGTAGGTAAATTCGGTCACGGCAACAGAAACCAGCGTGGAAATACTCTCGTAGAGTTTGCAGAGGCAGAAAGATTTTTCATCTTGAATTCCTTTTTCAAGAAAAAGCCACCCAGGAAATGGACATGGAGACATCCAATTGGGATGACAAGTGAAATTGATTTTATTATGTGTAACAAAAAATTCGTCATAGAAGACTGCAGTGTGCTAAACAAGTTCAACACAGGTAGTGACCATAGATTGGTGAGATGTAAGATGCACCTCAACACTAAACTGGAACGTGGCAAGCTCATAAGACAAACAAAATGTATTGACATAACCAACCTTAAAAAACACCATAATACTTTCAAGTTGGAACTGAAGAACAGATTCTCTGCTTTAGAATGCCTAACATCGGAAGAAGTGGATATTTCGGAAGTTAACAGAAAAGTAACCAAAGCTCTTATGGAAACAGCAACAAAATTAGCTGGGTCTAAGAACAAGTTGCATGTAAACAAATTATCAGGAAAAACCAAAATGTTGATGCAAAAAAGAAGAGAGATGAGGACAACTAAAGAAGATGTGACTTCCAAAGTGGAATATATAGAGCTATGCAAGACAGCACGAAAAAGTATCACTGAAGACGTAAGGAAATTCAACTGTGAGCTAGTGACGAAAGCAATTGAAAACAACCAAAGCCTAAAGATAGCAAAGGGACATCTCAGTAAGGGAAGAAAACAGATTATGGCTCTGAGAAAAGAAGATGGTTCTATAACAAGAAATAGAGGCGAAATTTTGACAAGAGTGAAAGATTTCTACTCCAAATTATATGAAAGGGATCATACATGTACTCCAGACATCATGAAAGGTACCAGAGTTCTTCCAGTCCTCCCAGCAGAAGTTGCTCATGCAATCAAGAACATGAAGCGGGGGAAAGCTCCAGGAGAAGATGGAATTACTATAGACATCATACAAGAAGCAAGTGGAGAAATTGAAACAGTACTCGCCCAAATTTTCACTCGATGCCTTAATGAAGGGAAGATTCCTGAGGATTGGAACAATGCTACAATGATCCTGCTACATAAAAAAGGTGACATTGAGGATCTCAGGAACTACAGACCTATCAGCCTCCTATCAGTGGTTAATAAAATCTTCACTAAAGTTCTTTCACACCGCTTGAAGGTAACACTCGACATGGCTCAACCGAGAGAACAAGCTGGATTCAGGAGTGGCTACAGCACAATAGATCATATCCATGTACTGAGAGAACTAATTGAAAGAGCGAGGGAATATGAACTTCCATTGTGCATGGCTTTTATCGATTATGAAAAAGCCTTTGATTCGGTGAAACCATCAGCAGTTACAATGGCTCTGAAATCCTGCGGTATTGAAGATGCATACATTAATATTATTAATAACATCTATGAAAATGCAAGTGCAAAGATTCGGCTGTTTGAAAATACAACACACATAAAAATTGGAAAGGGAGTGAGACAAGGTGACACCATATCTCCGAAGCTCTTTAATGCCACATTGGAAAATGTCTTTCAATCACTGAACTGGGAAAACAAAGGGATAAAGATTAATGGAGATTATCTAACCCACCTTCGTTTTGCTGATGACGTAGTCATTTTTGCAACTACCCCATCAGAGCTGCAGAGTATGATCCAGGAACTTGCTGACAAGAGTAAAGAAGTGGGATTAAAAATGAACTTTCAGAAGACAAAAGTGATGTTCAATGCTTTTACAAGAAATGAAGATTTATCGATTGATGGAGAAAAACTGGAGATAACAGATACGTATGTTTATCTTGGACAGCAGATATCAAGTGAGGGTCACATTGATGAAGAAATTAATCGGCGTACAAAACTTGCCTGGAGAGCTTTTGGAAGAAACAGCATAATTTTCAAGAGCAATATGCCATTATGTCTTAAAAGAAAAGTGTTTGATCAATGCATCCTTCCAGTGCTTACGTATGGTGCAGAGACGTGGACCTTAACTAAAAGAGACATACAAAGGCTGCAGACAACTCAAAGCAACATGGAGAGGTGCATGCTTGGTATAACCAGGAGAGATAAGAAGAGGAACTCGTGGATCCGAAAAATGACGAGAGTGGAAGACATCATGATCACAGTTAAATCCCTGAAATGGCAATGGGCTGGACATACTGCCAGAAGGACAGACCATAGATGGACAGCCGAAATTTTAGATTGGATTCCAAGGGACAGGAAAAGACCCAGAAAAAGACCACATGGGAGATGGGTGGATGAAATTCGTAAATATGCGGGAGTGACATGGAGGAGACTGGCACAAGACAGACCGTTGTGGAGGAAACTTGGGGAGACCTTCGTCCAGCAGTGGATTGATAATGGTTGACAATGATGATGATGATGATGAATTAAACTAAGGATAACTACAATAAGACGTAGATTGCTGAATTTCGGAACCCAGGGTCATTGGCGTGCCCAACCCTCATGTGATAGTCAATCGTCCCCACGCACTTATCCACTAACTGACAGAGAGATATGTTCTCCGGCAGAGATATTTCAAAATTTGTGTCCCACGCAGATGCATTTTATAAGAAACAAAGGTTTACCCACTGTGGGTCTAATTCATGGGTCAAAATAATGGGTAGACTTAGAAAAGGCCTATACTCAAAAACATGCCAATACCATTGCGCAGTAAGATATCAGTGAGCAAATAAATATAAAAATTAATTGCGTAGAGAAATTTCTATGTTGCATGTGCACATTTTAACTTTCGGAATGATCTTCATAGTGATTTGGTTGGAAATAAGGTCTTTGATATTTTCTGTTGTTGTTGTTTTTTAATCAATTTTTTTAAAAGAAAATAATAATCTGGTACAATACCCCATTTTGAGCGTGGTTTCATGCTACATTCTTTTTTTTTTTTATTGGAGGTTTAACGACCACCGTGAGCAACTCAATGGGCTATAAGCAGTCGCCCGTCCCTAATTTAGGGTCACTGGTTCCAGGGAAGGGAGAAAGCCAGTGCCGTAAGACAAACACAACATCCATGCCTCACCGGGATTCGAACCCGGACCCCTTACGGATGAATGATCAGCGGTCTGCGCCACCGGGGCGGCATATGCTACATTCAATCACGAAAAGATTTGTAGAATTGTTTCAACGTTAAATTGTTGTTAAAATTTGTTCACAATTGAATTCGTTTTTCGATGCATATTTCAACAATTCTACTTCATCCAGAATCTAACAGAATTCTTTTCATGAGTAAATTTACGACGCATTTTCCTGTATGTATGTGTGTTTTTATAGTGGACTGCAAGACTAAAATTTCCGGCCTGGTTTGATCGGCCCAATCCACTCCTGGTCCCTACCTCGTAAAACGAGTGAAGTTTAAAACATGTAGACTTATTTGCACAGCTTTGGCGGCTTTAGATCTTTTGGGGCCCTAGGCGCTAAAAGGTTCAGGGGGCCCTACCCCTTCTTCTCGCCTCAGAAATTTTCATCCGTCAGATTAGCAAAAAAAAAAAAAAAAAAAAAAAAAAAAAAAAAACAAAGGTGGTGGTTGGTCGTGAAAAAGGATTTTACACTTTTTGAAATGCCACTCTAGCTTCCTATTATATTAGAACATTCTGTAAGAAACAGTGCTAGTGTAACATTTTGTCTGTCCGTGCACGTCGAGCACTTTGTTTTTAGAGATATTTCAAAAACTATTTTTGCGTCTAATAGGAAATCAAAGGACATTAAGTTTGGAACTTCAACTATCCATATTCTTCATGAATTTACTGCTAAGGGCTGTCAAAGTCGAAAATTCAAAAAAATTAAACTTCTAGAAACAATTCAACTCAGAAGAAAAAAATATTTCTGTGCCTCTCAGATTAGGCTTAACTATTCCTTCTTGAATATTTAAATTTTCCAAGTAGTTTGCTGATTTCCTGCTAAAGGCACTAAGTCCAAAGAATTTGGTTTTCAAAGAATTTTGAAACATTATTTTTCCGAATGATAGGACATTAAATTTTGCCCATTTAAAATTTAACTACTAGTTCATAAATTTCCCGCTAGAAGTTCTCAAAGTGGAAATTTAGTAAATTTACTTCTTTACGCTACTATAAGAGACCATTTCAGTTACAGCAAAAGTTCTTTTTGAATTTGATACGTTCGGCAAAACTGATTGCTTTAGCAGCTTTTCATTTGCAAGTTACTTGGCAAATTTAATCCTAAGGGCGCTGAAAATGGAATTTCTCTAAATTTATCAGCATGTTGTGTATTTGTCATAAAATTCAAATGCGTTACATTTACAAAATGTGCTGTTTCTTTTGCATCAGCTTTGCAAAATCATCTTGTTTTTACGTTATGAGCAAGGCAACAAGCGCGGTATCAAGCAAAAGTAAAATACTTGAAAACATTGGCAACCGGAAAAGTCCTCCACATTAGAAAATTCCGGTAAAATGCAATTTTTGCGCAGTACTCCACTTGAAAAGGGTGGATGACTTTTCGTGGAGGAGTTGTCCTGTGGCGAACAATTTCCTAAATCGAAGAGATTCAGTCGTCCATGGTATAGATGAATACCATGGACCAATAAAAGCTGGGCAATAAGAATTTCATCATTCAGTGCAGGAAAGTGAGAATGTGAAGAGTTTCTTGAAAGCATTTTTTCTTATTATTTTTATCGGAAAATTGAGGTCTGCATTTTTTTCCATTCTCTCAAAAAAGATGCATGAGGTTTTTCTTATACCTGCACTGCAGTTTTCAGAAACAGAAGCATAACAATTAAATGTAAAAGATCCGGTTTGAAAATGGAAAAGTAGGAACCACAGGTTTTTGAGTAAGCGTATCATTGAAACTTTTTATTTCTTTTTCAAAAGTTAGTTTTATGTCGGTTTAAGGAACAGAAAAGGTGAGAATACTTGATAATTATCAGTATTAAACCAGGGGATGACAAAGTAATAAGAAAATATTGTTGCAATACAATATAAAATACTTTTGACATTATTAAATAAGAGAAAGACAGTGTGATATTCTCGAATCTCTTTACTTTTTCAGCCTAAATACTAACTCTTTTGGTTTAGGCTGGTTTAGATGGATTAGGGTTCAAAAAGAACTTGATTATCCTATAACGGAAGAAAAAAAAATTGACAGCAAACTCCCCCGATCATCCGGAAAGTACTCCTCATCACAACTCGAGCGCAAGGAGGTTCCAACACAGATGTGTTCCCTTTGCTAGACTTGCACACAGTATTTGTCATTTTCTTGTAGGACTTCCGTCCACAGTGAATAGAGTTTAGGTCTCAGCCACCTACACGCCTTTTGGGCAGGACATAGAAACGGAAGGAATGAGAGCAAGTCTAGCGACTTTGACAGAACAGTTTGTAGTGAGATTACAGTAGATGGCGCCACCGTACAAGTACGATGTTGCACATTGAGGGGTGAGAGAATTTGGGGGGGGGGCATAGGAAAGGATACCCATTTATTTCAAAATATACTTTATTGGCAAAAACATAGGGAATACAGGCGTACCACATATGGCAAAATAAACAACAAAACAATGAGCGGTACTGATGAAATATTACAGGTGAATGTGATACGGCAGTCAACTAAGGATGACAAAATGTTAAAATCGTTAATAAGGAACAGTATATGCTTGAGGAAGATGATGCACAAGCAAAAGTAATGATTAATTAATAAAGCATGTGATGACGTGCAGAGTGAAAGCAGAGCACAAAACAACAGGTAAATATATTTACAAGAACATGGCTGTACAACGCAGTGCACAAAAAAAAGGGAACATGTAAAACACAACAAAAGCACCCATTTAACCAGCCTGGGGGCCGTCACTTAACGTGCTCGTCCGATATTAAATCACACCATCTCCGAAAGATCAGCCCAGGTTCGAACCTGGGGACCTTGCATCGATAGCCTGACCCGCTAAGCCATACGCGTCTCTCCCTTTGCTAGAAGTAGCATGAAAACTATTTATAGCACAGCAGGCCAGTTAAGAATTCGCCTTAAACAATGAAAAGTGTGGGAAGCGTGAACACCTTCTTTACCAACCACTACAAGGAACTCAAAATTATTTTAACCGTTCCTTTCAAAATAAGTACATCGATAAAAACTCGGAGTATCAGCAACAGCAAGAAAAAATATATGTTACTAATATGAGAAAGGAAAATATCAATTGACAATACAAAGTAGTCGCTTTAAGGATTGATTTGTTTCGGTCCGTGAAAACCAAAACAAAACTGGAAATTCAATTATACGTTTTCGGGGCACCTCAAGCTCGTGCGCCTAGAACGCCTAATCAGAAATACGACCCTGAGCGCAGTCTTGTGGAACAACTTTTATAAACAAGCTGCTGAAAAAAAAAAAAAGAACTCAGATGCAAGGGATCAAGAATAAGATTTTTTTTTCTTTTTCTTTTATCAAATAATTGTTCAGGCGCCAACGCTTCTTTACTCTGCTACAGCCCGTCAGATCACGTGCAACAGCAAAAATTAAGTGAAAATAGAGCAGCCGTCCCAGATAGGTACGGGTCCGAATCCCGGTGAGGCATAGATGTTGCGTTTGTCTTACGGAACTGGCTCTCATCCTTTCCTGTACCCAGTAGCCCTAAATTAGGGACAGGCGACTTCTAATAGCCCATTGAGTTGCTCACGGTGGTCGTAAAACCTCCAATCAAAAAATAAATAAAGCAGTGGTCGGATTTTTACAGGCATTCTCCAGTAAATCCTCTTAACAGCAGACACTAGAGGAGTAACGGGACAGGTATGTCCCCTGCCCCGGGCGCAACTGAAGGAAGAGCATAAAAATCACTGCTCAAAAGCTTAATGAAATTGTTATTGAAATATTTGCACTGGTTCCTGGTGCAGTTTTTTCGCTCCATACTTTGTCATTTGTTCATTTACAGAGTTTACTTGCAATATACACAGTCGAGTCACATTATTGTGACCACCTTCTACTTTTGACGTCAACAGCGTGTAGCCAATGAAAGTGTCGCGAGCTGGCTTGGAGGGTGTATATAAGGTGTGCTGTAGGCACTCTGAAAACATATCCCTCGTTGCTGTCATGGATAAAAGCAGCAATTTATCATATCTGTAAAACAGGATGATTATCGGCTTTCGGGACAAGGGTGGCAGTATTTCTGAAACAGCGCAGTTTGTGAACTGTTCGCGTGCTGCTGTGGTTAAAGTGTATCGTGATTGGAGTGATGGCACTGTTGCGAGTAAGCGACGTCGAAACTACTGAGCATCATGTTCCATTGACGAGAGAGGTGAATGTCGGCTTCGAAGGTGCGTGAGGGCCGATCGACACGCTACAGTGAGCAACTCACTGGCCGAATGAACCAGGGATCTACCAGAACTGCGCCTAAAATTACAATTCAGCGAACCTAGCTGCGGATGGCGCTGCGATGCAGACGGGTGGTCACTGCACCTATGCTAACGAAGGTATATCAGCAGAAAAGGCTTACATTTGCACGGCAGTATCGGAATTGGACCTCTGCTGATGGCAAATGATTGCCTTCTCCGATGAGTCACGTTTTTTGCTTCATGGCGCTGCGATGCAGACGGATAGTCACTGCATCTATGCTAACGAAGGTACATCAGCAGAAAATGCTTACATTTGCACGGCAGTATCGGAATTGGACCTCTGCTGATGGCAAATGAATGCCTTCTCCGATGAGTCACGTTTTCTGCTTCATCAAACAGTGGACGTTAGCGTATAAGGCGAGAAACATCGAAGAACAAACATTCTTCAGCCGTTGCTGGAAGAACACAAGCTGGTAGGGGCAGCGTTATGGTCTGGGAAATGTTTTCGTGGCATTCCCTGGGTCCACTGATACCTGTGGAAGGCACTATGGACCGAATTTGCTATGAATCCATCCTTGCAGACCACGTACACCCATATATCCTGGGGAGGATGGGATCTTCCAGTACGACAATGTGATGTGTCACACAGCTAGAAATGTCCAAGAGTGGTTGGAAGAGCACGATAAAGACTTCAAAGTACTTCCCTGGTCCTCTAATTTCCCAGACTTAAATCCAATTGAGCACCTGTGGGACCACCTTGATCGTGTTGTTTCCCTCTATGGATCCTCCACGACGCACCTACAGCAGTTGTCAGATGCACTGCAGTCAGCATGGCTCCATATACCTGTGAACACCTTCCAGCACCTTATTGAGTCACTCCCATACCGTCCAGCTGTTGTCCGCGCTGCACATGACAGTTACTCTGGATATTAGCTGGTGGTCTCAATAATGTGACTCCACCGTGTATTTCGCCAGTTTTAGTAGCCTTATCAACTTAAAGCTCGGATTTCTTCTTCAAAATGTTCAGAAGATATTAATTAATCACATTCAAAAAAGAAGGCCAGTTTGTACGTTGCAAAAGATGAAGATGTTCACATTGTTTAGGATTTTCTGGGGAATACGCACCGAAGTACCAAACGTCATGAGATACGTACCTGTCACGCCTGTGTAGGACCTTCTCTGGCCCGGTAAAGTGCAGCAACTCGACGTGGCATCGATTCCGAAAAAGTAAAGTGGCTGCAAGACTTCTGGACAGATGCTGAGCCATGTCATCTGAAAAGCCGCCCACAATTCCGTGGTATTTGTAGGTGCAGGATCTTGGGTGAGAATGGACCTTTCCACCACGTCCCATAACTGCTCTATTGAGTTAACGTATTGGCCACACCATCCCTCGGAACTGTCTAGAATGCTCCTCGAATCGATTTTGGACAACTTGTGCCCAATGACAGGGGTGCATGGTCCACCTGGAAAATCCCATCGTTGGGGTCCATGAAGTCCGTGAAGGGCTGCAAAGAGTCACCCAGGAGAGCAACAAAGCGATTATCAGTTAATGACGTGTTTACGAGGACCAGAGGACCCAAACCGTGCCACGTAAAGACACCCCATACATGTATGGAACCACCACCAGCTTGCACACTGCCTTGTTGACAGCTTGGGTCCATGGCATCCTGGGGTCTGCTCTACACCCGAATCCTACCATCAACTCGTAACAACTAGTAGCGTGACTCGTCAAACCACTCCGCATGTTGCCAGTCTTCCAGGGCCCAATTACCGTGTTCACGAGCCAGTTATGCCCGCCCAAATTGGATTATAACACTTATTTGGACTGCAACACGTCATTGATTGGTAATCGCTTCGGTGGTGCCCGACTGTTTTCGAAGTATTGCAGTTGGACGGGACGTTTCGGTGGTGCCCGGCTGTCTGCGAAGCATTGAAGTTGGACGGGACACATTTGCTGTGAACGACTGTCTCTAAATCATTGGAGTTGGACGGGACTCATGGCTTAGGCTCGACTGTCTCCCGGACCATTGGAGTTGAATGGGGGCATCACTGGTTCCCGTCTGTCACCGAACCATAGGAGTTGGACGGGACACATCTGCTGTGAACGACTGTCTCTGAATCATTGGAGTTGGACGGGACTCATGGCTTGTGCTCGACTGTCTCCCGGACCATTGGAGTTGAACGGGGTGCATCACTGGTTCCCGTCTGTCACCGAACCATAGGAGTTGGACGGGACACATCTGCTGTGAACGACTGTCTCTGAATCATTGGAGTTGGACGGGACTCATGGCTTGTGCTCGACTGTCTCCCGGACCATTGGAGCTGAGCGGGGTGCATCACTGGCTCCCGTCTGTCACCGAACCATAGGAGTTGGGGAGTTGGACGGAACACATCTGCTGTGAACAACTGTCTCTGAATTATTGGAGTTGGACGGTACTTATGGCTTGTGCTCGACTGTCTCCCGGACCATTGGAGTTGAACGGGGTGCTTCACTGGTTCCTGTCTGTCACCGAACCATAGGAGTTGGACGGGACACTTCGGCGGTGCCCGACTGTCTCCGAAGCATCGGACGTAGAACAGCGGCGGTGTTCGACTGTCCCCGAAGCATCGGAGATGGATGGGACACTTCGGAGGTTCTCGACTGTCTCCGAAACATTAGAGTAGGACGGGGCACATCGGCACTGCTCAACTGTCTCCGAAGCATTGGAGTTGGACGGAACACTTCGGCGGTGGCCGAGTGTCTGCGATGCTTCGGAGACAGTCGGGTACAAGGCAGTGACTCACTAAGCGTAACGCTATGTACAGCGGCGTCGGCGAACAGTTTCAGCTTTTTCGCTACCATTCACCCACATCTCCCTTCTTTCACTTCGAACCGTTAATGGGCGAAATCCACTGTCACTTCTCATTGCATAGCAAAAAGTTCTCTAAGAAAAACTAAATTATTAAAAATGTCAAGACCAAATCTAGGAACTTTAAGTTATTATCTCATGTTCTTGCATGGGCGCAAATATAGAGGGACAAGATGTGGCATTTGCCCTTCCCTGGAAATTGATGCATGCCCTTTCCTTTCTTGGAAGGTACTACAGAGATTTTCTAAACAATGCTAATTCTGATTGCTAATTTTTTTTTTTTTGTAGACATTCAGGATGCGTTCTTATGAAAAAGAACGAAAGGAAAAATTTAGAAATTTACAGTAGGAAGTAATATTGAAATTTCCTGTCGTATGTTGAAGAACAGCACACTTACGTAGAATATGGGAAAGTATGAAATGCGAAGAAATGAAAATAATAGCATCCTCTGCTGCAGCTATTCACTGCTGGGCAAAGATCTGAAATTTTCCACAGAAATTATTCTCGAGGGTATATTTTCATTCTTCATGACCAATTGAGGAGTTTCTGGGGTTTCCGGGCACATGTGACACAGATGGCCAAAATGACCAAGAGAATGACATAGAAATTTCTTTATTGTCCTAACATGTTGTTCAATTTCGTTTATCCATTCTTTTTACGTAGTGTTTGAGTCTTCTGGTTTATGTGCTGATTGTGTAGTAGATACAGATGCAAGAACATTCATACATTAACATTATAAATGAAACCTGTGAAAATGCTAGTGGCTCGGTTCGGCTATTTGAGGATACGACACCAATGAAAATTGGAAAAGGAGT